>CM074706.1:1200000-1800000 GCA_037367355.1 Neoscytalidium dimidiatum | reverse complement strand
ACATTTTGCCAGCCTAATGTTTACGAGAAAGGCGATGGACTCTTATTTTAATACATCCTCTGGGCACTGCTGCAATGCTTTCGGGAGCGAAGCTTTTTGAAACACGAGTAATGCCCACGTTCCCGGTATGACTTTGTCAGCGGCCAACGACTTCCTCATCCCCTATAGATTTCGAACATGCAAGGCAATGGTTATATTACTATTTGCTAATCAGAAAGATGAAATAGTTTCAGTTGTCATCTTAAGTGAGCTCGTATGAAAGTATTGGACTGTTAGTCGATGGTGTAGACGAGTCGGGGTAAAGACCTTAGTCCCTTATGCTACCTCTCTTTTCCTCATACATTTCAAAAGCTCCAACAGAAAGAGCTTAGTATAGCTAATATCTTCTACGGGTTCTCCAGCTTTGGCGTGATAAATGCTAGATAGCTCTGTACTGGGCGTGTGCTGCACGGATGTCGAGCTCTCTCAGCCACAGGTTGGTTCATGATGACTGAGAGCCGCAACAGCAGCCAAATTCTGTCGGCAGGCAAATTGACTCGACAGCCTTTACCTCCTGCGGTACGGCTCTTCGGCTTTCGTTGGTCTTGCTCCAGCGAGACTGGAGGCTCATACTGCCTCCAACCCCAGTTGGTTCCCAACTTTTCGTTGACCCCTGGTGGCATCATTGCAAGTCCGTTTGTCCATCCGAAACGCCAGCGCAGGGTCACGTCTCTGGTTTGAGATGAATCTTTCTTCATAAGCACATGGATATGATGATTATATCTACTGAGACATACACCAGCTATAACAGTTGAGTGCGAGGTTAGTAGCTGGAAAGAGGACAAAAATAAGACAGATGCATTTTAAGGGCTCAAAAATCCAGCCGAATATAGTATCGGGCGGTAAGGAGATGTCCAAGAGGCTTGAATGGTCAAGGTAATAGACACTGCGGGTCTCTGAAGAGCTTATCGAGTGCTACTTCTACTCTCTATTTATGTTACTAATAATAATGAACTAAGACTTCTTGCTGTGGCTTGGGGTATCTGTTGAGTATGTATATACCTCGTACTGAAAATGAATAGGCGCCAATGAGTCTCATTAGGGCGTTATTGGCAATGTCATGAGCCATTGATACTGAACCGTAATGAAGGCAATGAACTCTGCGGAAAATCGTTCAGCGTCGTCTTACTTTTTTAATGGGATACTCACCTAAGATATAACACTACAGATGGTAAACAAATGTTCATCTTGAGAGCACTTGCCTACATTGGCCAACAACAACCTCCGCACGCCGCATTTACCCTGCATGTTTGGGGAACATTCCGTATGGACGGAACCGCTCGATAGATAATGAACTCCTTGCTTGCCAACAACTCTCAGGAAGGAGATTGACTGCAAGGACTTAGGAAGCTAAAATGAAACTGGGAAAAGTCCCACGACGAAATAACTAAGACTGCAGGGAGGGTCTGAAAAAATTGATATTTTCACGTGAATACTGCTTTAGCAGTCTCGAAAATACAGGGCACCTGATGAGTCTGACAGAAGCGAGGAACCTAGCTTCAATCAGCGTATATTGAAGTTAATACTCTAACTTAAGAACTTGTATTTATAGAGTGGGTTAATTCCTCGGTGACGACCTATGCTCACATAGTAAATCCCTGCCAAGACTCGCTCGCTACTTCGTTTTACGCAATAATACTGGAGGGGAATAACAATCTAATCAAAACTCCGGAGCTACGCCCTACGCCAAAATTACCAAGCTTTACACCAAAAAAAGAAACTCCATGTCCGTTTTCCGCCCATGATTTTTAATAGCCGTCCTTTTTCCATTTCTTATGCCTGGTCACGCCTAAGAATGCCTAAGTTACCACTTCTTGAGTAGACTTCTATCACAAAGTATGCGTCCAAAACACATAAGACCACCTCCAATGATCAAAGTAGCACCCTGGAATGCTGATTAGAGAATGCATGACGTTCGAAGCACTAGAAACAACTTACTGCGAAAATTATCATGTTTGTGTAGTCTTCTGAGCCCTCATCAATAAGCATTCCCGCAATTGGTGATCCAACAAGCGTTGCCACAGCGGTAAGAAGAAAGAAAGCGCCGATTCGGGCACCGATCTTATCGTCCGGTGATATTTGTGCCACAGCTGGAGGAGTGACGCTGATGAAAATACCTGAAGTAAACCCATACAGACAGACAAATGCAAGGATGGTATTGACGCTTCCTGATCGATCAGGAAGCCACATTGCCAGACAGAAGACACCAGACAGAAGTGTCATTGGGCAGAGAAGGTTCAACCGGCCAGTCTTATCGGCGACATAACCGCCAAGAACACGTCCAAAAAAGCCAGAGCCGTTAATCAACGGAAGGAGATACTGATGTATCGAGGCCGACGGATGGCGTAGGAGTGCGTAAGATCCTGTGCTTCTGAATTAGCGATAGATGAGGAAAAAGTTCAGAGAACAAATACCAATATAGTAGTAGGGGATGTAGAGGCCGAGCGTGGCCACGAAATTCCCAATAGCGAGCACAAGATATCGAGGATCCTTGTATCCTTGAAAGTCGAGAAGGCTATTCACGATAGCCCTCGCTTTCGGCGGCTTCGGGGATTCTTTCGTACGGGAAATAGCCATTGCAATGAGATAGCAGCAGAGCATCATGAGCGCAGTAACTCGTAGGGACCAACCGAACCCGATCTTGGGAACCAGGTACGACAACACAATGGGCAGGAAAGAACCACTGATGCTACTGCCACCTGCGACTAAACCCATCGCCAGCGCTCGACGCTGTTTGAAGTGTTGTCCTACAACGGCGAGAGCGGGTTGAGTGTTGAATGCCACGACCAGGCCAAACAAAACACCCTTAAACGTGTCAGTGCTGTCATAGGCAACTTGACGGGGTCCGCTCAAGCATACCTGGGAGACGAACGGTTGCCACAACGCTCCTGGCTGGGAGAAAGAAAGTCCGACGACCGAGCAACAGCAGCCCAAGGCTGCAGCAGGGTAGATCCACTAAGCGCTTTCAGTACAGCCGTGCGTATGTAGATCATTGGCCAGTTCCCATACCCTCAAGCCGTATGCATCAAACAGTGCTCCAGCGATCGGCCCAATCACATACATAAGCGACGTCTGCAGGGTCCCGATGAAGGCAATCGTTGACGGGGGATAATCCGGTAAATACTGGGTCTCGTAATAGCTTTGGAAAAAGCCAAAGCTGTTGGTAAAGCCAAAAGAGGCAAAGTAAACGAGAGTAGAACCGAGCACGGTAAGCCAGCCTTGAATGCTACCATCGGACACTGGCTCTTCGTCCACGCTGGCCGTGTTTGTCGTGACGCCGATTTCTTCCTCTTTCATTGTCAAGTGTGCAGGGAGGGGATGCTCGTGAATACAGTGGCCGGATGAGGAAAAAGTGAATCTCGAAGTGTTGTATGGCACAGAATAACGTCGCCTTACTGTGGCATCGAAGGATAAAAGGTACGGCACAGAGCATCAAAATTGCTTTCATTCCGTGATCGCAAAGCCTCGCCCATCGTCGACTGCCAACATGCTGCCCAATCCCCATCCATGGATGGTTCTTGCCTTGCGGCGCTGGAGAGTGCTTCCATTTCGGGAAGTCAAATGCAGACAGAGTATACATCGATTCTGACACAGTCGAAGATCCAGACTGCTCTCCGGGATGTTTTCGCCTCTTTAGGTTACCGTCGTCGAGGACAAGCTTTTTCAAATTCGCAAGGGGACGATGAAATTTCGCTGGATGAGACACTTTGGGCGGGAACTGACCGAAGCGGTCCGGCCCGTGGTTTCGCGCGAAGTTTTGTTTTTAGCGCTCGGTTGACGTTGGAGCCGCAACCTCGTGTCTTATTGAGAATCCAGGTCACGCATCATACGCACTCGTGTGCCGAGGTGGCGTGCTTATGGTCTAGACCGTGCGGTTCTATGGTCTCGTCTTCACACATGATTTCCATTACGTGAAACTCAACCGTTGCTACCCAACGGGGAGAAAATTGAGATAATCATGTGGCATGCCGCGCGTAACGGCATAATTCTGCTGCGAAGATCGTTCATCACTGGGTTTCTCGCTGCTGGGTTGCGTATTAAAACTGTACTAGGAAAGCCGGTACGCCGCGGAAGTGAATCGCTCTTCAAGCGAATTCATAGGCGATGTCAGAGACCTGCATTATTGACAAGGTCCAAGGTAATCCCTATCCAGCGATTGGGAATCGACGTGAAGCACGACAGGTTGGCCGAAATCGTGGGTGCGAAAGACCGCACAAGGCCCATAGCATCTTCGTGACAACTTGACATTATGCCAAGACTCACGATAGTTGTCCCGTATTGTATGTCTCTGAACCCGACAGCGCGTTACACTACCCCAGGGGACGGCAGGATATGGTGGATCCTTAGACGCAAATAGCACAGTGACTGTCCGTGCTTCTTAGCGTATCGACAACAAGATAAAGACCGGCAAAGTGAACGCATGAGCTCAGAGTATCCTGCTCTGAGTCCTTAGCGTGATCTCCGGTGACTCCTTTCTTTCTACTGTGTATATTTGAGGGCTCACAGTTACGTTGCGACAGCTGTAGACAGCTGCGGCATCTCGATGTCAACTAGATGTTGAAGCTTATACCACCAAATCCACAGATTTTGCACTTTCCATAGATCATCAAGGGTGCCGCGTGATGAATCAAGTACAGAGTAGACGTACCGTAGAATACGAAGAAAGAGAAGTCACAGTTGCACTGTCATATTTGCTTAATACCATCAGTAGTACTCCAAGCGGCGTCTCCAACAGCTGCACAAGGACCGGGTGGCCAGCGGAGAACAAGGTCTATGCCCCACTAGAGGAAACAGCCCCTATTTTGCCGTGCACGAACCTATTATCATCCCCTTCGCCGGTCTCGGCGAATCCTCAAGAGCTCGGTCGGACTTATTTTGATGTCTCGTGCTTCTCTGGAATTTCCGTCCGTGCGACGCCATGTCACCCGCTATATCCAGCGGGCCGGGTCGCATGTGTTTATGTCAAAGCTCAACGGCAGCTGACCTTATAGAAGGTGAGAGAATCATCAGCATTTTTCCATTGCTTGTTGAAACAAGACCCAAAGACTTTTAGCACGGCGAAAAGGAATTTTATTTAACTGCAGTAGTCGTACGTGCTCAAAACATTGTCGCTCCAGCAGCGTTACATAGCGAAACTCAGGGCTTACTGAAGAGGCCAGCCGTCGATGCGCTATTAGTAATAATATCCAAGACGGTTTCACGTTGGATCTGGCTGTTTAGATGGTCTACCGCTGGAAGGACAATGCCAATGATGATCCTGTAATGATAGCCTCGGTGAAGGAAGAAGCTGATGCGCCTCATCTTACATTGGCATAGGCGTATGCTGTTGCTAGGCTGGAAAGAAACAGATGTTGGACGCAAGGGGACGAAAGCTATCTAAAGAAGTTAAATCGCTTCAAAACATTTCTCTTACCGAAATAATACTCGCGCTGTGCATTCATCCGTACATAAATGGCACCCGTCCATCAGGCGAAGAATTGCAACCAAAGATTCCTTTCCTCGACTGAAATAGCTATTTTCCACTACTCATCATTCTTTGCTGTTGTGTTTTGTAAAGATGATGATGAAAAGAGCACCATTGTCGGCATGATGGATGGGGGCTGGCCGGAGATCCATATTGGGAGGATGGCAATATCAATGTGACTTCTATAGAAGATCTTGTATACCTTTGTACGCAACTTAACGCTGGCGTTTGATTATAGAAGGGATTTAGTAAAGTACTGGTCCTCTTCACGGCTGCTTCACTCTGAAAATTCGGACGACTGCTCTAATAAGTAGTGAAAAGAATACGTCTACTATGGGTATTACAGCACTAAGTTTTATTGTTAGAAGTCATCTTGCATTGAAGCAAAGCACAATCAACCTTCAATGACACATTCTACTAGCTCTTTCAACCTCATAGGTATAAGAAAACTTCGGATACCTACCAGTGAACTACGGGAACTTTGTGATATTAGTCGTTAGCCTTAGCACTGTCCTTATTTGTTGTCCTCTTCCAGTTATTTTAATCTGTAAGCTAAAACGAGAAGGTCTACTAAATCAAGGAGCAATGCACCCCAGAAATAACTCTCTGCTCGTGCACCGTCTTCTGAAATCAACAGTATGCAATAGTAGAGCTTTAGGAAATCATATGCTCCATGACTCACATTACCGAATGTGAGGCTCTGATGGAAATTATAAATTAATAACTCGGTGGAAGCTTCAAGACTTCAAGGATTGAAGCAGTACAGAGCGCGTGAGGATTGACATTTAATAATGCTGGGAAGAGTCAGCTAATGAGTGTCAGATTGCTTATCTAAACACAGATAAGACTCGATGAACATTAATATTCGGATTACTGCACTGCATCTACATCATATGGCATTTTGTCGGTCAAGCCATCTAATTAAATAAGATTCATAGACCGAACCTTCCATAGTAGGATTTGTTTGAATTCAAACATGCGTGTAGCAGTAGATAACCCAAATAATATCGTCTGAATGCAGTATGGCGTCTTTTAGCTCCGGTTTAGATAGCATGCGTCTCAAGGACGCTCACCAAGGGATAACAACTGAGTTCAAACAGGATCCGCGCTCTCATGCGGCTGTTTTCACTACCTGGACTTTTGAAAATGATATGCATGGAGCCAGAGAAATCTCATACACCGAAGAGGAGCGAATACCACTAGAGACATGTAGGAATCACTCTAGGTCTCATGAGTCATGCCTGATACAACTTGGTCTTATGTATTAGTATTGATTAGTGATCTCACGCGAGTCTATTCTTGAACGGGTTACCGGGTGCTCCGCGCAATGGGCATGCATGGGCCTTACCAGAAAAGCATGTTTAGTCTCCATGTGTTCAGACTCCCATTTTCCCTCAAGGCGCTTAAGACCGAGTTATCCCTATGCACCCCGATAGCGCATGCATCTCTACAGCCCTTCAGAATGAGCTTCTTACCTTCGGCGAACATCTATATGAGGAGCCTCAGCGCCAGATCACTGCAAAGTTCCGATGAGTCCTCGTCAGAAATCTGTCCAGCCTGGCTAGCGAATCTAAAAGCAAGGAAGCGATTTTGGATAGCCAGGCCTTTGCTCTCCATTCTGGCTGCTTCCGCGTTTGGTATTCTGTATTTCCCCCAGCTCAGGTGGAAGTTGGAATATTCTTATGCTGATAAGCTCCAGATTGTGGATGTTGATCGCCTACGTCAGGATTAAAAGCCTTTTGAGGGTTTCCCCCACACCAAGCGATTATTCTTCAATCTCCTCCCTTTGGGAACGACCCTCCGACTCAGCTCCCCTTATCGAATTCTTCTCCGACCGCAGCAGCAACTTCGAGCTCAAACCGCTCCCTTGCCACTCGCACAATGACTACTGGCAAAAAGTCCCGCTCTTCGACGCTCTCGCATACGGCTGTGCCAGTGTCGAAGCCGATATTTGGCTTCTACCGCCGTCGGCTGAGGAACGCGTGGAGTTCGGAGAGAAGATTGTGAACATAGAACTGCAGGTCGGGCATGTTCGAGACGCGCTGACGGTCGACCGCACGCTGGACAGTCTATATCTGGCTCCACTATTTCGCATGTTCTACGAATGGAGCTCACCAGATGACGGTTCAACCAGCGGCATATTCAAGTCTTCCCCGTCCACGACTCTCGTCCTCCTCGTCGACTTCAAGCCCTCCGAACACCCGACCGCAGTCTGGCGGGCGCTACAAATCCACCTAATCACCTTCCGAGAGTTTGGCTGGCTGACTCACTGGGACCACGAGCAGAAGAAACGGAACATCAGGCCTCTGACGATCGTTGCTACTGGCGACGTGTTGTTTGAGGATATCACCGCATCACCCCACAGTGATGTGTTCTACGACGCGCCCTTAGATAAGCTTGCCACCGACAGCCGCTATAACGCGTCCAACTCGTATTATGCAAGCGCTTCATTGAAGTCGCTGGTAGGAAACATTGGGCTAGGCCGTAGCCTCAATAGTGCCCAGATGTACAGGGTGGAAGATGCCACGGGCATCGCAAAGGAAAGAGGCTTGGTTTCGAGGGTCTTGGGTACGCCGTCGTGGCCAGTAGGGACGAGGAATAAGGTGTGGGGCCAGATGCTGGAAGTGGGTGTTGAAGTGCTCAACGTGGACGAATTCGAGACGGCCACGAAGAAGGATTGGAGATTGTGTAATGTTGTTGGGGTTGGTCTATGCACGTAGCAGCCAGACGGAATAGTGCTAAATTGTGGCTGATACCAGCATGAAGGGATTAGATCACACTCATTAAACTTACCTAGGCACGACCATGTTGTTTTCATCCAAATGTAGCTTGCTGAGCCCTACCTATGCTGCCGTGACCCTTCATCCTGTTCCGACAGATCACAAGATATCCTTGGGCTTCAAGAACCCCGAGGTAATGTTCCTCTTTGACTTCTCCAACTAACTCTAGTCCTCATTAATTTCTCATACACTGCAGTAGTAGAAGATATTCGATCTCCAAAATGTCGGTCAAGTTGCGGAGAATCCAGCACATTCGTATTTGTAGCACCAGGATCATTGTGAAGACAGACTAGAGGGAATAGGGAAGCGAAAGCGAAAGAGAAAAATCACCGACAGGACAGTGACTCGCTTAATTCTATCTCGCTTAAGGTATGACTATATCCAATCAGGAGCTAGAATGGGCAGATCATAGAGATGTTATTGGTCTTACCCGAGAGCCAGCAGAATGGTTGTCGCACAGCAAGCCACAAGCAATGAGCAGGCAGCCAGCCAGCAAGTATTGATAAGGTATTAACTTCTAACCTGCCGTGAACATATTCCCAAGTCTTATAGTATGGATATACCACGCGCTAATACATTGTACATGCGAGTGGAGATGACCTGTCGCTGTCGTTTCGTTGAAAATTGCAGAATTACAACGTAAGATCAGTGTGCAGGCCGTGATATTCCCAGCTAAAAGCCCTAGCTCATTGACTAATTGCTTAGTCCGATCTAAGTCAAGCAGATCTTTACTTTCTTGCGTAAAAGAAGGCAAGAGCTACTTAAGTCTAGTGAAAGCATGAAAACGGTCGTCGGGAAATCGTACCTGAAGCGCATACACTTTATCCGTCGGTTGTGCCAATACATATGACGTCTACCTAGTAGCATAATAATCAACTATCAAAAAGGGTGGTGTCGGATGGTAGAGCAAGAGGACGGAGCGCGCGTCTCGGAGGAGTCTCTTATAACGACTTCCCTGTTATGCAGGAAATGGTAATAATATTATTTTTCTGAACATCATAAGATGATTAAGAAATCATTTGGGTACGGCTTTTAATTACATCGTACAAAAAGATTGAACAGCTTGTGTTTTCGTTTCTTCCCGAGTGCGTCCGTGTCGCTCAGAATTAGCAATTTCAGAAAGCTTCTCATTTCTGCCTCCAAGTGATTGCCTCCACTACGGATGTCCATCTGCTATTGGCAAGTCCAAATCAGCCTCCGCGCATAGCAAATTTTACAAAGTCACATTCCTACTCCACCCACCGGATTGCCGTCCATCACCTGTTCATACACCAGAGTCGATGAGTAAGCACTGGTAAAGTAGCGCTGCATAGAATATGAACCAAATTCTGCATACTTTCGAAAGCTAACAAATCAACATGTTGAGAATATCCTCCCGCTTAAGTGCGCAGATGCTGAGCACCTCTGCCGCTCTTACGCTCATCATGAAATTAATCCTGAAATGAAAACCCTCAAGCCAGTCTTCTCCACGGCCGCTCCCACCTAGGCCACCAGTGAGTCCGTGTTTTAAGGAAATTCTCCAGTTTGAACCCATTTTCTGGGAGCTCAAAAACCATGGGCTCCCCGGTGGGTTGCCGGGGTAATTAATGTGCGCTATTCCAGAAACGGCAGCCAAGACGCAGCTGCAGACCGTCCCGCATCAACTATGCAGAACCTTGATTGGTGCGTAGATGTGGTTTATACAGTCAGCACCATGAATATCCCTGCAGTGCGAGCCGTGGCGATGAGACGGGCCCAGAAAAATCCCAGTGGCTGCAGCCGTTTACCGTGGCAACGGCAGCCAGTCCTTTGCTGTCTCTCAATTAATAATCCATCGCTTTCCTAGGCTTATCTATAAAAGCGGCAGTTAAATAGGTGCAACTGAAAACTGGCACCTACGCAGAAAATGACCAACGAAATAGAGATGCCGCCAACAATCCACCTTGTTCGCCATGCTCAAGCCGGCCACAACATAGCAAACAATCACTCCATCCCAGACTCGCATCTTACAACGCTCGGCCTCGAACAGTGCATAAAATTACGCGATACGTTTCCATTCCACGATCGAATTGCCCACATTGTTGCCTCACCGCTCCGCCGTACCCTCGAGACCGCGCTGCATACGTTCAGCCCCGTCCTTAACGCGAACACGGGAATGAGAGTGATAGCTCTGCCGGAGATTCAAGAGAATTCAGCTTTGCCAAGTGACACTGGGAGTGCGAGAGAGGTACTGGAATTGGAATTCGCCTCTGAAAAGGAAAGAATAGAGTTCAGCTTCGTACGAGACGGATGGAACAGTAAGGTCGGAGAATGGGCGCCAAGGTGGGGAGAGCTGGCAGAGAGGTGTAGGAAGGCGAGATGTTGGATCAGAGACGAGTTGCTTGCTGATATGAATGGAGAGTACACGGAGAGAGATGTTGTAATTGTGACGCATGGGGGGTTGCTGCATCAGTTGACTGGAGATTGGGAAGGATGGAACCGATACTGCGGTGAGTTTTTCTGCGCAACATTGCCGTCCTCAAAAGCTCCACAGCATTCATTCATCCGTACTTTCTCGAAGGGCCCAAGTGCTGAGTTTTGTATTATATCTGGCGGTGAACAGGAACGGGATGGGCAAATGCAGAATATCGAAGTTTTATCTTCGTGCCCGATAGTGGTGATCAGGCGTTGCTGATTGAAATAGGAGATTCCATCCAAAGGCGCAGTGGGAAGAGCTTGACGGTGATGGAGCAGGAAGCCGAGGAGGCGAAAGCGGAGAAGGCATGGGTGGAATTGGGGTGGTTGCTCCCAAATTGATCCCCTATGTCCTGCGCGGGATAAGCAACCCTAGTAATAGTATTCTTCATCTGCGTTGTCATCAAACAACTCTAGACAATTGGAGGTTTATATTTCCCGAAAAGAGAAGGCTACACTTACGTACATATATTATACGCCCAATTGCATGATATTTTCCGCGCAATACACAAAAGCCATCAGTGTTTCTCACTACAACTATTGTGAAAGCGCTCGCATTAGATACTAATTTGCGAAGTAAATGCGCGCAATATAGAGAAATACGGGCAACTTCATATAATCGCCCTAAGTATCCCAAGTCTATGCGGAAGTCTAAGTATTTGGATGCGGTCTTTCCGTCTGATAGCTCATTCGACATTCCATTATCTTGTTTCCTCTCTCTTAAAGTAAGGCCCATGCCATCCTCAAGAAGAAACCCATCCAGCGCAACTTCTCGACAGCGACTAGCAGGGATGAATCTGCTTTTTAGAGTCAGAAACTCCGTTAGCATCCATAGTATGGTGCTTAGAGATGTCTAAACGACTTTAATATCTTCGTCGTAAGCCAAGAATCTTAAGTCGAAGAGATCGATAACGATAGTGTTGTGGTTCAGTAGACTGTGCAAAAGTAGAGTAATATTTGGGCTTGCAAGAGGAGGGGTGCCTAAGGTGCCCCTCTCTATGCATACGGCTGGCACGCAGCTAAGACTATACTGTAGCTCAACACGTGATTCTCTAACAGATACAGTCGTCTCGAATTCCTATTACTCCTAGCTGTGACCACCAGACCGGATTAATACACGACACCCAGATTTCTTTGCTAGCCATACAACTTCTCGCATATGTTCTATGGTACGTGGCTTGACGGCTGCGTAGGGAAATCGACCGGGGCACAACGCGTTGAAGACACAGTAGCGGGCCACTTCATATTCGGATTCGGTACTGCTACTGTGCCATATAATTGGTAACCCAGGAGAAATCCGTTCGGACATTGTTAGAGTAGATCCAAGATGTAGACTGTTATGTTACGTTAAGGATTCTGTTCTTTAGCCTCCATGTCCTGCGGTGTCTGGTGACTTATATATAACATTATCTTCTCCTGATTTGGTCGGCTTAGTGAAACGGTATGCCCACATTTCGAATTCTTAAGAGACTATATACAGATCCACACTGGGAAATATTATCCCGCATACATGACTAGACGTGTGCGGCTTTTCCGAGTAGCCCACCTCTCCCCCCTACTGTTTCAAGCGGAGTCGGTCGCTAATCACCGGAAATGCAAAGGAAGAGGCGCATCGTTGTGTCCCAACCTGTCTCCTGAAACGACAGTACCCGCTTAAACATGAGAACTGTCCGCTACATAATTTACGCCCGCGCCACGGTGAAAGCATTGCCACTCCAGTTTCCCAAGCCATGGCTAACCTCACCATCGCTGTCTTTTTGGCTTCGCTTATAATTTTAACCTTTTTCAAGCTATCTATAATGCTTTATTCATCCTCTCTCCAAGATTGCCAGGTCCCAGGCTCGCAGACGTAACGCGGTTCTGGCTCTTCGGGGCAGACTTGAGCAGTTATGCGTATGCCGTCATCAATGCTGGCACCAAACGAATGGTCCCGTTATCCGTGTCGCACCCAACGAGCTCTCAATCAGCTTAATTGACGCCTTCACCAACGCAGTATATGGGCAATATACGAAGTTCGTCAAGGTCGAGTATTTTCACGCCGGCATTCGACAATCCGCATGGCACCGTCTTCTCCGAGATGAGCAAGTAGGCTCACTCTGCAGCGAAATGACTCATGGCTCACGCCTTCTCATACAGCAACATTATCGGCATGCAGCAAAGGGTGTTCTACCCCAACATCGTAAAGTGGTTGGCAAGGATAAGAGAGCATGTTGACACGGTGAAGGCTTTGCCACTGTGGCTCGCCACGCAGTGCCTGGCGCTAGAGATAGCAGCGTGCTTCGGTCACGGCTCAGACGACGGGGCGTTTGAGGCTGAGCAGTTCAAGCGCGAGCTTTCCGACAGCTTTGATGTATTTCCAAAGATTGTTACGATCTGACTCCCAACTTTCCCGACTATTGTGTTAGGTGCCCAATTTTTTCACTGCGCAGATCCGACTGTATATCCTGATCCTGAAACATTCAAGCCCGAAGGATGGCTTGTCAAAGATACTGCTACTATGGATAGGTACCTCGTGTTCTCCCGTGGAACGAAGTCAAGTGCTGGCCAAAAGTAAGTTTTGTTTAGATGAAAAGGTTTCTCTAGAGAGAACATGAGAAAGCTTAGCATTAATCGAATTAAAAGTTGCAATAAGCCAAGTAGTTCTCAACTTCGCCCCGGACCTATCAAGGATGAAACGCTGGAATTTGAGGAGTTTGTTGGACTGACCTCTCCAAAGACGCTTGTGGAGGTCGTTTTAAACTAGCATGAATTGATTTTGTAACACACTTGCATGGTAATACCTGGCCAACTGCTGCCCAGTACCCTCCCGGAACAAATCTTTAATTTATCTACGGCTTCTGCCAAACCTGATTGCAGGCGGCAAGGTACGTTTGTCTTGACACCTTTTGGAGAGGAATTTCCGGTAAAGTCAAGATGGATCATTGGCTGGGTTAATGGTCGGTAGTTGTGGTTGCATACTTTTTTCTATGGCTTGTTCTTTGGCGCGCTGATGTCACCTTTGGGGGAAGTGTAGCATACTCTGGGGTATTTCTGTATTCTATAATGAAATGCACGAATTTTCCTAGTCCATTACAGCATTGAAAACACTCACTCTAGGCAGTAGCTGTTAAGAATGCTTCAAAGTACTCGTCCATCCATTTCACAGCTTCTCGCCCATTCCTCTTTGTACCATCCTCCCACATACGAATTGATCCAACATAGCCATCCGGTCGTATGATAGCGATAGCCACTTCTTCACCTTGGAGGCCCCCAAGCCACTTCTCCATGCAGCTACTGGCGCGGGTATCAGCCCATGGGATGTTGTCCAGGTAGATAGTCCAAGTGGAGTCCCGTAATGTCTGAGGTAAATCTGCAAAGTCAAATTCTGCCGTGCTCGATACAAGAGCCCAGGTAAAGAGACATGAACTCTTTGTATAGCGCTCTGGATGAATAATCTTGTCACTCGGAGCCGCCATTGGCGGTTGTAGTGTGTAGCTTGCGTTGGTGGCAGCACCCATGCGGCCCACGAACGACTCCTGGCTCTCAGCAGAATTACAGACGGTGTTGACGAATGGTTGGCTGGCCAGAACACTGTTGCAGAAGAAGTATATGCGAAACTGTCCCAGCATTGGTATATCCAGCTGGAGGTCAACTGTTTTCGAGTCGGCAAGCCGCGTGACTTTCGCAGGTGACGGCAGGCATCCTGGCTTCAGATCGCCGCCGCCCATTCTCTCTGTCGGCTGGTTTAACATGTTGGACTCGTACTCAGCCCCCACACCGGAAATGAACCGACTATGAGTTATGATGTCATTGGCAAGGGTATTTGAGTCGCCTTCTTCAAACGCCGTTGCGTGTCCCAAGTCGAAACGTATCAGTTCTTTTGCAACTTTACGGCGCTCGCTCTCATATGTCTTCAGAAGCTCTGGCTTTGCTAACTTGCGAACAACAAGGTTCAACTTCCAAGCAAGATTCCAGGAGTCATGCATCGAGGTATTCCTACGAGACATTAGCAAAAGGGAGGGAAGTGGTTCAGTTCATTCTCAGTAGTACTTACATGCCTTGGGCAGCTTTTGGAGAATGTGTGTGGCTTGCCTGTCCACTTAGTGAGCATATATATTCAAAAGGTACGAGTTACTAACATCTCCACAGATGAAAACTCGGCCTCCATCGTCAGAGAACTTAGTTGACACTCTTTGCCCGACTTGATATTTGCCGAACCATTCTTCATACAGTCAGTCAAGCCAGATGCTTCAAAGTCCGAAAAATCATACCTACGGATTTCCATTTCAAACGAAATGGATAGACGATTTCCCGCGCCCTGTGCATCACAAGCTGGAGATTCAGTTCATCTTTTGACGTGCTTTCTCTTGACTCGGGCTTCAGCTCAACGTAGATCCGCGTCAGATTGCGCTCACGGGGTATGATCATCACAGAACCAGCCTCCTCGGAGTACACAATAGCCTTTGAGCTGGTGTCGGGAAAGTCAGTGTCAATGTGGCCATCTATAAGGCCCCAGACTGCCTCGGAGGTGGTCCCAAGAAGTTGTGCTCCAGTAATTGCCTTCCGCACGGTTGAGTGCGCACCGTCGCATCCCACCACAAAGTTTGTAGAAAAGGTTTGACTTGCATCGTTGGTGATGCAAGTGACCTGTACGGGCGCTACCTTGCTGGTGTAGGTGTAGTCCATAAAGGCGGTATCCCTTCGAATCTCAACCCCATGCTCTTTCAAGTCTTTAACAAAAACTTCCTCAAGTATTCCCTGGTGGGCAAGAAGAGTGTACGGGTCTAGAAGATCCACACGATCTGGCGGATAGTGTGTCTCCTGCCTGACTCTATGCATCGTCTCGCTTAACGTGGATCTCTGGGTCGACTTAGTTCCAACTCTGAAAGACAGACAACAGGTAGGGAAAGTTGTGTATCTTACCCAGAAACAGACGTCATATACTTTGACACCTTTGCTTATGACATGATCGGCTAGTCTCATTTGGCGTAAAGTTTCGATCGACTTTGGCTGAAGACCATCTGCTCTACCACTTAGAGTTCGATGCGACCTCGTATCGACAATATCGACCTTCACTCCAAAGCGAGCCAAATTGACTCTACGTCAATTGTTAGAATATATTTACGTACTATGCCATCTACTTACGCGAGCATCAAGCCGGCCGGACCGGCTCCAACGACCAAAACATCGCTGACCGATTGACCGCGTGGGCTATAACCTCTGCTTGATTCGACAGAGCTCGATCTAAGTGCCTCAGCCTGCACTTCTCGAAGGTCGCTGACTGAATGCTTCTTTACATATTGCTTCCGAGTTTTTGGTTGAGCATTCCGAGTCCATAGTCGCAGAGCCATTGCCAACGGAGGGTTCACGGCTGCTTGGAAGCCGAAAGTATCTGGAGCGGGCTGCTTGTACAAATGTCCCGGAACATGGCGGCAGGTCTCATATTCCTTTTTTACCCGTAGGTATCAGAAAGTGAAAATGATGATGGTGTGGCGATCTCATATACCGGGGTGCCCTTGTTTCTCAGCCCACTGCGACGACGCAGAATGTGGCCAGTGCGAGAACCCTAAGCATTGGGCTAATGGTGTTGGCCCCGCTATTCGTGATGTTCGGCTCGGCAATGGTAGAGAGAGACCACCTCATTCTCTCTCATTTCGGATCTTCAGCCTGAATGGATATCTGGTGATCATGGCCTGACCGATCAACCTTTGCTTTACTTCGGCACCGAGAATGAAGCGCGCCGCGCGGTATGCATGGGCCCTTCATCAGAAAGGGAAAAATTCCTGTGCCTTTTTCCATGCAACGATCTTCCGAGTGGGTGCTACAGCCTCTTACCGAGTCGTCGTTACCGAATGAGTCGACTTCAGGAGCTATATCACGTGACTTGAATCTTGGTTGGCACACACGAGTCTCAGTCGTTAATGAGGAGCAGTGTTACGTCGGGAAATCCCGGCGCACGCCACAAGTGGACGATGCGTTATGGTATGATGGGGAATTTGAAGCACATCGTACTTATGCAGCGCTCTCCTTCAATACTAAGGCGCTCACCACGCAAATACTTCATGCCTCCCTCGTTGCTCCAATTATTCGTTGAGAGCTTATACCTCTTTAAAATATTTTTGGTGAAAAAATATATCTAGGAGATCTACGAACGTGATGTTCCTTTAGGATCGCCGCAAGGAAATTTTTCTGTGAGAGCTCGGCATATCGCAAGACAGGTGGCCGGATGACACGGAACCCGCCGAGGCCGCTAACGTAGCGGAAGATTAACCAGCACCATCAAGCTTATAACCTCGCACTTGGCTCCCTATTGCAGTCCAACTGTAGAAAAGATCGCCTTCTGTCCTTGCAGCTTTTAGGTCCTGATGAACGTGCCTTATGCTACCGTGGCCGCTATGAAAGGCCGACTAGTAGGAAGTGTACAAAGAGAGGTTTAGTCATCTCAAAGCTGTGCATCTGCTACAGACTCACAGTGCATCAATTTAGACTTATGGAACGCCGCGCAGACGACAGAATCTTAAAGAAGATTTGATGACTAATATGCACCATCCTTCGCCGCGTGACCTTTGTCGTGAGCAACACGTGGTGCGGTATCATCCAGCAGGACTCGGGAATCCTTGAATTCCACCCAACCTAACATAGGCTGGTTTGATCATGATCAGAGATGTGTTGAACGGTTCCAGAGTTCATGTGTACTTAGCTCGCTGATCGTATAGCCCAACAGTTTTTGAATTTTGAGGGGAAGTTGCTTCGCCCTCTCTACGGAGACTGCAAGATACTGATTCTCCTCCTGCCTCAAGTAACCCCTCGTTATGAAGCAACTAAAGAGAAGACGCTCTTCATCCTTAGTGGCATTAGCACTCCCACCATGGTAGCAGCTGCTTAGCATTATGAATCCGTCGCCAACGTCTAGCTCCGCATACTGCGCGAAGGCTTCGTCCGGTGATTGCTCAGTTGCTTCCAAGTGGCTCCCGGGGATGAAACGGGTTGCCCCGTTCGCTTTCGTTGTCTTGGGCCCCGCAACGAAGAAGCCAATTCCGTATTCCCTTTCCCTTGAGTTCGTCCTCTCCGGATAGACATCTACCCGCTATCGATCAGGGTATTGGATATCGTCGTCTCGATGCAGTGGTTGATTGAAGCTGTTTCCGGGCCGCACCGAGAACGCGATCGTATTATTGACTTGGGGAGGACTGATGTTGATCTCACTGCGATTTCCATACCACTTGTAAGCCTTAGTCGAGAGGAACTGGCGACACACAGCTTGGTATAGGCTGTTGCCGATCAATTCCGTTGCTGCGGTATCCGACTTGCCGGCCAACCCGAAAGCGCGGCGTGTAGATGGCGGGAAAAAATCATTTCCTGCCTCCCATGGGACATCGGCTTCAAGGTAAGACCGGGTGTCTCGTTCCATACGTTCAACTGCATCTTTGGATAGAATCCTTCGCACGACGACACCGCCTGTGACCTTGAGCCCGGCCACGACTTCGGCCGGCGAGCAGTCGGCCTTGTATTCAGGAACCGGTATGTGTTTTCGAGATGGCCATTTGTTGGGTATGTGAGCCTCATTGATACGGTCGTACGAGATATAAACGTCGTCGTAGCGCAAGCTTGGAGGAGCAAAGTTGGCGTTGATGGACGTCAAATGGCTGTCCACGTTGGCGACCATAGCGATGGCTGATCTGGAATTCAAGGACGAGTGCCTACCGAAGAGAGTTGTCCCACCAGCCAGTCTGTCTCTTATCACCCCTCTTATCACCGCGACAACAACGCATGATGGATTAAGAGGTGATCAGTTAGCGTTTCTCTTGGAAGCATATGCCGCTCCGAGACCGAAATGCCGTCTCCGCTCCGAGGCCGCGCCCCACCCGATGAAAAAGCTAGATCCCTGCTCAGGGCCCCAAGGTTGATAGGCATAGATTGTTATCACAACCTCACTCTTGACTCCTTTAATTGGCCTGCATCCCAGGCTACCGCTTCCTTTACTTCTCCATTTGAGATCATTTGCGATTTCGGCTTCTGCAATATGATCACCTCAATTTTCAGCCTAGACAGCAAACGCAAATATCGACTCAATCGCCCATTTAACCAAAATTTCATAATGTGCTGCATCCTTTTCTGCCTCCCAGGGATTTACCTGGCCCTAACCGAACTGGGCGCTGGCGGCGGGAAACCTTCCGCGCAGCGTGTTGCATTGATCACACACTCTATTCTGTATGGACCTTACACCTTGTTTGGGTGGATGGCAGGCTCAATTCTGAACTTTCTAAAACCCAAAAAGACCATCTTGATCGGCGCCATCGGATATCCTCTGTACGCAGGTGGGCTTTGGTATCACGACAGAACTGGCCATCAGTGGTTTCCGTTGCTGTCAGATTTCATCTTGGGATTCTGCGCTGCTTGCCTGTAGACCTCATCTGGCTTTATTCAATTCGCATATGCTGAAGAATCCAAAAAGGCCATGGTAATCCATCTCAGAGGCCTTGTCACAGCTCTAGCAAAGCTAATCGAATAGTTCATCACGTGGCAATGGGTCCTGACTTCAGCTGGGAGCACCGTGGGTGCTCTTATCGCCATCCAGAGTTGTGTGCATGCCACGCCGGCGCTTTCAAAGGGACTGTCAGCCTAGGCATGTGCATTTTCTTCGTCTTAGATTCGGAAGGGGTCTCCTATCGCACTCAGGCTATTGTTCAGTTGGTTCTTTACGTGGTGGGATTGACCAGCCTTTTAAGTGTCACTTGGCTCTTTGTGAAAGATACAAATTATTTTCTGGAAGCAGACGTCATCGTACCTCGCCATGTTGAGGGTGGGGTTGTTATTCCCGGTGTGGCGACTGAGTAGACGGTGGAATCAGAGGGGGAAAAGATGTGGAGGCAAAGTCTCATTCATTTCATAGCCATAGCAGAGCCTTCAGCGTCTGACTTTGTTTTCTTTTTTTGTTTTCATCGCTCTTCCGGCAAGCAATGACTGCTCCACTAGATAGGGGCAAAAAATTCAGCAAGCCCACTGCGCATTCCAGTCTAAGACGCCCGAATCTGCTAAACTGTTGCTGCTCAAGTCTATGGCCCAAGACATGCTTGCTCTGCTGACAGAAAATGTTGAATCGGAGTCCACGCACAACGTCTGATCCTGATGTAGCTTCTCACTGCCCTCTAATATCTCTCGTTTCTCAAGGAGGGCTTCGTAGAATGCCAAACCCTGCGCCGCCGTAGAACTCCGCTGGCAAAGCTGTTGCATCAAGGGAATGCCTTGGCGTAAGCTTTCGAAAGCGACGGTTGCAAGATTTCGATCTTCGGATCTTGTCTCTCGCGCATGTTTTCCCATTGATAGGTCGAACTGGTGGATTCCAAATCCCCAAAGAGATCCCAAGAGGTCGTTGGCGGCCAAATCAAGGCCGATGAGCAGAATTTTGAGGGCAGCTTCATGTACTGTCTGAGCAACTGAATCGCTAGAAAGGGAGGTATAAAGTCGAAGTATGACGCTATAGAACGCAATATGTAGCGTAGCCGTCCAGAGAGTAAAACCCTTGAAGTCGCGTGGAGGTACCATTGACAGAGGTAGATCCGCTGTCCAATCATCCAAAGCTTTCCTTATCGAAATTACCTGGTCTTCATAAGGATTAGGATTCCCACGACCCCAATTCGTGCCCCGAGGCCGCAGCAAGTCCAGCCAATCTGCAATGATGAAGCAGAGCTTATTGAGACTAAGGAAGAATTGGATATGTTCAGTGCAAGGCAGACTACCCGGATCGTCCGAACGGAAGTCAGTTTCGTTTGGAGGGGGGACATCTGTATCTGCGAGATGGATTGCCCTTGGCCTTCCCCATTCGAAAGAGCATATCGTGTCGTGAATGAACAGAGTCCACCACATCCGTCTCCACTGACGTCGCATGGAAGCATTTGCACTGGCTCGACCAAGATCACGATGCATGCCGATTCCCTGGGCAATCCGAACCGCCGTCCCAAGTGAGAGCCACATGTTATGGATGGTGTCATCGCAACTGTCAGTGGTAAAAGAACTAATGAGCAGATGTGCTTGGGCCAGAACCAGACGATCCTGTTCAAATTTGGTGTCTATGAGGGCCTTTGCTCTTGCATGAAGTCTGGGTGCGACTTGGTCAGGCAATAACTGTATGTCGGGATGATGGTATACAGTTGAGCCAGCTAGGATGATGCTCTGAATAAGGAGGAGTGACGGCCTATTTTGGTCTTCACCCCTACCGTGAAGATGTTTGAGGAACGAAGATCGGTCCAGAATAGGCATGGAAGGGAAGACACGATCAAAGAAGGCCGTGGTGAATGCGTCTGTGATATTTGGGCTTGGAAGCACGAAAGCTCCATAGCGGTCCAGAACCAACCTCTCGGCCGTCGTAGTAGTCTTTGGTATGCCCTCGTACGATCTTTCTACGAACGGGGCATCTCTGTAGTGATACACGCCTTCTTGGAAACCGCGGCCAAATTCACGACCAAGCAGTCTTGTGATATTTGCGTAGTCGTCAACGAAGGTTGGCTGGTAATCACTGATATCGGAGTTCGTGAAATCTTGCGAAAGGAAATCAACCAGTATAGTTTTCTGTTTTGAAATATCATGCAATCCGTTCACATCAACGCGGCAAGGTTGATCGCCAGGGCCCAAGGAGAGGAAAATTCCGCTGAATCCGGATTACTAGCGGAGGAGGGAGATGCAATTGTTTGTATACTTTCCTCCGCTTGTCTTACGCGATAATCTTTCAGCTTAAATTCAGAAAGCAAAGGTAATCCGGGTCTTACTCGCTTGTTTCCCTTGGAATTGTTTCAACAGCTCGAATAGGCCTCCGACGTCGTGTCATCATATTGCATTGGAGCGCCGCATCTTCACAGCGAGTGCAAGGAGGACCTCCGCGTGCAAAAAGGTCGCATCTTATCTTTCGGGCATTGCAGCTCGAGCAGGCGTGCGCGGCTCGAGTGCCTCCTGCATATGTTTAACAAGTAGGATGGCGGCAAAGGTCTGGTCGCATTCTTACCTCGAATTCGAGTACCGTTGCTGTATTCCAGCATTGTCTCACTGGGTATGTGTTTTTCGTTTCGTATTCGTGGGTTGATGATAGAGAGAACGTTGGGGGTCAGCGGCCCTCGGCCGTGGCCTCGGGCAGTGGCTTACCTAGTATGCACATCGATACCCCTCCATTGATGCTTATCTCAGAACGACATCTCCGCACTCCGCCTATCATCTGTTGCTTATTAGAATGATAACATTCTCGGAGCCGGAACGGCACCTGCACGGAGTCTGCCCACTTTTGAGTCCCCATCCCCGCAACTCTGCGCAGCCCGCCATTACCGGGAATCATTCCCCGCCTTGTCAGCGTCCAATCGACATGCTACTGATATGGCCAGTACGCAGTCCTTTTAGGCACAGCCAGCAGGAAAAGGCGCAATCGGCGCGTGATTACCGCGATGCAACGCTCTCAAAAGTCAAACCACCGATTGGACCCCTCCCGGACCCGCTACCCCTAAGCTCACAAGAGCTCCCGAAGCAGTTATTGACTGAACGCGAGTACGAGCTTACGCAGAATTACGACGCCATCCAACTACTCAACACGTTCAAAAGGAAAGACATTACCTCTGAGGAATTGACCCGGTCATTCCTTAGACGTGCCGCACTCGCTCAATATACCGTGGGAATTCGCAAACGCACGTGGAGTAGACAACGCATGCTAACAATCGAAGGGTCAACTGTGTTACGGAACTAATGTGGGACGAAGCCATTGAAAGAGCTCGTTACTTGGACCCGCTCCCCTCTCCAGCTGGCCCTCTTCACGGCCTCCCAATATCAATCAAGCAGCAACACGAGATGCGTGGGAAGCCTTGTCATGCTTCCTATGTGGCTTGGATTGGCCACCCTAGTAACCCAAATCCGATCAACGATATTCTTTGGGATGCCGGCTGTGTTTTCTACGTCCACACAACAGAGCCGCAAAGAACGATGCATTTGGAGTGCAACAACAACATCACAGGCCGGACCGTCAATCCATGGAATCGAAACCTTACTCCTGGAGGATCTACTGGAGGCCAGGGAGCGCTGCTCGGATTTGGAGGAAGTGTTTGCGGCATGGGTGGTGATATCGGAGGCAGTGTACGCGGCCCGGCCTCCAACTGTGGTGTCTACGGATTCAAGCCTACATCGCGGCGACTACCACCGAGTGGCATGAAGTGCACTATGCTTGCAAACGAGACGGTGATGCCCACATTTGGGCCGCTGACCCGCAGCCGCGATACAATCAACTTTTTCATGGACTTGGTATTGAAGACTAAGCTGTGGCATTTCGACCCTTGGCTGTTCCCAAAACAGTGGACGCCGGTGAATTTCGACAAACCCTTGAAAATTGCAATACAGTGGGATGACGGGGTTATCCGACCGCATCCACCCATGATCCGCGCCCTTAAAGATGTTTCCGAGGCCTGTCGTCAAGTGGGGATGCAAGTGGTGGATTGGATATCTCTGGAACATGAGCGGGCGTGGAACCTCATTTCTCGCTTGTATTTCCCCGATGGTGGTGAAGATACTCTCAGAGTGATTCAGTAAAGCGGTGAGTCTGTCCTCCCATTGACTGAATGGACCATCAATCAGCCGGGAGTGAAGAAGCTTTCTGTTCAAGAGCTATGGAATGTAAGTTGGCCTGCCACTGCGAAGAACATTGACTGACTGTTGAAAGTTGTGCCATGAGCGAGATGAATATGGAGCAAATATGCTGCACATTGGTCTTCCACTGCAGACGAAGATGGACAGGAAGTTGATGTAATCCTCTGCCCTGCCGTTCCTGGTGCTGCTCCTCCTCACGAATGTGCGCTTTATTGGCCATATACCGCCCATTGGAGCTTACTCGATTATCCAGCTGCAGTATTCCCAGTGACCCACATTGATCCACTTCTGGACAAACGCGACGTAAGCTACGTCGCCCTCAACGAACAGGACAGATTCAATCATGACCTCTATTCACCAGAGAGCTACGTCGGAGCTCCCATAAGTCTGGAGATAGTCGGGCGACGCAATTTCGATGTGAAGGTTATGGCAGCGCTGGCACTCATTGAGAAAGCCATGGGTCGGAGCTAGACCATCTCGGCTTACTGTGCCTTCAGCACTTCTTTGGCTGGCCGTACGTTTTGTGTATCGAAAGTTGCGTATGTCAAGCCTCCAGAGCTATAGCAAAATGAAACTCAAGATAGCGGTAGATGTGGCAGTGGGGGCATACCTAAAGAAACTCGTGTGCAAACCCTCCGCTGCATTCTCAGATCACTAGCTTCCCCCCGATCTATATATATATGTATATATGGTTACGAATTTAGCTACTTACTTATTAACTTACTATGTATTTATTACTTAGTTTATTAAGCTCTATCATATGAACTAGTCAGCAACTTGCCTCGACGAGGTATACATTCTACCGGCAATTTTAAGATTTGATCAGGTTAAACTATAATTTCGCGCATGTTGGAGAATAAACCACAAAATTCTTTTTCAAAACTATAACCGGCTTTGGGGATGGTTCCGCACCCATGGCTGTGCGCTTCGCCTGTTTGGAAAAACCCTCCGCCGGGGATAAAGTTAGGGAGCCGCCGATCTGTTGCGCAACGTAAGCAGACACACCCATCCAATTACCTGCCGGAGTAATTTTTCTTAAAAGCTACTACCCTGGCCTTTTATTGCATCGTCTTTCACTAAGGCTTCAGTCGCAGGCGAGCCGCAGCCAAGCCCTTGCCATTCTCTGTCCTGACGCTCCCTCCGTCAGAATGAACCAGAGAACAGTTTCTAAAATGAGCCAACCAGATACAGAAGCCGAATCTAGAAGCTTCCAGATCCACCTAATGCTCTGCATGGCTAGCATCTTGACTCCGCTGTCCTCGGGTAGTAATGATGTTCTTCTACGCATGTCGACCGTCAACTGACATCTCCAAAGCCTCTGCATTGGTCTCTTCTGTTCGCCCCTGAGAACATCATCATCGCAACTAGTCTCTCTACCCTAGCCGCTCACTTTTATGGCATGCCATGCTCTGAATGGATCGTCGCAGCCTACCTCGTCACCTACTCCCGCTTCCTACTGGTCTTCGCCAAGCTTTCCGACATGTTCACGCAGCGCAATGCGCTTCTCTTCGGGCTCGCCGACTTCGCACTTCTCAGTGGACTGTGTGCCGCCAGCAAAATTTGGCCATTTTGATCATATTCCGAGCATTTCAAGGACCGGGCGGCTCAGTGATCTTCGGCCTGCTCTTTGTGTGTATCATATCGGTGTGCCCAATGCGATGGATGGGAATATGCTCAGGTGTAGCCAGCATAACCTTCGCAATCATAAAAGTGCTTGGCCTGCTCTGGGGGGTGTGCTTGGAGATGAAGGAGCTTGGTAGTGGATGTTTATTTTGAACGCCCCAGCAGCAGCAGTCTCCGCAGTACGACTGGGCGTCTCGCTGCCCCATCCGCAGAAACCAATCAACGTGAAGTATTTGGTAAGGACAGATTATACTGGTGCACTGTTCTCCGTCGCGGTTGCCATTCTCCTCGTCTACGGACTTCAACCTAGCAGGTTGACTTATACGTGGATCAGCACCATCATCATCGGTGTACTAATCACAGCGAAAGTTAGCCTCGTGATTTTATTCACATAGGAGTGGAAGTTGGCTACGCTCGAGGGGAGGATAAGGACCTGAGGCTCTGTTTCCCTTGCGGTTGCTGCAGAGTCCGACGGTCGTATCGTTTCTCCTATGAGTTCGCGTTAGCTCTTGAGGCACTCCGTTAAGCTATTGCTAGTAATTCACTAGATCCGCATGTTTCTTGGAGGCTACCTTCTTTACGGCTATTATTACTTTACCGCGGCGCTCCCAGATTCTGTATGGGCTTTCTGCGACATCTGCCGGCGTGAGACTACTCCCTTCGTATTTATTTGCAGCCAAAATGTCAGCTTAGTGTTGCTCATACTAATCGACAATGCCGCGCTACAGGCGCTCGGTGCAGCGCTGCTATGCATTCTGGATTTGGATCACGAAGCGTTTGACGTCAGAGCGTACGGCTACAAGATCCTTCCGGGCTTGAGCTTTGGGCTTGGTATCCCAACGTTGATGTTACCATGCAGGATGCAATTGGGGAAAGAGGAAAAGGATGGTGCTGTAATGATGAGCGCGTTGAACATAATACTGAGCCTGCTCCCCACGAGCACCTCGTGTACGAGATACACTCCACGACGGTGGCAATCTCACTGCTCCGTTCTTTGAAATCCCCGATCCTTTCTTCTCAGATACCCATCAAGACGTCGATCTTGTTGTGTACCTCAATACCCAAGGATCTCGCTTTAGGCATCGGTCCCCCCTGCTCAAAACATTTTCTTCCGACACTTCGTGTCTACTGCTGTGCGTACCAGTCATGCTGATGCTCGAATTTTAGAAATAATTTCTCTCGCTCATCGACGACGCTCTGATATAAGAAAAGGGCCGTAGCTTGTTCATAACCGCAGAAAGTGCCGCATGTTCGTGTTACGCGCTCGTCGGCCGCATCGCCTTTACTGATTCAACGCCGGTCCATCTCATTCCCGACGGCCAATCGTCCACCCCGAACAATACAGACACTTCCCGTTCTACCTCTGCGTCGGCCGCTCCTAGAACCTCGTTCTCATCTAAATCTGTCTCCGATCAGGAACGCACTTCCATTCTCGACGCCTTCGCCAAAATACCCGGCCGCTTAGGGGGCTTTACAGATTCGCCTTCGTCTTTTCTGTCCCCGGGCCTGCTCAGGTGGAGCATAGTCAGTACGATCGAGTATGAGGTGTCTCGTTTGCAGCAAGCGACTCGCGTTGTCGAAGAAGAATTCCCTCTCGTTCAGTCCGGTGCCCCCGGCGTGGTACCGCAGGCGATCGTAAGCATACGCGAGAAGATGGACACGGTATTGACTGTTGTGGCGAAGACAAACAGTGGCTGTGTCGTCCTCTGAGGAAACACGAGAAAGTTTTCGGACAGTATTCACAAAACACAGTCAGCAGCGTGGATTTCGAGCCGGCTGTTGATATGGTGCAAGAAGACGAACCTAAGAAGTTGGAAGCTGCTAATCAGATAGTCATCTTGTGACTGGCGATGCTCATCAGGAGCTGTGTGCATGAACCCCGCAAAACTCTGCCGAGGACAAAACCCACCAGGCCATCTGTAATTCTTGCGCGCACGGCACGCATTATCGAACCCGCAATGCATCTCTCTCCTCAGCATACACTTTTCAACGGTACTGCGCTTTTGAGAAACAAAGATCAGCTGCTAACGCGCAAGTGCCGAATGTAGCGACCGAATGACACGATGCAGAGGGAGCAAAATAACTATGTATTCCTCTCTCTTTTCCCCAGAAGCTTTACAAAAATGTATTGTTGGTCCTCCGTAATGAATGATGTCGATAATTCTCGAGTGGTTGCTGGCGCCACCGCAGTGCACGCAGTGGTCGCTGACGATTCACGGCAGCGTGAATGAAAAATATTCTACAAATATCAGTTGCTGGCTCCGTTACTCAAGCATTTCAGGCGCAACTGCCAGGGTGTGTTCGGCGAGCTTGCATGGGGTTCCAGATTATTAAGCGAGAGCTCTAATTTCATTAATCACCGAATCCAATCCGACTGCAAGGTCCCAGAGATTTACCAGGCTGGAGACCGGTCTGAATACCAGAAGAGATCGCGGTGCGAACCAATGAGGTAATAGCGATTGTTTTCGCCCAAAATCCTAAAGCTTGCCTCATCGTTACTGGTATAACGGAAGTGACTAAGTGGTTGCTGGGCGGATTTCAAGTGAAAGACTGTGATATGCGAGACTAAGATTCCACGGCAAAGTAATTTATATACCTGACCTACCTTTATACACGATTATCTGACCGATCAGATTCGTCCGGCACATATATTGGCGAGAAGATTTGGACTCTGAAGATGAGTCCGATCGACTGCATATCTTCATCGTTCCGAGAATTTCGTTCTACTTTATGTCTACCACTGTGATTAAATTTGGCGCGGTGAGCAGAAACTTTGGTTCCATTTCTGTGAGAATGGTTCGGGTAGGTTTTGACCGAGTGGTTATGACGAATGATCCCTTCGGGAGCTGTCGGCAATGAATGGTGCCTCTCATTCAGCGGATAATAAGGTTATATTGCATTCCCTTTGCGGCGAAGAATGAATTGATCCTGCTATTATGTTTTCCGTACGGACAGTTTTCGGCGGATGAGGCGAATTGATTGAATTTCACGAGCTTGCCCGCACTTTGTAGGTTCATGAACGAAGGGTAAAATCGCTACAGGGACTTGATTTACGACTGGGAGGAACAGAAATACAATGGATTGAGATTACCCTCTTGTTGAATACAGACCAAGTATAGATCTTCTTCAAGGTAACATTGAGTGAGAGTGTGGCAGCCTTGCATGCGTTCTTCTAAAATCAGAGGAAGAAACTTAAGAATTAGGAGTTCATTCGTACTTACGCCGCGTTACTCAAATTACTCAGTCGCCGGGTAGCTGTGTCGTGCGGGAGTTCGTTCAGGCGAAACGAGATTATTTCCAGTGTTGGCGTCACACTTCATGATGAGTACATCGTGGGGTACGAATCAAGGCTCTGACTACCTGCAGTATCTGCCGTACCTCATACCGCATGATTAGCCTTCTCAGGGATAGTGTCATTTGCGGAAGGAAAGCCGGATAGTCTCGGTGGTTGTCACAATCAGGGAGATAAAATCGATACGGTCAATATTCGAGCATACTTCATCGCTGCATTTGACGTAGCCTAGACACTTGGATTGGTTCCATAGGGCCCTAGAGAAAGGTGTGTATGCATGACACGATGCCGTGGAACAAAAAGCAGCCGCACAGGTTTACCCGTTTAGGCAAGTCGAATGAGTACAGCTATTCCTTGTCGGTAAGCCCTCGGTTATACGTCCATCCGGCTATGGACCGAGATAGTAATTGCTCATATCCCTCGGTGTGCATTATCTCAACAGCTTCATCTTTCGCCGCCCGGTGTCCATATTGAGCAAACCTACATATACAACTCAGTTTTCCTAGTAATTCGCACTCGTCCACGCTCCTGCGCAATAAATTTTTTTTTGTCCGGCAGCTATCCTCATCTTGAGTTTTTCCTCATCTCAATCCAACCCATCATGTCCGGCTCACCGGAAGGTACGCATGAAACTGGCGTCGTGGACCCAGGATTGCCGGTGCCCAACCCCACGAAGTCTTTCTGGCATTCAGAACCACACCCGCTTGCCAATCACCAATCGCCTTGGCCTACCAATCCAGTCGACATCATCATCATAGGTTCCGGCATGACTGGGACGAACGTAGCTCGTACCTTACTTCAACAAAGTCCCAGCTTTCAAGTAGTCGTAGTCGAGGCGCGCAGTCTGTGCTCAGGTGCCACTGGGCGTAACGGCGGACATATCAAGACAATGGCCTTTGCAGTTTGGGAACACCGAAAGAAGTCGTATGGAATCGAGGAGGCTATCCGATTGACAGAGTTCGAGCATAGTCATCTGGACATCATGACAGGCGCCGCTTGGGACAACAGCGTCGACTGCGACATCGTGCACACTGGAGGCATCGACGCCTACTTCGACCAAAGAACCTTCGACAAAGCATTGGCAGCCCTAGAGGACATGCGTTCTCATGCGCCTTACCTTGCTGAACGCTATACCATTCATACCGACAAAGACCATCTGCAGAATGGCCTGAAGCTGTCAAAGCGCTGTATTGGTGCAATCACTGTCCCTGCGGTGTCAATATGGCCCTACAAGCTCGTTACTGGGCTGATGGGTAATCTGATTCAGGAAGGCAAGGTGAATATCCAGACCAACACTGTGGTCGAATCAATCGAAGATGCCGTGGGCCTTGAATATGCCATCGTGCACACCGATCGTGGTAGCATCAAGGCAAAGCACGTCGTGCACGCCACCAATGGCTGGGTCGGCCACCTACTTCCGGAATTACAACCCTTCATTTCTCCCGTCCGTGGTAACGTGGTGCACTATGCTGCTGGCCACGGCAAGTCTGTTTTCGGCTTCGACAGTAAATTCTCCTTCTGGCTACGATACGCCGAGAAGGACTACGACTACTTGATCCAACGCACGGCGGGGGATGTCGTTGTCGGCCGAGCCAATTTAGCGCGCCGTGCCACGGGAGATGACAGCGTTACCGATCTGGGCGCCATGTCACACTTGCGTGGCTTCTCTCATGAGGTTGCCGCCTTAGCCTCCCCCGTTGCTGCAGCCAGAGTCGACTATGCCTGGTCGGGCATCTTGGGCTTCACTCAAGATACAGCGCCATTCGTCGGCCGCCTACCTTTCCCCGGCCGAAGTCATCAGTGGATATGTGGTGGTTATAATGGCGTTGGCATGACCAAGGCATTCCGCGCCGCTGAAATGACGGCGTATCTGATTCTTGGCGAGGAGGTTCCTGAGGAATATCCGCGGTCTATGATGGTGAATCAGGACCGCATTCGCACACTGAGGAAATCTCTGGACATCAGGTTCGGAATGTTGAAGCCGAATTTGTAGGCGTCCGGTATCTGGAAAGGAAGAGCGCCACCGACTCGAGCATGCATTGATCCGCGTTATGTGAAGTGTTCGCTGGCTTAAGCAACCGTATTTTGCATCGACAACTTATCAACTTACTCATTTCTCCTATTATGCTTAATCGAATTGAATAGCTGATGCTCGAGACTTTGTTGCATTGTCCCACCTTACCCGTTGAACAGACACCTCCATCGTGACTCTAGAAGCTGGTGTGTGAAACGCCAGATTAATCGTGTCCCGCTGCCTGAAACGGTTGGGTAGTGGCATAATTTGGTCTCCACAGTACCGGGGATGACTGCTATCTGTCGCTATCAGTTCCGTCGGTTTAGTGACAAAAGCGAGACATTTGTAGCGCAGATTTGGCATAAGACCGAAAGCAGAATGCCCAGACTGGTCACGGACAAACCGCAAGTGCTCATTTTACCTTCCCCTTGAGGACTAGTTTCTCCAGTAGTGGGTGAGGTCTTGGCATGGGTAATTGCCGGCGTTGAATCGGCTCCGCACAGAAGAGGAGCTGCGACCGTAGCCCTGACACTCATTTAAGCTTCCAAACTTTTCTTCCCAGGCTGCCTATCTCAGGTTTCTACCCTGCTGTACCAACGTGTGCATCAAGCGGCACTGGATGATCATAGCTTTGCTCGGAATGTCATCATGCCACAAAGACATCGGCCTTATCGGTCTAAGGTGAAAGGTACGTAAAATATCGTCATCAAACTCTCATGAGATCCCTTACCACGATCCACACCACTGAGCTGTTGGCCAGGCTGCTATGAGTGCTCCCAGAGGCGGATCAATTGTGACCGTGGCAAACCAGAATGTGCAAAGTGTGTTTCCAAACATTTAAAATGCAGTGGTCTCGGGATCCGCCATCGATTCAGCAACGGCATTGCTGCTCGAGGCAAATGGGTAGGCAAAACTGCCCAATCTGTCTACGCAGAGCGGCTATCCGCTGAGCTACAGACTTCTCCGCATTTGGCGACTTCAGCATGGACAACCAGTGTCGGCGATGGCTTATCAGGCCTTCCAGACAGTTCTCTAACGCAGAATATCAATGCCGCAAGACCCATGTCAACTCGAAACCCATCTCTTCCTCACCATGCTGGAGGCCAGACTGACCAAACCGATGATACGGTTCAGGCTGATGTTGGATCTGCTCCTGAATACATCATCAAAAAGGGAATCACTGTGTCCGAAACACCTTTCACAATATTGGACCATGTTCCGGATGTAGCGGAGGAAGATGAAGACTTCTCAGGCGAAGAAAGCATTGTCGTTGCACCAGCAAACATGTTCCGGTTTACCGCTCTCCAGCCAACTCCCGGAAATCTCCCTCTATGGAAAAGAATTCTGATCTTGAACTGTGAGCTACTCGACTTCCAGATCACCTTGATTATGTTGTGTCTAAGAATCTTCCACCAGTTTCAGAAAACATCGCCAAAGAGATGGTCGCAATCGATGGTCTCCACAATGGCTGGCGTCACCTTGTCCTCCCCGTTGCATACACCGACGATCTAGTGCTGAGCGCTGTACTAGCCGTCTCAGCTTTCCATACATTGGCCAGGGAGACCAAAGTCAAAGGCTGCCACCCTGCGCAAATGACATCCGCTTCCTACTATCATGTTAAGTCCCAGCAATACCCGGACTGTGAGAGTCTCTACGCACAAACCATTACAGGTCTTCGGCATCGGCAAGAGCTGGGGAAATACAAAGTGCTCGATCAACATCTGGTATTAATGACTATTCTGGTTCTTCTGGTGGCTGTCTTGGTGACCGGCTCTGACGATTTCCCAATCTTATTCCGGATGCTCCAATCGGCATTCGAGGTGATCGGAGGAGAGGGCGGCCTCGGTAGAGGAGATTTGGCTGAGTTCATCATACGCCAGGTTCACAAGTAAGTTCAAGATTGCCGATCTACATTTACAGTGGACTGCCGATTGGGGAAACCCCTGCGGGAGAAAGCCATGTCAATTTCTCAACTTCCATTACGGGAATGGTGGAGACTACAACAGACTTAGTACAGATCTGACTCAATTTTAGGATGAACGTTTACGCCGCTCCATTCATTAGTGAGGAAAATGGACTGAGGACTATTTCATCACCCAAACACGTCATGCAAGGTTTTGAATGTATGATGTACTGCTCTCAGCAACGGCCAGATGCAGCCGGTGGTATTCCGCTCGTCATAAGCCTCGTCCAACAAGCTCGCGGGATATACCTGCGGCAAGCGCTACGGGAGTCTGCCTTGCCTCCTTCACCGGTTGGCCAAATCCCCGACCCAGTCTCTGACTCAATTAGTCGTGTACAGCGTTTCAAAGAGACCCTCGAGGCCTTCCCCAAAGGGTCACCAGGAGAACAAGTGCTCATCTGGGCGACTTTTATTGCGGCCTCGGATTGCATATTGGACGAGCACAAGTCTTTCTTTGAAGATGTGTTTCTTCGCTATTTCATCAGGAGCGGCTTCGTGAATGTACTAAGCGGGCTTAAGCACCTACGTAGTATCTGGGCACGGAAGGCTTTCGGTGGCAGATGGACGTCATTCCTACCTCAGGCTAATATTTTTGTTATGTAACTGTCGTTTTACCCTCCAATACACCTTTTAAAATTGCTGTGGACGTACACCATCAACCCCTAAAACAGAAAAAAAAAGGCCAGAGAAATGTCAATGCACAACAAATACATACCAAAGTAGGTCGAGAGAGTGGAAATAACTTGCCAAGAGAATGTATGCCTTTCCTAGTCTCATTGTCACCGATCTATCCCTACTGTACTAGCACTACTGCAGGTCACGGTAGAAATGTTGCCTCCGTTTCCATTGGATTGTGGACAACACTCTTGTGGATGGTTGCGGTCATTCTGGAAGACTCAATTGATCTGGACAGCCCTCTTGTAAGGGAATTTTGAGCAGGTTAGGCTACCATTTTACTGCTAGTATCGACTTAATCACACACGATAGGAATTCATTAGGAACAAAGACGCTTCGACTACCTGTTGAACGTTGATACATATTCGATATCTTTCGAACATCTTCTATATTCATACTCGGTCAGAAGTGATGCCAATGAGCTATGCTGTTGGTGTATGTCTCTCCCAGTATATGATCAGCGGACCGCGTCAGGTTTCCACGAAATCACTCCCTTATAGCCACTGAAGGTTTCTAGATTGGTCACAAATCACCCTTTGTAATCATCGCTTCGCATTCCGCCCGACGAGAGTAGTATCGTTGGCTTGACCCTGCACATGGCTGGTACTACCTTTATCAGTTAGCGTCCATACTTAGGAAGTTGAATGTCAGTAGAAAAAGTAAGACACTCCGGTTATACTCAGTACGACCTGAGTAATCTGAGTACTGGCACTTGTGTAGCTACACATACACACCAGACGCCAATTTAGTCATCACAGACACCAGGCTAGATCTCAGAAGCCTTTTCCTTTTAGCTCTGCCTCGGTCCAATTCCACAACTTCTCTGCCATATCATCATCCGCAGCACTGTCCCTTCCTTTGTATTCTCTTCCAACAGGGTAGAGCATTGCACCATTTAGCACAATCCCAGCAGGAACACTTGTCGCCCACAATTGGTTCAATGCTCCTGTCGCGACTTCAACAAAAGCGAAATGTCCAATGAATCTGCAGAATCTCGCCAGCAGCCCGGTCCCGTCAAAGATGTTAGTCCGGACAACGCCTGGATGTACGGCAAGAGATGTTATTGAGGGACAATGTTTTGCCAGACTCCGAGCAAAATATATTTGCGCAAGCTTGGACTGACCGTATCGAGCGACGGTGGTGATGCGCTCAAGCTTGGTTTTGTTTTCGGAGAGTAGTAGACGCTGCTTGGGCGCCGCTGCGTGCAATTTTGAGCTCACCATGACAATTCGAACGTCGCTCACTAGTGCTGAGGCAGTTGTCTCCATACAGGGCAGGAGCAGCTTGGTTAAAAGTGCTGGGCCCATGTAGTTGGTTCCAAATTGAATCTCGTAGCCGTCATCGGTCAAACCTGGAGATTGTGCAAAGATCCCAGCGTTGTTGATCAGGATATCGAGTCGGTCATTCTCTACGAGGAATTTTCGAGCCGCCGTGGCTATCGAAGCAAAGGAGGCCAGATTCAGTTCGAGAAAATGGATGTTTGCATTCGGTATCTGTCTCTTGATGTCGGCAATAGCGGCTTGAGCTTTGACCTCGTTGCGAGCTCCGAGGTAAAGCTTCGATGGCTTATGCTTTGCAAGTTGACGTACGGTCTCTTTTCCGAGACCGCTGTTTCCACCGGTGACAAGAATGACATGTCCATGCAGGTCTGGTATATGCTCATCAGGAATGAATTCTTCGCCCTGTCGGAAGAGCATCTCGAACTAATACTTCCTCGTAAGCTAAGGTGATTTGATGTTGTAGGACTGTGCAGTGCAGAAGTAATATTGAAACATCGAGGAAATTTATACTAAACAATCACGCAAGCTAAGGGCAGGGCTAGAACATAGATGTCAACTTTCCAATGGGTCACGCGCGTGCTACGTTCTGCAAACCTTTGTCAGATTCATAGTTGGGCTGAGCAAGTGGACTACATAGCTTCATCCAAGTGTTCGGTTATTCCACGGTGCACCACTGACAAAGCGATCATCTCGACGCCTGGGGGAAAAATTCGATTCACCAGGTGCGAGCACTGAAAAATTGTGCTTGTTTCACGGACTAAACTCCTACTCCGTATGGGACACTGTATCGGGAGCTAGCGGAAGGTAACAAGCCCCTGTTGCACTCATGTAACTTCCTTACACAAGTCTGAAACAGTAAAACATCGTTCAAAGAATTTAATGCCAGAAATTCCAACTCCGTTTTCTAGGAGAATCAGCCGCCGACCTTCAGCATTGCAACCTCAGGATTTAGTCAAGGCCACCACATCAAGAACGTTCACTCCGACTAATACACACCATCATGTTTGAAACGCCTACGGGGTGCGCGTCCGAGCGAGCTCTGCAGGATGAAAGATTGTTAAAACAAAAAAAAGAAAACAGTATCTTGTAGTCTTAAGCAAGTCCTACTTCGAGCTTTTTCGATGCTGCAAACCACGATTATATTTTGCCTAGTTGATATATATATATTTGACAAGGGATGCGCTTAGCGGAAATGTTAGCCAATGTTCTTGCATAGGGAACCCAGGAGTAGATAGATGCAAACTTGCTAATTTCGGAGAAATCATAGTAAGTATCGATTTCCTGTGCATCTATTTCTTGAGGCTCGGAAAGTCCATGAGCCAAAGAAACCGGTTTCCACTCCTGTGTTCACCAGGACCTCGTCCGCGAGGTAGTCGACAAGGATGTGCTCAATGCTGTAAACTTCCTTGAAGCGGCGGGGAAACATTACCCCTTCAACCGAGGTATAGTTATCGACTATCAGGTCGCGCGTGGAGGGCCCATGGATCGGGTGGTCCTCACGAGAGCGGATAACGCGAGGAAGGTCGGTATTGGGATTGAAAACGATTGTTAAATTGAGTGCAGAGTCATGTACTACGAGGAATCAGATTTGAGGTACACAGATGTCTGCACGTTGGCCCGTAGAGCTTACCAGAGGGAAGCTGCTGTCCGAGTTCAATTTCCTCGAAGCTCGATGTAGACACATTCCTAATGAGAACCTTTGCGATAATAAGAATTCAAACTTCGCTGGCAGATGACACCCAACATACCGTCCTGAGAAGCAATAGGGACCACTGATGAGCTTCATGAATAAGATACGCTGCTAAGAGCCCTATAGAAAAATGATTATACGACCAAACAGTCTTGTGCTTGCTTATTACCATCTGTATTGTCAGTAGGTGATGCGCCTGGGCGGAACATGACATTGCTGCCCTCAACAACAGATGCAAATCCATCAGGGCCGGTTTGCACAACTATAGAGTAATCCATAGGATCAAGCAGCGGAGGCTTGCAAACATCCACGGTGCTGAGGCGTTGCTACCTCAAAGGCATACAGTCGGTCTAACAAGCGAAGCATAAGCCTTAGGCTGGTATTCTCTGCACGTGATGAAAGCGGAACTATTTACTAAATGCCGCCTTCCGAGATCGAAAGACTCCGACGTTCGTGTTTCGTGGTCTTCGGGCCTTGGCAACATCGCAGGAAGTGTAAAGCTAGCGTTTGTGCCAAGACTGATAAGGCTGTGCAGTCCACAAGCTTCATAAAGGTACTGATTGGCAGGGCCTTAAGTTTACAAGTATGATGGGATAAATGTCTATGTTTACTCGATGAGCCCTTTTGATCCTTGTAACTCAACGATGTGAGGCTTCCATAGTTGCACTATTCACGTAAGTTTGTGAGGCTGAAACCATTTGCTTCTACATCTATGGTATTGAAATTACATCCGTGTCTACTACGATTGATTGTATGGAATATCGCACTTATCATAGGAAGCGGACTTCGTGCAACGTCGCTTGCTTTTGCAGAATGTTTGACCTATCACGATGTGATGTCTGCAAACCATTTCAAAAGCTTCCACGGAGGGAGGAAACTTCCGCGTACTGATGTGGCTGGGATTGCGGAGATATCCAGAAGATAATGCAGTTGCCAGTGCTGACGCAAATGGGCACGGATCAATTGAGGTGGCGTCATGCTACCAAAAAGCAGCTTACTGTTATGCTGCTGAATGAGCGCAAGGCCGAGCCCAAGACCGAGCGATAGTTCTGGGCCGAGCTATTCCAGGCAGAGCGGTGAAAGTAAGCTTGGTGAGTACGCAACTCTTACTTGGTCCGTGGCTAAAGAAGCGACAGACAGGAGCAAAGGTGGGCCAATATGGCGTGGTCACGATTGTAATGACGGGGAATATCGCGTGGAGGATTGTCAGTTAGTCGTTCTATTGGGCTCCGACTCAAGCGACAAGCATGTAGACAGCAAGGCGAGAGGAGAGGAAGCACAATTGCATATTCAAAATTGCACCAGCCCTTGCATGGAGTGTATATAATAACTAGTTTCCCAGGCGACCGGCAAGCCCGGTAGCCAGGGTCTTCCCCAGTCGCGGATGGACGTCGCCTTCTTGAAGAGAGGGCTCTCAGTAGCACGCAGAGAAAAAGAGTGTGACCAGGTAGCCATCCGGCATATACCCTCCCAGTAACATGTGCCCAAAATTACCTACACCTTTTTCGAACGCCAGACCGTTTGCAGAAACCGTCGCTTTTCCGACCCCTCTCACCATGCTTCCTGACTGCATCTTCCAACCCCTTCAGACGCAAACAGCTCAATGCAAGAATAATGACTCTTTAATTCAGCACCGACCTGCAGGTTTATCACCCTTCTTCGTCTGCGGAGTGTAATCACCAGTTGCATGATCAACATTCCGGAAAGGCGCCACGCCAACTCTTCACCACCTCTGTCGTACCACAGACCCAAGTGGTGGCCATTTTGCCGTTCCAAATTACTCTTCAGCCAAAATCTCCTCAGCCAGGTTCAACAGGTTCTGATCAAGATTGTCGGATTCCAGCAAGCCCTTAGCGTTGCTAGTATCGAACTGGGTATCATTGTCGTCCCGCATCGCGGCCATCTTAGGTTCCTGGGGGGCTGGCTGAGGCGAGCGCGAAATGGAAGATCGTGTGTGCAGATGCGTTTTAGGAGAAATCGACTTCGAATAAGCAGGGCGACCCGCCGTGTAAGAAATGCTACGGCGCATTCTCTTGAGTTGGCGGCCTGCAATATCGGTTAAAGCCTCAGTATCCTCATCGTCAGAGTCATGAACCACGCTGCGCTCCGACCAACGGCGCTTCGATCCAGCGGACGAAGTGGAGCGGTCCGATAATAGAGAATCCGGCTGACCAGTCTCTGAGCCGCAGATTGTCGAGCTGCTATCCAGAGTCGTCTCCTTCTTAATCTCCTTGCTGTTATCTTCGTCTTCATCATCTGCATCGTTCGAGTCCGTCATTTCAACGTCCGCATTATCGCTTTCTTCCGGTTCAGGAAATCTCTTCACCCACTCGTCCCTCATAACATCTAGTTGATGTCCCGTTAGCTCCCACTTCAAGTCCATCCACTTCCAGAAGTTCATCTCGTAATTTTTCAAGCTCTTCACTCCGCGAACGCGGCTCTCATTCTTCGTAGCGTGCAGGAGAAGCCTGTGTTTCGATTCTTCGTTCTCCATCAAGTCAATACTGTGGTACCTGTAAAATTTCTTCGCGAGATATGCAGCAAAAGCATTAGCACGAGCATCTGGAGTAAGCTCTGAGATGGCTACGATAGACGAATCAGGGTATTCCGAGCGCTTGACCCTCGGCCGCAGCGCATTGCGGTTGAGTGCGCTTGTATCTGCTTGATTATCCGTAAGAAAGCTGCTGCTGACCTCGGCGGCTGTAGCTTCTCCCTTATCGGTCATTATGCGAGACTGGTCACGACCATTCTCTTGCTCATCCTTCTGGCGAGCTCGCATCTTGACGAACGAGTCAATATGCTCCAATCTCAGCTCCCAGGTCAGGAACTCGTTATCCCATCGAAATAACCCATACGTAAACAGGCCCTGGGCGGTTCTCTCAATAATGGAGCCCATAGCATGAGCACAATGATTTGCCAATCTATGCAGAGCCTCGGCGTTCTGTGAAAGGTTCTGCTTGTGCTTTGAGCGCCAGAGAACAATTATGTATGCGATCAGAGCATTGATTCGAGGGTCATCTGTGGCATCGGCTGCATAGTTGTAGAAGGGTTGCACTACCTTCTCATCATTTGGCGTCTGAACAGTCAGCTCCGAGATCACATCTATGGTATTAGATGAACCCGTATTAGATGACGTTTGCTGCTGAGCAGCAGTGCTGTAGGAAATGAGCTGTTCATCTTCGCGATCTTCCTGCTTGATACCGGTCTGCTTATCCATTTCAGTACCCTCCTCTCGATACAACTCGGACCCAACCCCTTCTAAGGAAGTCTGATGTTCGCATGGAGTGTGCATAAGCATCTCTTGATGAAGTTGATAGCTGGGATCCATGCCCACGTATTTTTCCTGATCCTCATGCAATTCCTGCTCCTTATGTATTGCCTGATTCTGTTCCTGTCCAATATCATTTTTCAGATTGTGGGTATCGCCATTCGAGATTCCCTCTGAAGGCTGGTCGGGTCCGGATATAAGGGTTTCCAACACCGGTAAAGTTGGCTGAGAAACTGACTGAATCTGAACGCTGTTATGAGGAAGCTGGTCTTGAGAAGGATTAGAAATCAGGGACCGACCAAGGCTACCTGCACGGTCGGCAATCCAGTGCATCCAGCCTCGTCCGTTGGACGAGTCTCCGGCGGTATCACTGCTGGCGGCTCGATCGGCGTGTACTAAGCGGTTGGTCGTTTCAGCAGCGGAAGGTTCGCTCTGGTCCAATGGATGCGCAGAAGAGTTTTCATTCTTCTTGTCGGGTTTAACGGTTCCAAGATCGGTTCTCAACTTGACAATTAGGGAGTTGGCGTTGGCAACTTGAGTTGATGACTTCTCTGCTGTAGCACTGTTCGTTGGTTTATCCGCTGGATCCAGCTTCACCCCGACCACGCAGGCCAGCGTATCTGCCGTGTTCCAATCGGACTTCTTCAGTTTCTTGATTTTTGCAATACTCTGATCGCGAGAGGCCTTCAACCAAACCTGCGTGCCAAAGGGGCTGCACCAGGGACCAAACTCTGTTGTCAACGTCCAAATTGCCTTGGCAGCCTCGCGAGCACGTTGCATTTCTTCCATACTTGGAGCCCAACCCCACCAGCGTAGGAATGCAGCGTGTGCATTCGCAAGCTGGTCCCTGGTCATCTTTGCACGCACGTCGGCGTAGTGATTAATGAGTCTCCATTCGGTAGTACGTTGCTCTACGCTGAGATCCTTAGGCGCTGCATCTGCAGGGGAGGCAAGTGGTGGCTTGACACGAGTTCCGTTCTGAACCGAAGGAAGGAGTGTTCGGTTGCTAGTTGGAGGTACCAAGGTAGAAGTGTGGGCATGAGTAGGCGCATTTTTGGTCGTTGGAGGAAAAGAAGGTCCAGCATTTGCGATCACGGCATCGCCGTCGGGCAACTTAGTCGATTCAGGTTTGTCTGGGCCTATGCCTGTGTGTTAATTTATAGAATGGTAGATAGACATGTACGATGAGGGAAAGAGCGCAAACCTTGAACCATGTTCTGAAGCAAATGATCCCAGCCTTCTCCATCAGGGCCCATTATGCCATCGTACTCATCACGGATCGCCTTTCCGGCTTGGATCATAATGCTCAGCAGCTCCGATAGCCGAGCTTGTGAGCCTTTGGCGAGGAGGTGATCCATATTGCTTTTCTTTCGAGGCATCTTGGCAGGTAAGATATGGAAGCGATTATGGAAAAGCGTAAGAGAGGAAGACTTATGAAGTCTTTAGCAAGGGAAATCCACTAGAAGCTTCACCAGAAGCATTGAAACGGATTTAGGAGGCTTGATAAGTGAACAGGACTCGTGGTATGACGGAGACCACGGAGTGTTATTGCAACGAGCAGTGAAATGAACGTCACTTGAGGTAGTGACGCAAAGTGAATTCCAATGCTGACGCACTGTGAGAGCGCGAGGCCTTTCGTTATAGGAAGGTTTGAATTGATGTGCGAATGGATGCAGTGCAAGGCAGGTCTTCGGGTGCCACTGGCGAAGATCTTGTTCGTGCGGTAAGACCAACCTAGTTGGTGACCCCGCTTTGTCGGTAGAGGAATGTATGGTAGATGCACCGTAGGCTCAAGGTGTCCTATGTAGGCGCAAAGGTATGTCGTAGTGGTGTTAGGGTAAGAGGGTGTAGGTGTTTGGGTTTGGTTGCCGGTGAGGTCGAGTTTTGGGTCTGAAGAAGAGTCAAGCCCGGTCCGAAAGTCCAAGCTATTGTCAGTGGAACTACACCAGGCTCACTACCAATCATAGCCACCCGCCGGGTAAAAGTGCAGTCTATCATGTGATTGAGGCATTCAGACAGAATAAAGAAGAAGCAGTGCACTGACAGCCAATCATTGCTCATGGATAGAGTTTTACCATAGCGACCGAACAACGGGTATCTCGCCACCATTTCCACCTATCTACGGCTCTCTAAACGGTGCTACACCGGCATGTCCAATGTCTAAAAGTCGGTTCACGCTTACGCGGATGTAGGTATCTGGAGCTCCGGCGTCTCATGTAACAGGCTTGAGAATGATATTGTCGATCAGTCTCACAGGGACCTGGCCGCCCCCAAGTCCACCGTCCTCGCCCGGTTGCGGATCCTCAATTGGCTTCATCTTGAGAGCGCCGCTCAGAATGGCACCCCTCTTCCCATCGACGACGTCCACTTCGTCCAAAGTATCCGGGTCCGCCAGAGAAATGTAGTCTACATCAAACAGAGCGCGATCCTTGGGCTGTAACTCCTCCTGCTCCTGGATTTTGTTGTTCGTTAGATCATGGGCCGGCCAAAGAATATCGTCCCGCCGCCTTTTCCCGTTCTTGTATTGCTCCTCCGCTTTCATCAGCGCCTGCGACAAGATCGTCGAGACCTTACGCCGGCGAGCACCCAAGTACACATTCCTCGAGCTCATAGCTAGGCCATCCTTCTCCCTCTCCGTCGGGCCAATTTGAACTTTCGTCGGGATGTGGAAATCCTGAACCATGCGCCGAATGATTACAGTCTGCTGAACATCCTTCTGACCAAAGTACACCCTATCCGGCTGGACAATATTGAAGAGCTTGGTGCAAACAGTTGCGACACCGCGGAAGAAGACGGGACGAGAGGCGCCCTCGAGCTTATTTGCCAAGGGAGTAATTGTAACGAAGCTGCCATGGCCGTCGATCTCGGAAGACGGCGGGAGAGTAGGGTACATGACCTTGGAGGTGGGCGCGAAAATGGTGGTGACACGACCTCGTGCGGAAGACGCAGCAAGCTCGGAGTCGAGGAGACGGAGCTTCTCGATGTCGGCGTCCCAGGTCTTGGGGTACGATTCGAGGTCTTCGTTCACGCCAAACTGGGTGGGATTGACGTAGATGGAGAGGAAGACTTCGTCGTTTTCCTTAGCAGCCTGGCGCACAAGTGAGAGATGACCTTCGTGCAAGGCGCCCATGGTGGGAACCATGCCGACGGACTTCTGATCCAGGAGCCGCTGGCGGCGGTAAACGCGCAGCGGCTCAACCTCGCGGAAGACCTGGAAGGGCTGGCTCTGAGGCATTGAGGTGCTGAACGGACGAGCGGAATAGAAACAGCTGTGCTTGAGAGACGCGCGCAGAGGCGGTCTCGTAAAATAGCGCAACATCTTGACGGCGGTGGGTATGATTAGGTAATGAGGGAATTGGCGAGCAGAATGAGAGACAGATGCGCGGCTCAGCCGGGAGTGATGAAGATGGAAGGACGGGGCGAGTCCATAGTGCTGGTGCAGAAGTCTGAAGAGGAGAAGATTGTTGTCGTGCTGCCGAGTGCGCGGTAGAGCATCTCACGACCAGCGAGAAGAGGCCGGAATACGGATCGGGCCGTGCTGCGGGGCTACCAAATCTTATCTCCGCTAAGCCTGAGCCTGAGTGTGCAGGAAATTTTGGCCGCTCGCCCACAACTCCTCCGCTGCCACGCTGCCACGCTACCACGCAACCACTACGAGGCTGGGCAACCCCACTGCTCAGCAGCCATGGCCGACGATGGCATGCTACTCAATTTCGACCTCGGCGATGCGCCACTCGTCTCCAAACCCACCTTCAAGGGCGGCCACTGGAAGGACCGCCTGACCGCGAAGAAAGCTGCCCTGCGACGGGAGAAGAAGATTGCGAAACCTCAATCTGGGAACAGTGACGAGTCTGATTTTCGCAATGATCGAAGAGCAGCAAAACGTCAGCGCGTTGATGATCAATTTGGCCAGCCGAGGCCCAACGTCATCCCAGCGAGAACGAACCAAGGCCCCTCGAAGAACGGTCCCCCGAAACAGGTCGTTTCCTCGCTCTTCACCTACAACCCAGTCTCTACGACCTCGGCCGAAGCTCCCCGTGAGTACGACACCGAAGACCAGATTGCCCCCAGTAACGCGCCGCTGTCTTCCGAACTCGAAACCTTCACCAAGCTCGGCCTCTCTCCGAATATCGCTTCCCATCTGCTAAATAAGCTCTCCATAAAGGCGCCTACCGCAATTCAGAAGTCTGCCATACCCCAGTTGGTGAACGATGACTCGGATGCATTCATTCAGGCACAAACGGGTTCAGGAAAGACGCTGGCATATATATTGCCAATCGTACAGCGACTCGTGAATCTGGGAAAGGACAAGGTACACCGCGAATCCGGCCTATTCGCTATCATTCTCGCGCCCACGCGCGAGTTGAGCAAGCAAATATCCGTCGTGTTGGAGAGCGTGCTTCGTAGCTCGAACTGGATTGTCTCAGGAACCGTTATTGGTGGCGAAAAGAAGAAGTCGGAGAAGGCTCGAGTGCGGAAAGGTCTTAATATACTCGTCGCTACCCCCGGACGATTGGTGGATCACCTGGAGCACACAGAGGCGCTGGACGTTGGTAATGTGCGATGGCTGGTTCTGGATGAAGGTGACAGGCTGATGGAGCTGGGGTTTGAGAACGATATTCAAAAGATTGTGGGTGCGCTGAACTTGCGCATGAAGGCAAGTAAGAACAAGATACCCGGTCTGCCTACAAAGAGAATGACCATCTTGTGTTCGGCTACCATGAAGATGAATGTTCAGCGTCTAGGTGAGATAAGTTTGAAGGATGCAGTCCACATCCAAACCGACTCTTCAGAGGATGAAGTGAAGGAGTCCACCTTCTCGGCACCAGCACAGCTCCGCCAGTCCTATGCCGTGGTACCTGCCAAGCTCCGACTAGTCACACTGATCGCTGTGCTGAAGCGCGCATTCGCAAGAAAAGGCAGTGTCATGAAAGTCATTGTCTTTATTTCCTGTGCCGACTCGGTAGATTTCCATTTCGAGGTTCTCGCAAGGGAAGATCAAGAGGAGGGCCAAGAAAACACGTCGGAGAAGGAAAATGAGGACGACAAATCAAGGCCATCCGACAGAAAGCGCAAGAACCCCAACCCGAGCAAAGTCGAGCCTGTCACCTGCAGCCGCACTTCCGCTCCATCACCTACGCTTTCCGGAGATGACAACCCAGTCACCGTCTACAGACTCCACGGCTCTCTCGCGCAATCCCTCCGTACCTCAACCCTCCAATCCTTCACCAAGAGCACCACTCCCGCCGTCCTCGTCTGCACGGACGTCGCATCCCGCGGTCTCGACCTTCCCAACGTCGACTTCGTCATCGAATACGACCCAGCATTTGCGCGCGACGACCACCTCCACCGCATCGGCCGCACCGCGCGCGCCGGCAAGGACGGCCGTGCGATGATCTTCCTGCAACCCGGCGACGAAGAGGGCTACATCGACGTCCTCAAGCGGGACCGCCCGACCACCGACTCGGGCGCCGCCCTCGGCCTAGTCCGGCACGACGCCAGCGAGCTGCTCCGCAAGGCCTTCACGCCGCCCGGCGTCATCACCCGGGCGGCCTGGGAGGACGCGGCGACGGCGTGGCAGCTCGACGCCGAGCGCTGGGCCCTCGCGCGGCCGCACCGCCTCGAGCTCGCGAGGCGCGCCTACCAGAGCCACGTCCGCGCGTACGCGACGCACGTCGCCGACGAGCGGAGGTACTTCAACATCAAGGAGCTGCATCTGGGCCACCTGGCGAAGGCGTTCGCGCTGCGTGATCGTCCCGGCGCCATCAAGGTGCCTGGATTGCGGCCGGACGCGGCGAAGGGTAAGGAGGAGAAGGGCAGAAAGGTCAGGGAGAGGGCTGGCGCTGATGGGAAGCGCGGCGCGAAGGAGGATGCGCACGGGGCGCCGGATGTAGATGAGGCCGGGAAGAAGATGAGGGCGATGGCAAGGAAGATGATGGGCGGAGCGAGTGAGTTCAACCTGGGTTGAAGCAGTAAGTGATGGATTGAAAAGGCTGGATCAGGGAAAAGGGAATAAAAGAAGTCTTTGTTTGCCCATGTTCAATCGTGTCTAATCGGATGCCAAGAGTGTAACTTCCTCACGGCATTTTTCGAAACAGATTTTTTTTTTTTCTCAGGACTTATGAGGATCACAGTGTTGGTATCGACGAATAGATGTCGAGACACCGTAACAGAATGATAGCTATGCTGATATTCCCCAGCTGCCAATTAATACTTGAATATGTTCTGTGGCAATGCTATTAACTAATCCTTCTCTCTTAATGCTAAAGGACGAATGATGCGGATATGGTATGGGACCATAAAAGAATGATACGCAGTTTCAAGCTGTGGGTATACAGTTTTTTTTTTTTTAAAAAAAAAAATCTCTTCACAGCCATGCGCCTGACATCAGATGCAATTACGTTCATTGAGTGATTTGCACTCCTTACCTCACACGTATGAAATGCGCTTCATCTTAGAACACCTCCCACAAGCTAACCTTCCCATCCTTCGACCCCGCCGCAACCCAATGCACCGCTCTAGCTCTCTCCTCCCTCCTCGACCGCACCGTCGTCCTCGCAACCGGCGTCTCCCCATTAATCTTCACAACCACCCCAGCATCGTCTCGATCCGCAGAATTTTTGCCGTCTAGTGGGTTCTCTCTACCTTCTGCAGCCCCATCCCCACCCGGCGCACCAACGTCCGCAAATCCCACCGCATAGCACCCCTCTTTGTGCCACGCCAGCACCGCAACCTCCTTGAGACTCTTCGCGCTGTACACCCTTATCCTCCCATCCCAACCAGCAGTCGCCAGTATCCGGCCATCCGAGCGGACAGTTAGGGACTGTTGACCAGAGTGCTTGGTGCGGGACACTTTTGCCGGTGCAACAGGTGCTGGGTTTGGCTGGGGAGGTGTTGAAGCAGAAGCAGACGGCTCTGGGGTCTGTGAGGCGAGAGCGGCGGAAAGGAGGGATTTTGGTCTGTTTTCTGTGGTCGAGGAAGAAGATTGGGTTGGTGCTGCGGGCGGCGGGCCTGCTTCTGGTGGTGTGCAGGTAGAAAGCTGGACGACGTGTTTGGCGACGATGTCATCCGCGCCGGATGTGAAGAAGGCAAGCTCTGGTGCAGCAGAAACTACCGGGCACGGGAAGAGAGAAAGAATGGGCTGAGAGTGCGGCTGGCTGGTGTAGATACGGGACCAGGTATTGGCAGTAGCGTCGAAGGCGTGGACGGCAGTCGCGCCGCTTTCGTAGGCAGAGATGCAGTACACGGTTTTCGATAAGGCGGGAGAGCAGATAAGAGAAAGGGCCATGGTCATTCCTGGAAAGCAGATTAGGTAAATGATGATGCGGGCTGCGTCGGGGGCTTGGTGTACCTGTTTTCTGACCTAAACTCGGAACGATGCTCACGCGACGCTCACTAGGGAGCTGATATATGTTGACCTCGTCATCTTTCGATCCCAGGACTGCGACTAGTACGGGGGTCATGGATGACGGGCCAGTAGACGTTGCATCGGCCATGGTTGAAAGCTCGGGGCACATGGCAAAGGAGCAGAAATTCAAGGTGTTGACTCGGAGGGAGTGCAGAAGCCATGGCTGCTTGCGGTCTGTGGTTGTTTCATCAACCGGTAAGGCAGTAGATAAGTCCTTTTCGTCCTCGGGACGCAGCTGCCACACGCGAAGGTGGAAATCCCGTCCCTGCCTGCATCGGGAACAAAATCAGCCGCTGCAGAAATCGAGATCGACGCGCATAAGCGAAGACGAAGCGAAGTTTCTATGTTTGCATATCGGCGTGTTCGTGACGTGCATGGCCGCGGTCGAGAGCTGAAACAGCACGGCGGAGGCGTGCCTAAACTTCCCGAATGGGAAGGAAACGCACAATGAAGCACGGGACGTACGTGATGAGGTTTTCTTCTCCCCAGGAATCGAAGCCCAGAATGGCGCCTTGGTGGGCACGCCAGACAGCGGCAGGGCGCTTAGTCGCGATATTCCAGAGCACGATCCAGCCGTCAGCATCGCCAGTCAGCAAGCGCGCGTTGTGGCGTACAAAGCGTACAGCGTGGATCTGAGCGGCGTGACCGCGGAGCACATAAGCAGGCTGAGCCGGCGGGCGCTCGGCCTGCTGCTGCAGCTGAAGGGCGGCATCACTCGCGCGGGCGTGGGACATGGGCTGGCAGGACTGAGGTGGTGGTAGAGGAGAGTAGCGAGCTGGGCTGGGCTGGAGGATGGAGTCGCTGGGCGCGCGACCTTGGAGGGCAAGACGGGACGAGAAGGATCGACGGCGATCTTTTTTGGAATGGGCGCCTGCTTCCGTCAAGCTACAACTCGGAGCGACGCGTGCGCGCACTCAAACCTTCGTACTCTCGCCGTCTCCCGCTGCCAGTCAGCGCCAGTGCCGGACAGTCAGGGCCGGCAAGAGCGCATGCGCGTGCGCGTGCGCGTGCGCGTGCGATTAAGGTTTGCAGCAGCTCTGCGCCCAGGCGGCCTCGGTGGTCTGGGTCTCGGGCGCGACAGGACGTGTCGCAGCGTGGCGGGCCTCCGATCGCGCCCCTGAGCATCAGCAAGCAGGCCCGACACGTCAGGTCGGGGACAGCGGCGCGGTGGCATTTGCGCAGCCACGTGGGCTCACGGATGTTCCTTGTTGTTTACACGCTCGCGGTGGTGTTGAGGGCGCGTCGGTCAAAAGAAGACGGCGGATGGGAGAGCTTGGACGGTCTGGGGACGGGCTGCAGTTGCCCGATCATCGGCGGGCGTGGTAGGCGAGGTAAGCTGAGACGAAGCGTGCAGACGCACTCCTCGCCGTCGTCATCATTGTGCAGCGCGTGCTCCCCCCAGAAGAACTGCCCTTCCGCCGCGCCCGCCGCGCTTGAGTCCCCGCCGCGCGCCCAATGCAGGGCCCGCGCGATTTGCGGGCCAGCGAGCGAGCGCTGGCGTACACGCTGCACTGTCGTTGAACGCACCAGCGGCGTGCAGGCACGGTGCCTTGAGTACGGGCTCGGTCGCGCTCGATCCCCCGCGGTGACGGGCGACGGGCGACGGGCGTCACCCGCGGCGGGCGGCTAGTGAGAAACTGGGCCAGCCCAGCCCAGGCCCCGGTGGCCAAGCTCCTCCAGGCCCGTCGATGTCGCTGCGCGTCAGATCGGCCCCCTCAGCGGCCTCAGGCTTGAAGCGTGTCGAACCGCGCCCTCGACGCCTGGAGCCTGCGCCTGCGTCTGCACCGGCGGCAGCGGCAGCAGCACGGCCGTCGCTTGTCGGAGCGACAGGGAGCAGACAGCGCGCGCCCGCTCCTCGCTGCTCAGCTGCGCGGGCTGATGCGTGCGTGGTGGTAGTAGCAGTAGCAGTAGCAGTATGTCGCGGTCGGCGGGCGCATAGCGGGATGGGCGTTTTTCTTTGGTGGCTTGCTGCTGCTCGCTTCGACTTGCGCTGCCTCTGCCTCGATCCCTGCGCGGCCCTCAGGCCCTGCGAAAAGCACACGGCGCTGCCTTGAACCTGCTCCACTGCCTCTGACTTCCGCAACATCATGTAGTCGACCTGGCCCGCAATCCCTCAGCCTGCACCATCTCCGCTCCCCGCGCCCGCGAGCGCACTCCACCGCCCGCCCCGCCAGCCTGAGGCCGGACGCGTGACTGGCTAAACACCCCCCCGAGCCTTTCGCGACGCCCGCCTATAGGTACCTGAAACCCTTTGCAACGCCATTCCCGACCACCCTCTCACCACCACCGCCAGTCCCAAGCTCACCCGCGCGAGCAAGCTCCTGTTCACGTCTACCTGTCTGCTACGTCGAGGGCTCTCCTTCGACTATCCTTCATCGTGGCTGTCCCACCCATACACACCGGGTTCCAGCAGCCCCCGCTCGACTTCTCCCTCTATGCGAGCCAGCAGCAAGTCTCGCCCTCCACCACCATCCGCTCGGATATAACCCTTGCCCGAGATCCCTTCGCCGACCTGCAAGCCCCTCGAAACCCCGCCGCCGCCTCCGCCTCCGCCTCCACCCCGAGTCACTCCTCGTTGAAGAAGCAGAAGCCGCAGCTCGATAACCAGCCTCCGCCCTCTAAGAGCCGAAAGAGCAGCCAGCAGAGCAGCCGTACCATGAGCGACGCCGACTCGGCGCAGGCGGCTCCGCCCGTCGAGCCGCCTGCTGCGAGCAAACCCAAGCGCGTGCGCACAGGCTGTCTGACATGTAGAGAGCGCCATCTCAAGTGTGACGAGGCCATGCCGCACTGCCAGAACTGCCGCAAGTCGAATAGGATATGCAAGCGCGGCATTCGTCTAAACTTTATCGACACTACCGTTCAAGCCCCGCCTGTCGTCCCTCCCTCGCAAGACTGGAACATAAGCTTCCTGGATGAATCCCGAGACATTGCATCCGAGTACAAGGGTGGTCTCAGCAAGTATGGCGCCCCAGAGGTTCAAGCCACCACGCAAGCCATGAACGGCTTGCAGCTGGACTTTTCCTCCGGCCCGCCCCCTGCTCCTGAGCTATCACACCAACCTCTTCCACCTATTCAGGGCGTATTGCCTGATATGTACTCGGACGAGCACAATAACATGATGTACGAGACGACCCAGCCGCCGTCAAACCAAAACGTGCAGCATGCCGGCATGGATTTTTCGGCCTCCAGCTCAATCCAGGCTGCCTCGGCATACAACAGCCACGAGCCCACCACATCACCGCCTGCGAGACCTCGAGATTATCTGAACACACAGGAAGAGGTTTTGTTTATGCAGGTCTTTGTTGAGGAGGTGGGCTTATGGATGGACAGCATGGACCCGCAGAAACATGTAAGTTCCTCGTCAACTCTAACCCTGTCATCGACCTTAACGATTACGACAGTTCTCCAGATTACTTCCTTTTCATGCTCTCGGCGAACCCATGCTGCTTAATGCCTTCTTGGCCTGCGGCGCCCGTCACCTCTCTCTCGTCAATGCCCGATACACCGAGGACAAAGCGCTGCATTACTACGACACCGCCACACGATACCTGCTGAATTCTTTGCAAAATCCCAACCGCGATACGGTAATTTGTGCCACCACGGCCGTTATTCTTAATGTCTACGAAATCATGTGCGAACGTGCTTTGCAACGGATGAACCACATCGCTGGCGCTCGGGCCCTTATCAAGGAGTGCGGGTGGAATGCGAGGTCAACTGGAATCGGAGCTGCCTGTTTCTGGCTGAATGTGGGTATGGAGCTTCTGAGCTGTCTGCACTTCAATTGGCAAGTCGCTTGGGATCCTGATGAGTGGGGTGTCGACATGGACTTCAACCGCGAGACTGAGGCCGGACGTGAAGAGGTCTGGACCTACCGTATCGTCTACATTGTCGCCAAGATTGCAAACTTCCGCGCGTCGATCCCCAGAAAGTCGTCCGGTTCGCCGAGAGAAGACCAGGCCAGACTTCAGAAGAGATACGCTGAGTGGCAGAGGCTGAAAAATTGGTGTGACACATGGAACGACTGCATCCCCAGGACCATGCACCCGATGGCTTATCTATACCCCTACCAAACCTCTTCTCAATCGGCCTTCCCGGAGGTATGGCTCATCAAGCGGACAACAATCGTCGCTCGCCTGTTCTACCATACAGCCATGTGCCTGCTGGCCCAGATTAATCCCGTGGAGTCCAAAGACGGCAACGATATGCGGGACCTTTTGCAACGTCACTCACAGCAAATCTGTGGCATCGTTGCGCATGTCAAGGACCGGTAAGTATCCAGTTGACATGTGAACGGGCTAGTCTTGCTAATGCTCTTTAGTGGTGTCGCTAGTGTGGCTCTACGTTCCTTGGCCATCGCTGCCGAATGCCTGACCAATCGCCGCGAGCAGGAAGAGGTTTTGCAAATCCTGGACAAAATCCGACAAGAAACTGGATGGCGTGTTGGTTTTATCAACACCGAGCTCAAGAGGCAGTGGGGATGGCCTGAAGATCCGCCGCCGCAGCAGCAGCCGCAGCAGCAACTCCCCACCCCAAATATGGGCGGTGCAGCACAGATGCCGTATGTGGCTGCCCAGGCCCAAGCCCAGGCTCAGGCTCAGGCTCAGGCTCAGGCTCAAGCCCAGGTACAGGCGAATGCGGCAGCTGCTTCGGTCCAACAGCAGGCCACGACTTTGCAACCGATGACGAGCCTACCACCTGCAGTCACCACCGCTGTCAGCAATCCAAATCAAGTTGCAGCCGGAGCAGCAGCAGCATCCAGGCCCCGGCTGCCTTCGGGCATTCTCAACCCGATGCTGGCAGCTGCGGATTTCTCAATGCCTCAGCATCCTTACCAAAGCTATTACGTTGCACCCAACAGCATCAGCAGCGGAGGCAACTGGGCTTTTAATACATAAGCACGAGATGTGACGTCTTTGCTTACCAATGAATTTGTACGAATACGTCTGATTTGCTTGCTCGGAGTTAATGGCGGTAAAGAAAGGGAGGGTGGGACGGATGGGTTTTCTAACTGGGTCGGCGTGATCTTTGTCCGTTCATGCATTCGGAACTGTGACTCAACTTGATTTCCTGATACTTGCGGTATTTCCTGGATGGATTGCGAGGAGCTCTTGCGCCGGATAGAGGGATTCTTGTTCATGTTTCCTCATCAGTTTTCCCTGTCTCTTCTGAAGCTTTGTCCTCCACGACACAAACACACGACTGATGAATATGGGGCATCCTGTGTTTGTACCTCTTTTTTTTTTCACTATCTCGGGTACTATGGTCCGGCGTGTGGAGTTTTGGTGTTTCATTGTTGGACCGGGTTGGAATCGGTTTTCTCCAGTCGATATGACGACCAAAAAGTTGCAGGGAGTTGCAACGTATCGAAGCATAGGGTTGACACGGAAGAGATGAAGGAATAAAAACACCTTTCCACGCTTTCCGCTAACTCTTTTTGTTCTTTCTGAATTTCCCTTATGGTCTGTCACACAGTCATTGAATTCGCACAAGCTGACACAACACATAGAGATAGGATATGCACTGACCCAGGCGTACAACGTAAATATTCAGAGTACTTGAATGTGGTTGATTGTTTCCGAGCTAGAATGAATCGTTGCGAAGTTTGACCTCAGATCTAGTATGTATCGTCCCGTCCTGCCGACTGAAAATATCCCACTAACTGTGGGTGAGCAGAAACTCCGATATTGTTTCAGAACTTCAAGGTAATGCAGCAAAAGTCCGGATCCTCCTCGAACCTAGCCTTCATCGCGACCAACTCCTCCACGTCCCAGTGCGATTGCAGATACCGGCCATGCAGAAACGCGGCCGCGGGACTGGCCAGCCAGACGGCGAATCCCGCCGGCAGGCTCTCGTCATCCCACGGGTACGAGTCCTCCTTCAACCCGCTCTTCTGCGCGCCCACGGTGAAAACGCCGCCGGGATGGAAGCTGTGGACGCGGATGGGCAGGCCGCGCACCTCGCTGGCTAGGTGCCGCATCGTGTTGGTGAACGCCAGCTTGCTGCTCGCGTACAGGCTCTGGCCGGGCATCAGCACGTACGCCGTCGCCGAGGACACGTCCAGCACGACCTTCTCCCGGGCCGTCGCCGGCGGCAGCGGCCGCGCGCCGCTCGTGTCCTTGACGTAGCCCCCGAACGTGGCGAGCGGGATGGCCGGCGCATCGGGTGCGAGGAAGGCCCGCACGAGGCTCAGGTTGCCGAGCACGTTGGTCGCGTACGCGTCGCGGACGACGCCCGGATCCAGCTCGACCGTCGTCGCGCTGTCCGCGATGTGCGCCGCGCTCGTGACGAGGACGTCGATGTCGACGTCCCTGTTCTCGTCGTCGTCGCTCGCTGCGCCATCGTCCAATCGCTTCCGGATGGCGTCGAAGACGGCCTCGACGGCGGCCTGGTCGCTGATGTCCGCCCGGTACGTCCACACTGCCGTGTCGCGCTGCGCGGCTGCGTTCTCGCCGGTGAGCTTCGTGGAGGCGGTGTCCAGCGCGTCCTGCCGCCGCGCGAGCAGGATCATCCTGGCCGCTCCCGCAGCGGAGAACCCTCGTGCGATGGCATAGCCGATCCCGCTCGCGCCGCCGCTGATTAGGACGGTCTTGCCGGTAGCGGAGTTGACAGGGTTGGTCGGGTCGATGGTTGGATATTGGGTGCGGTGGACGTTGTTGGTGAGGTGGCGGATAGACATGGTGCTTCTGGGAAAGAGGTTGGTGGTGGTGGTATGGGAATTGTGATTTGTGGATGATGAATAAGAAAGTTGAGATCTGTGGCTTCGATACTTATACAGCCCTCCTATTCTTCGATATGGGTGCTATCTCTCGTCTTGTTGGAATTCGTCCGCCATCATAACGCCAATACCTTTTGCACGTATTCAGGTTTTCGGGAGAGGGGGGGGGAGGACTCGGGCTTCATCCCACCGGCTAGCAGCTCGGAAGGTGCACGAAGCCGATACCGAGCCACTCATATGCTTGGGTCATCTTATTGAGGGACATCTAGTGGCTTGGATTAACAGGTGTGGCGCATGTCTCCTGCTCCGTGTTTTGTCCGCTGCTGCTCGGGTGCACAAACCATCCAGGATGTAAACAGGCGTATTCAGCAGACCTCGCTAAGATTTATACACACTCGTCTCGATATGTATGCGCTTGCCATACCGGTGGTTCAGATATCGAGGAGTGAAATATTTTCCGTTTCTGTGATAGAATGTAGGGGCTTAAGTGCTGCTAACCACATGCATCAGTTCACGCGTGGATGTTATTCACGTGAACTAAGACACCTCAAACATCTCCCAAGGAGCATTTAGAAGGACAGCTGTGAGTCCATCTGGCAATCTGAACTGCGGTCTTCCTTTTGGCGAAGTGGCAGTCTTTAATTGCACGAGAATACGGGTCGTTGCAATGTTCTAGGCGAACACTTTGCACCATGAAACAATTCCGGTCAACCACCGTTTCATGTATTGACCGATATAACCATCGCTTGTATTCAACGTAGGCTACAAAATCATGCCCTAATTTTCATGGTAGTGGATTCTTGGCGACCCAGGTACTGTGCCAGTTCCATAGGAAATCGCATCTTCACGATCAGTCACCTATCTGGTGACACAGTGGACAGAAACGAGCTGGAATGGCAAAAGAATGTAGTGGAGGCAATTAGGGCATACCATCGGAGTCGCAACCGAAAATATCAGGAAGAGAAAGCCAATGCTAGCTAGAGTACACTAATTCTAAAGGAGACCTTCTCAAAGAGTAGGGCCCTCTCGCAAACAGCAATCGGCATGAAGAGCCACCAGGACTGGCTCAGGTCATGTTGTAACAAGAGAAGACCAGTCCTTGCACTCACGGAAATCGAGCAACTATTCTTGTACATATGATGAGATAGTGCCCCATAGTGGACCAAATCAAAATCCACCACTGATTCAACGGTGCAAAAGTGAGGACGCCCTTTGATGATATTTCGGCGTCCCAATACTCCCTCATTCTTAAGCTTGAAGCCCATTCTTAAACGCCAGGCTCTCCAGAACACGAGCATGTCTTTTCCTCACTTGATCATAGGACGTTTCGGACATGCTGGTACATATATGTGGCTATTTTCCTTTCTACATGATTACGAAGGAGACTAGTTTCCTGTTTGCAGTAGGTCTAGCCTGAAGTTATTACATGAACAAGCTGTTTTGCACATCGTAGTTTAGAAGCAATTAGAGCAATCTTACCGAACTGGATGGTGCCCCCCAACCCCCTTAAAAAAAGATATTAGTAACATCACTTTCTAACAACTACTTTAGATTAATATAAGAAAGTTGCTAGACTTAAGGGAAATTTATTCTACCACACGTCATCCATGTGCTTGTTCTACTCTAAAGTACATGTAGCTAATGATTCATCTGCTTTTCCGTATCCTTCGCGTCGAAATTTTCTCGGCCCGACATAATACAAGACTGTACAGTCCTTTGCGACATCAAACCATCCCAATATCGTACAAAATACCTCCTAGTTAACTTCAATCCAACTTACTCATATCATTCATCGCCCTTCCCCTTTCCCTTCCTCTTTCCTTTCCTCTCCTTCTTTTCACTCCCACCGCCCTCTGCGCTCGCAACTTCTCCACCATCTCCGTCTGCGGCTTCTCCGCTCTCTTTGCCTACCTCGCTACTCTCTGCTCCCACCGATTCCTTGGCGGCGGCCGCCTCTTCTTTCTTTTTCTTATTCGCTATCCTCGATGTCACCGCCCTCGATACCGCCGACAAGCCCGTCACGCCCTCGAACGCGTTTACGCTCTTGCTGTACACCTCGAACGGGCTGCCGTTGCCCAACAGCGCGGACCACTTGCGACCCTTCTCGCTCTCGTAGTCGAAGAGGGTCCTCCCCTTCCGCACGGGCGCGTCCCAGATCTCGCCCCAGCGGCGCCAGTCGGCGGCGAGCGGGCCGCGAAGGCGGCCGACGCGGGGCGGCGCGCCGGAGCCGGGCTCGGGCAGGGTGATGTACTCGCGCACGCAGCCGGGGACCTCATCGCGGGCGTGGGCGACGACGACGAGGGCCTGGTCTGGGGAGAGGCCGGGCACGCGCACGCGGTTGATGCGGCCGATGTTGGACGCGACGGCGCGGGCGCCCGCGGGCCGCAGGCGACCCTGCTCGCGGTGCACGTGCCGCAGAATCATCGACTCGCCGTGGTTGAGGAAGAGGAGGCACTTGTCGCGTGCCAGCTCGTCCATGCCGGAGAAGGCCTCGTCCAGCACGACCAGATCGGGCGACTTAATGATGGCACGCAAAAACAGCGCGACCCGCTGGGCGCTGAAGGTCAGGTCGCGGAAGCGGATTGTGTCGGCCCATTCGGTGGATGGGTTGAACAGGGCTTCTTCGTCGTGGAGCGTGGTCTCGGTGATTTCGACATACCTGGGCTCCCGTTCAGTGGCTTTGCTGTCGCGAGAGGAGCAGAAGGCTTCGCCGCGTTGGTCAAGAGTCTCCCCTAGTTCGGGATGCAGCTCCTTGCGGAACCAGCGGAGGCAGGCGTCGACTTTCTGGTCGGCTTCGTGGCTGAGACGGGGTTTTGTCACCGGGGTGTCTGCCCAAGCGGACTCGAGCACGCGGCGGACAGTGAGATGCTTAGGGAAGTACGTGTGGACCTCAGGACTCGAGTGACCTATCCGTGACTGAATCTCGAATATTGACACACCGGGAGATCCTGGAGTGGGAAGGCGGGAGCGTCCAAAGAGCTTGACCGGTGCGGAATAAGTCTGCGGATGATCAGAGGTGATGAGCGAGAGTAGCGTGGTCTTCCCAGAGCCTGCAGAAGTAGATTAGTGCATGAAGGATGAGATGATGCCGGCAACAAAGGATGATGCGTACCATTCGGCCCAAAGACACCCCAGCGCTGGCCTCTCCTGACTTCCCAGTGAAGTCCGCCTTCCCAGTTCCCCAGCACGGGTGTATTACTATCGCCATACTTTATTTGCACACCTTCCATCTGCACCACAGGGTCGCCGAGGGGCGTTGACTCTTTGTCACTGTATGCAATCCCGTCCCTGGTGATCAACTTGTACTCTTTCTTCGGAGTTTTCAGACCATCGCGCAAAGAGCGGATCCTGTCCGGTGTAGCGGTGAAATCGTCAAAATCGCCCTTAGCCTCCATCTTCCGCGCAATGTCGTACAGAGCCAGCATCTCGTCGACATCTTTGTCCATGACATCGATTACGTAGTCTCTTTGTAGGCGTTCATCCTGGGTCTTGGACAGCTCTCTCTTGGCCAGCTGGAAGTAGGCAGTGCGGAACTCGATCTCGGTCTCATTGGTCTTGAGGTAGTGCTCACGCAAGAATTCGAAGACTTGCTTGCGGTCGCCTAACAAGCTCGCCTTGGGCTCATGGCCCACGACAACGAAGTTGGTGATCCAATCGGGAATGACATCTTGCGGACGCAACGACAGCAGCAGACGCGGGGTCTGGGCGTCAGCCATGCGATGCAGCAGGCCTGAGAGATACTGCAGAGTGTGCGGATCCAGGCCCATGAAGGGCCCGTCTAAGAGCAACAGCTCAGGGCGGGCCAGCAATGCCTTGGCGATGCGTGCTCTCCTGGTCTGTCCGTTGCTCAGATGACTGACGGGCATCTCCTGGAGGGTGGTGAGATGTAGGTCGTGCATCACACGCGCGACCATACCCTCGGGCGGCTTGTCAGAAAGTTTGTCATCGGCATTGAGCTCGGTGTTGCCCATCAGGTAGTCCCGCACACTCCAGTCGGTGACCTCGCGCAAGCTCTCGTAGCGCGCACTCATGTAGGCACCCTTTGTGTTGGCGCCGGATAGGCCGCCACGCTCGGCATCGAAACCAACGTATTGGATGGCATTGTTCGGATTGCGGAGGCGAGGGGTTTTCTCTGCGATTTCGGGTGTTTGCAGGTACGGATAAGAACGAGCCGTCGGCGGGACGCTGAGATACTGTCCGCGGAGAATTTGTAGGAAAGCGGTTCGATTTGCGGAGTTGGAGCTTAAGACAGCCCAGTGCTGGCGAGAACTCGAGTCTGCCGGAAGAGTGAAGTTGAGATTTGGATAGAGCGGCGGGTTGGGGGAGTCATGTTGCGGGTCGTGCGAGTCGGGATGGTGGCGGTAGAAGGTAGCGTTTTGGATGTCAATCAGCGGCGGTCTGGGAGTCCTTGTTGTCGCATAACGGCGAACGACTGCTGGTGAGAAGCGTCTCGCGGGGGGGAAGCGCATCTCGAGGAGTGGGTGAACAGTGGCTGGACGCGCCGCCGCGGCCGTTGACTTTTCGTGCGCCGGTCGGCGAGTCGGCGGCACAAGCCTTCTGGCCCGAGCCTCGAGCCCGCTGTCCCGCTGTTCGCTGCAGTGCCCGCTGCGCCAGCCCGCCGCTGCTGATGCCGTCATCCAGCGCTCAAGCCTTCCCCGCAATCTGTTCCGCACGCGTGAACCCGCATTCGCATCTGCGTTGCGACGAGCTTCGCACAACGATGCTGCCAGCGCTGCAGCCCTCGCGGCCAAAGGTACGTGTGCACTTCAATCACTTTCGATCCCGCGCCATCCGCACGCCAATACAGCTAACGCGCTCTCAGTTCCCGCGAACTGCTCAAACACCACCGCTTCCGTTCCAGCAAACGCGTCGAACCTCCTCCGAGGCACCCGGCGACTCGTTCACCACCACTTCCACGCCCAACTCCGCTCCCACCGCGCATATCCTCCAACCCTCCGCCGTGTCCCGAGAACAATCGCACCCGCGCTCCCAGATCGAAGCCATGCCGCCCACCTTTGCGCCACCACCTCCACCCGCCTTCACGCACCCTACCGGCCCCATCTTGCAACCGAGGCTGTCCAATACGCCGCTGTCACATCACTACGACAGTTCCGTCAGACACCCCGTATTCTTTTCGCCGGTCCTGCGCAAGCCGCCGTTCCCGCTGCCGAACGCCGGTAGTGGAGGCGTGAATCCGGTGGCACATGGGTATGTGGTCGAAGATGGGGTAAATGGGGGCAGGGGGGTGAGGACGAAGTTATGAGAGGAGGGCGGTGAGCGGCGAGCGGCGAGCGGCGAGCTGGCGAGTAGGGCGATGAGCGAGACACTCTTGGAAGGTGTGGAGTGATGACCAGCATTGGACTAATGTGGCGGTGCTCGTGATGTTGGGCGAGGCACAGATTATCCCAACTACGCTGTGGCGAGTGGAGGGACCAGCTGCTGGACTATGTGACGGAAGGTGAAGCGGAAGATCACGACTGTCACTCTCCGCACAAGATCCGCGTACGATCCCGGAAAACTTTCCGCCTTGGTGCGACTCACGGTACCACGGCGACAAAAGCTCGGGTTGGGCACGAGGACGTCAAAACTGATTTTCGGCTGCACTAGCTACCCGAGAAAGCCTCGATAAAACCGTTGGTGGATCACCTCATCGCGTTGACGGATCGATGGCTCGCCCGGGGATTTGTTTGCATCGCGATGCGCAAGATTTGACTTCTGAAGGACGGAGAGTTGGAGATACCCAGTCGCCAGTTGGCAGCACAGTAATACATGCGTTTGAATTCGTCATCACAGATGTGGTTCAATCTTGCGCCAAAGATGGCACGACAGATGCATAACGGTTCCAGGCAGAAGTATTTCTCGATCGCTGGTTTGCTACTCTTTCCAGATGCATGTTTGAGTGGTCCGGATTGCAACCCTCACGTTCCGTACCGTCTAACGAACCAGTGGCGTACCTGATCTCCTTATCTTGCATGCCCTCCTTCGACCCGCTTCTCGGTAGGTTCCTGTCCCGTCCTGCGCGCTTACGACAAACCTCTGCCGTGCTGCACGTCTGCCAACTTACCATGATCGGATGAAATTCGGAGCAGTGCTGATAGGAGTGATCCAAGGCCGCCGTTCCTCACGATCCAATTATGTCAACTTCACATGTCAGAGTGGTCGCTGCTTGTGTCAGGATGAGAGGTGCCTGGACCCTTTCGTCGGGCCGCAGAAACTATGGATCTATCCGCTTTTTCTTCCTCACGGCTTCTGGCATCCAGTCGGAACAACAGGATGACTTCATGGCTCCACGTAGCTCCTGAACATTGTATTCTGGCCCCGTTCTCTGACAGACGTTCGGCAATTCTAGAATCACATGCTTTTCCCCGAGTTTGACTCAGACGGAGAGGGAGGAGGGCTCATGACCAGTGGCTTGTGGGCAAATCGTGAGACGTGCGACGTCGGTCCGCAGATTGGCCGGTGCTTGCTCGAGGGGGAGGCACAGGAGGTGGGAGGCCGGCACTCGTCTCCTGACGGGGGGCCGGCGAATCAGCGATAGGCGGTTTCCGGCGGCGCAGCGGTGCAGAAGCGCATCGCGTCTGGCGGAGCATCGTGGTCGTCCCGTCGCTGCACTTGTGCCCACTCTGCGCGCAGCCAGACGTCACAAGCAGGACTGGATCGCAGCCTGGCTCTCGCGATCGGACAGCAGGCCGCGGCCCTGATCTGCCCGAAGTGACCCGTCGTCTTTGCGGAAGCCGTTAGGCCGGCGGGCTTCCCCAGGTTTCGCCCGTGTGGCCCCGCATGCCAGCCCACGCCGGCTCCTAAAAAACGTCGCGTGCCCAGCTTACGTCACAGCCCAGTCCGCGTGAGGGCTGCCCTGAGGATCGGTGTGAAAAGGGGATTCGGAGCAATGCGACGCTGCGCGCGCGATCTCGTACCGGTCGGAAGGGGGGAAATACGGGTCGCCGCGAGCGATGGCGGCGCTGCGCAAAGCGGGAGACGGGTGCGCAGAGGTGTGGTGACTGCTGCGAGGGCTTCTGCTGCTGCTGTCCGGGCTCGCGGGCGAAGTATGCGCCAGCCCAGGCGGCGGCTCTGCTGCAGGAACGGCGAGGCCGCATGTGACGCCGATGACGCGCGCTTGGCAACTGCCCGCCGGCCGCAGCCAGTCGCGGCCAGTCGCAACTGCGCTGCGACGTTTCTCTGTCTGTCATGCGCCCACGTCAGGCCGTCCAACTCTCGTCATTTTTTTTTTTTCAGCTCCAACGCAAGGCAAGCTGAAGCCTGCCACCGCGCACGTCGCCGCTCGCCTGCCGACTCGCCGACCGCGCGCCCTCACTCGCCCGCCGCTGCCCGCGCCCCCGCTGACTGGATCGGGACTATGGCGGTGCATAGGCACCTGCGAGACAGAAACTGCCACGAGCGCATCGCGACTCTAGCCCGCAACCATGCCTTCCCACACTAGCCCGCCCTCACCCGGCCGCCGCGCCATCGTCGCCGTGAGCCTGAGCCACCGCCTTCGCCGTTCTTCTACCGCGCCGAACCCTTTAACTCAGGACCCTTCTTTGTCCTTCCCGCTCCCTCTGAAACATCCTCCAGACGTTGACTTGCGCTCCGTTTGATGACCTCCAGTGATACCCCTTAGCGCGCTTCCTTCACATCGCCATGTTTGTTCGCTTCTCCCTCTCAAGCGCCGCCCTGCTGCTGTGCGCCGACGCCTTCGTCATCCCCGCCGTCTTCGACCACCAGAAGCCGCTCGCCCAGGGCGCCCTCACCGATCTGCTTGCCGAGAAAGCCCACGCTCTTTCCGATCAACTATCCTTCCTGCCCACCACCAAGTCGTCCCTCGATACATGGCTGGATAAGGAAGAGGACATTGCGAAGGACAGGCTGCTGGCCAACATCGCGCCGAGCGGCAGGAATGCCCAGCATGCTGCGCCGGGCACCGTAATCGCCAGTCCGTCCAAGGAGCATCCCAACTACTATTACCAATGTCAGTTTTCCTCCGCGCGCTTTGCTGTGACGTCGCTGACCGTGCGCGCTTCCAGGGGTGCGCGACGCCGGTATTACCATGGCCACCGTCGTGGACCTCTACCTCGAGGATCCCTCTTCCGAACAGAGCAGGACCGTCTTGCTCCCCATTCTGGAGTCGTATGCCTCCATCTCCCAAAAAATTCAACACACCCCCAACCCCTCCGGCGACTTTTCCTTCCCTGATCTCAACGGCCTCGGTGAGCCGAAATTCGAGGTCGATGGCTCCCCATTCACCTCCAACTGGGGCCGTCCTCAGCGCGACGGTCCTGCTCTGAGGTCGATCGCGCTCATGAAGTTCATGCGCGCATACAATGAGAGCAATCCCGGTTTGTGGGAATCCAGGGCCTCGTCGACTGGCGACTGGTTCGGTAGGCTGTACAGCCCTGAGCTGCCCGCGCGCAGCATCATCAAAGCTGATCTAGAATACGTGGCGCGCCACTGGTCGGAGTCCGGATTCGACGTGTGGGAGGAGGTCCGGGGCCGCCACTTTTTCACGGCCATGTCGCAGCTACGCGCTCTCCGTGAGGGTGCCGAGCTCGCAACCATCTTCAACGACGACGGCGCTGCCGAGTACTACCGTCACCAGGCGGCGAAGCTTGAGCAGATGATCCGCAACGACTTTTGGGACAAGAGGGGCGGCTACATCCGCGCCACTCGTGGTAGCGATGCCGAGTTCCAGCGTTCTGGAATGGACTGCAGCGTTCTGCTGGGCAGCATCCACGGCAACGACCTTGCACCTGCTTATCCTGACCCTGCCATCTACCCTCCTCATGACGATGCCGTGCTCATCTCCCTCATGAAGCTTGTCCAGGACCAGCGCGACCGCTTCCCCATCAACGCGCAGCCCGAGCAGCCCGATGCTGGCGATGACGCATCTTTCGCTGAGCGCGATCCTCTGCGCCCCGCTGGTGTTGGCCGCTACCCCGAAGATGCATACGACGGATACGCCTCTCCCCATCCGGGCGCCGGCAACCCGTGGTTCCTCTGCACCGCCAGCGTCGCCGAGATCCTGTTTCGCACTGCCGAGCACGTCAATGCGACCGCAACTGTCGAGGTCAGCGAGGTTGGCTGGGACTTCTGGCATGGCCTTGTCTGCCCTGCGGCCGCCTCTTCTTCCTCTACCTTCTCTTCGTCATCGTCCGATTGCCAACTCTCGTGGGATCGCAAGCGCTACACGGCTGGTGACGGCTCTGGTGTCGTCGAGAAGGCGCAGCAGAGGCTCAAGGCGATCGGCGACGGTTTCCTCGCTGTCATCAAGAGGCATGCGAAGGGCGACGGCGCGTTGAGCGAGCAGTTCGATCGTTGGACCGGTTTCGAGCGTGGCGCCGAGGACTTGACGTGGAGTTACGGTGCGTTCTTGCAGGCGCTGTGGGCGAGGCAGAGATTGTAGACATTTCGTTTTAGACTGTAAGAGGGAAGGTAAGCGAAATGCATTTTTGCAAGGGATGGTTTGGGGAAATTGCTACTTAGCGACTTCGCTTCTTTCTGATTTGCGACGGATGGGAATGGGCGAGAATGCAAGGTAAGATTGACGATGAGAAAGAAGTAAGAGTTTGGAAGAAAGACCAGGTAAGAAGAGAGGAGAGACCAGGGCGGCTAAAGACTTCTAATTATTTGTAAATGATTCCCGGGACGTGACTCCGCGCAAGCGAGTCAACGCAGGTGGCTTGGGTTTGTTATTATTACTTCAGGTTTATTGTTGTGTGGATCTGGGTCTCCTTTTCTCCGCCTCGCCACGGGTGGGTTTTGTTGGGGACGGGATTGGGCGGGCGGGTTGGGCGGCGCTTGTATTTTTTTTTCTCTCTCTAGTCGTACCTCCTCCTACCTAAGTAGATTCCTTCCTACACGACCGGTCACGACCATGTAAACTCTATTCTATCCCGTCGCTGTCGCTTGCTTGTGAACATGACGTTTCGTATTCCTCCTCGGGCCTTTCCCTTCCCCACCCATGGCTGGCTTATCGTTCCCGTCGTGCGCGTCGCTGTCGCAAACTGCATGTATGTGTACTCGTGATGCGACGAGAGCGCATCCCGGTTCAGCGCCTTGATTAGCATCCCTGCGGGGAAAACCCCTCCATCATCCCTCCTCTCTCTCTCATATCTGCAGTCTCCGCAATCGACTGGTCGCTTATCGAAAGGCCTTTTTCCCCCGCTTTTCCTCGTGCTACTAGATTCCTCCTGTCTGGCGCCGCCCCTTGGAAAGTGATCGACTGAACTACACCAACCAACCCCGTCCTTCGCGTGCTCGCACAGCACCTTCTGTGCCGGTTGCGCGTTAGGGAGTAAAAAAAAAAAAAAAAAGGAGTCCAGAGAGACGCACGCGCGCGCGCAACCACAGGTATGCAAGGACGGCACGAGAGAGAGAGAGAGGAAGAGTGGAAAAAGGTTGTATTTCGGTGTTGGGGCGGGACGGTGGTGGTGGTGGTGTGACCGTGGTGGTGTGGGATGCACGGCTGTGGTTGGCGGGTTGCCCCCCGCGGGGATGCGCGGATGGCTGGCGGGGGCGCGCGTAAGCAGCGGGCTCGATGGTGGTGAAGGGATTCCTGCGGTTAGCGTGTGGGTTTGCGCGCATGAGGTTTGCGGCATGTGAAAGTGGTTGCGGCGGTGGTCGCCTTGATCTTGGTGCTAAACTGTGGTGATAAGTTCGGGAGAGGGGATCGTGGGGGTGGCCTTCTCGTCCTCATTGCGCGTCGAGGGATGGTGTAAAGAGGGCCGTAGGGAAGGCACATGTTCTTTCTCTTTTGGTGTTTTTGCATCATTTTTCCTCAAGCGCCAGGAGTCAGGCCCGCAATAAGACTTGTGGATGAGACTCCATTGCTGGATCGAATGGCTTAATGCTCTCAATGTTGGGAGCGTAGCATGGGGTTTTCGCAAAGGAGCTTTTCTTCGTTCCAACCCAAGTTAGATGTCTCATGTGTATATGGCGGAAAAGAAAGAGGAGAAACGACTGCGAAACGGGCCCACGTGCTCGTTGCAGAGCCGCACTGAGAGTCCAACGGTCTGCCGCGAAGCCTCAGACCACGGGTACCTGGCTTCTCTTGGACCGTCTTTCCTTTGCGATTGTCAGAAGTATGCCACCAGGATCTTGACAAAACTCATCAGCTACCCTGCGCTTCATAAGGCGAGCAGGAAATTGGCACTTACAGAATACCAATGCCCACGCAAAGGGCAACAGGAAAGGTAATCGCTTTCGACGCCAACATGCCGACAATTTCGACTTTCGGCCATTGAAGTATGAGGTATAATCGAAGCTGTACCGATGCAGGATCAAGTATACCACGCGTCTTTTGATGCGGGTTACACAAAGATCTCTACAAGATCCGAGGTTAGAACATCTCCTATTTAGTCCTTGAAACCTGCTCCAGCGTAAGTCTCAGTCTTCAAAGCAAGTACTATGAAGTTCAGTGCGAGGGTGGATTAGCCTACATCGGCCAAATGCTTGTGGAGCGGACAGCTACACAGCACAGTGCGGGTACAAATGTGGTGGAACGTGGAATAGCAAAGACCCAGCCAATTGTAGCTAAGGATAAGTTAAGTGAGTTTATTTTGTGACAAGGCATATCTCCCTCCGCTACGTGATAGCCTTACTCGCAGGTGTTCCTTGCGAAGACAAATGCTTGGGATTGCCAAGCCGACGGGGGTTTGGAGCCGGACTACACGCTGATAGTCTCGATGGATGAACTCCATCTTAAGGTATATATGATGAGAAACTGGAGCAATAGAACAGACACATTTCGAAGCCAGGCGTCGCCTCGCCTTACTAGGCACCCAATTTCTCCAAATAAGGCGTGGTGGAGCAGCTGAATCGCTCTCCGGCACGGCCAAGCTCAAGCACATTGCTGCAGATGTCGAAGCTTCCGGAATGATGGCGTTCTAGTAGCATGAGGGCTTCAAGAAGACCAGGAAGTTTTGCTCGCGCGCTGGGAAGAAGCGGTACGCGCCCAAGTGTACACATTCTGGATCTGCGCGGACAAGCAGATCGAAGAAATATACCAGCTCACGCCCGGCGCTTTACAAATGCAGGGGAAACAGTGACAGATGCAATTTTCACGTCATGGAACACGTTTTCGGGATAATTCAATTTAGCCCAGAAAACGCGTTCTGGAGGCCCAACTGTTGCTGTGTCTCTGAGTCTCGACATTTCTGAAGCGATTCTCGCAGCACTTCTCTACAGAGTTCACACCACGCACACGTAAAGATCGGAGCTTAGGAGTTAATTTAAATATATGTTGGAGTAATCGAGTGCTCGTAATGCTTCTTGTTCTAGCTCTTTCCATGCAGCTTTGAATTCAAAGTCTCGTTTTCTATTGCATGAAGCCTACCTCCAGGCTTGGTCATCATGTTTCTGTGGAGGTATTGTTGAACAAATAGTCAAGCTTCTTAAGAGAAGAGACTCAAGGACGTCAGTTCCCGGAGCGTTTTACTCATCTCGGCTCAAAGCAGAGTGAGCTCAAAGACGCCGAGCCCGCTTGTCGAAGGCGGCGCGGTTGCGAGTAGTGTACCTTGATATTGCATCGCACCGAAGTTAAGCCTCGGCCGACTTCAGGCAGCGCAAATCAGAAGATCGGGCACCTGGAGGGACAGCCGCATCCTAAATGCGTTTAAAGAAGAAATGCAGAGAAGATATCATACGAGGTAGCTGACCAATTCCTTGAGCGGGGGTGACGTCGGAGCCACATTCTGATGAACGCGATGTCCGTTAGCTCCGCGGCCCACTGCCTATTTAAGAAAATCGTCCTCCACCCCAGTGCCATCCCCACATCATCGTCGTTGTGAAACTCTCTCGAAAACTCAACCTCGCTTCAGCCATGTCGAAGAACAGAGCTGCCTGGCTCACCGCGGCGAAGGCGAAGCCGCTAAAGGTCGACGAGGCTCCGGAATGGAAGCCAGGCCCTGGAGAAGTGCTCATCAAGAATGCTGCCGTTGCCATTGTGAGCCATGAATCCACCGTTATTACTGCACCTGGAGTCTAAACTAATCGATGAAACAGAACCCCGTTGAATGGAAGATACAGTACGTCCTTCGCCGTCCACAAAACACCATGGCTCACATGCTCACCGACAACGATCAGAGACACCGGCCTCTTGCCATTTGAGTACCCCGGCATCCTGGGCGCCGATGTCGCCGGCGTCGTCGAAGAGGTTGGCGAGGGCGTGACGCGCCTGCAGAAAGGCCAGCGCGTGATGGGGTACGTCCCTCCATCCCTTCATAATAAGAAAAAATTTAGAAAATATCAAGGAAAACCCGGACTGACCAACCCACGCAGCTACCCCCTCTCCATCGCCACCAAGAAGCCCGCCCACGGCGGCTTCCAGCTCTACACCGTCGTCCCAGAGATCGTCGTCGCGCCCATCCCGGATGCCCTCCCCTTCGAGCGCGCCGTCGTCCTCCCGCTCGCCCTCTCCACCGCCGCGTCCGGGCTCTACGAGACGACGACGCTCGACCTGCCGCTGCCGCCCGCCGACGGCACGCGCGTCGAGCCGGCCGGCAGCAACGGCACGCTGCTGCTCTGGGGCGCCTCCTCGGCCGTCGGCATGGGCGTCACGCAGCTGGCGCGCGCGTCCGGCGTGCGCGTCATCGCCACCGCGTCCGCCCGCAACCACGAGCTGGTGCGGTCGCTAGGCGCGGACGTCGTGCTGGACTACCGGTCGCCGACGGTCGTGCGGGACGCCGTCGCGGCCGTGAAGGAGGCAGGCGGCGTCGTCGGCGCGTTCGACGCCATCTCGAACGCCGACTCGATCTCGACGCTCGGCGAGATCCTGGATGCCGTCGGCCCGACGAAGGTCGTTATGGTGCTGTTCCCGCCGGAGACTCTGCCGAAGAATTACTTGGCCGTGCATAGTGAGTGGTTTTTTTTTTTGTTCCCCCTTGTTGATTGTCTGGTTTATGCTCTTGGATGTGGAGATGCTGATGTGTGTGTGCCGCAGCGTTTTCGTTTTCGATTCCCAATCCGCCGCACGACCATGTTGGGGACGGTATCTGGCGGAAGTACGTCCCGCAGGCGCTCGCAAAGGGCCTGCTGCAGGCAAAGCCCGATCCGCTGGTCGTTGGGAAGGGACTCGAGAGCATCCAGGACGCAATGGATAGGCAGAAGGCAGGCGTCTCTGCGCAGAAGATTGTGGTCACGCTGGAGGGCTGAGCCTCGGACTTTGAGCTTCCCTGCCGCATTTTAGATATAGATATGCATCAATCATCAAGCTTTTGTGTATAAATCTCTCTATCCGGACGGATATCACGTCCTTCTACCTCTTTCTCAATTCAATGAAACTGCCCAATCCGCGGTCCAAAGTACTCCCCGTCAGTCAGCGTGTACTTCCTGCACGCCTCGTCCTCACACCCTTGGAACGACACGGTGTTGCCCCACCAATTTAGTTCAATCGATGACCACTGCAGCGCAAAGAAGATGACAATGGCCGCGATAGCGATGGCGGCAGAAAAGGCGGCCGAGACGACGTAGTTGTACTATGTGATCATAACAATCAGTCGGAGCTAGCGAGGTGCGATATTGATTGAAAAGAATGCCTACCTTTGCCCAGAATGCCGTGTACCGCGTCTTGAGGTATATGTGCGACAACCACGCAACAGGGACTGTGGGCCACATGTAGCTAAGATTGTACTACAAGGTCATATTGAGTTATATTTGGATCTTGAAAATTACTTGGATGATTTAGGATTGTACTTACCGGAGACCATTGGATAGGCCCGTTGAAAACACAGACGGGATGAACGAAACGCAGCCAGCGCGCCTTGGGCCAGCGCTTCCTGGCGTAGAATGCCAGGATGGGCAGCGCGAAGCCGATTGGGAAGCCAATGAGCAACCAGGTGTACTGTCCACCTTTGCCAAATACCTTGATCGGGCCAATAGTCCCCCAAAGGACAGCAGCTGTTTGTGCGGAAGAGGTTAGTGGTGCGGAGTTTCTGCACCTGAGGCGATCATGGCTTACCGGTGAAGAAGGTATTTATGCCGGGACATGTGAAGCGGTTGGCCTGGTAGGACTCGCACACGTCCTCAATGTTTTTCAGTTGGAAGTTCATCACTGCCGTGCAGATAAAGCTGGAGACCAACGTGCCGACGATCTGAGCCCAGAAAGTGTGGCGCGGAGGAATTTTGACGTAGTGCGCCATCTTCAGGTCATTGCAGAAGCGGAGAGCATGGGCACAGGTGACATATCTGCGGCGCAATCAGGGCCAAGTTTCCGCCAGCGTTTTCTTGAATGTTGACTTACCCGAACGATTTGAAGTAATTCATGGCGAGGGCATTCCCAGCAACCCAAGATCCTCCGATGAACTCGGCAATGACGTTCAACGTTACTTCCAGGCCGGTGATGGCAAAGATTAGTCCGACGGGGATGACGAAGACTAGGCAGAGTGCCAGACCGTAGAACACAACTCCAGGGGTGGTGTAAGTATCCCATCCAGCAACACCACCAATTGAACAACCAATAGCGACAAGGAGAACGGCCAGGTACCACCACTCGGATACTTCAGGATAAGCCGACATCAGTCTGTTGTGAATGTCCTGGTATGCAGTCTTCTCCCGACGCTTGAACATATCCTTGAGTCCCAGGCCAATCTCGTGACGATGCCAGAGGTAGGCATAGGACATAGTAGCAGCATATATGCCGAAAAAGGAAAAGTAGACCATCAAGTTCGCGGCCGTGAGGTAAGCTGGGGAGTAATTCTCGTATTTCTCGGAGTCGAACATTCCCCTCTCGTCAATAGCGCGGCTGATATTGTATTCCTGGCCTGTATTGTCCCAGACTCTGTTTGAATTGATCGGCAGGTATCCGGTGTTCCAGATGTTGGTGTACCACATGCCAGCAATGACGGGGAGAGTTGCAATCATGCCAATGAGCTGATTTGCCCAGTAGAAGAACGGCAGAACAAGCGGTGAGTTTCCTTCAATAAAGAGCAAGGTGTTCCAATCGAAAGTTGGAAGAGGGTTTACTCCGAGACCGTTTACCATGCCGGTGATGGTGTTGAGGTTCAAGTTGTTGGGCGCAATCCAGGACATCCAGTTAAAGTAGCTCAGGGCCTGGAAGATATAGTTGGGGAACCAGAAGTAGCAGAACATGGCGCCGAAACAAAGCATAAAGCAGCGCAGGCGAGGCGCTGTGAACATTCGCTTGAATGGACCAAGTACAGAATTGTTCTTATCTGCAAGACATGGTAAGTTAACACCTCTTTTGCACTGGTATGTATTTTACCTTCATGAAAAGACGCATTTAAGGCGATCGTAACAAGGGACGTGGGCCAGACGCAGTGGGCCGGGTATACCAAGAAGCGGCGACAGATGCCAGCGACGCCGTATCCTATGTAATTTGTGCCAAGCGCAATCAAAATCTGGTACCAGAAGTTTCCAGCATAGCTCTGATTGAAGAACCTGGGAAGATACTGAGACCAGACTGCTCTTCGTCAGCTCTATTGCATAAGACAGTAGTAGGGCCTTGTACTCACCAATATAGTTTGTGTAGGGCACGTTGAAGCCGACATTAGCCATTATCGTAATGAGCATATGCTCTTTCTTGGAGAAACGGCCTGGATTGAGGCTGATCTCGTTTCCAAATGCACGAAAACGCCAATCTGGCATGGACTTCTCCCAGGCTTTTCCCAGAGGGACTGTGCCGTAGATTAGCAACAACGGCTTTGGAAGCAGGTCAACCAAAGCTCACAAGCAAGTAGCTGGGCAACGTTTGCTTCGACAAGGATCGTGGGCTGGCGAATGTTGAACAACTGATTGACAAAGGCACCTCCGATGACAAACAACGTGCCAATTACCCATGCTCGGATTGTGGACTGTTTTAAGTCAGAGGATGGTTAACGTTTCCGTTGCGTGATCGCTTACGCTAGGAATGGACGTATCATCTGTGTTGTCAACCACGGCGCGAACTTCGGCGTACGGGCTAACCGTTATCAGCAACAACTCTATTGATCCTTCTCGTATATGCTGGACCTCACCTATTGTTGTAGATCAACGCAGCCTCAACCTTCATCTCATGGATCAGCTTTTCGTGGTTTTCGGGGTGCGCGAAGACGTCGTCGTTGCTGAGGAATTCATCCATCTTCTCTAGCACGGTGACGGGAAAGTTCTGGTCATTTTCGTGGATTTTGATAACTTGCTCGAAGATCTGGAAGAGGTAAGCATATGCGCTCGAGTTCGCGCATGAATTTTCCCACCCACCCTTCGAACATCCTCCAGATTTAATGTTTTGGCATATTCTTCAGCAATTGTAAGGTCATCGCCGCTAATGTTCAAATCGTTTTCGACTTGCTGGGCATCGAGCTCTACGGCAGCGGCGGTGAACTGTGCATATCGGTCGCGTCAGACCACTGCGATCGAGAGACGAATGGATGATATACCGCTGCCTTTTTGGCGTCGGTCTCGTAGGCCGGCGCAACCCCAGAGCTACCCGCGTCGCTACCTTTCTCATTGATGGCCGCCATGGGGAGCGAACGATGGTTCGGGAACCAGACTGAGGTGTCTCGAAGTGGGAAAGAAAGGTTGCTGAATCAGGACACCGGTCGCGGCGGAAATTGGCGGTGGCTGGGTCCAGCAATACTTAAACACAACGGCCAAGCTCTCTATCGAGGCGTCAATGCTGCATTCATAGCCGAGAAAACACAAGACTTGACCTCTCCGCAGCCTTATCTCTGGGCAACGGGCAGCAGGAAAAGAACGTTGCATCTCACAGCTGATGGCCTTTTTTGGCAGGTCACATTCGAGTCTCAGACAGAGAATCATGGCACTTACGTGGTCGTACGCGGCGTGCTCGCGCTGCAATATTGAACCAGAATGGCGCGATAAGCAACTTTCGAACGTGCCGCAAAGCTGGCTCCGAATTTCGCGGTCTACCAGCTGCAGGCTATGTACGGACCACAGTCGGCTTGTTAGAAAGCGAAAGAAGTGCCAGCAACAAAGACGTAGAATTGCACCTTAACTTACCGGTCGAACAGCAGCAGCAAAGTCAAAATGAGGCGTTGCTTATCGGACCAAGCATAGCATTAACTTGGCGTTGTGAACGGCCCAGCGGCGCTGGGCCGCAGTCCGCAAGCAAGCCGTCCCACAGCTTCCCGCTCAGTCTTCCCGAGGTCGACAGAGTGGTGCGGCGCTGCCGTTCCAGCCGGCCAGGCATGTCCGATAGTACAGCAGGGGAGCCAATCATCACACGAGCTGTTTGATCAATGCAGAGCCCTGAGCCCAAAGCTCTATATCCCCCGGCGTTACTTGGTCCTTGGCAACGATAACATCAGCCGGCCTAGCCTTCAAGAGTAACATCTGCCACGCTTTCTCCGCACTTTCGCCTTAGCCTCTCACCACCTTTTTTTTTTTTTTTTTTGGCGCACGGTAGGTTTACAGAACCCATTCTTGCCCATCCACAGCGTCGTATGAGAGCGTTGACCGCAGTTGTTCCGCATGCGCAGTCATCCAACACGCGAAATCTGCCATCCACGCCGCACAGCCGGTATCATGTACTACGCTACGGGGACTCGCAAACCGGCAGGGGACGTGCTGCAGACCAAGACCGATTTCGATGGTTATGCAGATCGGCGTCGTCAGTGCCACTGGCCCAGCTCCAAAAGTGGGATCCCTCGTGTCGACGCGCAGGCCCACCATCCAGAGGCTCGAAAGCTTCCGGCACGGACCTCAGCCATGAGCACAAACTGACCCAGAATAAATAAAAGAAGCTTTGCTTCCGAACCCGCGACATTTCCGCACACATCCTAAAGCCTGGCGGTACGCACGAGCCGTCCGAGCAGTCGCAAGAAGCCATACCAGAAGACTCCTGCTGTGACGCGATAAGAGGGTTCCTCGTCTTCTGCCCAGCCGGAGGAGGAGCATGGAAAAGCCCCAAAGATCCACAGAATGGCAACCGAGCGGAGAAGTCCTTGGCGCAGGATCAATACTGTCAACAAAAACGGCCATCTGAGATAGGGAGCAGTACTCGTCAGTGTTGTTCTTGGGATGTATTACACACTAACACGTCCTCGGAAAGTCGGCGTTCTCTTGGCGCGCGGCGCAGTCGTGGCGATCAAGACATAGGATGCAGAACCGGCTCAATACCTCGTCACGAAGAACTCTGGGGCCAGAATGACGATGGCGCTGGTAATGATATGACCTATCTTTATCAGTAGAAGATATTCTGGCTTGATAGAGACGATATTAAGATGGATACCAAGTGATCCGTCAAGTGCTCTTTCTGTTCGCTCTCCGTCTTTGTTTCTTTGCTTCTTTGCTTCTTTGCTTCTTTCTTTCTTTCTTCCTCCCCCCCCACCCAAGAAATGCGGTGCTTCCTGGTTTTTCTTTAATCTTTCATAAAAATCAGCTCCCACAGTCTGGGGGTTTTAAAACTTGGTTCACATTGATTCGAGTACGACACCATTCAGGAACTTCATCCGAGGTGAAATTTCTAGCGAATTGAGTAAAGGATTCTTCCATTTATTTGTACGAACACTAAACTCGTAACAGGACGCGATCCGTTCTGCAAGTGTGCAGAGCCCTGACCCGAAAGGAGTCGAAGGTGAGACAAAAAAAAAAAAACTTATCTGCACGGCTTTTGCTGTCTCTATTGATGGCTTCAGCTTTTTGAAACTATCTTTCTCTCATGGCGCCTCTTTCTTCATTGTCTACTTGGGTCTTGCTTGTACGGCCTCCTCGTCAGAATATAAATTCCAGTCAGGTTGCCTTAAACGGTTACCGTACAATGCACGTATTTGTATCTTACTCTGCCGTGTCGTATTCATTTCAGATTTTTCTTTCGGCTGGTGAACAGCGCTAGGTGAAGCAAGGCCAAGTGCAACAAGTCATGCTCGCGGACATATCATCAGCTCCCCAGCCTCTGGCCATGGGCTCTTCCTTGGCCTCGATGAAGAGACATTTATTACCTCGCTATCTTTGGCCGAAGTGCCACTTCTCACCCGGCAGAATAAATATCCGAACCTTCACTATGGAATTTACTCGATAGTGTACCTGGTGATGGGATTTCAGGTAGCAGAGTAGACCATTGGGGTTTCAAGTCACTACTCTTCCAAATATTCCCCTTCAGAATCCGCGGTCTCAAAGTTTAAGGAGAGCTCCGGGCCGACAGTATACAGCGTTTGACCCACACAGACCCTATACTCGCCAAAAACTACACGACCTGAGCAAATACGGCACTCCCGCAGTTGCACCACACCCGGCCCCAATAATCCAACAACGCCGTCCCACATGTAACCCAGCCCCCAACACACCAGCCTTCCAACACTCTCCACCGCCCTCATCCTATCTCCGCAACTGCCCCCACTCTTCCCTCTTAACCCCCCACCTCCACCACTTTTGCCACCTTCGCCGACGCATTGCTCGCAGCTGTTCCCGCCAATTCGCATGATAACGCCGGCATGCCCGCACACTGATGCTTCAGGTCCGCGGGAGCACGGCACTGTGGCGTGCAGTGCGTCATAGCAGCGTGTTGGAGAGTGCTGGATATGGTGATGGAAAGATTCGGGAAGGAGTTAAATAGGAGATTAAGGCAGTGGAGGAGGAGGATGTGACTACGTTGTAGGTGGCGGTGAGGTTGAGGGGGGAAAGACGATTTGTGTGGGTTTGTCCGGGAAAGGGTAGGAGGGCGTACTGGGGAGTCTCGTGTATGCGTCGGAGCCGTATGGACTGAGGAAGAGGGGTTGTCGGAAGCAGGATAATGGAAGGGAGAGGCGGAAGGCGGTGGCGAGAAGAAGGGTTGTGGGGGTGCCCAGGGGGAGTTGAAGAAGTTGAGGATAGAGGAGAAGGAGGGAGCAGCAGAAGTCCAGGAGGGGGGCATCAGCAGCCGCAACGGAAGAGGGTCCAAGAGAAGGCTTCTGGAAGGATTCAAGATGCAGGAGAATGGGTCGGCGGCGAGTCCAGGCTGGCAACACCAGATCGGGAACTGGTCGCCTGACGGAGCGGGAGCAACGCGCGGCCCGGCACTTGCGCCCGAACACGAGGGGCACTACGTTGGAAGTTCCAGGCAGCTCGGCCAAACAGACGGAAGAAAGCGCGAACGCGGTCAGCGGCCGACCGCCGAAAAGGGCAGCCAAGACCTCTATGCGGGAGACGTGGGTGGTGACGACGAATTTCGGACCCCACGCTTCAAAGATCAGCTGGACCACCAGCAGCACGCCCGTCCCCGGCACATGTGATGAGAGGCTTTCCACTCCACTGCGCCGACCTAGCGTTCCAGCTGGCCAGAACGGCACTGGTTCAACACTCGGAATAGCTGGCTGGGCCAGCAGTGCCATACCGATTGCGCTTCACTTGAGCTTTGACGCGCGCCAATCCGGGCCGTCCTCGCCACGCCCGCCGCCATTGTCGAGCGACAGCTTCGCAAGCCTATCCGGGAGCGGCAGTTACTAGAGCGCGGCACAGGGGCGCGCTAGCGATAGCGGAAATGAGAGGATGGGCAGCTGCATTGAGAACTTCAGTGGCCATCCTGCCGAGGCAACGAAGGAGCTGGCTGGCAGGCTAGGTGGGATTGGCAATGATGTGGTCGGCCCAGGTTCGCCCACAGCTTCTCAGCTGCATTCGCACGAGGCCGCGCAGTAAAGGAACTGGATGAGGTAGGATTAGACGAGGAAGAATCTGGCACAGCCTATCGCATACAAGATGGCCCCGCGAAGTTTATTGGAGAGACCACCGGAGGATATCAAGCACTCTCAGCGAACGGTGGCCTAGATCTTGGTCAAGTTCTTTTTTATAGTTCTGCATCCACATTAGGACCTGATCCGTCTAGCCACTCGCAGAGCTGCCCTCCTTGGTCAAGTAAAGGAGCGCGATGGCTTACCCCACGGCTCCCCAGGACAGCGGGCCGGATGTAACGCTAGTCCCAATACTTGCGTCGCTTCAGCCGTGCCGCCCTCCTGGTGTCCCAGCTAGGGCGCACTTAGTACCAAGAATGAGCGTATGCGGAGATCTAATTTCCAGACTTGGAACGGGGACTAGGCTGTGCCGTGACGGATCCGGAAAGGTAGCTGGTGCGCGACTCGCTTTTCTGTCGTTGAAGGGGGAATCGAGGCGCCGCAGGAAGTGGTTTGCGAACATGCAGGATCCTTTTAGCGCCCCGAGGCCCACAGCAAGGGCGCTTCGAGGAACCGAAGAGGACGGAGTTTGTGATGATTGCGCTCGCCGTGACGATAACCTTTGAATTCAGAGCGCGGGCGGTTCCTTCGCCGTCTTCTGCAAATTTTCTGCTCAACGAGCTATAGACAATCCTACAATCAGCACGGTCTGTCTCATTCGCAGCGGATCGATCCGTCTTCGTGGAAACCTACCACAGGCATGGAAAGAGGGGAAATCCAGGAACACCAGTGGGATCCGTTGCCAGGTACCAAAAAGAAAAATAAACACTCGCACCATCATCCCTTCCTACCACGCCAAAGCCTTCCTCACCCCGCATCCGTCCCTATCACTTCCCGCGAGAAGGTAAGGGGTTCCCTTCTTTTCTTTTTTTTTTTTTTTCTCCCCAACTTTGTGGCATACGCCTCCCTACACCGTCGCCACGCCACAGGACCCCTTTTTCTTGAATTCTTGGGCGGGTGGTGGAAAACTGTCTTTCGCACCGTCTTCCACCTCCATAGACATTTGATAGATGGTGACCGCCATTGGCGAAGCACTAGGGAGAAGGGCGGGGGCGCGAAAAGGACTAGGCAGTGGGGGAAAACGCCGCCAAAAATGTGCCGTGGAGCCGGACGCAGCACCGGCACCCTTCGCTTTACCTCCGCAGCAGCAGCCGCGTCAGCCACCAGCCACAGCCAACGCCCGGGTTGCGGATGTTTCCAGCGGAGGGGTTGCGTTCGCTGGCGGCAGCCACATCAGCCACGGTGAGCGTGGACGGCTGAATGGCGTAGATGAAATGCGCTGTGGCTTCGCTTCTTCTTTGATCCTGTTGCGGAGGTGTTGGCCAAGGCGGGTGTCCTTGTCAGCGCTCCGGCGGCCGGGACTTTGCGGATGGCGTCTTTCTTGGAATCCGCGCACTTTTGCCTCCCAAGCCGCTGGAGAACTCCGGCTGAAGGATGGTTTTCAGCTTGTGAAGCGGGAGGTGCGTGCTCTCACGAAGGAACGAACGCTGCACAGATCGCTCGTGCGGCTGCGCGATGGATGCGGATCGGATTGCTGCTCTCCCGTGTGCTTTGGCTTTTGGCGAGAACGTGCGAGCCGAGAAGTTTTTTAAAAAAAAAAAAAGAGATTCGCTTTTCAGGAGTGTGGACTGTTGAGCAGGATCGGCGCCGGCGACGCTGGGCAAAGCCATCCGGATCAGCCACCGTTGGCCTCGGTTTACCGGGAGGCGTGCGTAAATTGGGGTAAGCACCGGTAGTTGATGTGCATCTGCCGAGCGGTTGAGAGTCTGGGAGGTTGGGTTGACCCTGTCATCGTTCTCCTTATGTTTGCAATTGTATGCTAGGAACAGTGACGACATAATGCCTGGCAACCCTTGCATCTAATGGATGAAAAAGCCCGGTTCATCAGTATATCCAAGATTGGTTGGACGGGACGCAATATATTACCAGACTGCACTCGGCAATACATCAATTGACCGACAGGCGGTCGGGAAACGTAAGGCACGCGACCTGAAGCATGAGAGCATGATTCTGAGATGAGACTGGGAATTGTTCTTGTTTCGATTCGTACAAGCAACGCTTCCCTCCAGCATTTTGTTTCGGGTATCTTCTAAAATTAACGTCTCATTCCAAACCCCCGTCCGTGCAAAAAAAATAAATGAAATGACGTTTCCCATGCCCCATCCCCACCCGCGCCGTCATGTGCCTTTCGTGTTTGCTCGAATTGAAACCGACCCGAGCTCCATGCTTTCCGGAAGATGATGGTTGGGAGAGCAGTGAAAAGCCTTCTCCTCTCCGTCAAGAAACAAAGGAAATTGAACTAGATATCCATGCCATGCCCGTCGTGAAATCGAATGAGGTGATGCGTCGTTTTATGAGTGCGGGAAGAATTTCCGCTCGCTCTCGCTGATGCTGTGCGCTTCGTCTGGATATAGTGCGTTTTTGTCGGAGCTCGAGTCCTCCCTTTGCGACACCACGGTGGTCACCTTGATGCCTTCGTCCTGCTGGCTGCTCTCCCCGTCCGAGCCAGCATAACTGTTGGCACCCTTCTCGATGGTCGTCGTGCACATCCCGTCCGCCTTCCTCCGATCGCCGCGCTCCAAGCCGTCGAGGGAGATAAGGGCACCGTGTTGGCGTGTGTTGCGCGACCTCCATGCGCCGCTGGTCCCGTATTTGTTGGCGGCGGAGCGTGAGGCCTGGTCGGTGGAAAGAAGGTGAGGGAAGATGCGCTTGATCAGGGCTTTAAACGTCGGTAATGAGGCGCACATGATGGCAACGTTGATCTCAATGTTGGACCAAAGTGCGGCCCCGACATTGTCGAATGATTGATCCGTACTGTCCGCCACAGCATACAAGGACTTGAGGCGGAGAATAGAAGTCACGCAGCCGCTAAGAAGAGTTAGTGGATTGTGTATTAGATCAGAACGTGAACAAGGGCTTACAATGCTCCCAAGGCGAAGATAGCCATCAAGGCAAGTTTCTGCTTGCGCGGAATGTTGAGGCCCTTGATGACCGGCATCGGCAGAGAAATGATCAAAATGTCGGAGAAAATGTTCACAGCAGCGTGAGTGAACCACAAAGCCTTGAAGTCGACGCAGGTGCCGGGTTTCGAGCGAATCCAGAATCTGTCGACGGGCGTACAACTGAATATGCTGAGGAGAATGGCTTCCAAAGCATACAGAATGGTGAAGGCTAACGTGCCGAGTGTTGCGTAGCGCATAGTTTGAGTGGTTGCAAATATGCGGAGATATTGCATCAGGATGGAAACCTTGGTGAGGCCCAAGCCAACGTTGTACCAGATGATGCTGAACCAGAACCACTGCGCGTACATCAGCAAAGCGGATCAACGAATGTAACGGGAAGGTGGAGCATACGAAGAAGAGCGTCTGCTGCGTGGTTTGATCGAGCTCGTCCATGTGTTTACCTAATCCCCATTTGACTTCTGCAATGGAATTAGAACCAGATTCGGATTACACGAGGCTGGACAGCTTCTTACGTTGCGAGATACAGACAGTCATCATAGAAATGCCAGCCTGAAAAGGTCAGTGTTTGCCCGCGGATGACACAAACATCCAACACTCACACAAGCTATGGTAATTATCCAGTCATCCCATCCGGAAGCCCGCACCAAGGTAATGCGGATCCACAGCCGAGTGAGGACGATAGCGGCAGCAATACAGGTAACAGTCACAGTGGTGGCCAGCGCACTCTGGCCCCTGTTGTCGGCCATGGCGGAGAGGTCGGGCTCGGGCGGGCCTGAAAGCTGCGGGGAGGCGATGGCAAGGTTGCGTGGAGAGAGTCAGTTGGGGAGGACCTCGAAGCAGCACGCATGGAGTATAAGAGAGGGGAGTGCCTCGGGCTAGAGAAAGGACGGGCGCGAAAAGGATTCTAGGGCGCCAGGCAATGGCATCGGGGCTTGTCCGTGCGGCAGCTTCCAGATATCTTCCACATCCGCAGGCTGGGCAGCGGCAGGCCGCAGGGCCGCCGCCGTAAAAGCGTGGACCAGGTGGGCGTGGCATGACGGAGAGGCGGCGCTATTGCTGGATGGCGGCACAGGCTAGCCAGGTGGACCAGACCAGCGATGGATGATGAGGATGCGCAGCCAGGGGCGCTCAGGGCTCAGGGCCCCGGCACACTCCCCGCATGGCTCTGACGGCCATCGATTTGGCTAGATGATGGGCTCCCCTTGCATCGGCCGCGCTCGGCTCCCAGGGCGACCCTGACAACACCTGGATCTCGCGCTGCGGTCGAGCTCGGGACCTTCGGCAGCACCTCGACGAGCGAACCGGCGGCCAGCCCGCCCCGCCGGGGAAGCTTGAGCAGTGCGTCAGCCAGGGACGCCCTCGCCAGCGACGCTGTTTTAGCCCGAGAATGGCGACACCTTCGCCGTGCTGCGATGCTGATCAACGATCGTCCCACCGTGGCCCTCCTATCGACACCTTATCCGCAGCCCTGCACGCGACCCGGTCTCCATCGCGAGGTCACGCCTCCCCGCGACTTCATGCCATCGCCGGCGATCGTGCCTGGCTGCTGCCCATCTCGCCCGTAAGCAGCGCGACTCGGCTGCTGAGCGCTGCCGAGTTGCAGCCGCGCCACCCGCTTCAGTAAGATGCACGCCGCGTCAGCTGAGGTTCAAGGAAGCGCTGGTGCGTGCAGCACCGCAGAGGCCATGGGGCCATGACTCTTGCACATCTGCAGTCGGCGTAGCGTCGTGCGAACATCCCATAATGCGTGCCAGTGCTAAGCTCGACTGCAGGCCCGACACCCGTTCCTCGGCCTGCAGCCTCGCCGTCCGCCATTGAAATTTCCGCAGTGGGCCTCTCGCAGCCATCCTCGAAACCGGTGCTGCCCCCGCCGCGCGCATGATTGGCCAGCAGGGCGGCCTTTTGGATGAAGGAAGCATAACCCTCCCATCTCCGCTCCCGCTGTCGGCCCATCCCTATCCAACGCCCAGCAAAGCTGACAACGGCCCGCACAGGGTCTGCCAGAGGCTGCGCGGCAAGTTTCAATGGTGCGGGAAAGCGTGCTTCAGAGCAGGTCCTGAAAGGGCGCCCTGTGCCAGAATGTCACCATCATCACCGGGGCATTTATCACCTCCAGTGCTGCCGCTATTGGTCCTTCGCAGGTTCCTCCGAGCCTGGCGTGCGCTAGGGTCTCGGTTCTTTGCCGACAGGATCTGCTTTGCCAAACTGCCAGTCGGGGAAGGGATCGTCACGATCGGCCTGTGCCTCTCGTCATGAACTTCTCTTCAGCTTTCCTCGCCAAACTCGTATTGCAAGCGGATTCTCGGCTGACGCGGGCATCCACTGGGCTAAGGAGCCCAAGACTCGAAGAAGTCAAGACATGGCGAGCTGATAGATCACAAGTGGCGAACAGCCATGTGCTTGTAGAGAAGCTTTCCGCTCCTGCACTCCAACCGTCGGGGGGGCCGGGATGGCGTTCCTCTGCGCATGCAGCGCCTTCTTCAGCTGCCTGTGCCCTGCTCGCTCTGCATCGACCCTGGAACTTTCCACGTGGCCGAGACGCAGGCCTGCCCGACTATGCAACAGCCCCTGTTCGTCTTCAAACATGTCCTGAATGCTGACGCCGTAGATCGGTTGCTGCTGATCTCGGGCTCCGGTCGGGATTGAATGTATGTACGCATGTATGTATGTACTCTATCGATAAGCTCCCCAATCGACAGCAAAAGCTTAACTGAAAAGAAAAAAAAAAAAAAGGTTTGTCACTTTGAAGCTTACTCGATAAACGCATCTCGGAGCTGTTTCAATCTTTGACAACGGTCAGCTGCCCGTGCTCGATGGGTCTTCTTCCCGGAATCCGGATCAGGAATTCTCTCGTCTTCTTCAGGCATCGGCCACGGCAACGCCCACTGCTTCGCGCTGCTAACCATGTTCTGTCGTGGAGCATCACGAAGTTATCTCCTCCCGCTTATCTCGCCAATCCTGCTTAATCTGTTGGCCGTGCTGACAAAACCGCCTCCAAGCCTGCAGGCATCTGTGGCGCGGTTCGGTTGTCGCTGCTATATTTTATCCCTACCTAATACCTGCTCATATCTTATTGGCCTCGCCCGCTCTGAGGGTGGTACGATGTTGCCCCTGCGACGAGATGGGCGTAAGCCTCATTGACCCTCTAGCGGTCAAGGACGGAATGCTTCGCTCAGTCGCTTAACGGGGAAGTGGAAGTGGAGCGGAGACTTGGACGATCTGGGGTAATTTTCCGCAGGGCAGTGCAGCATCTCCCAGAGTGCTGGCCGACGGATTCAAACTGTCGGGCCGTGCTGCAGAATGTGTCAGAGGAGTTCTTCGGGCTGTCTCGATGCCTTGGACAATCGAATGGCCGCTGACGGCGCAGCTTCGAGTCAGATAAGCGAACCTGTACGTACAAACACTACTCTCGGGGCATTTATGGGGGTCGCTCGTTACCAATGACAGCCGCACGACTGGCAATAGAGTGATTGAGCCGCTTGGGACAGATCTAGCCAAAGCCGCAGAGAGAGGGACAAGTTCCTGCTCTTGCGAATTGGTGACGAAGCCTGCAAGACGTTGACTCGGAGGAATAGGGTGTGCAGGTAGGAAACGTGAGCTCGACGGATATACTCCAAGCTAGGAGAAGCAAAGGGTAGTCCAAGACTTACTGCAAGAAGTCACCGTAGCCATGAATAATCACATTCGACAAAGCGTGCCAAATTTGCACGTACTGTGGTTGCTGGCCATCGACAACCTACCCGACGATTGGGACCAGGTCAATGACATGTTACCCGGCGAAGTTACCCCTCACCCACTCCAAGCTGTCAGCAAAACTGAGCCCCTCATCCATACTTCTGTTTGTCCCACCGCACCCTCCGCCGCTCTTCATTACCCCATCGGCTCCAGAGCCCCGAAGGAGGTCAGGAACGGGTTCCGCAAGCAGCAACAGCTCCTCGGGCGGCCGCCAATCAGCCTTGCTGCAGGTGAAAGGAGAGCGCCGATTGGGGGCGGGACAATCAAACCAGCCACGGGCCCCACAAGCCGACATGCCCCACGGGCTCCACGAGTCAATCTCTCAATCTCTGGCCTTGCCGATTGGATTGCAGATCCTCCTGCGTCCAGCGCGCCACAGTGTGCCACGCGCGCCCGCCGTAGAGGATCAGGCTTCGAGGCCGCGGAAAGAACAACCGCGGCCGCGCGCTTCTTTCTTTTTTTTTTTTTTTTCCCTGATGGCTTTTATGGGACTGGGTTTTGGGCGGCGGCACGCAAGCCACCGGTCGGCTTTTCGAACAACTGCCGGCGCCAGCCGTCGAGCCCAGCGCGAAGAAAAGCGGAGATGGTGCGATGCGACCGTGACAGGTAAAGAGACCCGCAGCGGCTGGGCGAGATGGGGAGAAGGGAAACGAAAACGAGACGGACCAACGCCAGTGTGGTTCGAGGAGTAACGGTGGCATCTCCGTGGCAGTGAAACGGCGTGGTGGCGAGCGCTCTGCCCGGGTTCCACTTGGCCTTCCTCTTCTTAGCCTTGACCTGCCCGTTGTTCTCGCGTAAAAGACCACATGGTTTACCAAATTATATTGTCGCTGGCCTTGCTGGCCTGAAAATCCGTCGCTCTGACTGTCTTGGTCGTCACCCTCCGCTCTTTCGCATCTCGGCTGCTCCCGCGCATATTAATGATTTTTTTTTTTTGTCTCATCTGCGCGCGCTGCGGCGTCTGATTGCCCCGTGCTTCGTTGTCTCCAGGCCGGCAGCTTGACCATTGCACCGCCCTTCCATCCGCTCGCCCACTCCGCGGCTCGCTTCGAGCAGGACAATCCGATCCGAGACAGCAGGGGGATATATGTTCTCCAGGCTGAAAGTCCAGACCGGCGAGACCCATGTCTATCTCGATCGTTATCCTAACCGTCGGGAAATCCGAGGGTGAATGGGCCTCGGCGTATCTGGACGAACGGAGAAACTCGATTGCCTACTTCGTGTCAGTCCGCTCTCTCATCTTCCATACTTTGCAGCCTCGCCGAGGAGGCCGGATCAGCGCAGTGCTTTGCTTGTTTGCCATTGTACATCTGCCCGTTTCAATCTCCTGGCTGTCCAATCGCAATCAGCAGCGCTGCTATCCGCTCGCTTTTGGGAGCAGCCGATTTGTTTAGCGTAGGTTTAGTGCTGATGACCAGCGAAACTGCGCAATCGCCAGCGCCGAATCGCTCCTGCAACGTTCCAGGATCACCCCGGATCATTTTCTTTCTTATGCGCGGTAATATCACACTCGACCGGCGACGAACTGCGCCGCAACATATCATGTATTGGCACGCTTGTGACCGTTGGAACCCCTGCGGCTCCGCCGACCTGCAGTCAATGTCAGACATGGGCCGTTGCCCGCACCCTAGTCAGTATAGACGTATACTATTCCCTGGCTATCTTCTGAAAGATTACTTTTATTCTTGGTCCGTCGCCACGACACTCACCTACGCCCTCTTTCATCCGCGTACAATACGACTCATGTCGCTATACGAGCCCAGCCTTCCACCAACGCCCGTATGACGAAATCCCGCACGTTAAGCATAAAATGCGATTGATACCGTGTTTTGACTTTGCACCTCGCGTGCTGGAAATGGCGTGCATACGCGATACCCAGCAGGGCCGATTCTCGTCTCCTGCCTTGCGGCTCTTCGTGCATGAAGGATCCGTCCAAAACCCGTTTCTGACGGAGCGGTCGCTTTGCCCTGTTGAAGCACTTCTAAGGCAACAAACTCCCCCGCCAGTCGATATTCAGTGGCGCGAAGATGGATCTCCTTCATTGAATCTTCGCTCCCCCTCGTAAACCAGCGCGCGCATGACCGCAGAATACCTATAACGGGATCGCAGAGAAACCTACGACCGGCCCAGGAGCCCGGTGAACTGATTGCGAGCACCTGCGTACATGGCCGCGTGCCCGACTCTGAAACGCTGCGGCGCGTGTAGCAGACGGCTGTGGCGCCGGCGCGCCCCTTGCACCCACGACGTCAGGTCGAACCAGCTCGAACACGCCGAAATTTGCGCAGGGCCGTCGCCGCCGCAGGGCGCTCATCGTCCACATGTCGCCGGTCAGAGCGACGTGCAGTATACAGCAATAGCGCACCTGCGCCCGCCTTGATCCGCATTCTAATTGACATCGACAATCAAAACGCGAAAGAAAGAGCCCACAAATGAAGCACCAACATCCCCTCCCCACGTGCTTCGCCCTGGAGCTCTCTCTCTCTCTCTCTCTCTCTCTCTCTCTCCCTGACTCCGGCCGGCTTCCATTCGTCTGCCCGTTTCCGGCCGTCCAATCGGACGCGCTCCAGAACTTGCCACGTTGGTGGGCGTTCCTCGTGACTCAGGGCGGCGTTGACGCAACGGGAAGGTCGTTCGCTTGCTGGGACCGCTCCGTCCCGGACGGTCGGTGCTGCGGCCGCGGCGGATCGCCGACTGCGGACGCTGGTCATGCGTGACGTGGGAACGCAAGAGGGACGTGGGCGGGTAGGCAGGGCGACTGTGTGTGTCGTCTTCGTGGACCTTTGGCAGCAGTAACGAGATCCGGATTTTTCAATGACCGGTTGTGGCGGAGTGCGATGTCTCGTACAAGGCCGCACGGAGCATCAAGCATCAAGGTATGAGACTAATTGGGCGTCGGTCTTGAGAAATGCGAATGCAAAGAGGTTTTATTTTCCCCCCGGCTCCTTTGGAAGCAGGAGGATGAATTGTCCAATAAATACTCCCAAGCTATTAAGCAAGCAACATTCCAGCTGAGAATAGAAAAAAAGTCGACGTGAGTGGGCAAGCCGAAAAGAGTAAGCGGAGAAAGCAGAAACGAAAGGAAAATGAACGAGAACACAGGCCACTCAGGAATATCTCAGTCCTGCGCCTGCTGGCCCGCACCTGACTGTCCATCCACTGCTTCCCTGAAGAAGCGGTTTGGTCTGGAGCTGGACCGACGCCTACGCTTGGCGGATAATTCTGCTGCGTTATTTGCGCAGGGCCTTCCCGACCGCGTTCGTACATCCCCTCAATGCCCTGACGGAACCACGGTTGACTGGCGTGTTGCACATGGTGCTGAGGATGTCGCTGCGGTGGCGTGGGCGTCGCCGGTGCTTGCCGCGGCACGGCAGTCTGGCTGGGCACCTGTCCTGAATTTTGTAAGGCAGGAGGCAAGAAATCACCGCCTGGGCTGTTCCAAGATGAATGGGTGGGCTGCTGGTGCAGTGGCATCTGCGTGTGAGTCGGATCGGAGTAGCCAGGCTGCGGAGTTGCGAAGTCTTGGTACCCATGAAGTTGTTGCTGATGCTGCTGCTGCTGCTGCTGCTGCTGTTGAGGCGTGCCTGCTTGGTAAAAACCTGGATGATATTGTAGATGAGGGGGCGGCTGCGGTGACACCCGAGGTGGTTGTCCGTGCCTTGGATGTGGTTGGGCCTGAGAATCGAAGATGAAAGCCGCTTTCCTGTCTACTGCACTGGCACCCCTGCCCTCCGCCATGGCCTTTTGGTCCTTTCGGTCATTCCAGACAGCACGTAGTCTAGCCTCTTTGGCACGACGTGTGGCATTGATACCGAACAGCTCGTTCATATATCTCGTGAATTCCAAGTAGGCGTCACGCACAACCTTGAAGTGATCTACGCTTAGCTCGACCTCAGCGTTGGGCCTCAAGATTTCCCTGTGGCTACTACCCTGCGCTTTGAACTCGGCGAGCGCCAGTGCCGTCTGACAGGCGTTGCGGATTTGCCGCCCGTTCCAGCGTGCTTGGGGATGGTCGTCAAAGTGCTGCGACGCGAAGCTGCCGATGTTAAGTCTCTGGATTTTGATGGCGCGACCACGCTTTTTGAACCGATCCTGGATCATGTCCAGATTAATCTCAAACACTCTAACTGTCTTGTCCCGATCTAGCTCAGGATAATAAAGACTGATGTGTATCCGAGACGTGACGGCCTCGTCAAAGTCTCCGACGCGATTTGTTGTCAGGAAGAGGATGCCAGCGTAGTATTCCATAACTCGCAAAAACACTGATATGAACTGTCAGTACTGGATATCAAGGAGTAGTCGACTGTATTGTGTGCCTGGCTGACCTGCTACCAGTCCGTTTCTTTTGAAGTCTTCTTTAGTCCGCTCTGCCAGAAAGACGTCGGCTTCGTCGAGGAGCAGAATACAGTCCCATCTGTTTGCCAGAGCAAAATTGGTCTCCAAAGCTGTTTCTACTTCTGATGCGGTTGTACCAAGGTCACCTGGTCACGGACAAATCATCAAGAAGTGTTAGAGACCATTGATTCATCGGGTGTTTTGCAAGTACCAGTTCACTCACCACAAGTAATTTGGAACAATGGCTTCTTAAACAATTCCGCCACACCCTCTAAAGCCGGGAGCAATCAGTAAGCGCATAGAGATCAAGAGATTTATACACGTGAACTGACCCGCCGTAGACGTTTTACCAACTCCAGGAGCCCCATGAAGAAGTAATATCAACCCCTTCCCTGTCGTCTGTATCAGTATAATATTCCATCAACGTTCTTGGGGGGCATTTCGTCATACCCTTTCCTCTCACAATGTCAAACTCTTCCCTTTGATCAATTTTTGACTTTTTATCTCGGAAATGTTGGGCAATTAGTGAAACGATCATATCCCGATGGCCATCCTGGAGAGCAAGTCGATCAAAAGCAGTCACAGGCTCTTTGGCTTTCACGTCGCTTTCTGAAATTCCATCTTCTGCACTTATGTTCGGGATATCCGGTAGGTGAACATCGGTCAGATAAGACAAATCCAGTTTAGCTGGTTCAAGCCCAAGTAAGTACGGCAAGAAGATGTTCGATTGAAAGGACGGTAGAATATAACTTACCCCACTTTCTGCTGCGCAGGACGAACCCAAAGACACGATATGACATGATAACGAGCTCGTCGTCCGAGACGTCGGAATAATCATCCGTGTCTGGTCGCAGCTCTCTCAAGGGCCTTGGAATAACGGCAATGGAGGGTTGATCGTTGACGACGGTCCCCTTGGGTAGGAGATTATTGACATAATCCTCCTTCTGTTTCTCATCCACAAACGTATCGTCGCACACATTCTCTTGTCGGCAACACTCTGCTTCACAATCTCTCCGTACAACATACTCGCTACTTGTTTCGCTTCCAGCGGTGGGAGCATTCCCAACTAGTGCTGTCAGCTCAGGCTTCCATCCTTTCCGGGCGTTGTCTTCCATAGCAAATGCAGTTTCGAAGTCTATGACCACTTGACTCTCCACGTCGTCCTGCACATCTAGCGTCGGCCCAGCATAATACATATGCTTTACTGCGGCCACATTGAGGAATTTGCGGCCCCGGTTCAGAAGTTTCTGCCGATACCTTTCAGACTCTGGAAGCGATGAAGTCTCTTCCCACTCCCAGCGACTGAATTCGGATTGTCTGACAGGATGAAAACGGAGTGGGTAAACCTCTAAAGAAGTGACATCCCGCTCGTCGTCAAATCTCTTGAAGTCGAATATTTCCTGTACGGGTCCAAGGTTCTTCCCATCGAAATCGATATAGACACATGTGATGCTGAAGGGCGTGTAGTCATGCTTATCGCCCGAGATGTTGTAGAATCTATGCCAGGCAGGGGTCACGCGGTGTTTGGCGCTGGTCACTTCAATGACCCGATAGGCCTGCTTGCCATCCCTACCGATCACTTCCATTCCTGGACGAAAAAGGTGCCATAGATCGGAGAAGAAAATCTTCCGACACATGGAGCTGCTTAAAAATGCCCTCTTAGTCTCAATATCGGTGTCTAGAAATCCGAGAAGGCATCTCAAGTACTTCAAAGCTTCGGGTGATTTTGTACCGTCTTCCTTGTCTTCTGGCGAGTCCTGTTCTTCATCCACATTCACATCTGCTTGCTGCTCCTCCATCGTTGCCCCCGCGGTAATAGAGCCTGGGTCATTTACCACTCGCGTTTCGCTCGCTGCCGAGCTTGAGACATGCTCGAACTTCCTCTCCAATGCAGAACACCAGTCTCGCAACGCTTGTTAACAATGAAGCAAAAGTTTAAAGGGCCTGATCAGAACGACTCTCTCACGCGACGACTTCAATGACCTATCGTTCCCACCGGCAATAGTGGATAAAATCTCAAGAAGAATCCTAGAATGAATTCGGATCCTCTCGGGGAGTGGCCCCTGTCCAGGCTCGAATGATTGAAGAGTTCTTCGATCTTGGGGTCTCTCTGGTTTGTGAATTTGGTGGTTGGAAGAACCATACCAGAGTTGATAACTATCGACATCGTCCGTAATGATTGGTTCCCCTATGAGAATGTCGATGACACATGCGTCTTCCTCTGCTTCCTTATAGAGCAGCTTGAACAAGGGCCATTCGACCCGGTTGACCTTGGGCTCCGGGCAGGCCGGAGGGTCCTCTTCTGTTTTGGGCTTCTCGTCTGCCGAAAATTGAGAAGCTTCGCGTTCGGATTTCGCCTCAGTCTCAGCCGTTTGCTGCTCACGTTTGAGCTGTCTCTTAGCTATTTCGTCTTTCTTCCGGCGTTCCATCTCTTCGACCAAGTAAAGACGATCCATTTCCCACTCGAAGTTCTTACGAAGCCACTCGCGACGGTTGCCGTAGTCAGTAACGCGGTCGTATTCATCATCACCGCCAGCCTCCGTCTCATCTTGGTTAGCTGTACAGTCATGAGAGGGGTCAAATGGATTTGGCCTGGGATAGGCACGATCGTGGGAGATCTTCCACGCCTGCTTTCCAAGGCGAGCTGGCCCCCAAATGAAGTTTTGGAATGGTAGAAGCCTCCAATTACCAGGTCCAATTTGCTTTTCCCACTCCTTTCGATGCTTATAGAGACATGCTTCCATGCGCTTATATTGTTCAAAATCATCATCCAGTTGGGAATTTGGGGGTCCTTGTCCTAGCCCTGACGTGTCAGTTCCACTTTGTCGCTCAAGCTCTAGAATTTTCGTCTTCAGAGCTTGAATCTCGTCGGCAAAGCTGGCTCCACTGCATGTCGTGTTCCTCTGGTCATCATCAACTGGTTTCGCACCAACGTCAATAGTTTCCCCCGCGTAGTGCAGGTTGTCTTGGTTGATGCTTGAGGCTGGCGCAGTAGGATTGTTTGGGGTGTTGATGAGAGTTTCAGACCCACTGGTCTCCGCAGTGATCATGTTGTGAGAGAGGGACTCCATTGGGACCAGCCCTCCTTCAGGTGCAAAAGTCTGCAAAAGGCAAAATGGCAACGAATTGGAGGAAGAGCAGGCCTACTTGGCGTAGAGTGCTGTGGATTCGGAAACGAGCTAGGGAGAAGACTCAGAAAGCATGTCGCATTCCTCTTTAGTCGGGGTTATGTTGGTTGGTACATGAAGCGTAAGGCTGTGAAATTATCTCACAAAGCGAAGACCTTGGCTCTTAAACAATGTTCATGACAAGGTATGTACAAGCCCTGTTGAGTTCATCCAGTTAGGACGAGAACTTGATTATCGATTGAGCAGGGGCTGAACGCCATGTAATCCTGCGACTGCATGCATGTCTCCTGTCAGCGCCGGAACCTGTGGGGGCGACGTCTATCTCCGCGACGAGGCAGCAGACTTATCTGCCTCTTCGAAAGTATCCTTACAGCAATACTTCCATGTATTAGCTCACACGTGTAGGGACTCTTTCTCAATCCTTCAAAGTGTCGCTATGTCAAAAACCTACTAAAGGTCGTTGCCTTCATAAATACTACATGTCAGCTCGAACGCGCCCACGGCAATCCTTACCGGAAGCGGTTTGAGGCGTTGGTGCAGCTCACTTACAAGCCAATCTGTGCTACACGAGACTGCAGCTGAGTGTGCCGTGCGTTGTATCTTGCATAACCTCCAGCCCGCCACCCACCCTCTCCACCTCGACCTTCTCTCTTTGAATCGTAACACAGTTCTATTGGAGATCCTATATGATCATGCCAGCAGATCAACATCGCTGCCTAAAAGCCCCGCAGAGTATCGATTCTTTCTCACGTAAGCCATGAAGGGTTCTCCACTTCCGCGATAAGTGCGGATACCGTGGCTTCGATCTTTTTTTCTGTAAGGTTCGCTGAGGCATTCACTGAGAAGGCTGCAAGAGAAAAGCAGAAGTTCTCGCCGTTGCCAAAGGTATACTATTATGTTGCTCTAATTTAAATAATCTCATCGACTGATCACTAGTGACCGAGTCTTCAGCTGCTGCGTCTTCGCGCCGGCGATGGGGGATTCCAACTCGTCCGTGCCGAGCCTAGTACGCCGACCAGTGACCGTCGACTTCATTGAACACCGGCTGCCAAAGTATCACCCTACCTTTGTGAACCCTCCGGTGCACTACGACGCCATGTCTGGAGAGTTCGTACCCAACAACCAAGCCCTCACGTCGACGCAAAGATATGGCATGACAGTCGTATCCAACACCCTAATGGGCCCTCCTGCCCAGGCTAATCTGCCTCCAAGACCAGCTTGGACAGACGTAAAAGCTTATGGAATGGCATCTTCCCAGAAGCAATGATCAAATTCTACTCGACGCCGCAGCCGAAAGGCCGAAGTAAGACTGGGTATGACATCCGAGACAAGCTGGATTGGGACTCTGTTTACGACGTGCTGGAGGAAGCACGAACAAAACACCAGCAGGAGGGCGGAGCGGTAGGATGGGTACGAAAAGTGAGACGGAAAGTTGCCGACAGTATTGGTCCAGCAGCAAAGTTAACTCCAAACGACCCTTACGCCACGCCTGTGCTGGGGTCCGTGGAAGTCATTTTAAATGTAAGGCTCTCATCCATTTGGCTGATCAAAAGAACATCTAATTGTGAGCGTTATGCAGGCGATCAAGACTGCTGCAACCGTGCGGAATCGAGCCCTTCGAGGATTTGACAGCATTATTCCAATATTTTCGGATGTCGAGCTATTCCTGGCGACATTTCCAAATGACGAGCATATCCGAAACTCCTCTATTGACCTAACAGTCACAGCATTAGAAGCAGTCGAGCGAGTCATTGGGTTTTTCATAAGAAACGAGTGTAAGTCGCAATTTACTGATCCGCAGGATTCTACTATGACAATGCTGAATCATTGCGGTGGAAAGTATTGAGAGCAGGAAGAGCCTTTGCTACCGGAGGAGATTATGAGGAAAGTCTGATGCAAAGCCTCGACAGGATCGGAGAAAAGTCCAAAAGCCTGATGACGGAAGCTGCAAAATCACACATACATGAGTTTTATATATGTAGGTCGCACCTAAGTCGTACTTACGTATTCCTCCCTTCTTTTGTTAACACTATTGTCGTCGCACTCAAGATTCTCACGAAACGCAAAAGCTCTCGGAGCAGATACTTGAAGGGCAAATACAATCACGATACGAACAGCAAGAACACCATGAAGTCAGCATGGATATGCTTAATTCCATTTTTAGACTGATGGATGAACATAAAAAACAAAGTGAGATGGAAGCAGCGCGCCTTTCTGCAGCACTTAGCAGCACCCAACAGCAGCTCAGCAGCGCAACTCAATACCTCCACGTTATGAACGGAATGCTAGAACGAAGTAGATTAACCCCTTCACCGCCACCACCACCACCACCACCACCATCCAACCAAGCACAGCTACCAGCGAGAGAGTCGTACATGAACCAAGACGCTCTGCGGAGACTCCTCAACAGTCAAGATCTTGACCTTGTCGATGCCGCCTTCACCGCAGAAAGGAGGGTGCATCTGGGAGCGCAACAGCTTGTGCAAGTTGAGCAAATCGTTAGCAAAGCTCTCTTTCGCGAATGGATGGTGTCGCCCGGCTCAACCCGGCTGCTCGTGCAATGGACCGTTAAACCTCCGCGCGAAACGGTCGCAGGAATATCCGCGCTGTCAGCCTTCTGCACCACAATGACCCAAGCGTTGCGAGCAAGAGGAACTTCGTTCCTGTCGGCTGTCTGGTTCGCTGGATGCCGCATCGAGGCCGTCGGCCCCACTAGCTACGCCGCCGAAGGTGCTCGTGCCATAGTGGCCAGCCTGATTGACCAACTGCTGCGCCAGCACACCTTTGATACACGGTATTTAGACCAGGAGGTGGACTTTGCGACACTGCCAGATGCCGGCCCCGGTGAGCTGACCAAGTTGCTTGGAGCATTACTACGCCGCATACCTAGGACTATAACAGTCGTGTTCATCATCGACGGTGTGGTGTTCCTCGAGCGCGACGAGTTTGCGGAGGCGCTGCTTGTTCTTTCTGGTTTGCTGCGGCTCACAGATGATACAAACGCGCCTGCTTCTGTGAAAGTACTGTTCACAAGCACGCCCGGGACGGACGTGATCAGGGGAGCTTTTGAGAATAGGATCGTGACTGGCGAGAAAGGGTCGTACTATGAGAAAAAAGATTTGATTCTAGAAGTAGGTGTTTTACCGCGAATGGCGTGGGCACAGAGCGATGAGCGTATGTTTAGAGAATTGGAAGGGTGAAGTGGCTGAATCGGCTTTGTAGTGGACATAGTTGAAGGGAGAAGAGGATTCATCGTGACTATTTACAAAGCCATGCTTGGATCGGTGCGACAACAAGATGGATCAGGTGGTATGTCTTGGATGGTGGCAACAAAGTAAGTAACGGTGATGAGAAACTGAGCAGGTGGTTGTCTGGCACGGCTGGCCGGCACTGTGATGGTCCTCAAAATGGCCGGGTACATGGTTTGATAGAGCCTTTCCTAATTACACGAGGTGGTTGACTACACGGGATGTTGAAACTAATAAATCCCTTGTGTTTCAATATGTTCTTTACAGCCGCGATGAAACAGGAAGTTTACGATGAGTGTCAAGCTGGTGGCGGAGGCGTAAACCGAGAGAGCAGTCCGCGATCAATGCTTGGAAGCCGAGAGAAGAAAACACCTGACCTGACACGCTCTTGCTGATTTCAGAAGCCGCAGTAGGCCTGGCTCGGCCAGGAGACCACCTTTCCCATATTTGTAGAATCTCCTTGAGAGGTTGGAGATTAAGTGACTATTCGTCGGGCGTCTGCGGCGTGCGGGGGTTTTGATTGGCTGATTTAATGGGCTGATTGTACTCCACTTCAACCACCTGAAAACACTTCAATCCACAGCCTCATTTACTTCGTCCTCGGATATCTTCGCATTTCAAATCGTTCTTCGTTATTTTGACTCCATTGAATCGCGATTTTAACTTCTCTTCTCAGATATAAAACAAGTCCAATTGGGTGGAATATGAAGCCGCAATTCATTAAGATGATGCTGTTTCTAAAGGCGAACACTAGCGCCAACGCATGGGCATATCTCACCTAAGGAGACGATTGAAAGATTCAAGAGGTTTGAGAGCATTTTGACAAACATTACTGACCGAGTGCTGCAGCAATCTACGGGCCAGGATTGACACAATTTGCAGCTCATTCATGACGAGACGGTAAGGGGTCTTAATCGTGCGCCAATTAGGGATGCGTCAAGCAAAGTATTGGCACATTCAACAGTTGTCTAAGCCTCGTAGTGTGGCATTCTAGTCATGGCTCTACAAGGCGTCCCACAACAGGCCGAAGTAACTCCATAACCCGCATAAGATCTGGTCATCGGATCACCGCGATCACCCACGGAATTGATCGCTTAGTAAACGCAGATAAGCTCAAAGTTGTCACTCCGTTTACTCCGGTATCTGAAATTAAAAACAATGGATATGTAGCTCTTGAGCAGCATCTGCACTGCAAATATGGGGAATTGAAACGCGGCCGAGGCCATTGCGTTTTCGAGTCAGGCCTCTCGCATTCTGGAAGGAGGCCTGGAAAATTCTGAAACACCACAACTACGACAGCTCATCAGTTGCCGTGTCGGCATTGTCCGGCGCTTGCGCAGCCTTGGGCCGAAAACTGCATGCTTCTCAAGGTACACCTGGATTATTTCTCTCATGCTGATGGCAGTCCTCGTATTCAGCATTCCCTTTAAAATACCTTTGGAGCGGCAACAGCCTCTTGCCTGCTTTTCATTTAGCACTTGATGTCGTTGTCTTCCATACCTCGATCCCTAATCGGAGCTGTTTGAAGTCAGCATAGGCTGACTTGGGCAGGACGTAGCCGAAGGGTAACCGCAATGATTAATCTCGAAGGAGGCTGGGAAGATGAGCTGGATCCACGAAACCCACGGTAAGCGTCAGGCTATCCTTTCAATACTGGATACTGACTGAAGAAAAGGAATTTTCCTGCAGCTCTAAAGTGGCGCATATTGGGGCTCATTAGTAGTATGATAGTCCTCGGGTATGAGTAGTGCAAGCATCGTAGTGTACAAAGCTAACTCTCATTGCAAAATAGTGCCATTGCCTCTTCAATCGTTGCGCCTGGGGCCGCCATGGCTACGGCCGAGTTTGGTATCGATTCTTCGGTTTTGAGTTCCTTCAACACGGGTATCTTTGTGCTGGGCTACATCGTGAGTTGCGGCCGTACTTACGATTATTACGCGTCTAATGCTGTGTAGGTTGGACCTCTGTTGCTGGCCCCCTTGAGTGAGATACATGGCCGAATGCCTATCATAGATTCTGCGAATTCTTTCTTCACGCTCTTGCAGATCGGTTGTGCTCTTTCGCCCACTTTGGAGGTCCTTCTCTTTTTCCGATTCCTCTCTGGCCTTGGAGCATCTGCTTGCATGACAGTCAGTGGCGGCATCGTCACAGACCTCTTCGATGTGCAGCAGCGCGGAACTGCTAATGCGATACTCGCCATGGGGCCAATGCTGGGGCCTGTACTGGGTGCTCTTATCGGAGGATCCGTTGCCCAGCGTGCCGGCTGGAGATGTATCTTTTGGATTCTCTTTGCAGCATGTGCGACATGCACCACAGCTATCATGCTTCTGACTCGCGAGACCTACGGGCCAGTCATCCTTCAGCGAGGAAGATGGAAGCAACAGAAAAGGCTAAGCAGAGACACCTCAAGAGAAACGCCAACACCAGAACCTTCTCTCCACGACGATCAAAACAAATGGGACCTGATATCCCGGGGCATCATGCGTCCCCCCCAAATGCTCTTCCGGTCCCCCATTCTGATGATACTGTCATTCTATGTCTCCTTCGTGTTTAGTCTGCTCTTCCTCCTTTTCACAACAATATCATCTCTCTTCATCGAAGGGTACGGATGGTCCATTGAGCTCTCCGGTGTTGCCTACTTGGGGCTTGGATTTGGAAATGCACTCGGATTGTTCATCTTTGCAAAGACATCGGACCCTATAAGGGTGCGTTTGAGGATCGCGAACGGCGGAAACTACGAACCGGAGATGCGGCTCGCTCCGGCTTTAGTATCAGCCTTCTTCATCCCAGTCAGCCTCTTTGCATATGGATGGTCAGCTCAGGAAAGATTACATTGGATCGCGCCAATCGTCAGCTTGATCCCATTTGGCATCGGTGTTGTCGGTGCATTCGCGTCCGCTCAATCTTACATTATTGATGCGGCTGGACAATATGCCGCTTCTGCTGTCGCAGCACTGACGGTACTTCGGTGCATCTTTGCAGCATTTCTGCCTCTTGCTGGGCCATTAATGTATCATTCTTTGGGTGCCGGATGGGGAAATTCAGTATTGGGGCTTGTGGCTCTGGGAATGGTTCCGGTACCCACACTTATCTTCAAGTATGGTTTTTCACTTAGGCAAAGATATCCGATAGATCAGGCTTGAGTGAACCGAGCTGGTAAAAGAGAAGAAGAGAAAGTCGAGGTCACAAAACATTCACTGCCTATGGTCATCAACCCACCAGCTATCACAACTATTACAGTACAAGGGCAATGCAATTGCTACGAGAAAACTAAGAACAGTAATATGAGTAATCCATTTGCATAATGCGGTCTCTTGATAAGTCAGGGCTTTGCGCAGATCAATTAAACAGGTGCGCATGGATTAAGCAACAAGATGCCTGCGGTGTTTGGTGTAACCCTCGGATGTACCAAGCGAAACTGAAAAAAGACAATATATCAAGTGAAGCTGGCCCAGGGGTTTGACATGGCAACCTTACAAAGGTTTTGAGGGTCTGAAAGTTATGGCGAGTGTATTATTGCATTGGAAAGTGCTCGAAAACCTGACTTCCTCAGATATACCTTCAGTTTGCTATAAGCTTATCTCTCTTATAGCCTCTCCTGCTTCTTGCTACACAAGGATAAAGGTGCGCAATGGAGACTGAAGATGTTTATTCAGTTAAGATGAACGGTGAGGATACTACTTAAAATTATTACATGATTATCTTATGTTTTAGGCCAGTTCTTCCCCGGAGTTATAGAGGCACGGACCTGGACTTCAAAAGACTCAGCCTGAACATTACCGGGCATGAGAAGAGCCAGTCCCAGGGTACTGTGAAGTTGCACTAAAGGAACATATAAGCCAAACGAATCAGGCTTGAAATTTGGTTTATATGCGCATATACGATCGGCAAATACATTCCCTGCTATATCCGGCTTGACTACCGGCGGGTATTTCTCGAAGGTACAAATACTCAGTAGCACTCGCCTGAAGTCGTTAAGCTTTCAGCTGAAAATAGCGGGGTTTGAAAGAAGATGGTTTTGAACTATCATATCTCGTATCCCATTCCATGAAGTCAAACACTGAGTCTCAAATGTAGACATTTGCCGAATATCAATGTAGCTCTGCTATTTGGTGGCTGCGAGTCTATCAACGCTAAGGATCCCTGTTGGCAGGCCACCAGCACTAATCACCCGCCATCACATGATGAAGCATCGGCAGTCCCCAGTGGTGTCGGATGCATCACTTGCCTTAATCCGAAGAATGGCTGGGCATGCACCGGCTACCTGCCGGACTCCGCACATGGCCAGCGGCGCAAGCGGTGGCGCCCAATGGCAACGCGCCGATTGAACTGCAGGCTTGGTTCTCGACTCAATCAGACCCTGAGGCTCCGGAAACGGACACCGGATTTGCGTCCAAAGCCGTAGGAAGCCAGTGCCGGTCGGATCTTAAACAATAGTGCAGCTTTCCCCGCATTAAACGCGCGGATCCCCCGTGGGCACCCGCTGAAACCGAGCTTCCCCGCATTTCCCCAAGCCTGTGTCTGCAATCCAACTACACTTCCTCCTGCTGCCTTTATCATCGTTATTGAGATTCGTTCGGAGAGCAAAACCTAGTCCTATCCACGACCCCACCAGACCCATGGAAGACCTCATTGTTCCCCGCGCGGCAGGCACAGACGAACATCCATTCGGTTTCACCAAGACCGGTCGGCCCCGACGCGTCTACAAGTGCCGCGACTGTTCCCGAATATTCAAACGGAGCGAGCATTGTGCCCGGCACGAAAGAGTCCACACCCGGGAGCGGCCATTTGCGTGTCGTTTCTGCAACAAGAAATATGCTCGGAAAGACTTGGTCACCAGACACGAACGCTCCCTCCATCCGGAAGAAACCGCGGCCGCTGGGGACTTTAAACCACGTCAGACCTCTCACAGTGCCTCTTCTAATTCGGCTAGGAGCAATGCCCAAAGCCAAAGGCCAATACCTTCCCGCCATAGTTCAAGTGAAAGTACACCATCCGACGACATTCTCTCCAACGATGGACCACGCACGCCACAAGACCAAGATGGAGACAGTATGCGGCAAAATTCATACCCGATCACGTTCTCCCGGATGATGAGCCCATCATTCTTCAACAGTGTTGGCTTTCCACCATTAGAGTCAGACAAACAGTCCGGTAGTAACAACGGGCAGACTCAAGACGTGTCGCAGATGGACAAGCAGCCTATCTCACTTCATCCATCACCGGAAACAACTTTCCCGTTCTCTAACGGCACGAATGACATTGGTTCATCGCCAATAGATATTAATAGTGACAAAATGTCATTCGATGACACTTCTGGCAGCATCGAAACAAACAATGCGCAGCGGACTACTCAAGATCTGACTCTACAACCCGCAGAGCAAGAACTGTTACTGAGTAGGATGGACGACCTTTTCATGGGCCAGGCAACCCATTCATTTTCCGAGGGTGTCCCATTTGATGTTCTTCGCGAGCTGTATTCAATCCCAGCGAGTCCTCTCGCCATCCCGCAGCCTCCAAGTTTCCCGTACACTATGTCCCAAGGCCCGACTTTCCCGTTGCCTGGAATGAGCCCGGACAGCGGTCCAACAATACGGACTCTACCCAGGGTGATGAGAGAAAAAGTCACCAGTCCTCCAAAGCTGACGGTGGATGATGCAGTCTACGACAGTTTGTGTAGAGATATCCGTGGCCGGACGAAAGATGAACCGGACGAGGGCGCGATACCCAAAGCGAAGGAGCTGGAAAGGCTTATGGAAACATATATCAAGTGCTTCCACTGCCATTTTCCTATCATTCACTTTGCATCTCTGGAACTCGTTGCCGCGCCGGGCCCGCTCATCCTTTCGATATGCGCAATCGGTGCCCTGTACAGATTGGAACGCCGACGAGCAGTTCAGTTTCATAACCTGGCGAGCTCGGCTCTCCACAGCGCGGTATCAAGCCACACGTCAAATTCAACTGCTCCATCTGCGGCCAGGCCATTGTGGATTGTCCAGAGCTGTCTGCTCCTGTCCATGTACGCAGCTTTCAGTGGACAGCCAGCTGCAGTCCTGTCCACCGTCGAGAAGATGGGTTTCTTCAAAAACGAGTTTCAGCTCAGGCGGACCGCTCTGCAGAAAGGCAAACAAGAAGTTTCACGACTCGGCTGGGACGAGTGGATTCACCGCGAATCCACCAAACGACTTCTCTGTGGCATCTTCATCACGAGCAATCTCTTCTCCGTGACGTACGGGACCTCCCCTCTGTTTTCCATCGACCAGGACCTTCAGTTCGAGATTCCGAGCGAGGAGAAGCTATGGGATGCGCATACAGCAGAACTCTGGGAAGACGTGAGAGAGTCGAGAAATGCAGGTCGCCCACAAACGACCATCCGTGAGGCCGTAGTCACCACGCTCTTCGACCGGCCGGAGCAATTTGGGCCGGCGCCATCTCAGGTTTCCGGATTCACAGCCCTCATCATCACTCATGCCGCCAATGTGCACATGTGGAGCATCTTGCAATTCGTCCAGTCCTTTCCACCACCGCTCGCTAACGAGATACTGGCATCGACATTCGCCGCACTGCAACGGTGGCACGCCGCGCTTGGCAACGGTCGCGTCGAGGCACCCGAAACGGCGTATTACAACAACGCAGGAATCCCGCTGGTCTTCAACTGCTACGCTCTGTTGCGGATCGCGTATGTTCGGCTCTTCGGAAATGGCAGCATTTTCAACAAAATGGTGCTCGTGACGGACGACCTGGAGGAGATCTCCAACGTCATGACATCCTACGTTGCGGCACACCAACCTCGCAGTCATTTCCTCACAAAGGCAATCAGTAGGGCTTATGAGGGTTTCATTACACCTGTCAAGCTCGGACATCTGCTGATCAAGAAGACGGCTGCTCTCAGCTGGAGTGTTGAGCATGCGGTGGCCGCTTGGGACAGCGTGCTGTTCGTGTCGAAATGGGTGCACGCCTTGCAATTGCAATCCTCTACTCAGCCGCCGGACGATGAAGAGGACAGAATCCTGGCGCAGCTCAGGGAATTGCTGGACGAGATGGAATACGACTATGACGAAGATGGGTCATTGGCCGCTGCGGTCACTCGCGCTTGGGCGGGCTTTTTGACAGACACGTGGGTTTGGGGAGGTAAGTATGACTATTTCAGTTTTGAGAAATGTCCCGCTGATCAAAGTCTGTAGTGACTCCGCGCATGGGGTACACATTGATGCAGCTGGCTGCGGCGTATGAAACTTCATATCAGGGTCTCTCGCCGTGATAGCAGGCACATACCCAAAGGAGGGGGAAAAAAGAAAAAAGAACACTCGTTTTACGCTTCCTTGACCTTCTTACCATCCACTTCCTCGATAAACTCGAGGAAGGCCTTCTGGCACTCCTCCGCCATTTCCGTGAACTACACGCGTCAGCCAGCATCCTCCAACATATCCCGCAAAACGGCAGTATACTCACGATCTCATGGCCCTTCCCCTCCACGACCACCAGCCTCGAGCCCGGCACCTGCGCCTGAATGCCCCTCTGCTCCTCCACCCGCGTCGCCGCGCTGTTCGCCGGCGCCAGAATCAGCATCGGCGCGCGGATGTCCTTCAAGAACGGCCGGGCGTCCAGCGTGCTGAGGAAGTCGGCGTAGCCGGCGAGGCCGTCGCCGGTCTGCAGCGCGATCTGCTCCAGCCACCACGCGGCGTAGCCCGGGTCCGGGTTCGCCTGGGTGCCGGGGATCTTCGCGAGGGCCTGCGCCCAGCCGCGGGCGCCCAGCGCGCGGCACGCGGCGGCCCAGCTGGGCTCGCCGAACGCGAAGAGCCGCAGCGCCGCGGGCGGCAGGTGCGTCGGGCTGGAGCACACGGTGATGGAGCGCACGCGGTCCGGGTGCCGCGCCGCCAGCGCCTCGGCCAGCATGCCGCTGGTCGACTCGCCGAGGAAGTGGACCTTGTCGACGCCGAGCTGGTCGAGCGTGTCGACCATCTCGGCCAGGATCGTGTCGAGCGTGTACGGGTAGGAGGACGGGTCCGGCGGGGGCACGCTCGAGTGCCCGTGTCCGCGCAGGTCGCGCCGGATCACGCGGTAGTGCCGCGAGAGCACCGGCACCCAGTGGTACCAGAAGGCGGCGTGTCGGCCGAAGCCCGGCTGGAGGAGGATCGTTTCGCGCGGTTTCCAGGGATCGGTGAAGTCGTCGAGGATGTAGTGTGTTGTTTGCCCGTTGGGGTGCTGGATGTGAGTGCGGCCGTGGGAGTCGATGATGGGCGCCATGGTTCGGTGTGAGATATTGAAGAGATTATTAGTACGTAGTAAATGCACAGTTAAAGGATCTCTGCCTTTTTTTTTAGTAAAATCCCCAAAGGAGTTTCCTAAGCGCACCCCACCTCCAGTACCCCACGCTCTGCCAATTCCCCGCAGTGCTGAGCTGCCTGTCACGGATTCGAAAGTCCCAGTGTGTAAGGTAGAAGTTGAGATGTCAATTTGCGCCTATGCTATGCTATTACTCCGGTCCGCCGAGAAACCTGTACACACTGCTAGCATCCTTATCCTTTATTTTTGGATCCGCTGCAGCCTCCCTGTACAGCTCCAACGCGGCTTTCCCAGTCGTCGGCCTTGCTCCCAGCTTCTCCGCCAAATCCACCGCCAGCCCGATGTCCTTGGGCATCATGAACATCTTGAACCCGCCCTCGTAGTCCCTGCTGCTCGGCGCATTCGGATCCACGCCGGGCACGGGACACACCTTCTCCAGCATGAACGTGTTCCCCGTCGACGCCTTGATGACCTTCACCAAATCGTGCTTGTCGATGCCCGCCCGAATGCCCAGGTTCAGCGCCTCGGCCGTGGCCAGGTTGATGACCCCGGCGATGTAGTTGTTCGCGATCTTCGCCGCGAGCCCGTTCCCCAGCGCGCCGAGGTAGAAGACCTTCTCGGGGCTGCCCATCATGGCGACGACGGCGTCCAGGCGCGCGCGGACGGCGGCGTCGGCGGGCGCGCCGATCAGGAAGGACAAGGTGCCGGCGGCGGCGCCGGGCACGCCGCCGGACACGGGGGTGTCGACGTAGGTGCCGCGGCGGGCGGCGGCCAGGGCGGCGCCGACCGCGCGCGTGGTGTCGACGTCGATGGTGCTGCACTCGAGCAGCAGGCGGCCGTCGCTGGGCGGCGCGGCGATCACGCCGGCGCGCTCGTCGAGGTAGACGGAGCGCACGTGCGGCGAGGCCGTCACGATGGAGATGACGGTCGAGGCGTGCTCGGCGACGTCCTTGGCGGATGCGGCGACGTGGATGGGGCCGTGGGAGGAGAACTCGGTGGCGAAGGCCTCGCAGGCAGCAGTGTTGAGGTCGAAGACGTAGAGGGGCGTCGTGGGCGGGATTTTGCGGCGGATGTGCGACGCCATTGGGAAGCCCATGGCGCCGAGGCCTGAGTAAAAGAATACTGCGTCAGATCCTTGGGGGTGCGGTGAAGCGCGCTGCGCTGGGTGTGCTCTTACCGATGAAACCGAAGCCGCCTTCCGCGGCCTGGCCGTTTGCTGTTGCTGTTGCTGCTGCTGCTGCTGCCATTGCTGTGAAGGTATCCGTGGTGAAGGCGGCGGAGCCAGTGCTACTCCTCATCCCAGGGCCCTGGCATGGTGGCTTTTGTTCGCGGTTGGGGACGATGGCTCGCGGACCCCCAAAGTGGCACCATTGCGTTGCGGTGCAGCGATGCAGTCCGGCAAGCTCGAGCCGAGTGCCTGCCGAGAGATCTGAAGGTGGGCAGGCTGGTGGTTGGCGCACGGATGGGGTCTCGAGGATGGGCGGCGGAGGACACACGGGGTGGGGCGGCCGGGATAAGCGTACCCCGCATTCCACTTACCTCTTCTAGGCCCGCCGTGGGCAGGCAGGGCTCCCGCTCCCTGATTCAAGCCCCTCACTTGTATCGGCATCTGCCTCGACTGCCGGCTGGCGCGGCGATCAGGGACTGCTGGAGTGTCAAACGATACACCACAGCGCAGGTCCACCAGAGATACACTGAGTATGGCAACTAATGGAGCTGCCACGGGGCCTTTTCCTCGCTCAGATGCCGTGGTCCAGCTTCGCCTGCTTGATGGTGGCAGCTTCATGGCCGAGCTGAACAAGCTCCATGAAGGCGCGAGCAATGACCGGTTCCGCATGTACAATTGGGCATTCCACATCTACCATCCGAAGAAACAGCTTCATGTGCTTTGGGATCTGGGAATGGACGGAGTATAGCCTGCCTGAGCCCGTGCATTCCATTGCCTCGTTGCTGATTCACCACCAAGGACCCGCAAAAGTACACGCCCTGGGTACAAAAATTCATGTTCGCCGATGTACACCCTGTGGGACCTCGCGTGCCCATAGAAGAGCAGTTGCGCCAACAGGGCGTACCCAGCGACCGGATAGACTCTGTTTTGTTCAGGCAAGGCTCCAGCACTCTCGGCAAGACGTTGACGATATTGACCGCACTACAGCCACGCCCATTGGGACCACAGTAGACCCATCCGATCAATCTTCCCGAACGCTACAGCCTACTTCGGACCAGGTACAAAGGACTTCTGCTCTCCCGGCCATCTGGCCGAACCCATGGCACAATGGGACGGCAACTTCTTCGATCCGGAGAACGCAACAGAGAGGTGGAAGGAGCTGGAGGGTCCGTGGATCCCTTTTGGCCCGTTCGAGAAGGCCATGGATTTCTTTGGTGATGGGAGTCTATTCGTCATCCAGGCGCCGGGCCACATGCCCGGAAACCTTTGCGCTGCTGCTCGTACGGACGGGGGAGAATGGGTTGTGCTCGGTAGCGATTGCTGCCATTCCAGGTATGGTTATGAACCTGATGAGATCCTGGAACAAGTGGCCCAGCTCAAAGTATCAACAGGCAAATTCTTGACGGAAAATGTGAGATCGCCGTGTTTACCCTGCCGAACGGAGTAAAGACGTCGCTTCAGGCCGACATCGCGGCGGCCAAGGAAACTATCAAGCGTATCAAGCAGTTGGAGGAGATAGGCGCACATGTAGCTCTTGCTCACGATTCTCAATGGATAAAAGACGGGTCGGACAAGGTTCTTATGGGGCTGCTTGGGGAACACCTGATACAGGCGGCTGCAGAAAGGATACCGAACGATGAGAGACCTTGACACTAGCTTGTAACGTAATACCCAGGATCTCTTGTACACCATGTTCAGTGCATCATCCTTCGTAGTTAGGAGTGCTGTGAATGCAAGAACAGAGGTGGGGTGCGGGGTAAACGCGAGCAGTACTAAAGAGCCTCGCCGGGTACCGCGCGGCCACAACTCTCAGCATCAGCGGGATACGAATCGGCCTCATTTCAGAATGACCAAGCAACTTCGCGTCGGTGTTATTGGACCGGCTGGCTTCACCGGCTCGTACCTCTGCGTTGAGCTTATCAAACGAGGACACCATGTCATTGGCATGTCTCGAAGCCCAGAAAAGATAGGCAGTCACGAGAATTACGCGCCGAGAAAGTTGGATGTCGATTCGCAGAGCATCGACGAGCTCGCAGCTGCCTTCAAGGATCTGGACGTTCTGATCAACGCTTACGGGCCCCACACCGCGGGCGCAGGAGCTCTCGAGTACAGTGAGTTGGCCAAGAACCATCGCACAGTCAGCGCACTCATATTGCCCAGTGCCTTTCTTGGAGGTTGTCCGGAAAGTCATACTTGCTGTAAGGGTGGCTAAGGTCCCTTACTTCATCCAAGTTGGCGGGACTGGGAGCCTCCATATTCCTGGGAGAGAGTCATTTCAATGTGCGGCCGAAACAACCGACTTCTGGCTTGCCTACCGCCGCACCCTGGCCGACAGCGAAGCTCATACCGTCTACATGGAAGAGCGCCTTGGCCCCATAGGAGCGCGTCTTCGAAGGTATCGAACTGCCCGCCTTGCCGCCCGAGCCGGCAAAGAGACCGAAGAAACAAGAGCAATTATCAAGGAAGTCGAAGATCACATCCGCAGCGGAGATCAATCAAAGGAGTTTGTCATCGGCGCCAGAACCAGTTACATGTTCTTCGACGGTAACACGGCCTTCCGATGGACCTACGTCTCCCCATCGCCCATGTATCGTCCAGGCAAACGAACCGGAAAGTATGAGGTTGTCTATGATTATTTACCGCTGAGAGGAGACCCGATGGATGGGAAAGAGCTTGACGGGCGTCTCCTGGGAATTTCTGCAGCTGATTTTGTCATTGCCGTTGCAGATGAGGCGGAAGAGCAGACTAAGGTGGGTAAGCATTGGGCGCCTTGGGGTGACTTGTCGAATGACGAGCCGACTCCGAGTTATGTCACGCTGGACAATTTATGAGGAGTTTGGAGCACCCATTGGCCTGTAAATGGATGATCAAATCGCGTGATGTCGCGGCTCTAGGCCAATGCAATAGATCCCATCCACTCCATGGCAATTTGACACGGGCACTACTCCAATGTTCGTGCTGTCGCAAACCCTCAGCCATGCCCCGCACTCATCCCCCCCTCCCCCTCCCCATCCCCTCTTTCAACATCCAAGCTGGGGCTACTTCTGCACCCCGCCAAGTGGTTCCGTTCACATCGGGTTTCAGGATGTCCGACTCTTCCGACTACTGCATCAAATCTATTGGATCCTTTTATAGTTTCTACGCCTTGCAGGTCGCAAGCGCTTGCCAGCATTCGACCACCCCAAGCCCAGGTTTCGGTACACCATGGCCCTCATCACGCTTCTTATTTTCCCTATCGTCGCGGCTGTCTTGTACTATTTTTCTGTACAACGCGGCACCAAACCTCCAAAAGGATTGCGCATCCCTCCCGGCCCCGGAGGAAGGCTTCCTATTATCGGTCACGCACATTTGCTAAAACCCGAAGGCTCACAGCGCCAATTCATCGAATGGGCAAAGCAATATGGAGAGTTGTTCTCCTTCCAGCTGGGCTGGGAAAACTGGATTTTCCTCAACAGCCCGGCGGCCGTCAAAGAAATAATGGATAAGCAATCCGCTGCCACTTCCGGGCGGCAGCCAATGCCGGTGGGCGGTGAAATAATATCCGGGGGAATGCGCTTTTTGCTCATGACGTACAGTCCTCGGTGGAGACGTCTGAGGGCAATTGTGCACAAGCTCTTGACCCCGAAAGCTTCAGACGCGTTCAAACCGAGCCAAGAGTTCGAGGCGAAACAGTTGCTCTACGACATTCTAAAAGAGCCCGAAGACACCTACAACCATTGCAGACGGTATACCACCTCAGTAGTCATGACTTCTACCTATGGCAGGAGAATCCCAAAATTCGTAAGTAACTGCGGGGTATCTTTGAAGCGCGAACTAACTCTCTCAGGATTGTGAGGATACTAGAGAGATCTACGGACTTATGAAAGACTTCACCGACAACATGCCCCCAACAAACGCATTCCTTCCCGACCTCATCCCACCTCTTGCGAAACTGCCCACGTGGATGCACTGGTGGAGAAAACCGGCGCTCGCCATGCAAAAGCGCCAAACCGCAATCTGGACCAAGTACTGGCGCACCCTCCTGAAACAAATGGAAGAGAAGCGCGCTCCTGAATGCTTCGTCAAGCATTTCATCGAGACCGACTACCAAAAGCAAGATATCAGCGAAATGCAAGCTGCCTGGGTCGCCGGCAGTAAGTTCTCCCCCTCCCCCTCCCTCCACGCCTACCCATCTAACATCCACCCTCGTCCAGCCATGATCGAAGCCGGCTCCGAAACGACGTCCAGCACGCTCAACACCACGATCAAATACCTCGCCGCCAACCCGACCGTCCAAGCCCGCGCCGCCGCCGAGCTCGCCGCAGCCGTCGGCTCCGCGCGCTCGCCCACCTTCGCCGACGAGCCGGCGCTGCCCTACATCCGCGCCATCATCAAGGAAGTCCTGCGCATCCGGCCGATCACCAACTTCGGCACGCCGCACTACACGACCGAGGCGGTGCGCTACAAGGACTACTGGATCCCGCCCGGCACCGTCGTCACCATCAACCAGTACGCCATCCACTACGACGCCGCGCGCTACCCGGACCCGGAGGCCTTCCGCCCCGAGCGCTACCTCGGCCACCCGCACAGGGCCGGCGTGTACGCCGCCGCCGCCGACCCGTACGAGCGCGACCACTTCAGCTTCGGCGCCGGCAGGCGCATCTGCTCGGGCATGCATCTCGCCGAGAACAGCCTGTTCATCACGCTGGCGAAGGTGCTGTGGGCGTTTGAGATCTCGCCGCGCGTCGGGCCGGATGGCGAGAGGGAGGTGTTGGATCTGTCGGATAGCGCGTTTGAGCCCGGCGTCAATACGCTGCCGAAGCCGTACGTGGTTGAGTTTCGGCCGAGGAGTGCGGAGAGGGAGGCCGTGATTAGGAAGGAGTGGGAGGATGCGCTGCAGGAGGGGTATATGTTGGGGGATAGGAAGGTGAATGCGGATGGTATGGTGGTGGGGTAGATGGGGTCTGTAGAATATAGGTGCGCTGCTCTAGAAATAGTAGATATCTTCCTTTGGAGGTGCAGAAGCGTGTTGATGGTACCGTGGACGTCACTAAGTATATATTTAATTGCTGCATTCCAACAACTTGCTGTGGCGTTTACTCTGTGATGGTGGGGTAGATAAGTAGTGTGCTGCTGATACACGGATAGCTATCTCGGAGAGAATGTGTAATAGAGTGGACGAGAAAGTTGGATGATCAAGGTAGTGAACATTCCGAATCGCTGAAGTGCTCCTCGAGTGCTACATCTACCCTTTATAAAAGTTCACGGATCACAGCTTCTCGACAGCCTATTGGAACAATTGCTAAACTGATCTATGTACGTCAAGAAACAGCCCTTATTTGACAGCAGTTGTAATCTTCACGTAGTCTGCAGCTGGACCAGCGTCAATCTGAGCCTTATATCTTGCCACTTCAGGATCTGCCTCCGGCTCGGGCTCTGTGTAGTACTGAGTGAAGTCATGTTGCAGAGCATAGATTCCCTGTAGCTCGGGTAATTAGCTTCTCGGGGATGTATTTCATCTATGATTTCTTTTGGTATTACCTTCTGGAACTCTCGTGCAAAATCTTTGTCGACCGCAGTTCTCTTCAAGGCAAGGAGGAACTCATCCTCGTCTCCAACCGTCTCCGGATCTTTCCAGAGGCGCTTTAAATTTTCTGTCGAGATGGGGTCACTGAGTGTGCGAAACTTCTCAGACCGGACATCGTTCCATTTGTCAAGGATCGAATCGTCCAGTTTTCCTTCATGAATGCCGACAAAGCAGTCGTAGAGGTTACCGACATCCACAATACCACCTGTAAGCCCCATTCCACCACTGAGCCAGTTTAGCACATGAAACACAAAGCTGGATATGTGACTGCTTACAAAGGGTTGCACAGATGCGCAGCATCCGCAGCAAGCATAAAGCGGCCGACCCTCATCTTTTCCGCCAGGCGCTGGTGGATTTTGTATGGGCTGATGTTGGCGAGCTTGTACTGGTCCGGCTTCGGGTGTCCCGGCAGCATTTTCTCAAATCTTGCCGGCTGACGCGCAATGAGTTCTTCTCGTGTCAGTCCAGCGACGTCACCATACGTAACGCGATACATTCCGTCTCGCGAAATTTTCGCAGCCATGAAGTAATCGTCTTTGTGGACGATGAAGTTCGAATCATCCTCGTAGCCGAACTTTTTGAAGTCGTAGTAAACCTGAAGCATGTCAGTCAAGCGGAAGCGTGTGTGCATTGAGCGAAACAGGTCTCTTACGTTGGTGGCCACAATCTGCTCGTCCCACGTCCACCCGGGGAAATTCCAGTCTCCGAACAGGCTGCGTCGGATCTGGCTGTTTGCGCCATCGCAACCGACGATATAGTCGGCTGAGAACGTTTTCTTTCCTTCGTTCTCTACCTCCACTTCAACCCATGCCTTATTTTCGTCTTGGCCCAAAGAGAGAACTTTGTGGCCGTACTTGACTGATGCGTGGTCATACTTTATAAGGTGCTGGTAAAGGATCTGGCTGACGCGCTGCAGTGGAATGCAAACCATCCTGTCGATAGAGACCATGTCATTGTTGTCCAGCCCGGCAATGTACGTCCCGTCAGGCTTTCGCCAGCAAACGCCGCTCGGCTCGAAGCCCTCCTCTCTGAGCTGATCCAAGATTCCCGCGCGTCGCAACTCGTACACAGCCGGAGGTGCATAGTGAGTTGCTCGCGGTAAAGGATCCAAGTCATGGTTTTGCTCGAGGACCTCAACGGCAATGCCGCGTTTGGCGAGAAGCGTTGCGAGGAGGAGACCCGACGGCCCAGCTCCAACCACAAGAACTTTGTTGATTGCCATTCTGGATGAAAAAGGAAACTTGAGGCGCAATACTGCGGTGAATGATGAAAGACACAGGGGGGTCAACAATTAGTCTCGGCCAAATAGGTGAAAGATGTATTTAATGCTATCCAAGCCAATTGGAGAAGCATCTCAATAGACTCTGCAGGGCGTGTCCGCACATGCGGGGCTTGTGTGGGGTATGGTGTCTGGGGATGACGGAGTAGATCCCACCGGGAGCTTTGATGAAACACTGATCGGGACGGCCGTTGCAGCCCCTCGAAATTTACCCCTCATTCCCTTTGAGGCTCTGGTAGCTATGCGAAGCTATGACAGAGTTACACAAGGAGTCAAAATAGTGAAGTCAAAACGCAAAACTATATCTCCAAAGCGCAACCACTTCCTTGGGGTTTCAAGACATTGATTTTGTTTCTGCAGCGCTCCTCCGCCATGATACCGTCCACGCTGCTCGGTGACACGCCACCAGGAGCTTATGTCTGGCTTGCCGGAGGCGTCGTCGCTCCAATCGTTTTTTTACTCCTTGCATATTTTTACTATGTTCCGAACTCTTTCAAGGTACTGATTCCAGTCTTCGTTCCGTCGCGCAAAAGCTGATTGAGCAGGATCCCCGCCGGCGCCACCTCCCGCCTGGACCTAAAGGGCTCCCCTTCATCGGCAATATGCTCGACCTGGCCGAATCGGACCTGGTCCGCTACAAAGTCTGCGAATGGCACCAGAAATACGGCGAGATCTTCTACACCAAAATCGGGGGCACCGACTACATCTGGCTGTCCTCGCCGAAAGTGGTCAAGGACCTGATGGACAAGCGGTCCTCGATCTACTCATCGCGGGCGCGGCTGCCGCTCGCACAGGACGTCGCGAGCGCCGGGCGGCGGCAGCTGTTCCTGCCGTACGGCCAGCTGTGGCGGCAGATCCGCAAGTACAGCCACTCGCTGCTCAGCGCGACGGCCGCGATCAGGTACCAGCCCATCCAGGACTACGAGTCCAAGCAGCTGATGCGCGAGCTGCTCGACTCGCCCGACGACTTCTACCAGATCAACCGCCGCTACGCGGCGTCCGTCATCATGCTGTCGACGTACGGCAAGCGCATCCCGTCCTGGGACGACCCGCTCATCCGCCGCGTCTTCAAGGTCATCGACAACCTGACCGAGATCACGGCGCCCGGGGCGCACGCCGTGGACAGCTTTCCCTCGCTTGCCGCCTGGCCGCAGTGGCTGCTCGGCAATTGGCGGACGTTTGGGAAGAAGGTGTTCGAGCACGACAGCAGTGTGTACTTGGACTTGTGGAACAAGCTGAAGGAGGAGGTCGACTCGGGTGTCGCGCGTGACTGCTATTGCAAGGATTTCTACCTGAATGATCCCGCCAAGAACGGCATTGACGATCTTTTTGCGGCGTATTCTTGCGGCGGGCTCGTTGAGGCGGGGTCCGAGACGACGGCGACTACGCTGAACAATTTCCTGCTCTGCATGACGCTATTTCCGGAGGCTATGAAGTCGGCGCAGGAGGAAATTGATCGTGTAGTCGGCTCAGATAGGTTACCGCGATGGGAAGATGAGAAGGAGTTGCCATACACCAGGGCGTTGATCAAGGAGGTATTGCGTTGGCGTCCGGTCAACAAGTTCGGTATGACCCATGCCAGCTCAGAGGATGATTGGTATGAAGGATTCTTCATTCCAAAGGGCTCCGTTGTTGTGCTGAATTGGTGGTAAGTGATGTGAATGGAGATATATCTGGAGACGCTGACGTTTTGCTAGGGCAATCCACATGGACTCAAGCATTCATAAAAATCCTGAGCATTTTGACCCAGCGAGGTACTTGAACAAACCACTTGGGGCGGCCGAGTATCTAAACACAGCCGATCCGTACGAGAGGGACCACTTTACCTATGGTGCAGGACGTCGAGTATGTCAGGGTGTACATCTGGCAGAACGCTCATTGTACATCAACATCGTTCGCACTTTGTGGGGTTTCAACATCAGCAAAAAGAAGGGAGCAGATGGAAAGGAAATTGAGCCGGATGTGGGAATGGTCCGGGGCTTCTTGTCTGTTCCGAACCCCTTCATTACAGATATCAAGCCTCGCTCGGCAAAGCATGCGGAGGTCATTAGGAAAACGTTTCAGGAAGCAGAGAAAGAGGGGTTGCACTATTGAAGGTTGTGGATAATCTAAGAATCACAGTTGGACGTGCAGTATCCATCACCTATATACATGATGCGAAATCCATGCTCATTAGACACCATTCCTGGGTGGAGGAACAGATTCATATGCCTCGGCCCAGAATGTTTCGCCCATGGCTGCAAGAGCTTTCTGACTCTCATTCGGATAGTCAATTTGCTTGCGGAAGTAAAGGTCGCCGATACTCAGCTCCACAGTCTGGCCGGTCATGTCATCGTCGCTAAGGAAAGTGTCGAAAGCTTTGAGCGCGGTAGTCATTGGAGTAATGTGCTCTTTCGGGAACTTGGCCAGCATATGAGGAGGACAGAGGTTGGTTGGAATAAATGCCGGGCAAATGCAGTTTACGGTAATGTTCTCCTTCAGGAAGACAGGCCCACAGGATCGGGTTAATCCAACCAGTCCATGCTTCGCAGCGCAGTACTGCGGGTTCGTGTCCATAGGACTTCGACTGTAAGTATCCTGTTCAGTCCTCTGGATGGGAAACCACTCACTAAAATCCCGCAGCAGATGATGTGATCACAATCTTTCCCTTTGGGTTGGGGCTTTTCCGCACATAGTGCTTGAAGAGCCAGATACCTTGAAAAACCGCTAAGAGATCGACCTCAACGGTCTTAAGGTTGAGCGGCTTCGGTAAACCGTTCTCATCCAAGGCTTCGTCTGCCTCGTACAAGCTTTGCCGGTCGTCAATGCCTGCATTTGCGGCCAGGAAGTCAAGACGTCCTCCACCCCACGTGAAAGCTTTCTGGAACAATGCCGCTTGCTCTGAATAGATCGAGACGTCTGCCTTGTGGAAAAGCGCGTCATCGCCCAGTTCAGAAGCAAGGCGTTCTCCTTCTTTAGCATTGACATCGGCCATGGTGACACGGTAGCCCTTGGAGAGAAGATGCTTGCTGACCGCAAGGCCGATGCCAGAGGCACCGCCGGTAACAATGGCAACGGGTTTCGACATGGTGCTCCCAGAAATGATCGTAACAGTTAGGTAAAGTTTTTCACCGTCTGCTTTGCTGACATGCAAGATTCGGCGCCTTCAAAACATCGAATGTGGGGTCATAGTACAACGCTATTGCGGGATCGAACGGCATCAAAATATGCCGCCGCAGCAATCGATGGAATGCCCTCTTCCGGGGCGAGTCTGTGCGGGCTTCCCCGAGCATACCCCCTCATGCCTCATGCGGGGTAGAGATATGCTTATTCAATCCGCCGTTCCCCGGAATCCGAGAAGAGCCGCGCAGACCCCACAGTACCCCAGATTCAATAGTCCCTTGCAGAGAGTTACGGCACGCTCGGAATCGGAAAGATGCGTGTATGTATCTAGCTTGGATAATCCTCGTGAGCTTTTGGGGGGAAGGGTTTTCTTGGCGTAAGCCTGGGGTCATGTGCTTTCTTAACTCAACCCTCGACCGCCTTTAGGCCGCCAATCCTTGGCCTCACGTGTCCGTATCCTATAGAATTAGATTTTCCAATCTCTACTCTATCTAAACAAGTGAGCAAACTTCTTTCTGTACAAAGCTTAATCATTATCTGTTTGAATTCCTTTCTCCTTCAGCCTCGAGCTGCATGTAGCAAGTAAACCAATTCGTCCGGTCATATATACGAATATCTTTACGCCCGTCTAATTGACAATCGGCACCCTTATTGATAAAATTGAACGACGACCCGTTCCCTACGGATGGCGATGTCCGTATAAATCCACTTAGCAAGAGCAATTAGGAGGAATTTTGGACCGAAGCATTAATGCCAACGAGCATTAGGTATCGCTCTTCCTTAGAGATAATTCTTTGCTAAAGGCTCCGGTGTAAAACATTTTAATTACCCTGTAGTACCTGGTCAAGCGCAGGTGGGGGCCGAGTCGATTCGGCGATGGTTCCCCGAAACGAAGCAGATCAACAACAACAGTGGATATCCTTCGCGGTGCATCAGCCCATAGACGCATCGCGCCCAGGAGTAGATGCCAGCACCAATGCAAAGCTGCCGGATGAATGCTAGAGCTTACCCTTAGCCTATACCAGGGCAAAGTGGTTATCATGGCCTCCCATCCGTCGTCGCGCGCTCAGGCGCTCCTCTCCCACCTCCCACCGTTACCAATGCCAGCACCGCGCCTTCAGAACAGAGTCGCAATTGTCACGGGGTCGTCGCAGGGATTCGGACGGGAAATATGTCGGCAATTCGCGCTTGAGGGCGCGCTACTCGTTTGCGCGGATTTGCAGCCGGCCGGCATTGACGAGACACCGACCCATGAGATGGTGCAGAAAGAAGTGGGCAGCAAAGCCATCTTCGTGGAGACGGACGTGAGCAAGGCGGAGAGCGTCAAGAGCGTGGTTGGGAAGGCTGTTGCTGAGTATGGGAGGCTTGACATGCAAGTTTCCTGCAGGATCATGATTGGTGGCGATTTCGACTGATAAGACCGCAGCATGGTGAACAACGCCGGAATCTGCACCGAAGCAGCTAATCCCGCACCGATAGACGAAAGCAGCGAGGAGAGCTTCGATCGCCATTTCCAGATCAATACCAAGGGTGCGTACCTCGGATGCAAGTTTGCAGTCCAACAGATGAAGAAGCAGGACCCGCACGAAAGTGGGGTGCGGGGCTGGATTGTCAATGTTGCTTCGGTTGGCGCGCTGATCGGGATTCCCGGCATTGGTGAGAACCCCAGGGGAGACGGAGGTGGCTGGAGCTAACGCGGTGCAGTTAATTATAACACTTCCAAGGGTGCAATTGTTTCGCTCACTAAAACAGTGGCCGTTGAAGTGGGACAATTTGGTATCACCTGCAATGCAATTTGTCCCGGATGTAAGTGTCCCATCTCCTCAACCTGTCTTCAACCCATTCAGCCAATCAGAACCCCCGCACGCCGCAGACGCCCGACGAGCAGAATTCCACGGAAGAACTATGCTGATGGTTCCCAGCTTCGTACGGCAAGCTCCTGGACGATGCTCTGCAAGGAGCATATAGCACGCCCGGACATGATGCAATCGCTGCTATGTATCCATTGAAGCGTTTTGGCAGGGCAATAGACCAGGCGCGATCGGTCCTTTATCTAGCTTCTGATGACGCCGCCTGGGTTACGGGCACAGCACTAGCAGTGGATGGCGGAATTTCTGCTCAGTAAATTTCTCCACAAAACTATCGACACGAGAAATGAAGAATTCATATGGCCAGTACGAAGTACTGAATGGATGCATCCTGTTCCCCTCACAGCCCAATCTCTCCACCCAACGTACTACTCGCGCCAGCCCTCACTGTCTTGATAATCCCCTTCTGCGCCAGCAGTCTGATCACACGGCTCAGTACGAAATCGCAGCCGTGCCGCGTTGTCAACCCGACCGAGTATGACGCCCGTTGTTTCTGCCGCGTGACGCTCGAATATGTGTAGTTGCCGTCAGAGACGAAGTCGCCAAGCGTGATGATCGACATGGGCAGGTCCGCGATGCTTGCCAGCCGCATAATCGATGCTGATGTGGGACCGCTGGACGAACTGGGTGTTGAACCGTTCCGGCACGCTTGCAGTTCGGATGTAAGAGTGTCGATCTGCGTGTATAGCTCGGCGACAGAGGGATTAGGGTCACTGCAGACACAGGTCAGTGTATGCTTACCTTGAGAAAGGGTTTTACTGGATTGTGGAAAAAGAGTACCCATCTGAGAGGACTGTCCGAGGATCGAGGCCCGGGCCGTAGTAGTTTACGAAAAGCGAGTCCGTGCAGGACTCCGCGTCAGCTTTGAAGAGGTTATCGGCAGCCCAGCGGGCTATTGTGGCTTTACGATCTAAGGCGCCTTGGTACATGGACTCGTCCATCGATCTGCCTAATGTTTCCCAGCCGTTGATTATTTGTGCAGCAACATAGGGGTAGGAGCCATTGTGGGCGGATCGGAAAGCCGAGAGGAACGGGAAGCCGCATTTGTTTGCTTGGTCATATCTTGTGAGATTTGCGTAAACTAGGCTGTAAGCGTTGAAAAGCGGCGTGTCGGAGTACTCAGCGGGTCGTGTGTCGTTCCAGATGGTGTCGATTGTTGACATGTTTTTGATTTCGGCGCCAATGGCGGAGGCGAGGTCCAGGGTAAACTGCCAATAGATATCTTCCACCTTTGTTTGGTACAGCTCATCAGTTCCGGGAAGGTCGTCAGCATCTGCGAAAAGAGTTGTTGGAAAGCTGGAATAGTTCTGGATGGTGCCATTGTAAAGCGCGTCAATGGCATCAGCCCAGATCAGAGGGTCTCTGGTAAGGAAACCGGCAGTGTCCATGGCGGTGGAGAATGGAATTGCTCCATTCAAATCGACAGCACCTGTAGATGGCCTGTTCCCGTGTACACCGTTGAGTGCAGCTGGACCTCGAATTGAGCCTCCAGTATCAGATCCAATTGCCAAATCGAGCCAGTCGTAGCTTGCCACAGATGCAGCAGAGCCTCCAGAGCTATCTCCGGGAGATTGATAACCGTCTCCTCTTGGGTTGAATGGCAGGAGATAGCCGAGATGGTCCCTTCACACGTCAGTAGCGTACTGACAATAGCTGGTCGACGGCTGTTACATATGATATGGCCCCGCCCAAGCAAATTCAGACAACTTGTTCTTTCCGACCACGACTGCTCCCGCATCAATCAAATTCTGCACTGCTATGGCTGTTTCATTTGCTTCCTGTGTCGTGGCAAAATAAGCTCGGTTTCCACCGCTAGTCTTCATGCCCTTAAGGTCAAAGAGATCCTTGACGGCAAGACGCACGCCTGCAAGAGGTTGCGTAGAAGACTTCTGATAGTAGATTCGAGAAGGTACGGCGACAGCCAATGAGCCTGCACTAGCGATACCAGCCTGAAGATTTGCGTGGAACCCGGATTGGGCTTGGTACGAAGACTGGTAGAGAACGATAAGCTTTACGCACTCTGGAGCTCAGCGCTGGTTTGATGTTATTGAATTACCTGAATGAATGCCTGCTGTGTGTCGTCGTACAGCCGGTAAGCTTTAAATAGTTTTCTGGAATTGGTGTCGAGGAAGTACGGGCCCTCCGGCAGCGTAGATTCTTGTTCCACTGCAGAGCTGTAGAAGATGCTTTCAATTTCGAGATTCTCGCTAGCCGCTTCATTGATATTTCCCACCGAAGCTGTATTTGCGCTGCGCTGGACGTAGACATCTGATGGCAGCGCTTTTAGCATATGCATATGGACGTACCAAGGGCACTACGTACGAGTGGCGAAGGCAGGGGACCAAACATCATCGACCGCGTCAAAATATGCAAGACGATTCAGTATATCTTGCTTATCCCTGTTTGCGCCATTCACATTTACCACAGTGAATGGTATAAAATCCTCAATACTACTCGAAACATTCAAAGACGAGCCGAATTGGAAAACGACATCATGAGGAATGAAGTAGCATATTTCTTCTAGACAAGTCTGCCTTGTCACTCGTGCTGCAAGTGTAGTCGCGGCGACTATAATGAAAAAGAAGAGAGCGTATGCGCCCGTCAGGCGCGACATCGTTACTAAGGGGAAAAGAGCGGCGCGTATGACGGAAACACCATCCCAAGAGCAGCTATTTAAGGACGAAGCGGGATTTGTCCGCTCTGAGTGTGCCATCATTTCTGTGCTTGCAAAAGCCCACGATCATTTGGTGCCTTTCGATACGAAGTCAATGACCAGTCGGGATGCTGCGCTCTGCATGTTCCATCAGCGAAAGGTCCGATATTCATTATCCTAAACTTTATCAACTGTTGTGATATGGATTAGCCGGGATGTGAACACGATACGGTGAGAGACAAATGACTCAAGCGTACCTTGTTAAACCCGTGGCTGCTGTCACGTCTGCAAAGCGCGGCAAATCCCCGTTTCGTAGCACGGCGTGAACAGACAAGTAATTACATACTAATGCAAGTTGAAGGGGATCCTAAAAATTTGAATGTATCAACAGACTGCAATGATCCACTGTAGATGATCGTTTCGGCTATATTGAGCCGTGTTTTCAAACAAGCAATGAGTCATGGCCGACGGTTTGTAACGTCATTTCCACCCGCAGCCACAGCCGGCAGTAGCTTCTACAACTTCTCTATTACCGTAATACTTCCCGTCACTAGTCCCTGACCCATGGTCCACCCATCATCTTCATTATGAGTTGGAGAAATAAGTTTGATTGGTTGCTGGTGTTGGTATACTGCACACAACAAGACTCTCACTTCTAGGTCGTGACTTCTCTCTAAATGATTGTTGTGGTTTCGGAGCAATGCTGTTGGCCCATTAACAGATGCGATTGATCTAAAAAGAGTATAAAGGGCCAGATAGGGCGTCAAGGTGCTGCGGCGAGTGGGCGGCTAAAAGCTCCCTGTGCACGGACCTCTCTATCAAAGTTTTCACCTTCTTCTGCCTCCGCAAACCCAACCAACGATGTTACAGCAAAACAGCTGTCCCTTAAAGGGGCCAAAAGAGATGCGTCGGCCGGGAATCGAACCCGGGGCTCATCGAGACAGCTGGTGAACACATTGGAGGGAAGGATTCTTACAATGTATCAACCAGGATGGCAACGATGAATTTTACCACTAAACCACCAACGCTGGGCTTAATTTCTGCAGGATCTGGACTTGAAATATTATATAACCCTAGAATTACTAATTTAGTGACGGTTCGGACGCATTACTCACGGAGGATATAAGTTTCTCAGTCTTGATCTTCACACCATGAACCCTGACGTTTGTCTACAGACAGCCGTTCAACCTAGTTGGTCCCCCCATTCCCCGGCTTCAGTATTGAGTTCAATATATGCTTCAATCGTTGAGCATGGCTCTCCTGCTCTGCTGGAGCCTTCCAAGCAATATATCCATCCGGCCGCACAAGCAGGGTCTGTCCCTTCTTCAACCCAGCGACTTCCCCGAATCGGTCCTCAGGATCAGTTGCCTCCTGAGACTCACTACACACAGCGTAGTACTTCAATGGAACATCCTGTTGTTCTGCCGCACCGAACCAAGGTGAACCCGCCTCTGCAGCAAGAATGACGAAGCCCTTCTTGATCAAGTCTAATGTCGACTTGCCCTTAGGAGGAGACAAGGGGACGTGCGGGAGTCGCGAGCCTGCAATGACCAATGGCGAATGCGGATCCTCCCACCGAGCACTGCTGTCAGTGCCTGGCTCTGAGACAGATGCTCCAACGGGGTAACGATAGCCCAACTCCACGATATCGTCCGGTAATTCCTTCGCACACTTAACTGCGGGGTCTCTCAGCACACGATTCACGAATCGACTGAACGCTTGCTCCACAGCAAACTCCGCCGCTCTTTGCCGCTCCTCGTTATAGCTGGCAAGGAAGCCATGAGTAGCCTTGCCGTTCAGAACATAGGCCAGCTTCCAAGCAAGATTGTATGCATCCTGCATGACCGTCAGTATTCCATCCGAGGATTTTATCATGGAATACATACCTGAATGCCAGTATTCCCACCCATTCCTCCAGTGGGTGGCATCAAATGCGCCGCGTCACGGGCGAGGAACACCCTTCCCCTTCCCTCCTTGCTCGCAAAACAATCCGAATTGTACGCCGCACTCGTAAAGTAAGAGATCTCCTCAACCTCCATGTCCAGCCCCTCCACGCTCTTCCCCAGCGCGAACGCAAAAATATCCTTTGCCTCCTTCGCGCTCACAGAGTCTGGCGGAAACTCGGTTCTCCCCTTAACGCTCGCAACGCCCAAGAAGCCCGCCTTGCCCGAATCGTCGAGCCGCCAGAACCCTTGCATGTCCTCGTTCATGACGTACGTGACGCCGTACTTGGCGCGCGTCCCGAGTAAGGGCTCCAGGTTGGCACGGAAGTAGATGCTGATCATCGACCCCAGCACGCCGGGGCCGCGCCACTCGATGCCCTCCTTGCGCCGCGTCGGGCTGCGGTTGCCGTCGCAGGCTACCAGGTACTGCGTGCGGTACTTGCGGTGCTCACCCGTCTCAAGGTTCTGGACGGCTACGAGCACGCCGGAGGCGTCTTCTTCATAATAGACCACGCGCTCGCTGAAGTGCTGGACGGCGCCCGTAGCGACCGCGCGCCTGAGCACCCAGGGCTCGTACCTGTAGAGAGTGCGTTGTTAGTTGTTGGCTGGGGAGGTGGGCATTTTGTGGCGTTGCGCACATGTTTTGTGTCAGCCAGAGGCGCTCGCATGGCGTGATGCGGGCAGTGCGCTCCGGGTCGTTCTCCTGCACGTGTCGGATTACCTTGCCGCCGAGTAGGTACGTGGTCAGGAGCATGCCGCTGTTGAGGTCGAAATTTGTGGCTGAAGCGGAGCGGAAGGACGACTCGAGATCGAGCTGCCGGAAGATTTCAATGCTACGGAGCAGGAAGAGGGCGGCGCGGGACTTGGTCGCTGTGGAGGGGTGGCGGTCAAAGGAGACAGATTTCATTCTGAAGTAGTGGGCGCATTAGGACTTGGGTTGGTTGAGCTCTTTTAACTTTGAAATAAATTGACAATTTTTGTGGCGTATGAGGGGGAGGACTTGCCCATGAACACCGAGCATGAGTTGCAGGCTCATGCCTACCATGCTAGACCCGATTACGATCACAGGCCATTCCTGCTCATCCAGTGGGATATCGGAATGATCGAAGGTGTCAGGGAAATCAAACTCGATTCTGGGGGCACCAGGTATGGGCAGCGTCTCATCCTGCTGTAGATTTGTCTGTGTTTGAGCTATCATTCTGTGTGAGACCTTTGAAACTCAGTGACAAAGTTTGGAGATCTAACAGATGTAGTAGAGTTTCTTGTATACAGAGGTGTCTGTTTGCAACATGCACGGTGCATTATGTACGATTACTGTCATTCCGCGTTCTACCCGAACTGCGCTCATACCATCCCGATGATTTACATGCGTTACTACTAGTGATTTAATGTGACTTCTGCGAGTGCCTTGACGCCGGAAACATCCCGCAGCAAAGCCAGAGAGCTGGTTGAAGTTGATTATTGAAAGCGGCAATCAGGACAATTGTGGAGCCGTTAGTATGCGGGGTCGATTGTGGAGTTACGGCCGAGTCTCTTAAAATGTGCGGCTGAAACCGCGCAGGTCTTCCATACCTGTCAAATTAGATCCAACCAATGTTATCCCTTACAAATTCAAGATTGTAGTTTTTTCTGAGATTTCCCTTAAGTGCCACATCTTTTGATGTACCTCCTGCCCACATCGATCTTTCCAGATTACCAAGTTCATTTCTGCTTGCATCGACAGGTTATCCGCTTTGAATTCTCACACGACGTAGTCCAAGATGCTGTAAATCGTCCATCCCACATATTTTACTTCTATTTATTCCTGGAAGCTAGAGAGAAATTTTACGGCGCTAGCAGATGAGTGTATATAGAACTTCACATCAAGTTCAACACTGGAAACTAGTATAATACTCGTAAAATCCGCTCAAGGAACTTGCAAGCCGATTAAGTTAAACGATATTACATATTACCTTCTCTATTTTACTGGTTGTTTTTTGCATGATGCTGTCAAGCCTTCACCTGTGCATCAATCAGGATAAAAAGCAAAGTGAGGAATTACCGCCCCGCTAAGCCATCGCGAGGGGAATCACATTCTTGCGGCGAGCTTTTACACACTATATGGAAAAGAGCAGTCGTCCAGAGAGAATAGTCTACTAGCTATACAGCACACTGCCCGTTCAGCTTATTACCACTTTACTTCAAAACTACTTGCTATATTTGTACACTCTTCCTTGTTCTGCGCGCATAGAGAATTCCGAGACCTCTCGTGTAGTATGGACAGACACCTTAATTCTTTACATCAAAGTCACAGTTGACCTGGTCCTATTCGCCTTGATCATCTGTTGTATTTTCTTAGTGTCGAGTTCCGTCCCGTGGAGTTTCGCATGTGGAACCCCACATATTGTTTCGGCTGTGTAAACATTCCCACATGGGCCGGAGAGGACTTTCAATTATGCTTTCAGTAGCTGTACTACGATATAGACGCCCTCGGTCTGGTGCTACTTGGTAATCATCATTGGCTAAGCTCGTATGCGTGTTTGTCCACCTCGGCCGAGGGAATAGTCCGAGGATGGGGAGCTCGCATTTAACTATGTACGTGATATATGTTCCCTTCACTTTCGTAGAGTTCAGCGTGACTGTCTCTCGACCATGACGCTGATTTGGCTACTCGTCGTCCATTTTCTGGGCGTAAAAATTACCCACTCTCTTATCCGAGCCGCCAACTCCGTCATTTACCTGGGCCATTGGCGGCTCGCTTCACCCGTCTCTGTTACCTTAGGGAGATATGGAATGGGACGTTGCCATGGACGAACTTGAATCTGCATCGAAAATATGGTAGGTCCACTGCGCCTCAATGTCATCGCGTCTCTGAGGGATATAGGCCCTGTAGTACGAATTGCACCAAACGAATACTCGATCGATGATACCGACGCTATCAAAATCCTCTACGCTCATACTAACGCTTAGAAGAAAGGACCGTGGTACTTTTCCAGTGGTGATCCTGACAAGCCAAACCTTTTCGCAGATCGGGATAATGTGAGGCATGCAATGGAGCAAAGAAAAGTGGTCTCTTTGTTTTCGTTGTCGGCTTTGATGAGAATGGAAAGCTCCGCGAATGACTGTATCAAGCTCCTTGAAGAGAAGTTCATGGGGTTCGCACGGTAGGCCTTTGTGAGAGCATGATGTAATAGTGTGCATCGTTTTCTAACGTCTGAAAAGGTCTGGTCAACCAATCGATCTCCAATGGTGCCTTCAGTGTTACACGTTCGACACTATCGGTGAGCTTGCGGTAAGAATATGGTGACATCCAACTTGTTCAACCGCCGAGTTCAAGTTCATTAAACATTTCATCGGAATGCGCATGAGGTGGGAATTAGCTGATGAATGTTCAGGTCTCAAAACGCTTTGGGTTCCTTGATGAAGGCACTGATCCTCTGAAAATGATCTCCGGGGTGGACGCATTCCTTGTCTACGCAGCACGTGTTCAAGGTGTATATCCCGAGTTCCACCGGATTCTTCTTTGTCTCGTTCAAAAGCTAGGCAGAAATGGCTTCTCGCACGTAGCCGCATTTGCTGCGCAACAAATGAAAGCCTACGAGAAGAACATCGAAGGCGACTCAATATTGGCTAAGGCTCTAAAAATACAACGAGAAAAACCAGACAAGCTGTCTGAACATGATGTCATGGCTCTTTGCCTGGGACTTATCATTGCGGGCAGTGACAGCACGAGCGTGAGTCTGACGAGCATCATGTGGTGTCTACTAAGAAGCCCAAATGCTGTCGGAAAGGTGAGTTCTCCACTACCATTTGCATGAATCCAAGCTGAGCCCCGGTAGCTGCGCAATGAAATTGACGAGATGGCGTCAAAAGGTGCTTTGTCAAATCCCGTCTCGTACCAAGAAGCTCAGCAGATGCCGTATTTGCAAGTTTGCATTAAGAAAGGAATGCGAATCCATTCAGCAGCGGGGGTTCCTTACAGCAGGATTGTTCCGCCGCAAGGAGCTACCCTTGTTGGTCACTTCTTCCCTGGAGGTGTATGTCCTTAATTAAGTTTCTACTGTTGATTGAATGTTACGTTAATTGGTATTGCAGACTGTTGTAGGCATCAACCCTTGGGTCGCGCACTATAGCAAAGGAGTATTCGGTCCCGATGCCGATATTTTCAGACCTGAACGATGGTTAGAGACCCCAGAATTGACGCAGATGCGGGAGAGATATCTCATACTAGTAAGTCTAAAGGTGCAAAACATGCAGGTCACTAACTAAGAGCGCACAGTTTGGATCTGGCTCACAAATCTGCTCTGGAAAAGGGACCGCTTTGATGGAGATGTCAAAAGTAGTTCCACAATTAATTCGAAGCTTTGACATGGCCTTGCTGGATCCAAGCAAACCTTTGGAGACTCACAATGTCTGGTTTGTCAAGCAAAAAAGCGTGAAAGTCTTAGTAAGGCAAAGAGTAATGAATCCAGCTTCTCGGCACGCTGCGTAAGCTACATAGAATCCTGATGAATAGTGGGCTTTTGCGATGGTCGTGCTTCAATTTCTCTTGTTTAGTAAGGATCATATCACATAGACCTAACGATTAGCAAGGCAAACCCGAAGATGGTTAATATCTGAATCTGTTCATTCTTAATAGCGTAATGTATCTTTCTCTATCAAGGAGTGGGACCAAGGGTATAATTTCTTCAGTTCAGCATTTAAAAGTCAACGATTACGCCTGTCTTGCAGGCGGCCAGGATCTCGGCAACATCTAAACCTCAGTCAGCTCCTGCCCTTGAATTATTACGAGACGTTCATATGCCTACCATTCTCTGGAACAACCTCATCAGCTTCATCGAAATCGGTACCGCCATTGGCGCCAACACAGTCCGAGCAGGTCTGCAACTGGGCGACAGCACCAGTGGCCTTGCAGACGCAGCTGTACTCTTCAGCATCGTTGTCGTCATTCTGGAGGTCGCAGCCCTGAATGAGCTCAACAACCGGCTGACATTGTGTGCGACAAGCGGCCGGGATATCGGTTGCGTCGATGGCGGTTCCGACGGCGGCAAGGGCGAAGAAGAGGGTGATGTGCTTGCTCTGCATCTTGAAAGATCGTCGAAGTTGATTTGATAGTGGTTTCCGGTTGCAGATAGTGGGCGAGAAGCTGGTGATGGTGTAGAAAGCAGGTAATCAGCCGGAGGCTTTATATCGTGTTGAACGGCGGATGTCTCAGAGCAATGACTGCTCGGGATGCTGGGAGTGACATTTCTCAGCTTTGACCTCGTCTGACCGTTTGTCAACGCAGAAGCACTGTGGCAGGTGTTTGATGGTACCTGCATCCAAAACTCTGCTGTGATGGGTCCGCCCGCGTATACCGTTGACATGCCAAGCCGTGCCAAACCTTGGAGTGGATGATCTTAATCCTAATTTGTACAGCCAAGCTGCAAAGCCTTACCGAACGTTGCGCCGGTCTCCGGATGTTATTGGTCCGGTGGCAGGATCAGTCGGCCTGAAACTAACAAAAGCTGACCATTTGTACAGGGAGCCGGCCCAAGCCGCATGGTCGTTTCAGGCGTCTAGCAGCAAAAAGTCTGTAGAAGCAGAACACGAAATGGAAAATGCGCATTGACTTGGCTGCCCAGAAGTACATGACACGTATTTGCCCACCGCCGACTTCGCCACCGCAATGCCGAGTAAACGGATTTCCGAGATGTTGTAGAGGACCGCCGCCTCACCTCTGTAGCGAACTCGGTCGTTGTTTGACATCATTCGACAGATCGCATATCGTGTACGACTTCATTCATACCACAACGATTGACCACGCAGGGGAAATTTTTCTGAAGGAGTTATTGAATACATGCCCGTGCCTCAGGTATTCACTCAGCCCCAAGAGGATGATTCATGCTGCGCCCGGGGCTAAACGGGGCGTATCGATGTACAGCCTTAAGGCCCAACTTACGTGGCGATTGGCTTAAAGGTTTGGCAAAAGACCTCAAGAAACTTGGACTTTAGGAGCCCTCATACGTCTTGAATCGCGATAACACTTGGCAGCCAGATAATCCACCCCCTTGTGAGGCTGTTGAATCATTCATGACATTGGAACAAAGCCACATGGTGATGATGTGTCCGCCATAATTTTTCTGTGGATGTAATTGGAAGTCGACGCCAAACCTAGGATGGTGAAGATTGGCAGCATTGGGTCGTTCGACGTGATATGAACCAAGATTAAGCCCACCTAACCTGATGCAAGACCCAATCCTCACCAGTCATCTCTCTTGTTCTACCTGTAAGCACTCTTCTTCGCTTCTGCAGGGCGTGCATCCCACTCCCGCAACAGCGCGGGCAGTTCATCCTGCTCCCAGCTCTCCCAAATGCTCTTCTCTTTCGGCTCCCACCCTAGTTCCCGCAGCCTAGATGCCCTGCTACGCGAGTTCAAACCAATGGTCGCACCAGTCGAAGGCCCGAAGAGTTGACTCCAATCGCTTTGCTCAGAGAACGACCGGGAAAGCGGCTCCTTAAGCCTCCCAGCTTTGTGTAGGCTTTCAGCAATGCGCTCTCCCACTTCCTTCCAGGAGAACTCTTTGCCGTTCTCGCAGAAAAAGTAAGGGTTCTCCAGCAGCCACGAAGGCTCCCTCTGTTCGATAGCATGCAGCAGAACGATGTATGCGCGGGCGAGGTCCAGTACATGGATCTGAGACTCAACCGAGAGACCTTCCCCAACATAACCAGAATACCCATTGACAAGAGCGAAGCGTGCGATGGTTGGGAACTGAATTGAGACACGGTCATGCTTCGGGTTGTATCCGTATATCTCCGGTGGGATCATGATGGCGATTTTGGCCCTCTCTCCAATTTCCTTTGCATTGCGAACGATGAAAAGATCAATAGACCTGTGGGGCGCGTTATCAGGCAGCGCATCGATCGCTGCTCTGTCTCGATCATCGAAGATCTTCTCACTCTTGAACCCGCCATTGGCTCCGTCGTTCAGTACACCGGTGCCTGAGGTGTGGATGTAGATGGTCGACTGTCCACGGGCGGCACGTTGCTTTACACGATCCAAGATCGCCTCTACTGATGGAAGGTCGTCTGCGGTAGCGGTATGGAGGACAATCTGTGAACGCAAACGTTAGATGACGATCTCTGCTAAACAGAAAATACGATCTCACATCAGATTTGACCGTTTCCTCCGTGATTAGCTTCTTGTCGTGCAGATCACCAACAATAGCCTTGGCGCCAGACTTCTCTATACCCTCAGCGTGCTGCTGCCTGCGGACAAGACCTGTCACTTCGTAGCCTTCAGCCACAAGAAGGTCCAGGACATTCCAACCAATGAAGCCAGGGCCCACAATAAAGACCTTTTTTCCGGACATTTTCTGCGCGATAATGAGCCTTTTTGCAAAATGCTTGCAATTAGGTTGCTGATCGAAGACGGCGATTGTTGTTGCCAGGAGTCGCAATTTAAGATCACAAACAATGAGCAACACGTCATTGTACATCGGATTAGAAATCAAGCCTTTGCTCAGCCTCAAAACGTGATGGATCTGATTTGTTCGCTAGTGGGCCACCCCTCTGAGGCGTAGAAGTGGATAGCTTACCCGGTTCGGAAGAACTCTCCACCCCTTTACCAAAGATCAGCCACTACCTCCGGTAGGCTTCAGCAGCCTAGGAAGTACTTAGGAATACACAATCTGTGGCGGTAGAGCACGGACGTCGGGGCTTTCAGACGATGCTAAGAGAAAAATGACAAACCGTCTTTCACAAATGAACATGTTAAAATATACGGGGTCTAAGTTCTGTTACGAAATAAACGCGAGACATCAGAGTAGTGCAGTGCATGTTAGCAATGTATCAGGCCTGCTAATATTGCTCCGTTACTTTCATCTCGATCGTCATCAGGGCGGCCATATTTCAGAGAAGATCACTGCAGCTATTTCCAAATAGCCGATAGCCGACACCTAGGAATCAATATTCCTCAAGGTGGTGCTTAAGAAAAAAAAAAAAAAGCGCGATTAGTTTGATATCGCCGGGCAAGACAGATAAGAATCACGTGCAGGGTCGTCACGAACAGAGAAACCCCGCATCCAGCAGCAAAAGCCTGGAACACCCAACGTACAGCGGTAGGGTCCCTTGCTCTATCGTGACCGCCGTGAAGGGCCGATCAGCAACTAGCCCGCTGCGCCGGAAGTTCTCAGATGACCGCTCGCCTCCAACCCCATGCCTCCTTGCTCTCTCTGATGGTGTCCCCGACTCCGCCCGGCCCTCCCTTACAGAGTGTGTCTGCGCTCCCGCCAGGCGGGAAGATGGAGGACGCGTTGCTGACGGACAGAAGCAGGTTTCTCGACGGGCTGAGGAGCAGCAGCTTTCTTCGCAAAGGCCGCCAAAAGCTCGGATGACATCGACCTGCGCCCCACTACTTATTTCTTGCGTCTTGCATTGCCGGGCCGTTTCTTGCATTCGCATAACCCACACGCAGGTGCAGTCACAGCCGGCTGCTGAGGGCCGAGCCGTCACAATCGGGCGAGCGCCTATCTTCCAACCGACGGCACAAGCTGACCAGCTTCTGACCCACCTGAGACATGGAGGAGTGAGGAGTGGCTGGGTGCACACCACTTCGGGCTAGCGGTGGCATGAGGGGGGCCTGCTGACTGGCTGCCGCACACCACTTTCCCGCGCGCCCCGTGGCTTCGCGTGACTTTCGCCTTGTTTCTGTGTGCCGCCCTCTTCGACAATCCTCCTGAGTCGTAATCGATCCGTTGGGTTTTCCTTATTGCGTTTATCTTTACCCGCGGCCTTGAGCCTGTGAGACGGACTGTTGACGGCTTGCGGGAGGAGTGTTGTGTGCCTTGGCGAAGGATTCTATTCTCCTCAAAAGGGGCCGCAGGCCGCCACCGTCCACGCGTCCAATCACGCACTTCAAACACCATACCAATCCTCCATTCATCAAATCGCACCACCATCTCATCTGCGGATGCCTTCGGTGACCATGGAGAGCTGATACAACTTTCTTGAGAACAACGAGATACAGTGAAAATACAGGATGCCGGTGAAAACGGTGAGTATTCGCGCCGTTTGCTTCGTATTTCTTTTTCTGTCTTCAGCAGGTATAGACCAGCTTTGAACCCGTGCTTTCACAACTATAGCGGCCCTCTTGTCTTGCATCATAATGGAATCTGACAGACATGAAGAGAAACTCGTGCAAATCTCGATCCGCAGGGGCCAGGTCACGTCCACCTTCCACGCGGCGAGCAACAACCACCAACCCTTCTTCGGCGCGGGTCAAGAAATCAAAACCTGCGCCGGCGACTTCCACAGTTCTCAAACATCTAAAAGCAGAACTCGCACTTGCCGTTGAGCAGACAAGAGACTTAGACGACCTCCTCCGCGAGATCGCCTCAAAGCTCAAGGATGCGCAAAATAATCTTACAGTCGCCAAGAAACACCACCACGCGGCCATGGAGCAGGCCCGCGAATCCAAGCGCATCATCTGCCGTTACCTCGAGCTCGGGATGACGATTCCTCCATGCAAGTCCCTGGATTTGCCGATGGAGGTGTACTCGGACGAGAGTAACTACAAGCTTGCCGAGATGATCAAGGAGCAGGAGAATCATATTTCGAGGCTGCAGCGCAACGTCGACAACATTCAGCAGAGATTGTTGGAGAGCCGCAAAGATGTTTGCCGCATCAAGCGGAAGATTTCTGCCCAGAATAACAGGGCGAAGAGCAAGGTTCCTTGAGGACCGACCGGGGTGACTGGTAAGTGTAGTTCAGTTTGGGTGCGTCTAGCAGGATTAGGCTGATTGTCCACAGCTTCATCTGAACAGATACAAGTACGGCTGAAATTGCCGTATCTTTCGACATCGGTATTTCCGGAAGATCATCGCTTGCACGGAGACGCCGTGCAACGCCTTCAACTTCTTGAGCTAGCGATAAGCCTATAAGCTGTATCTGAGCACACAGCTGTGCGCAGTCTCCGCAGACACCTGATGCCTCACTTGGACGTTCAGCGCAGCCTTTTGTATACTTTGGGTCTTCCTCGTTTATGGATTGCGGTGCATGGAGCTGGACTCCAGCGGCGAACAGAGACATTGCCTTTTCAGCCAATCAAAACTCCCACACGCCGTGGTTACCCGGAGGACTTTTGCGCATTCTGGCCGTGAAACCCGCAGTTCCATTTTCCTTGAGGGGCCATACGAGTCATTCGAGGCAGAAGAAACAGAGGTAGTGAATGGCTATAGAATATTTTCCCAGTGACGGGAAGCCTGGCCTAACGAGCCTGGCCCTGGCAGAGAGGTATCTGCTATGGAAATGGCGAATCGCTGATGCTCTTCCTTCGTATTCCATGCCGATGATGCTTCGCATGGTTTTGGTATATAGGAAAGAGTCATTCAAGTCTTGCTGTATCACATAGTAGGGTATTAAGGTGTTCCATTCGGATCCATTCGATCCTCTTGTTCCGCTAATGCGCTGTGATTTCTTCTGATGCGCGAATCCAAGAACAGTTGCAGCATCCGTGAGCTCTGTGTTGGAACAAATAGCACAAAAGACACATACCGTGGACATGCGTTGGATTAAGTATTTGGAAATTTCGGACCACGCACAATGCTGCTGTTCCAAGATCGCGCCGCTGAATAAAATTGCTCGGCGATCGAGGCTTGTCTCTACGAAACTGCAGACGACGGGCCGTGCCGGGCTGAGGATCAAGCAGTGGGCGACGGCGATGCGCGACGCAGCGCATGTCAATTTAGGGTCGATCACGCCTCGTAAGCTGATATTTTGGTTGGCTAAAATGCCGACGGCGGCATACTGCGCGGGCTGCGCACGGGCGGGCATTGCGTAAAAACTCTTCAACGGCGAAACCCATTGGCCACTCCCACCGCATTTGTGGGGTGGCGAGATGTCGTGCTCGCGGCTATACCAGCTACAGTAACAGGTAAGAGTATGAAATGAATAGTGAGCCGGTTTCGCCATGGGGGAGAAAAAAAAAACTATGCCAACGTCGGCGTTTGGCCAGACCCCTGCATCCGGCCGGAGCTCTCTCCTGCGGAGTTTCTCTACGTATTCTTAAGGCTCCTACTTTCCAATTCAATTTGAAGAAACATTGCACGCAAAGGCCAACCAACCGGCATCATGGCGATCCACACATTTGAGAAGGACGCCGGTCAGGATGTCGAGAAGCAGCCATTCGACCAATATCAGACCAAAGAGGCCTCCATACAGGAGCCGCAGCTGAATGTCGGTGGCCATGCCGGCACACAACGACGGTTGCGGAACTATCAGGTTACCATGATCGGATTTTGCAGTGGAATCGGAACGGGTCTCTTCATTGGAACAGGTTCGGCATACGCAAAAGCTGGCCCCGCTGGCTTGTTGCTCGCATATCTCGTCGTTGGTTCAGTTCTTTGGTGCGTGATGCAGAGCATCTCAGAACTAGCAACTCTAGTAGGTCCCACTCTGGGGAGAGAGCCCCTCCTCCAACCGTCCATTCACAGCTGATCCGCCCAATCAGATCCCCACTGCCGGTTCATTTCCCCATTGGGCCACCCGCTTCATTGACCCAGCAGTCGGCTTCTCCCTGGCCATCTCCTACGGCTACTGCTACACCATCGCCATCGGATCTGAGTGCTCCGCCGCCGCCGTCCTCGTCTCCTACTGGACCGACATCTCGCCTGCAGTCGTCATCTCCGTCAGCCTGGCCCTCATCTTAGCTATCAATCTGATGAGCGTGCGCTTCTACGGCGAGAGTGAAGTGATCGGCGGTGGAGTCAAAGTTCTCTGCTTCGTCGGGCTTGTCTTCGTGTCCATCATCATCACATCTGGTGGTGGGCCCAACGGCGACGCCATCGGCTTCCGCTACTGGAATAATCCAGGCGCGTGGGTCGACTACAACGGCATCACCGGTTCTACGGGGCACTTCCTCGGCTTCCTATCGGCCTTCGTCAACGCCTCCTTCAGCTTCATCGGCGTCGAGACCGTGGTCATCAGCGCCGCCGAGTCCGTCGACCCGCACCGTGCCATCCCGAAGGCCGCCTCGCGCGTCACCTACCGCATCGGCTTCTTCTATATCCTCGGAGCCTTCCTTATCGGCCTGATCGTGGACCCGCGCAACCCCGACCTCGTCTCCGGGAGTGGCAACGCGAACAGCGCGCCGTGGGTCATTGCAATCAAGCAGGCTGGCATCAGCGTCCTTCCCTCCATTGTCAACGCCTGCATCCTGGTCTCTGCCTGGTCCGCCGGCAACTCCTACTGCTGGGTAGGATCCCGGATGATCCTGGCTATGACGACGGACCGGCAACTGCCGCAGATCTTTGGCCGAGTGACGCGCTACGGCGTGCCGTGGGTAGCCGTCATCACGGCCTGGCTGTTCGGCCCGCTCGCGTATCTCAGTAAGCTCTGCCGTCGATGATTTGTAGTGCTTGAACGTGTTGCTGACTGTGTGCGTAGGTCTCGGCAGCGGTGGCGCTTCGCAGGCCTTCACGTGGCTGCTCAACCTGAGCACCGTCGCCGGCCTCATCGCCTGGGGCACACTCTGCTTCTGCTACATCCGCTTCCACCGCGCGCTGAAGGTGCAGGGTATCAGCCGCGACAGCCTTCCCTGGAAGGCGCCCTGGCAGCCCTACGCCGCATGGTACGGCTTCATCGGCTCCGTCATCATCACCCTCGTTGCCGGCTTCCCCGTCTTCCTCAAGGGCAACTGGTCGTCGTCGGATTTTGTGGCCTCGTACATCGGCATTCCCATCTTCATCGTCCCGATCATCGTCTGGAAGATTGTGCACAAGACAAAGGTAAGGAACGAACCTGGAATTTGCCGTGTCACTCCATCGGCCAATGCTGACATTTCGATTTACATAGTTTGCTCGCGCTCACGAGATCGACCTTTGGTCTGGACGTCTGCCCGAGGCGGACAAGGTGGAGAGGAAGAAGCCGACAACGGCTTGGGGCCGCTTCGTTGATTGGCTGGTATAGAAGTTGTAATTATCTGTTTAGCGTTGCAAGTGTTTTTTTTTTTTGCGTAGAATTCTCCGTGCTGAGGTTCAATCAAAAGCTCTTTTATTTGAGAATTCTTTCGTTGCTTGAAACGGTGATACTTTATTGATGAGGTGAAGCGAACTGTCCCCGGAGTCTCTCGATGTCAGCGTGACTAGCTTTGCAACATCCGCCGACAAGGAAGGACTTGAAGCAGCCTCTATCGAATGATTCCTTCACGACGTTAGAAAGCTGTACTTCCCAAGGTTCCTACAGCAGAAGTGAGTATGGCGAATCAAGAAGGCGGAAGTCTCGTGTGTTGACTTACCTTCGGCTTGCTCTCGCTGTCCACTGTCTTTGGCTTCTCCCATTCCTTGGTCGTTGTGTTGTAGACCTCTCCATTCGTGCCATCGGGATACAGAACAAGGGCTGGAGCATCTTGTACCACACCAGCATTCTGCATGTTCCGGACGGCGCCCTCAAATTTCTGGATCAAGCCAGGCAGCTTGTGGATCTTCGTACAGTTGATCCCAATGCCCCAAGGCCTGGAACTATCATCTAAAGGACCAAGCATGGCTTCGACAACCTGCTCGATGCTGCTCCCATCCGGCAGATCGTCCCCCTCGCCCGGAAAGACGCATGAGATCCAAAAAGGAATGGAGCCGTTGTCCGCAATCCCAGACGCCCTGATCGCCCTCCTCACAGCACGCACCTCATCCAGCCGCGGCAGCGTCTCGAAAGCGACATACGACACCCGCTCACGCAGCCTTTCCACGCCGGCGAACAAGCGCAGCCGCTCCAGATGCCACCCAAACAAGGCGTCCTCGTCGTCGTGCTCCGCGTCGTACTTCCCGCTGTACTCCTGGCCCGGAATCATGCTCGCGCCGTACGGGCCCAGGCTCAGCGCCAGCTTCGCGGTGCGCTTCGCATTCGCCCTCTCCGCGACGTCGACCGCGCGCGCCAGATAGCCGCCGATGGCCTGTTTCGGGATGCCATCGGGGAAGTCGGGCGTCTTGGTCCGCGCGAAGCCCTCCACGGAGACCTGGTAGGTGGCCGTGAGCAGGACGTCGACGCCGGCGTCGATGGAGTCCGTTTGGCAGGCCAGCAGCGTGTCCGTGCCGGCGACCAGGAAGTGCGAGGACCAGAGCGGCTGGGCGTGATTGAACTTCACGCCGTATTTGTCTTCGAGCGACGTGCCGAGGCCGCCGTCGAGGATCTGGATGGTTGCCATGGTATAATTTTGTTGTGTGTCAGCGGAATGGGTGGAGCATCCACGTTTGGGTTGGTGGTGGGCGTAGGGCGTGATGGGATAGCGTGAGTCAGGCTCGTGGGGGGGTGATGGGAATGGGTACGCGAGCGCCCGATGTCGGGGCCGGACGGAAATTCGTGCCGGGCCGCTCGGTGGGCCAACCTGGCGTAAGTGCAGCTGTCTATCCAGATCAAGCAGGGCGAGCTTTCTTGGTATGGATTCAAAATTCGCATGCAGCTACCATGGAATCCATCTGCTTTGACGGCGGTCATGAAAGGCGACATTAACATTTTTTTTTTCCAATTGACCAAACCGCCCCCAACCGCCCCTCCCGGTACCATTCCTGATCGACCCCGTTTTCACCGTGCTGCTACAGCCTAAAGCTCTTCATCCCGACCTGATAACATCCTTCAGCCAATCGCGGACATGTCCATGCATTTGGACTTCCTCCGGCTTAAATCCTATCGTAGGATCAATAACGCAGGAAATATGACCCTCATTCTCGGCCACTGAGATGAAGACCCTCTCTTGGTCCCTCCACGCCTTCTGGAACTCTCTGGCAAATTGCAGTCCGCTGTCAATCAACACATCATCAGATGCATTCGCTAGCAGCACTCTCCCAACAATGCCGTCGACATAGTTCCACCAACCATCGGGAGCACCAAGCGGCTTGTTGTACGGGTCGTACGGCTGCTCCTGGATCCAGAGTCTCGACCACCGTTGGAGGAACCGCTTGCCAAGAAGGTCCTTCTTCTTGTTCCGTTTGAGCGACGTGTACTCCATGCCGAATGGATCCGTCCATGGTGAGATGAGCGCTGCGCCACCCAGATGTTCACCGTTGGTGAAGGTGACCCGAGGGACGCTCTCGTCAGGGTGAGGATGGAGAATGTGGCTGATTATGCCAAGGGCCAGGTTTGCACCTGCGGAGTCTCCTCCGAGGATGATATTCTCTGTTGGCACTCCAAGGTTATTACGGAAGTGGTTGAGCAGCGCAGCGCCTTGGGAGAGTTGACGGGGATAGCGCTCGAACGGGGAGACATCGTACTGCAGCAAGACTGCAGCAAATCCTCCCGCCGAGGCTGTGCTGAGCTCTCTGACCAGCCGCTCGAGGAAGTCGATGTGTCCGGGTAGAGAGGGAATGTTGTATCCTCCTCCTACATGAACCATGTTAGATCCATGTTCGCCATTATGAGGCTGTGATACCAACCGTGAAAGTAAAGCAGAATCGTCTTGGCATCTCTGGAGCCGATCCAGAATGCCTCAGTCCCGTCTTCGAGGGTCTCCTTTTCCGGCTCAACTCTCGCCTTTATCGCCCATCGCCGATATTGCTCGTCCGTGTCAACACTAAGTGCTCTGTGAAAAGTGAGCGGAGTGAACCATGTGTCAAGAAGATCGAACGGCATACTGCTCAATCTTTGAGGTGCATTGAGAGTAGAAATGGCGAATACGAGCATAGGCCATGTGCCGCCTGCGATCGCGAGACTTTTTCTCAATGGAGATGAAAGGTGCAGCCATTGCCGTGCCGCACACTTTCATAAACGTGACTGAGATTATCCATGTCTTCTGGATCCTTTCAGAGAACGTGAGCTTGAGCTTATCGGCCGGGCGTGGAGGCATTTTAGCGAAAAGCGAAGAAGCGAAAATTACTGGCTGAATGAGACTGCCTGCGGCCCCTGTTGAAAACTTTATACGTCTGCTTTACACTCCACCGCTTACCCTGCCAATCTGGAAGGTGGAGAGCGTCTGACGTTTCTAGACCTCAGGCCGTACAACTCAGCCCTCTGCGCTGCATAAAACTGGGTCTTCCCCACAGCACGCCAGGATTCGCGATAGAGCAAAACCTTCCTTTCCAATATCGGAACTCCATCTTTGGCTTACTTGCAGGGAGCACTGAAGCCTGAGATAAGCTTCCAATACTTTGCACCACTCGATCCATCGTTTTCAGACTGTCACCTAGTCGCTGGCTGCTGCCTGCAGTGGGGGCGATGTCCTGACCCCGCGTGCACGGAGCTGCATGCCAGTTCAACACTGGACGGATATAACGGCACCTGCGCTAGCTGATCATGATGCGTTCGCGGGCCGCACAGACGTGGAGTTCTCATGTAATTCTGTAAAACATCACCAACGAGGAAAAATGCCGATCTTAGCTCTGGACCTGCTAAGGCTGAACACAATCGCTCGCTGTATTTTTAGCGCCATCTGACCGCTCCAAGTCAGCTCAGTCACGAACTGGTGTTTTCACCGCACAGAAAAATTTGCTGGCACCGGATATTTCGGTTCAACGGCTTACAATACGGGGCTCGAAACTGTTGGCCGCTCTCGACCGCTCCTCGCAGAAATTCTCCTGAGCACACAGCGAGAAGGATGGTTAGACATGACTGAAGTCGCTGGGCTTCCTCACTCCTAGATATCCGTAAGCTTTCTGGCTATCTCCAATGAGGGCGTCATACAGAATGAGTGCGCTGCATGATTGTCGAAGCCTTTTGATGATCTGATGGGAAACCTATCGCCGGGTGCTTGCAGCGTGTGGCAGATCTGGCGCCAGGCAGTAATGCCCATTGTCCACTCAAGCCATTCAACTTGTAAGATATAGAGCCTTTTTTACTACCAATGGGTCAAAAACACGTCGAGCACTGTATTTCATAGTAGTTTAGGGCACTGCACGAACTTAATATCGGAGCGCTGAAGCCTACCCGGGACAGGGTAAATTATCAAGCGACACAGTGCAAGGTCGCGGTAAACTTTAGATTAGATTACGGAAATCCGAAGCGTTACATATTGAGTGGCATTCATTTCTTATTCCAGCTCAGTGCCCTCCAATCAGCCGTGAGTTTTGCATCTCGATTCCGCAGCGCAAGGAGCGTCATCACATCGTAGCCCCAGCTGAGCTCCCGTCCATATCCAATACCGCGCCTTCCTCCGAGCCTGTCGGAGATACAAGCTTAATCATAGCATTGGAGTCTTTAGAGAAGACCCGCAAGCCAACTATACAGACAGCATTCCAAGGATCGATCTTTGAATCTTCTTCCTCCGCCTCGCCTTCTGGTTTCTCTTCCTGTTTTTCTCCGCTCAGAGGCTCAGGCGTCGGTTGTTCGGGGATTTTGCAGGGCTCAGCAACAACCGGAGATGTTGCTGACTGGCTTTTCTCCACACCGGTATCTTTAGTAACCCCAAGCGTCCCAGAACTTTCACCTAAATTGGTCGCCTCTTTCTCGGCAGTCTCTTTCAGCGGGTCGTCCTTTGCTGCATCCTTTACAGACTGCTCAACCTTTGTCTCCTTCTCAATATTTGCCGTTTCCTCCGGATCTACCTTCTTCGCAACCTGCTTGCTCCCGCCGGACTGTTCCGAGACCGCCATCGAATGCGCCATGTCATATTTCAGCCCGATCTGTCTCAACTTCTGAGGATTGCTCTTCGCACTTTTCTGCACCACGTCTTCTACAGTGGGCTTGGAGTTATCCTTGGTGGCTAGAAGTTTGAGAACGACCTCGTACTGTCCGGTCTCTTTCAGGTCAACTTCCACACTGACCGACCGTTGCGAGCTACCAGCCCTTGATGGACGAGCCCTTGCGATGTGATCGCCCGGTTCTGAGCCCGTCTTCTGAAGAATGAAGTTCAGTTCAAAGTCATACTGTCCCTCAAGCCCCTGGAAGTAACGATGGTCGAGCTGTCAAACGAAACGCTGTCAGTATTCCCGATTCCCTCGCGTCCTGTAACAAGGGAAATACCTTTGAGAGAACATATACGGCGGGTCCGGTCTTCGTGATATCAACCACAAATTTTGTGTCAATGTAGCCAGTAATCCACGACACACTGAAACTGGCCCACTGCTGCACGATATGCCAGCCATCGCCGAAGAGACGTGTACGATCGAGCTGGTCAAACCTGTTGAGCATGTCCTCGTACGACATCCAGAAGATACCATCGTCGCCAAATCTGTAGTTCAGCTTCTCCAGCCAGTATGGAGTCCATTCTTTGGAACCGTCACTCCACGGTCCATTCCATTCGCCTTCGCCGGTCCACAACCTCTTTCCCCAAGGATTCCTGGTAATCAACTTAGTAAAAGTATAACCATGAAGCGGGTGTCTGGTCCGGCACATACCTTACGCGAACCAGCTTGACTCCGTGGCCTTCCTGGTCCTCATTCTCGGTGGCTTCAAGCACAGAATACGCATGGTTATATGCAAGCCCCCCTCTGGACTCCATATCACCCCCTGGCCCTCTGGGAGCCGCAATGGCAAACACAAACTCTTTGTCCACATTCAGCAATTCCTGCCACAGCCTTTCCTTTTCCAGAACCTTATTCGTATCCAACGCCGTCGTCACGCCGCCCGTCATATCCTCCACGCCCTCGCCTGGAAACCCGCCGGAGATGGCGGCATAATCACCATGGACCTTCGCATACGCCTTCTCCAGCAGCGGCAGCCACGTCTCGTTCGCATTCGCGCACTTGGCGAACGTCAGGGCCTCGGAGCCCGTCTGGTTCTGCTGCTTGTACCTGCGGGCCTTGGAGCCATCCGGATCGTACAGGTCGCCCTCGGAGCTGGCGAAGTCGGGCTTGTTGAGGTACAGATTGTCGTCGACGAGGACGGGGACCCACTCGCCGTCGCGGTGGAAGACGAAGCCGTAGACGCCGCACTTGGCGTCTTGCGCGACGCACACGCGCTCCACGGCGCCCGGGACGCTGCACAGCGTCGCCACCGCCGCTACCCACCAGCAGTCGCCGTCGCCCCCTTGCTGCACGTCCGGCGACGCGACCCCGTCGACCCTGAAGACCGGCTTGTCGTAGATCCAGTCGACGCGGCGGACCGCCCCCGGCGTCACCAGCTCCGGCGGCTCGCTCCTGCTGTTGTAGACTGCCAGCAGCCTCTCGGCTGAGATGGCTTGTGCCGTCGGCACGAGGTCGGGCACCGCGGTGATGGTGTTGAGCGCGTTGAGCAGGGTCCCGACGTCGACGCTCGGGCTGGACTCTTCGTCGTCTGGGCGGACGAGCCCGTAGAGGCAATTCTGCTGGTAGTCGGACTCGATGTCGAAGTCCGGGTCAGTCCATTTCTCGTTCGTGCGCCTAGTGCAACACGGTTGGCGATGCTGCTTTTCCCCACAATCATGAGCTCACTCTTACTCGCATTCCCGTACGATGCGGTTGAATCTCCGTTCGCAATCTGCTTTGGCCTTTTCGTAGCCGTCGGTTGTTTTCACATTGCCCGTCTGAGCGGCTGAGGGCCGACGAGGGAGCAGGTTGGAGTATAGGTTCTGCGGGAAAATGCGGGTGATTTTCCCCGGGGTCTTGCTAATGAACTTGTCCCAGAATTCGCTCAGAGCCTTTTGCGGCTCGGTGGCAGATTTCTTGCCACCAGAGGGAGCGGGCTCGTTGGTTGGTCCGGGGGCAACATCCATGACGGTGAGAAACGCAGACAATGTGCTGCAGCTGTGAAAGGAAAACAAAAAAAAGAAGCCTCCAGACGATGGGAAGAGCAAATACACCTTATATATACAAATGGGGGAAAGAATATGAGTGTCGACACCAATTGAAAGCCTCAGTTCTAGCCTCCAAATTCATTAGCGTAGAGTGGGCCGTCTGTGGAATCAATCTCACCAGCATGTTCAGCTTGTCAGCTTGCCTTGCAGATGGCATGTTGAGCTCCGCACCTCTCCACACAAATTTCAGCCTCTCGGCACATGCCTACTCCAGATGCATAGCTGCATAGAGCCAAGCATCGGTTCGATTCAGTGGTGTCCAATCATATGGCGTGGCTACGTAAATAATATTGAATACTATCAGACCATTAGCGGAGGGGCGCATCAATTGATCAAATAAGTGCAGCATGCAGAATCGAGATTCGATTCTACTGTATATCGGGCTTCCATCATGCGAGGCGCGTCAGCTTACAGGAGGCAGTCGTGATACGTTGCTACGGGCAGTTGGTCACATTCTCCGCAAGGCTGAAAGCAGAGTAATGCAAGCAGTGTTCACTCCTTGGTCTAGACCTGGTTGCCTACAGAACAGCTTTACTACTATTGACTTTGCCTAAATCTTCGACCTTCACATGCTCGCAGATATCCCATCCGTGAGGGGGTTTTAAGCGTACAGCTAAGTGAATGTCGACGAGACTGCCAGCCTCGAGGGTGGAATTATACGTCAGTATGTGATATGTAGCTTGATCTGTCATCTGCGTGCGCTGCTGCCTAAGAGTTGTGCAGGCTGGGACACGGCGGGGAAGGGGGTCATGATTTTACACTGTGTAGTTTCTCCCCTGTTCAATCATGTGCGTGAGCCGGAGACTGGCGTTGCAAGAATAGTGAAATTACTATCGAGTCTAATGGAATACCAGTGAGACGTCTCGTTTCTCAATATCAGCAGTAATCCGGTCTTCTGCGTCCTTCATCTCTTCTGCCACATATTGCCTTAGCTCATCCTTAAATCCGGTTATGCTCTCGTCAATGCGGAGGTCAACTACGTCACTGGTTTCATCCATTAGCTCTTCTCGCAATTGCTCAGTACGATCATCTATGAGTTGTTCCAGCTCTTCGAGGCGCTCTACATGCTCAGCACGCAAGTCATTGACCTTCTTATCCATTTCTTCGCGCAGGGCCTGCAGCTTCATGCTCCATTGTTCATCGCGACATCGAAGTTCCTCATCTCGCCTTTGTAGCTCGTCTTGCATTTCTTTCCTCATATCAGCCCGTAGCCGTTCATACATCTTTTCTACTGGGTCAGGTGAAGCGGTTGGAGAGGGACTCGATCTTCTGGCTCTCTTTCGTGATGAATCGATGTTTCGTGCGGGAGAGCCTACGCAATTAGCGGATAAAGGATAGATGAAGAGGAAGCAGCAAACCTTTGCTTCGGAACCTCGGCGGGGAAGGCCCTGCTAGCTCGTCATACGATGGCGGACTTTCGGCCACGTCATCGCGAGGGAGCAGTTCCACACCGCCTTTACCGGAGTACAAGGGATCCAACGAGCTGGCTCCGGGTATTGACGTCAAACGACTAGAAGTGACGGCTTCACAGAGACCATCCAGTTGAGCTTCTGCATTGATGAAGCTCCTTGGCACGTAGACAGAAAATGTGCTTGCGCAGGCAATTGACCACAAAGCAGCAAGGGTGTGTTCAGACTTCGGCTTGGCATCATGAGGAATTGCTCGAGGACCGATGGCGGATGGAGGCTGCTCAAGCTCGAATTGTAGGCAGGCAATATCTGTTGCTGACAGGCAGTAGCCGTTACGTACCAGAGCTGCTGTAACAGGCTCAGGCACAATAGAGAGTTCGTAGTTCACTTGCACGCGGCAAATATGCTCTGGATGGAAGAAAACGTAGAAGCTGGTATTTCCACGGGAGGCTTTGAGCATAACAAGAACTCGAAGCTTAAATAAAGCGTGCTGGTTATTTTCGGAAAGTATGTCGATTGCGACAGGTGGTGCGGCTTTGGATGCATCCGAGCCTAGAAATCGCATAGACCCATCGTTTGGGCATGTCCAAGATACGACGGAGGGCGCGTTGGGTTTCAGATGATGTGTGGTCGACATGGTGAGATCGCCTGGAGAGTAGCGTCAGTGAACAGAGAAAACTGATGCCCACACAGCAAGATCTGTGCGATCCCGCCCGCCCAGGCTTTCAAGAGCAGCCTTGACTCGACAATCTCGGGCGACACGAGCGTCTATGAGCGCGGAGCCCACGCGTATCCAGCCAAGCCACAGCCACCACACACGAGAGACGGTCGAAGGGCAATGATGCCTACAGACCACCAGCGCTCTGAGAGAACTGGCAAGCTGGCCTGCTCGCCGACATCCAATGTGCGCGACTGTAGCCGAGCAGATCTCGCACGACAGTGTGCCTTGCCACGGGCTTCGGATTGTGCGGTCGCGGCGACCAAAGACGACACGAGTTGGAGATATTTGTGAGGACTCGAGTTGGGACGGTGCGGAGAGAATGGAAGTCGATGGAAGACGGGCGGTGGAGAGGCGGTGGTGATGTGATGGAATGGAATGGACGTGTTGAAAATGAAGGGGCGCGTCTTCGCTTGCGGGAGACGGTCACGTGCGTCGATCCGAAATTCGAGAGGCTGGGAGCGGATTACGTAATCATTACCTCACCCAGTGTAGCCGCACGCGCAGCTGAAGCAGTCGTCCGTCCGGACGCATTTATTCCAAACTTAGCGACAGCTACGTCCCAATGCTCGTTTCAACTGCCAATGCCCAACTTTCAGTGATTGTTTTGCTGTTAGACTGACAAATCTAAGGGCTTACATGCAGCATCACCCCACGAGATCACCTTGTAGCCCTCGAAACTATCGAAAACAAGTTGGAACCCTACAGAGGAATCTTCGTCTGAAGACAGTGAGTGGTATTTACAACAGTAATATATGCCGGCTCGAAGAATCATCAACCTCACTTCAAACCTCAACGGCCACAACCTTTCCTCCGCCCAGCCCACCACCTGAAGTCGTAACATACAGTACGTTACCATCGTCAGCTCCTCGTCCGAAAGCCACCGCAGTAGCTCCAGCAACATTCGTATTGTTTGCCGCCGCAGCAACGACCTCCTGCGTACCATCATCCAGAATCTTCACCACCCCGACGCTGCTCCCTGCAAGATAGGCTGCATTCTCCACCAAAGCGAGGTCATCCAATCCCAGTCCCTCCGCAATAATCTCGTACGCGCCAACCGCGCCCCCCGTGACCTGATCAACCTTCACGCGGCAGAACAGCTGCTTCCCGCTATTGGTATAATACAAGTAGCCATCGTTATACCGCGCGCCATTGACGCCCAGCGCCACTGTCGACCCCGGAGCCGTCGCCGCTACCATAGTCTCATCTGCGTGCGCAACGCTGTACTCCCCCGTGGTGGTGTCAACGCGCCAGACAACCCCGACGCCCGAGTCGGCCACGAGGACGGTGCCGGCCGCCGCGTCCAGCGTCGTGACGCCGTTGAGGAATGTCGCATTGGGGATTGTAGCGACGTGAGATACCTCAGTTGCGCCGCCGCTGAGGTCCAGCGTCCAGATGGTGTCGTGGTTGGCGCTCACGGCGAAGACGTCGGGCGTGAGCTCGGATATGCCGTTGAGACGGGTGCTGCCGTTGAAGTAATGGACGACTTTGGTCTCGCTCGGCTGCGTGGGGTCGATCTCGAGGACCTCGGCTTGATAGAGGAGCGTGATGAGGAGGTTGCCGTTTTCTCGGACGGCGAGGTTCTCGACAGAGGTTCCGTTCGGAAATGCGTGGAGCACGCTCAATGAAGCGTACGAGGCTCCTACACTACAGAGATGTGTTGCTGCCAGAAAAAACGAGCTAATTGAACGCATTGTCTCAGTACTTGCATCTGGAATTTGGAGAAAAAGACTAGAGATTATTCTATATAAAGGAGCCGAAGCAACGACTATAACGGAATGGAAACATTTCTTTGTTTTAATCGCCAAGCCAGACACTAACAACTTAGTCTAAAGCATGATGATGGGTCCTCGCAGGTAAAAGATGGAATGGGCAGGTGGTTCTTAAAAGACGTAATGCTCTCGGAGATACGACCGATCGCATCGGAAACTCGGAGATAGATCGCGCTGCACTAGAAAGACCGACAAGACCTGACATCTCGCGAATGTCGTACTTCAGGCGGACGATGATGGGAATGAAACATGGTGCTGTGGGGAAAAGGGCGTCATTGCTCGTATTTGGGGTGCTCGGCCGAAGAGCGAACAAGGCAGGCTTCTCTATTGCTATTGTAATAACGCTCAACGGGAACCGAGGAGTAATTTGTGTCTCACATCGAAACTAACATGCCTCGTATCGAGCTTTCGTCATCCGATGCTGAGAAATGCTTGGTAACCTTGACAAAGCTCCAATGGCCCCAGTCATATTTCTATATAAATTCCGACGAAAAATCTGCTTGCAACTTATTCAACATAATATTTCTATTGAACGAGAGTAATCATGAAGCTGAGCGTTTTTCCTGTCCTTGCCTTTCTTGGCCTTGCTTCAGCAGCATGCATTGTCGATTACTATCCCAACTCAAGCATCGAGGTGTCTTGCAGCACTGCTGATGTGAGGATCCGAAATATTTACGTCACTGATAACTGGGTTAACTGTTTAAGGGCACTTCTGGTCTGGTCATGAACTGCGACGAAGATTCTGCTGCCGCGAAAGGGTGCGATGACGGCGGCGCAAGCATTTACCTTGCTCCTGTATGTATCCTACCACATATATTATTAGAAAGCTACAAGCTAACGTTTCGAACTGCAGACCTACTGCGTGAGTAGCCTAATACATGTCCATATGACTGGCTAATGTGCAGTCAGTGTCCGGCTTGAGCGGGGTATCATATGGCTAAAATGTGTATATGACCACTGCTTTCAGATGTTCAAGGAAACCCCATGTATAGGCTCTAGAGCAGTCGAAAATCATAGGCATTCAATGTTTCAACTCGAATTATCACTGCTTCTCGCCGTCGCCTGTTGCGTAAGACAAATGCTAGGGTTCAATGATGGTGCAAGAGTGTGAGTGATGTTTTGACGTACTGTAGGGTTGCCAGAGTTGCCTTCTTTACATTCCAGTGCAGCTGATACACAGCTGAACTTACAGCCAGACTAAGTACATGTAACCTTTTGGCAGCCAAGCATGCCATGGGGAAGAGGAAATTGTACGCTTAGGACCAATCACCTTCTTCTACGACCTTTTCGCCTCTATCCGACGCATCCAGCAACTCCTGAATGGTCCAAGGCTTATATGTATAGCCAGGTGGGCCGTTCGTATTAGTAAATGGTGCATCCTCGAGGAGGTGGCGCGCCGCAGTATCATAATTTTTGATGGCGTACTCCTCGGGGTCATGGAACTGCATCCAGTTCCGTAGAGGGCTAGGTCCCTTACCGGGTGTCTTCTGCAGCTCGTCCCAGTCTGTCTTGTGCAGAGCCTCGCGATTCTGGAAGCCGACCTTCTGAGCGCAGGCTACACGCTCGAACCGGATTAGGTTGAAAACTCGCAGAGCGAGGGCCACGTTTGATTTCCCCCCAGCCTGCCCGCACCCAATTGCCAGGCAAGTCGCTAAGGTATAGCTATCTTCCATAGCCATGGTGGCGCCGCTACCGGAGGTGGGCAGGAAGGCATGGGCCGCGTCACCGATTTGGACGACGTGACCCTGAGGCGAAACCATCTTAGGTTGCGGGTTACGCCACATCAACTTGAAGTCCGTACAGGTGCCGTTCGGCGTAGCTTTTATCAGCTCCGAGAGGAACGGGGCCCAGCCTTTGACGTGGGCTAGAGCTTTCTCGATACTCGCTGGCTTGGTCCAATCTTCCTCTGCAGTCCCGTCATCCTGATCCCCGTCAGCTTTGGTTTCACCCAAGTATTCGGTAGAGTAACACTCACACGGTGGGTCAAAGTCCAGAACAATTCATTTTCATGTTTCCCAAAAACCGAGTGAACATTTGGCCCGAAGTAGAGACCAAGGTAGGATCTGTGCCCTTCAAATTCCTTGGCGATGACGGGATTTTGCATCGCCGCATCAGCCGGGAAGGAGGTCCGAAAGAGAGCGAATCCGCTCCCTATCGGTTGATCTTTGTGGCCCGTTACTAGCTTCCAGGCCTTGGAGCCCACTCCGTCTGCTGCCACAACAAGGTCTGCCTCGATAGCCTGCCCGTCTGCAAGAACCACAGTCCCTGAATGGCCTGTCTCGAGGTACTCCACCGCACGCATACCAAACTCGATGGTGATGCCTAGTTGCGTGGCGTACTCATAGAGAACTTTGTTGAAAGTGGCGCGAGAGATAGGCAAAGCATCGTCATCCTGCGTACCCAATGGCATCTCTCCAACAAAGGTACCATCATATTTCTTCATATAATTGATGGGTGTATAAGCAATGGACCGGACACGTTCCATGAACCCGGGCCACTTCTTTGGTGTGTGGAGAGCAGAAACTTGGAGAACCACGATATCGCCTAGACCAGAGAGCGTCAGTGTCTTCTTCTCCATATTATAAGCTGACAGCCTTGCTCACCGTACGGGTCGAGGCTGGGGCGGCGCTCGATAACCCGAACATCGTGACCTTTGCGGAATGCTTCAATAGCAAAGCAAAGGCCCGCAATACCGCCGCCCACGACAAGGGTAGAGAGGCCAGTTGAAGGAGCACGGGGGAAATTGAATGTCATGATGAATAGAGATTTTTCTTTCTGTAAACTCAAAGTGTTTGCAGGCTCGGGTTCCCGCTGTTTTGATAGCCACCTTGCTGCCTCCTTCCTCTGTATTTATACTATCTCTTCATTCCTCGGAGACCGGATCCAAGTTTTCAGCGGTGGCACTAGCACGCCAGGAATAATCCAGGCGTGCCGCCCGGTAGAGTACCCGGCCCTCTCTATCAGCCCCGGGTACCGGGCGCTCTCCATCCCCGACGCATGCGTACGCCCTGAAGGGCACAAGTTGAGAAGATGACGGGGTTTGTCTCGGCCTGAGATCACCAAAGAAGGTCCACAATACTTCCTGAAATGGTCTAGATCGCAACACCTTCATGCTCGAGAGCAGTCGGCTTTCTGTCCAACGTGTAGGATTTTCCCGACTCTTAGGTCCTCAGGAGAATGTTCGTAACGACTTCAAGTGTGGAGCATGTCATCCCGGGGGAGTATACTAGATCAGTCGTCTTAGATTTCGAAGCTGTGCATTCATGGCTGGTACACAGGTCGATCTGTAACTTACGTTGAGCATCCATGTCGGCGCCATGAATCGAAGTAATTTCGTGACTGGTCCAGCCCTTATCGAATCCAAACTATTGTGGATAGCTCAGATATCGCTGTGATACTTCCTGTTGTCTCAGCTAGAGGCTTTAAAAGGGCTTTGGCAAGCGCTTTATTACTCTTCCCTGATGCGTTAGAAAATGTGTCTCAGGAACCGCAATCCTGCAGGATGGAAAAGTTGTCGCAAAGCAAGAAGGGCCTTTACCATAAAACCGCCAGGAGGTCTAATAGTCCTTTTACACGGCTGCATTATCGGCTGGGCAAGCATCCTGCAGAGAAAATTCCATTAGATGCGGAAACATCTTGGATAGCCTACACAACCTACCTACTTCAACTCGCACTAGCTTTCCGCAAAGTAGAGTAAAGTGTTATAACACGGAGTGTTGATGGAAGGGAATTGATGGTGATTTTTGCAGGTATTACTAGCGAGAAGAAAGAGACGGGGATCCGTTCCAATATTGTGGAAACATCTCCTGTCGGCCTCGCTCGGCTTGCAATCGACGTTGACGTACTACAAAAAACGGTCGAGTAATCGTCGGGAAAGAATATCGTGTGCAGAGAGCAATGGCGCCGGGGTAGGACTATTTTTGGTGCGCATGGGGATGAGTCAAGTTAAGCATCCCTCATAAATGTAATATTCCACTGACTTAGATATTAAACGAGTAGTAAGTTTTCACGCGTCTCTCTGGGTAGCAGATGAAACTGTGTTGTTGCTTTGAGAACCGAAAGCCCGGGAAGTTGTGAAATCGAAATGAACAGGCATTCGAGGCGAAAATGAAAGGCATCGGTGGTATTGCAACGCTTATCTTCCATGATGCTCCCCTACTATAATTAGAACGAAAGGGTAAAGTACTTATTTGAATGTCACCGTGACAGAAGACGAGTCATTGCCGATTTTTGCGCGACAGACAACACTCGGCCAACAACTGTGATGCGCGACGTTGCCAAGCTACCCTCAGTGGACAACAAGCATAAGCACTAACTTAAGCTTCTTCTACTATCTAGTTCTCTCCCGACTCTAAGTGCATTTGTGTGTTTGTCCGCTTCTTATCCGCAAACATGGCCGAAACGTACAATGTAGATTAGTAACAAGCTCCAAGAACGTCTCGCATACCACCAACCGGAATCCAGTTAGATTCCAGAAAAAAAAAAAGAGAAGACAAATCTTGACGACACTGGTCGGTTAGGATTGTTCTCCTTCATATTGTCAACCCTATTCGCGCGTACGGCTGTCTGAGTTAGCGCTGCTAGTCATTCACATGCGCAATTGCGGCGCAGTCATGCACCCTTGTAGAGACCCATGTCTAGATAATGGCTTTCGCTATCCTTCGGACCAGGTCGCAAGGCTGCGCCCCTTTCATTGTTCCGGTTAAATCCTGGGCGGCACCCAGATCCTTCACGCATTTTTCATTCCATTTTTCCCCTCGAGGTGAAATTCCTTCCAGGCTACCACCACTAGAAAAACCGCTGACGCACTGCTCTCACATTTGTGCCATATTGTCTCAGATTCCTTCGAAACCCCCTTCAGACAGGGCTAGCGCTCCAAGATAGTTTGCTTTCGGTTATGAACGCAGGTTTTGCAGCATTCAGCTTATCGCACTGGCCCTCTCGTCTTTCTAGTTCCCAATCAGCGACCGTGCACACTCAGTGAAACTCATCAATCATAGTATGGGCAAGCTTTTCATTTCATCGTCCTACCTTCAATGCTGATTCGTAAAAGGTATGATGTCGTCCAATGATTCGTCTGATGCCGACCACAGCATTAGTGCTGAACAGCCTTTGTTATTGGATATCACGGACGTGAAATCGCAACTCCATTCTGTCCCGTTTAAATGCATCGGCCATACACCACGATTTCTGCGCTGCAACAAAAGTATTGGCAGAGACGCCAGAAGAGACGCTCAGAGTATCCTGGCAAAGTACAACGGTGAAATACCGCCTGAAAACGTGATGCACTGCTTTATTCGAAAGCTACTCTGTATTTATCACCGTTCAGAATTCGAACATGTTTATCTGGACGAATGGGCCGAACATTGTCTGTCAGAACACTTTTCTGAGTCTTACTCAGATGAGCGGTCAACAGCTGAAGAATCAGTCGGAGATGAAGCGTCAGCCTTAGAAGCGTCGGGCTCAGAAGCTCCAGAATCAGAAGCATCGGATTCAGAAGCACCGTATTCAGAAGCGTCAGGATCAGAAGCAACAGTATCCGAAGAATCAGAATCCGAAACGGCGGAATCCGAAGAAGAAACAAACCTGGCTTGCACTCAGGCAGATCGCAACAGAGCGGTTTCTGCACCGCCTGACCTCGAGATTGAGTTTTCTTTCGCTAAGAGTGGTAGCCCTGACGTCCAAAAGCGAAAAGTTCCAACGCGGTTTCCGTCTGATGACCAGGTGGCTCCTCAAAACCTCAAACCGAGACTACATGTTTCAATCGATTTCGCGTTTTGTCTCGAACCGGAGAGGATTAGCCAATCCACTGCGGCCCACAGATCTCTTCGGAAGATATCATATGGTTCACGCTTCAGAAGGTCATGTTCATCACGGCGAAAAAAAGTGTCATCCAGCCTTGCAAGCTCCTTTGAGCGGCTCAATATTAGTGAGCCCGAATCATCTGATGATATCAGCAACTCGCAACAGGGACGCCGTCGGGACCGACAGCATTCCTCGCAATCATCATCGCGTGTGCTCGCGGCTGGCTTCCATCTCCTGGGTTCGAAGTCTGGCTGTTATGAATATCTCACCGGGGATGCCATCCGCGAGCTGGAAGCCGACTTCATCGACAAACGTCTCTCTTCCCGTCAGAAACTCAGGCCTCAAAGGTACATCTACGTCTTCACTGCAGCTGAATTACCAGGGCTCGTGAAAGTTGGCATTGCGGACAATGTATATGATCGACGTAAGGCTATCGAGAGACTTTGTCATATTGAGGTTGTTCCAGAAAAAATGATTTGTCTTAAACGGGCCTCGCTGGTGGAAGATGTTGTGCACAGAATTCTAACGGCGTGGGGGTGTAATGTCCGTATCAAATGTCACTGGGAGAATGGGGTGGTGCATAAGGAATGTTTCAGATGCGATACGAATGTAGCCGTTGATTTGGTCAGGATATGGAGTCAGATTGATGGGTATTACACGGATTTGGGCCATCCAAAGCAGTGGTGGGCAACCGCATTGGACGAGTTCAAGTTTCATGGAGGCCCCAAGGGAAGAAGAGAAACGTTGGAAAACATGATGGACAGACACGATACAGGGATCTCTGAGCTGTCTGAGTAGTTGGTGACCTCTCGCGCGGATGGTGAAGGAAACATGTTAGGCTTGAGAGCTGTAGATACCTTCTCAAACGGAGTCATTTAAACGACAGCTAAATTTGCGCAGCGCGAGAACGTACTTATACTTTGATAACAATTACAATATTTCTATTTCATATTTGGAAAATTGTATGCTTTTTTTCAGTTTGATAGCAAGCGCATGTGAACAATGAACATCTAAAAGCTCTTTTGATCAATTAACTGGTCCGATGTGGATTATCTACGTGATTGAATGGATTGCGGGCAACAGGCCAGTAGTCAGTTCTGTGCGCTTTTCTGTCAGCTTCACAGTTTGGCTTGATCGAATGGCCCGAATAGAAAATAAAGCAAACCGTTAGTAACAGCGAGGTGGAATCAGCCATTGCGTCTAGTAGCATGTAAGCCGATTTCGAAAGTTGCTCAGTTAATTACATCCCGACACTGTATAGATATTATTAATCGGTAATTTCAAAGCTTCTTACGTCTCTGCCAAAGTACACCCTCCAAAACACTTATAGTTAGTAAAAACACCTAAGTCACCGTCGTGAATGTTGACGCTGGACTGAGTCTGTATGAAAAGAGAAGCGAGAGTCCCGCTGAGTAAGTACTAACTACAAAACTTCCAGCTCAGCCAGCCTATTCCTGTCAAATTCTAGGCATCGAAGGTTTCGGTACTGACGATATCAAGCACAGTGGCTTACAGCTTACACCTCACTACCCTATTGGCCACACAACGATCGTGTCCCCCGAGCCCGCTATTCTTCTCGAAGTTCATGTTGAAACCTTAGCCCAATATTTCCTTTGCACAACTTATGCCGTTATGGCTGCTGCTTCTGATGTTCTTGATAAACCGCAGATGTCCCTGGTGTTGAACTTGGCCTCGCGTTTCAGCACCTTGGCAAAGATGGGGTTGGTACCAGAATGCGACCGAGCCACACAATTCATCCTAGAAACCTCACTCTGGGTAATTATTGTAGCCGGAGCGGAATCTCCGTCTCCATTAGTTAGAGATCTCCTCATAAGCTCTGGAGGGCCGAATCGGAGCAAGTCAACCCGAGAAGAGATGCGAAGGCTGGTGAGGTTTTGAAAATGCGCCAAGTACATGAGATCATCATGCGCAAAGTAATCCGGGTGCTATTCCACCCGCTGGCATGGGGTTGGCTCTCATCCAGCTAGACGGGCGTTCGCGCTCACCGGCCTTACCACCACCACCACATGAGATCTCGAGGCAAGTCCCGTAGGACGCCGAAGCTAAACAGATGAAATGTATGTTCGAGTTTTGGGTGTTGTGTCGTGGCCCACGTTCTGTCGAAGCCCGCAGATAGCCAAGTAGGACGCGTGCGGCCGCGCGAAGCGTACCTGCACCGAAGTATTGCGCAGAGCATACGAGATTGACAGTCTGTGAGCGCTTCGAGGGTTCTACTTCACTTCATCTTCGGTGTAATCGCCGTTTGTAATTGATTCGGCGTCAGAGCGCTCGGCGCTACGGGAAGACTGTTACTCTTCCCTCCAGAAGTCTGGCTTCACCTTCCGGAACTTGAGTCTCACCAGTCAGAGTGAGACTTGGAGTAATAACATCGACGTCAGCATCAATGGCAAATTCTTCGGCCACCGATGGCAGCGTCTGCTCCAGGATATGAGCAGTAGTGCTCAGCAGCAACCAAGATTGGCATTCAGAGCACATCTCTCATCCCCGTGTCTTGAATGCCGAGGCCCATAACAACGGTGGCACCGCTCCTGCTGTGCTCAACGGCAGCGAACTTCGTTGGCTCAACACAAATGGGTCTTGCAGGCAAGGAATTGTACTGTAGGATTGGTCTTCAAGATGGGCCTCTCGAATGAGCTGGCGGCGCCGATACGTTTGTGAGCAATGTACCTATCGGTGCCAACCTTGCGAAGTGAGGTATCGATGCCGGACGAGGAAATGAAGGCTAAGCCACGACTATTTTTGCTAACCAGCTGGTCGAACGTTTCCACGACACCAGAGCAAGGCTAAGCCTATTCCTCCAACCTCTCGACAGCCTTGCGCCAAAGCGCTTGTCCTGCCTTTAATTGCCAGTAGAAGGTGTTTACGCAGGTGTCGCGATGGAACGCCAGCATTCCTTCTCCTTGGTTGGTTGGATGATCTAACAGCTCAAAAATCGCTACGCAGGGCTACGCGGCAAGTATCAGCTTCTCGATGACCTTACTAAACCCAAGTTTCACACATTATCAAAACCTTTAATGACAGCGTACGCCAGGAATCTCTTCACCCATCGGTATAATGTCAAGGAATGTGCTTGCAGAGTTTGGCATAGAGATCGAAGTAGCAATGGTTGATGTATATGTCCTTCCACGGTGTGTCGCCACAGGTCCGGTGGTTCAACGCGAGGCACAGTTCAAAAAAAAAAAAAAAACTAAATACTTCGTCAATTGGCTATGGAAGGGAAAAAAAGAGTTTGGCGTTGAAACTGATGTTGTTGTCCAGCAAGAGAATCTTCAGTGCCATCAAGGTCCATTTGTGCCAGTGTTGCTCCTCAAGTTTGTTGGTCGCAGCTCCATCGTGCATCTTCAGCGTGTCTTCCGGACCTTCGATCAGCATGTTCAGGTTGTTGGTTAGGTCGCTGTCCTCCGCGTCCTTCTCATCCATGAGATCCTCAACCTCCGTCATGATCTCGTTCAGCATGTCCAAGTTCTGGGTGAGGTGGCTGTCTTGGACGTCCTTCTCATCCATTAGGTCTTGAACCTCCATCATAGCCTTGGTAGTGTCCTGAGTGCTGTAGATGAAGGCGATCATGATGGAGGTTTAGGACCTAATGGGTGAGAAGGACGAGGACAGCGACCTCACCAACAACCTGGACATGCTAAACGAGACCATCTCGCTGACTAGGGCGTTGACGGTGGTAGTGGCGGCATCAGAAGTGTCGAAGGCACTAAGTGCCTTGAAGAGCTCGGTGTTAATTGGCGAGGGACCCTCCCCCGCACCCGGTGGACCGCTGCGGCACCGGCACCGGCACCAGCTTCAAGCTGGATGACCGAAAGGTCAGCCTCTCCCTTCTTGTCCACCGGGATACTCTTCTCATTGGGGAGGGTCCCCACCGTTATCTCACCGTTCTCGACAACACGAGAACACAACCCATGACTCGTTAGAGTCAGGAGATGCAACGCTCACTCGCGCTGACTTTTCTAAGTCAGGCGGCTTAGGGAAGTGAGTCTGGACGCTTGGCTGTTGCGCGAAGAACTCTTCGAGGCGGGCGGCGGCAGACAACGGGGGCAGCAGCAGACGGAGAGGCGGCGGCAGACGGAGTGGTCGATGGTGTAGGCTGAGCGAAAAGGCTGGCTTTCTGATCTTTGAGATCGGTGGTACTGTCCATGCGGGAGATCATGCGCCGCGGCGGGCTCGACCGCCGACTCGCAGGCGACGGCGGCTCATGGGAGTCATTTGTGCAGGACTGAAAGCTCTAGAAAGCGCAGCATAAGTCAGTGAGATGTAGCGTAAGATTTGACACGGTAGCTAGGCAGATGAAAGATCTTAGATGACGAAGAGGATGGGAATGATGGAAGATCTCCAGTCGCAAAGATGTAGCAGACTCACTCCTGCAGAGCCGAAGCTAAAGCGTGAGTAAGTCAGTGAGTAAGTCATGTTGAGGCTCGTCGAATTGCAAGGATCTTGAGTGAGGTGCTAAACGGGGCAGTTGAGGAAGAGAAGAGGTGCAACTCACTGTTACCTCGAGGTGTAGGCCCCAGGGGCAGTAAAATAATAATACTGTCGTAAAATGCGACGACGACAGTATAAATTCCACAAATTCGTGAAGTAAGAGGTAGATGTATGTGTTGGAGGAGGAAAAAAAGAAAAGCTTCGGAGCGGAGGAGAGCGCAGTTTTATGACTGTGTGGGACGCTTGGACCACCAAGGCTGGCAGCTGGCCGTCACTTGCACACAATGCCCTGTGCCTGGACCCTGCATGCCAAACCAGCAGCTGCACGCCGATTTTGAACCTCCTATTGGCTCGACGAAGACCGTGTGGCACGTCAGCAGGCAAGCTACATGCAGCTCAAAGTCACATCCTTGCCGCTAAGCACGTCAGGGGACGCAGCCAGGCAAACAGTGCAGTGGTCGCCCAGGTACGAGCGACTTCTTCCGGCATATGCCGCTAGTACAAGACTTTGGACTGTCTGTAGCTAGGTTGAAGAAGATGTTGCAGCCTCTGCACGTTCCCGCGGAGAAACCAGGTTGTACTGCGCGCCGTAGTGCCTTTAACTCTCACCTCTCTAAACGTCCACAGACTCTTCAAATCGTCATGAAGACGGATTGTGAGGGGCTGTCTCCTGGAGAGAGTACTGCTCTGCGACTTCTTCGGAAAAAGGTTGTGAATTGATCGAGCACCATCCATGGCTGTGAAAATCATTAGTCAGTTAATATGGTCACAAGAACGCCTTCGCACTTGCCTGTGAGATAACCACAGAGGTTCGCAGACTTACGGAAGACTACAAGCGACTTCAACACCAAAGTGCCACAAAGATTGACATTCAGGCTCTGGCGGCAGCTCATTAGAGCCGTCGGCTCTCTTTGTCAAGTACGGTTTCGAGAACAGATTCATTTCCCGCCTCAGAGGTGAACTACTCGTAGTGGATGACCGCGAGGAAGCATTTCGCATGCATGACAGCAACAACGCTGTCGCCTCTTCAGCTTCATGGTGGAGCATTGGGAGTGACCATCCATATGGTCGCAATAGCTTATTGAAAGCAAGAACTTCCCTGAGACCGCACGTACTGGCGTCTAACGAGTAGAAGGTCAGTTAGCTGCGTTTTAAATAGCTTACAGGAGCCACAGAGTATGCGGAAGCCGGGCAGTAGCGACCTAATATTTACATGGTGACCAGCGTCGCAACGCTCTAGACAACGCCTCCAGCTACCTCATACAGCAACATGCAAGCATAAGCCAAACCGCAACCTCAAAGACAGCTTCTGGAGGAGGGATCACCAGATTGCGACACGGAGAACATATGAGAGGATCATGAATACAATGAAGGCTGTAAGACATGGGGTAGAGCTGTACGCGGATGCGCGAAACGGAAATAGCATATCCGAAACATCCTCAGATAGCGAGGGCCTCACGGCAGCTAGTGAAAGGTACAATCCATATATGGAAGCCTATATGGGTCCGAACAAGCGCGGTGGATCAAGTAGAGATGGCGCGAGTGCCCGCAAGGTTGTGAGTTTACACTATGACGAGCTAGTCAAAGCCCAGGTCAGAAGGTTCAGCTTCGTGATAACATCGCTCAGTGCAACCTCTTTAGCCATGAGACTGACGGCACTCGATAGACGTAGAAGGCCGTGAAGGGGTTGAACGTAATATTTAAGGATGGAACATCACGTTGGCGTAAGTTACCCATGCAAATAATACAATTCTTCAAAGTTCAGCACCATTGTCTCGACCTCTCACCTTGAATAAACCGGCTTGATGTTCTACGGCTACAACATATTCCAAATCTCAACAAATTACTTCTTAGCAATATCAGGAAGTTATGACTGCAACAGACAAAGGCGACATAGAAATAGGACAACATCGCCGTAGGGCGAAGCAGTTCAAGTTATACTTGCGTGAAGATATCGAGATAACCTAGGTGAAGTAGACTGGATAGAGACTCAAGAGGATGGCATGGTTTGTAGACCTTCTTGCGTACCTTAATAGTCATATTCAGAACCGTCTACTTCGTGCATGCTCGCAGACCTTTTACAGTTACTTCAGCCTCTTACTTTGCCATTCGATTTCCGAATATGGCGCATAATAGCTGTGTGTCGTAGGAGCGACGCGCGCACGTCGAGCCCGACAGTAATTGCACTGTCGCCCTTGCGACGCTGTAGCCCGTATTGAACTTCTAGAAGCGACCACGTACTGAAAAAAAGTGATTTCATGGCCAAAATATTGGTAAGAGAGAAAACGGCGATCTAAATCTTCCTTCGTGAGTCTAGGTGCTCCCACATGCTGTGCCAAAGAGCTTCTACGGTATTCGCGACGAAAGATCATAAGACATTCTTTGCGCTAAAGTCTCGCACACAAATCAACCAGTCCTGTGCAGTGGCTCCTCGGCCACGACAGTAGTTTGCATAGCACCTGAGTCGCCTGAATCATCCGCGATACCGGCCAAAGGGCATTTCGTCTTGCGAACTAACAAATGAATAACGGTGGTGGCAAAGATTGAGATAGATCAGAGCGTGTTCAATAAGCTTAGATCCGCGCGTGACATCGCAATGACCGGAGGCGAGCTTTGGCATAAATGGAACATCGCCATGTCCTCAGGACGCCTAAAAGTCCCGGGTATAATAGGACAGACTTGAGAGTAGACGAGTGCAGTGGTGTTTCCCAGCTGGACTTTATTTCAAGGTAGAGATCAGGCTAATTGTGCTTGCTATTCCTGATGTAATCATCTGCGACGGATCACACCGCCGTAAATAGCTATTACTATTCCAATAAAGTCGAATCGAATACATCCGTTGCAATGACTAATTCAACCAAGCTTGCTGTTGACAAACTTCAGAGCCGCCTGGCCGTACTCCGATCCGTAGCCCTGGTGGACAGAAGCGTCGTTGCCATTCGAGCAGTAGGGATCGGCCGCGTCGCAGTAAGATTGAATGATACTTGCATACGCCGTGCAGGGGCTAGACTCGGGGTCGAACTACGCAAACATTCTGTCAGCCTCCACCGTCATTCCAGCTGATAAAGAAAGTACTTACGCCTGCGGCATTGGAAGTACCAACGTTATACGAAGCACCGGGCTTGTGGCGAGGGTTGCCCATCCAGATCATTGCCTTGACCTTGGAGCCAACGGAGCTCGAGATCGGCGCAGTGGTGGAAGTGATGCCCTGGTTAGGATCGCCGCCGTTGCAGAACGCGTTCGTCATGATCTGAGAGCCCTGTTCGCGATGTCAGTCCCTTTGCGCTCCAAAATATCTCGGTAAACGTGAAACGATGCAGATGCGCACTGACCTGCGAATAGCCAACCATGACGATCTTGGAGTTGGGGCAGCTCTGCGCGTAGGCCTCGACCTGCTGCGCGACGGCCTTGGTGCCAGCCTGGACGGAGGTGCCGTAGCTGTTGCCACCAGCGGCCGGGTAGTCGATGGCTTCGGAGGTGGCGCCCGGGTGTGCGTTTAGGATCAAGTTGACGACGGTGCCGGCGGAGCCGAAGCCGGGCGAGGCAGTCGTCTCGCGCGCGCCGAAGACGTGAATATCGGCGCAAGCGGCGCGCTTGTTGGTGTCGGCTTCTGCGACAGGCGCGGCCAGGGCGCTGCCGGTGAGGACGAAAAGAGCGGCGAGGCTGGCGTGCATAGTGAATGTAGAAGTGTGAAAACAATAGACGAAGAAGTTTGAACAAGAGAAGAGAAAGGATCAACCTCGATTTGATTCAAGAGAGAGCATGTTTCGTGCAGGCGGCCACCATGTTTATATACGAGCAGGGCGTCTAGTATAAGGCCATGATCATATCAGGGTGCCGGCCCACCTTAGGCGGGCACTCGAGACATCCTGCTGATGATGGGTAAATACACGAGAAGCTGTGGCAATATCCCATGAAGGGAAGAGGCTGGAAACAACCGTGGAGCTAATAAGCATTGTGAAACTACTGTTTGTGGTGGTGGCGGACGGTGATCGACTGACCGGCAGCGGCGCCGACCAATCCCCCTGAGTTGCGCCCTCGACGCGAGGCGTTCCGGCACGCTAAAAACGAAACTGTCCTACCCAAATTCAGCCCCACTCGCGCGAGCTCTTCCAGAATTGTGTCACGCCAGTGTAACAGACATGTTTGTTCATGACGCATTGAAATAGCGGCAAAAGGGATAAAGGTGTATTTGACTTTAGCCTGATCTTGATGTAGGACGAGGGACACCGCATTCCTGGCTGATGCTATTTACGCCGAATCAGAAAGAGATTGGCCCCTCGTTCAACGGCGCCTGTCTGTTCCTAACGGCCCTTCCCTGATTAAGCGTGAAAGGCAGGCAATAGGCAGATCTTCCGCTGAGCCAAAAGCTTGACATTACCCAAAGATCCGATATACCGACAGATGATGCACCTGTAAGCCAACCACCAATCGGTGCGGAGCGCGTCCGGCGGGGTTCTTGGTGAGGGGCGCACACAATATACCCGGCAGTGCTTTGCCTTTCCTCCGTCACGGTATATCCACAACAAGCGCGGTGGTAATGACCTGGTCAATAGCTCGAAATTTAGCTAATCTACAAAAAGATGGTCGGTGGAGGGAATCAGCTCGCATCGCTTTGTGAGAGGTTTCCAACGAGAGAGTTGCAACACCATGGAAGGTGGAACAATTATTCCCTTCTTCCTAATCGTGTTGCAGGATGCAATTGAACGAAAGTGAGAATCCGAGATATTCGGTTTACCTTGCGCGGCCTAGTTCTCAAACCCACGCTGCCTCAGCAGTCAGAATAAGCTTTTCCCCGCCACCCGCACGCTACTTCAACTGCTGTCTCCCCACATTGACCTGTCGAACTCGACTCAACAGCCTGCGAAAGCGCCATGATCATATTTGTGACCGTTCCTGTTCTCATCATCCTATATTTCAGCGCACGCCTCAAACTCGAAGCCACAGTCACACGAAACGGCCCCAACAACAAGGGCGTCATCCGCAACCGCCGAGCCGCAACCCTCGAGCATGGCAAGATGAGACTTGTTTTCTCTGAGCGCTTTTACCCTCTCGAATCAAATCGCGAGCTACACATATGAATTCCTACCCGATCGGGCAAGAAGCGAGCGAATATGCTGTGGTCCTCCGTCTGTGCGACCCAGTTCGCATCTGCGGACGAACACCAGCTGTCACGCGACATTACTACGCACATGGGATGTCGCCCCGACGCCCACAATTTACATACTGGACGTTATTTTTAGACAGGGAGGGAGACATGAAGTGATAATCGCAAGGAGAAGACACAAACTATGGCGGAGAAGAGTCATTCGGTTTCGATATACTCTTGAGCCGGTTCTCAGCGCTGCGGGGTCGATAGCCCGCTACAGCCTCACATTTAGAACAGAAAGAAACGCAAATGGAGGACAAATAGAGCTGTCGCAACTAGGAAATCTTCATGCGATGTTGGGTGATGTGCTGCGCGGTAACTGCGTGCTGCCAACCATGATGCCGTATACGATTGAGCACACCTTGACATTGAGCTGCCGTATCTCTTCTAAGATCAGGCATTGAACGGGCGGAACCATCCATTGCAGTAAGTTATCGCTTGAGTGTAGATATGTCTTTATATAAGGTCGGTTAGGGATTAGGTAAGGGGTGTTGATTCTTCGCTTGGTATGAGGCTCGTGAGGAATGTTCCCGACCTGGGTCCTCTGTCCTCCTGTACGACACAAGAACGTGCCCTGCATTCCGGGGGAGTGGAAGAGCGTGTTCGGTAGGCAATGGGCATCGTTCGGTGTACTCGCCAATAGCTCGAAGACCACAACTGTAGAATCCAAAAAGACAGCTTCCAGAGAAGCGCATATAGGCCTATGCCTAAGACAAGTTGCTGTAGAGACGCGATAGAGAAGCGAAGAATGGAGGGCGGGCGAGTCAGGGCAGATGCAGAATGATGCAGTGGTGGCTGACGATCCTTGACGGCAGCCGCAACCTCGGCACATCCACCTTCTTTCCCCAGACTTGGCGCATGTGGCCGTCAACGAAACCCGCCTCCACACTTCGCCCTCTACTTTCGCGCCCTCGAGAACTCCTCGCTCCCCTGAAATGACGATCCTCTAGAGGCCTACACTCGTGGCCGTCCTTGAATCGAGCTTCTGCCCCCGACGTGCCCGAGAACCGCCGAGATCGGCTGACAGCTTCTCAACAACATCTTCACCGTCCCCGGACTTCAATGCGCAGGGGCCATCGACTCCCGATCCCACTTCCGATCAGTTTTCGCTACCTACAGCTCCACTAAGCTTGCTCCATTCTCCTCTACTCTCCTGTGATACCCGCCCGACGGGCTCCGAGACAAGATTCATAGATCCGAACGCACCACCTCCTCGCGCCTTACTCTCTCCGCACGTCAGTCATTGGTCAAAGCCCACATCATTTAAGCCCCCAGCTATCCTATCTCTTCTCCAACGAGCCTTCGACCGTAATAGAGCTCCATTCCCTCGAGACTTACCACAATGGCCCCCAACAACAACCCGAAACCGCCTCCCTCACCCTCCTCTACTACTACAACCTCCTCCACCGCCTCCTCCGCGCCAGACCTCTCCATCCTCGGCGACCAAGTCTCCCTACACCCGACCGGCTACACAGGCACAACCGCACAGGACGGAGGGCATGGCATAACGCAGTCGCAAACGTCGCCCGACCAGAACCTGGTCGAAGGCATGGCGCGCTTCCGGCAGTCGCCGCTCGACTTCCTGCGCGAGCTGTCCTCGCACATCTCGGGCTCCGGGTGGCGCAGCTACGACAAGGTGATCGGGCAGCCCGTCTTCTACGCCGGCTTCTCCGAGCAGATGAAAGCGCGCGTCGTCGGCAACCCGATGCTGAAGGCCAAGATCCGGGAGCTGGCGGCGAAGCGCGTGGACGTGGAGGATGTTGAGGAGGGCAGGTTCGGGGATGGGCGAGGGGAGAAGGGGAGGCTGCAGAGGAAGGAGAGGCGGAGGAGGGAGATCGAGGCGCAGTTGGAGGAAGTGGTGGAGGGGATGACGGATGCGATGATCTGCAAGATGGAGAGCAAGCGGTTCATTCGCGGCGCTTACTATTTCTGCACACAGTTGCTGACGAGGGCATATCATCAAGGTGGGTGGGAAAAGCTCCTAGGTGTTCGTGAAGCAGCTGGGTCGCACGCGGCTTATCTGGGAATGAAACGTTTCTATGCTTTGCTAGATGCCTCTGGTCTTCACGACCATGTCCTATCCGCGAAGTATGATGTCTTTTGCGCAATGCTAATGTCCATCTAGGCATCCACGTCTCATCCGAGGAGGTCCTCCGGTTACGGGCTGTGGCTGAGAAGGCTGAGAAGGACAAACACAGCATAATATTCCTTCCCTGTCATCGCTCACATGTAGACTACGTATCATTACAGCTCATCTGTTACCGATTGGGTCTCGCTTTACCCACTGTTGTAGCAGGCGATAACTTGAATTTTCCTCTTGTCGGAAGCTTTTTGCAACATGCCGGTACGTTACCATATACCACGTACATCAACGCCTTTCGTCAACAGCACGGGGAGATCGTCCGTCTAACTACTGCCAACATCTTACAAATAGGCGCTTTCTGGATTCGGAGAAGTTTCGGAGATGATCAGCTGTATAATGCCCTTGTCCAGTCATACATGGACACGCTTTTGACACATGGTTACAATTTCGAATGTTTTGTTGGTAAGCTCGCTTGCTTTGCGTTTGGCCTCCAGATTCTTCACGGAGCAAGGTCCTATGAGATCATTGGCTTACAAATGATTCAGAGGGCGGCCGATCACGGACCGGGAAGCTTCTACCTCCAAAATTTGGTATCCTCAGCTTCCTCCTTGACAGTGTCCTCTCAGGCCGGGTAGATGACGCTATCATCTGTCCCGTCAGCACACAATACGACAAAGTTATCGAAGTCGAGTAAGTAACCATCCTCCATGACTACTCCATTTACCCATATGACAAAGATTAGCTAACGCAACGTCTAAGCTCCTACATCTCCGAACTTCTCGGTCAACCAAAGCCTAAAGAGAACCTTCGCGACTTCCTCTCCGCCTCCTCCGTCCTATCTCTCAAGCTAGGTCGTGTCGACGTCCGCTTCGCCGAACCATGGTCCCTCCGCTCCTTCATCAATGCCCAGCAAGCCCGTGCCTCACGCCTGCCTCCTTCCCTCGAGAGTCCCGCCATCACGGATCGTGAGTTCAAACTCCGTCTCCTTCGCACGCTTGGATACCGCGTCCTCTCAGAGATCAACGCTGTCTCGGTCGTCATGCCTACTGCCCTAGTAGGGACGGTATTGCTGACGCTGAGAGGGCGAGGCGTGGGTAAGAGTGAGCTTGTGCGCAGAGTAGAGTGGTTGAGCGAGCGGGTCCGAAATGCCGGAGGTAGAGTCGCGCACTTCGGCGGCGCGCCCACAGAGTACGTTGTCGAAAGAGCATTAGATGTGCTAGGCCCAGGCCTGGTGGGCGTGGTGTCAGGTCTGCCAGAGGAAACCTTCTATGCTGTCGATCGGTAGGCATCTCCCCTCGTCCCTTTTTCCTATGCTAGAATTGACTAACAACCTCAACAGCTTCCAGCTCTCCTTCTACCGCAACATGACCATCCACCTCTTCGTCCTGCCCGCTCTCGTCTCTGCTGCCATGTACACGCGCGTGAAGCAAGGCGGCGCGCCCTCGCACCAGCGCATCTCGTACGCCGACCTCTACGCACAAGTCTCCTTCCTCTCGCAGCTCTTCCGCGGCGAATTCATCTTCCCGACAGAGGGACTAGCGACCAACCTGGAGAAGACGCTGCGCTCGCTCGAGGCCGACAACGTCATTACGGTCACGCGCGAGCCGGGCGTCGCAGGCGAGGGCGGTGCGACCGACCGCGTGCTCTGGGTCGAGCTGAGCGACGCGGAGCGCGAGTGCGGCCGCGAGAACTACGACTTCTACTGCTTCATGATCTGGCCGTTCGTCGAGGCGAGCTGGCTGGGCGCGGTCAGTCTGATCATGTTGACGCCGCCGCCGGGCACGAACGGAAGCCCTTGGCTCGATGTCAAGAGGGTGCAGGATAGGGCGCAGTTGGTAAGTTTTTCTCTCCCCTTCATCTAGCCCTTCAATCTCCCTCGGGTGCCAGAAGACAGTGTTGAATGTTCTGATACTAACGAACAACGTCAGCTCGGCAAAACCCTCTACCACCAAGGCGACCTGTCTTACTTCGAGGCTGTGAACAAGGAAACCCTCAAGAACGCGTACACCCGCTTCGAGGAGGAGGGCATCATCGCCGTCTCCAAGTCTCGCGACGCCCGCGTCCCGCCCACGCTGCGCCTCAGCGCCGAGTGGATGCCGTCACGCGACCCTGCCACCGGCGCCATCCTTGCCCAAGGCAGGCTGTGGGATTTCGCGGAGATGATCAGCCAGAGCAGAAGGGAGGGCAAGAATAGGAGAGATGGCGCGACGGTCAGGAACCGGGTGTTGAGCCTGGTGGACAGGGTGGGGAGGCCGCTGTTCGAGGATGGGGTGGGAACCGGGAGGAGCGCGCAAGCGGTCGGGGAGGCGTTAGAGAGAGCGGAGGAGGAGAGCGCGGCGGCGAAGGAGGCGGAGAGGAAGTTGAGGAGTCGGAGGAGGGGGAAGGGGTTTCAGACGAGGGCGAGGTTGTAGGAGCAAAAAGAGAAAACGAAAGGAAAGTGAGGGAAGAGCCGCACCGACGGCTGCGAATCCCATGCTAAAGACATGGGGGGGCGTGTCTCTCAAAGGCTACTTGAATATAACTGATTTTAATAGTCACTTCATCGCAAGCAGCTTGCATCTCCACTCAGGCGACACGAAGTATCGCCCGTTGCTGAAGAGTAATAGAAGGCGGCACATGGGTTGCTGCAGTGGCTCCCGAAAACTATGGTGTAGCACTTTGAGACCACTTGCTCTCGAAGAACTCCTCCACAAAGATAGTGCTGGCAGGAACAATGTAGATAGCAGGTATTGCTGATTCGGCTCCTTGCTATCGGTTGAATTTCATTGGCGCAGTACGTCAAGCATATCCACTTGCAGACCAAAGAAAGCTGCATTAGCAACGTCAAATTCAGAAGCGAATTTAATATGTTCGGCATGATGACGCGATTACCAAAATGCTTCATTATATAGACACGAACTTCTGGGAATAGATATTATGCGCAAGCCCAGGACCTCAGTGAGTGCCTCAGTAATAGAGGAGATAGCGCTGGTCCAGCTGAACTTGCAGTTCTCAGTTCAGTTGCACTGTGTAGCACTTAGCGAATCTCGCAATGGTTCTCCTCAGTCGAAAATTTTGCCATGTCTAGTTCCTGCTATTGGTTCAGGCAGAAACATATTTCGCCTAATTGGTGCAACCTAACAGGGGTGGATACCCGCAAGGGATTTAAGATGACTGTATTATATGCAAGGGCGTACCGACACACTACACTAAAGTCTCGGTATTCCTGTCTTTAGCTCTTGATATACAAAGACGAATCCGTTTGAGCGTTCACCTCCCGAGCATAGAAGGTAAATTTACAAGCCTACATCGAGGCCACTAGCTATACTAAGGTCCTCGACAAGCTATCCACTTATAGGGTTAAAAATGCGCTGGGTTGTTCATTATTTCTTATGTGCGAGGAATCAGATGTTGAAACCTCCATGTTCGGCAGCTTCAACGAACCTCCACAGTCCGGCTTCCCTAGCAGCTTTCTTGACAATCGACACCTCCTCATCCTTGACCGGGCGATTGATATCCTGGTACCTCACCGTTTCACTCCTCTTCTGATCTGCCTTCACACCACCCGGTTCCGTCACGTCGTCATCCGCCTCTTCCCCGTCATCTTTCTTCTTCCCGCCCCTCTTCGGCTTCCCCACATGCGCGCGCGGAAAGTACTGCTCCATGATGTGGACGAACAAATCTTTTGACACATTGTCCGCCAACCACTTCATAATCTCCACGCCCTCATCCTCTTTACCCGGCATGACCAAATGCCTGACTAATACGCCAGACTTCGCGATCCCATCGGGCGTGAAACACAAATCCCCCACCTGCCGATGCATCAACTTGACGCTCTCCATCGCAGCCTCGGTATACCCATCCGCCTTCAGCAACCTCTTACTCGTACTGTTCTTCCAAACCTTGAAATCCGGCAGGTAAATGTCAACCAGGCCATCGAGCAACTCGATGCTCTCCGGGCTATCGAACGCGCTCGTGTTGTACACGATCGGGATCTTCAGGCCCATCTCCCTCGCCGCGAGGATCGACAGCACGACCTGGGGGACGACGTGCTCGGGCGTGACCAGGTTGACGTTGTGGCAGTTCCCCACGGTCTGCAGCTTGAGGTACCACTCGGCCAGCTCCTCGGGGGTCAGGTCGAAGCCGTTGCGCTGGTGCGCGATGTCGTGGTTCTGGCAGAAGACGCAGCGCAGGTTGCAGCCGCTGAAGAAGACGGAGCCGCTGCCGTGGTGGCCCTGCAGGCACGGCTCCTCGCCGAAGTGCGGCGCGATCGTGTTGACTTTGACCGTCGTGGCGCCGATCAGGCACACGCCCGTCGTCTCGTACCGGTCCACGCCGCATTTGCGCGGGCAGAGGTTGCAGTTGCGGAGGTGCTTGTAGGCGGCGGCGCGCTTCTTGGCGGCGGTGCGCTCGTCGAGGAGGAGGTAGCGGGGGATGTAGTCGTCGAGGAGGAAGGGCGGGGCGAGGTGGAGGTGGCACCTTTGTCGTGGGAGGGGTGAACGAGGAAGCTCGGGGCGCCGCGGAGGTGCTGATAACGATCGATGTTGGGTTGCGGCGAGGCCTGGATGGGTGATCGGACGGGCCGTGGCAGCGGCCTTCAGCCGTAGGGGTCGCGGGCGGGCGAGGGATGGTGTGCAGAACATGTTCGGTGATGGGCTGCAGGATGAGGCATGCTGCGGCTGACGGTAAGTGGTTGTTTTTTTCCCAGACCTCCGAGATGGAGGTGCTGTGGTTGAGCGGCGAGCGGCGGACGGAGGCCATGACGTAGAATCGCGCCCGCGGGCCAGTTAAGCTCTCGCTGACGTGACAGCTGTTAATCGACAGCCTTCCTTGAACTGACTTCCTACTAACTCCATTGCTGCTGGAACGATCAACCTCCCATCTTCAACTGCATACTAAGCAGCATCCTGACTCTAGTCAATCACTCTCTTTCGCACTCGCTGTATTATCCTTCCGCCAGTCTCCAGTCACTGCCAGGAACGCCTTTCCATATCCACCCTGTCCCCTTCGCTATCGTCGCGGCCAGGCTCTATTGTGTCTACAGGGATTTCTACATTTGATTGATGAGTCGTTCCCCGGCGCTGCCTACGCTGATTTAATGATCATGCTGAATATCTCGATGCTCTTACCATCCATCGTTCAATAGGAACTCGTGTTGCGCCGCTGAGAATAGGTTCATGTATGGTATTGGACTAGGCTCTTTCAAGCGCTTCCCGCACAGCGATGGTGGTGTAGTTGGTTATCACGTCAGTCTAACACACTGAAGGTCCTGGGTTCAAGTCCCGGCCGTCGTACAAGCAAGAGCGCATCTTCTTTTGCCATTGTGGAGTATTTAGTTTTGTTGGTGCCAGCAAATTTTTTGCGTTGGAGAATTGCGCCGGTGCAATCTCGGAGGATTGACGTGAAGAAAACGGATGCCGGGTACCGGGGCAACCCAATATCTCACGAGTATGCTTTTATACGCGAGTCCTACCTAGGGAGCAATTCAATCTTCAGCACTTGCCGCGCCTAATGTATCTCAATGTGTGTTTTGAGGAAGGCTTCAAATGTACCCATGCGCGGCTTCTGTTGTGCAGCGTGAGGCTCGAGAAGGTGTAAATGTTATTTGCAGCGAATGGATCCCTGCAGGAATGAGAATTTATTGATGCTATATATTTAAAGCCCTAAATGCGTGCCGAGCATCACGATGTACAGACGCGTATATGTGTTATTCAATAAACTGCATATCATTCTCCCTCCAATTTCAGGGATCCCGATTCCCTCACCTCGGAGCGGTGATTGCCTGAAACGGGTTACCATAGGGACACGAAAGAAATGCTTCAGACATTCTTGTACGGGCCACGGAACTGTATCGGTAAGATTTAAATATGAAGAGAGCCATAGCGAGCGGTTAGTCCAGAATGTTGGCCCCGAACCATGTAGTTTTGCCTATCACGAGATGCGCTCCATCTTTTCAAAGATGCTTTGGTACTTCAATTTTAAACTCTGCCCGGGAAAAAATTGAGCTAATCGAAAGTATGGATACCTTAAGATAAACCTCCGCTTTGGATTAAGGCGAGGACTGCTTAGGGGGCTTAGCTGAGCGGTCATATTTGAGCCGAATCTCAGTCAAAGTCCTAGGTTATAAGACTATCTCCACCCATGATCTTCGTTAGCTAGTCGCTAGGTCGAGGAGTATTGAAATTCTGAACTATGCTAGTAAAAGTGTTTGTTTGGTTGCTCCAAGGGAAGGATCATAATAGCCGAATTCATTCACAGCCTGGGATTTAATAGTAAAAGGCTACGAGACAACGCACCACAAACTATTATTCATTCTAGCGTAGCGAGTCAAACATTAAGCACGAGTGTGATATGCAGGACAAGATAGACTAACTGTTTATGGAATCAGTAGCCACTGAGATTGCCCAGTGCTCGTACTCGAGGACCCGTCCAACTCAACAGAAGAGAGAGCATATCTTCAGCCACAATATCTCTTCCAGTCGTTCTCACTTCCCAATTGAAGAATATTTACAGATTATGGTACGCCCGAAATTTTATGTCTTGTTCGAGCCTCTTAGCCTGTCCGCTCTTTACAGCCCAGAACCAGCCTTCCGACGCCTTAATTGGCATTACGTCTCGTCAGTCTCGTTCTCGCTCAAAATCATGGCTTTACTCTTGTCATACTTGTTCCGGAAGCCGCTTCAATTCACTTCGTCCGCGAGGTTCTGGAGGCTCGTTTCGTGATTATTCACCCAGTCCGTGTAACCCTTTAGCAGGGTGTTTTGCTGGAGGGCTATCAGTGACTCGAGGTGATCGAGTTGGGTGACGAGCTCATCGTGTATTCCTGAACCAGTTGTCCTGCCACTGGCGCGCCTGATGGCCTTGGCGGTGTTCCTCAGTTCCATGATGCCAGCAGTGAGTTCTCCGAACCTGAACTATTATCTGGTATCTCCTTGAAATGGACGCCCGTAATGGTTATAAATCAAGTATAGTGGAAAAATTCCAGCGTCTTCTCAGAGTACCCATTCCGGACAGCAGCGCAGAGGGTACAGACATGACCTGATCTTGGTCAGCCAAAGTACAGCTGATGGAGGACCGGCAAAGCCGTACAATATGCAGGATATCTATATATCTAACCGAGTGAGTAATAGGATAACCCCAAGGGGAACGAACTGCAGATCTAGCTGATTGCGGGTCCGCTTCCCTTGTGGAACCTCCTTCACATGCTTGCGGATGAGTGTGCACCGGATCAGAAGTTTCTATCATCTCCATCAACATACCAGCCCCTAGTGACTGTTTCTGTGGCATGTGGGTGGAAGCCTTCCAGCAGTGGCCTCATTTAACGTCCCGCGAGTCTACCATTCTTACTGCTGCTTTGGCAGCTCTTACGGCCACTATCCGAAGCAGGCGCCCCCGGGGAGAATTACCCGAACAGGAACGCGCCTGTGTACAGACTTTACCTCCCCAACTTCTAGCGAAGGGACAACGCATGTTGAACAAATTATTTATTTTTGGGCTCGGTGTTGCTGTCTTGTGCTTAACCATAGCAGAGGTGTGCAGAAGCATGGCATGTACATCATCAAACGTCGCCAAGCGCTTACATTCCTCAAAGAAAATAGCACCGGCTTTCCCCAAAAGCTGGATGATGCAGAATCAAGGCGCCGCAGATCTGCTCCACCCGTCCGCCCTAGAAAATTTAGCTGCTAGCATAAACCACAGAATCTTCGCAAGTAGGTCCCTTCTGGTAAATATTACTGAGGCTCACTTTATTACGTGGTGGAAATAGATATATATACCTTCCTCCCACACCCAACCCCGGCATCGGCTTCTTTTGCAAGGGGCTCGCGGCATACCGCATTGCCCCTGCTCGAAATAGCGGCAAAGACGACGGAGCGAGAAGAAGGGGGGCGTGCGGCGAGGCTTGGCGGCGTGCAGGGCGGCGGCGGCGGCGGTGCGGGAGATGGAGGAGGACGAGGACGAGGACGAGGAGGGTTTATGTTGATTCGTTAGTCCGAACGGGCTGCATGAATTTCTTTGGGGGAGGGTGTTTTATGTGGGACGGAGGCGGTTGCGTTTAGCCGTCGGAGCGGCGGGAAGGGGGAGCGGGATTGGTGGCTCTGGTGAGTGACGGTCTTTGCTATTGCTTGCATGCGCGCGCGCGCGCTCTCTCTCTCTCTTGTGGCGCGGTGTCTACGTATGAGTGTGATGTTCTGTCTTATGCGCGACCGTTGCGGCTTGATGCCGTACTTTGCCTTTATCTCCCCCTCCTGTTGCCGATAAAGCCCGCTGTATGCAAGATGAAGAAAACGAATTTCCCGCCGCATTAAGCATTACCCGAAAGAGGATGGCTGAGGTGTCTCAGAAGGAGCGTAGGAAGCGAATACGAAAAAGAAAAAGGCCTAAAACAATGTCCCGAAACACGGTTTCCCCGCATGCTATGCCGGTGCGAGCAGAATTGAAAAGCAAAGAAAACAGGAAAAAAGAGAGTGTGTGAGATGACTAACGTCCATGATGCGCGATCCCCTTTCAGTGGGGGGGTTGATCGGCCGCCCGCTAATACAGGGCCGCATGGACGTTTCGAATCTGTGGGGCTAGCCAGAGACCCTTTGAGGTGACTTGTGCGTTCCAGCCGTTTCATTCGGTGATTGGTGTACCAGGTATCTCCCGAGTTTCGTAGCATTCTCCGTGCTTTGAGACAAATAGAAAGAGACGTGCAGGGTTGTCCAGGAGCGGGTATCGGAGAAATGATGATAAAGAGGAAAGGAAAAGAGAAAAGGTGCAAAGCTCGAGCAAGCGATCAGTTAACGAGAGTGAAGAAGCGAAGACGAAGTCATGTGAGAAATGAGAATGTAACGAGAACTCCTGGATCCCTCGTGATGTAAACGCTTGCGGACGGGGAAGCAAAAGCTTCTTTCTTAGAGAAAACGAATCGCTATGATGATCGCTCACACGCCAATCTTCCCAGCTGACTTCTCGCTCAAATAATCAGACGTCCCCGCCTTCTTTTCCATCACGGTCCTCATCGCGAAGCACACGATAAGTGCGATCTCGAGGATGACGGACGTGATAGCTAGGCCAAAGCCCACACTCTGCAACGCGCATTAGCAATCTTGAAGAATGCCCCTTAGAATCATCACAAAAAGAAAAAACTCACCTGCTCCGTACAAACCCTCCCAATCTCAAACGCACCCACGACGCCATCGGCCTTGTGATCGCACGCCCACCTGCCCAAGCTATCCCCGCCCTCGCCGGTCTCGAACAGCTTGTACACGACCAAGCTGGCCAACCAGCCGCCGACGAAGAAGATGCCCAGGCCGACGCGCGTGGCGGCCAGGCGCTTCACGGGCTTCATGAAGCGGGCGCGCAGGGCGAAGCCCCAGACGACGATGCTGGAGCAGAAGGAGGCGAAGCCGCAGGCGAGCAGCAGCCAGGTGGGCAGCAGGTTGATGCCGGACGGCCAGACGGCGTGCGTGCTGACGGTGTTGTCGACGGTGCCGCCGATCTTCAGGCCGCCGTACAGCGACAGGCTGTGGCCCATCAGGATGGCCACGGCGCCCGAGAGCACCAGGATCAGCGGGAGCAGCGTCCACTGCGCCAGGCGCGGCCAGCGGTCCTTGGCGAGGAGCGACGAGGTGGCGGCGCGCACGGCGGCGTCGTGCTCGGAGGCGTCGGAGAAGCGGGAGCGCGTTGTTGGTGGGGGCAGGTTGGCGGGTGGTGGGGGGAGGGTTGGGGGCCGGTTGGGGGATGGGTCGGTGGGGGGTGGTGCGGTTGCGCTGAGGGGAATGTCGTGGAGGTTGGAGGGTAGGGTTGCTTGGTGGAGGGGAGAGGGCGTGACGTCGTGGGAGGCTATGGGGGCGTGGCCGACAGGACTGAAGGGCGGTGGGCCGCGTGAGGATGAGGCCGTTCCAGGGCGTGAGGAGGAGGATGTGCCTGGTCGAAAGTCGGGACGGTGCGGTGATGCCGACGCAGGGCCGAAGTTTGGACGCGGAGAGGAAGCGGCGCTGGGTTGGTGGAAGCCCTGCCGTTGCGATGATGATGTGCCGGGCCGTGATGAGTAGTGGTAGGGTGCGGGAGCTGGTGCTCCACGGGTCTGTGATCGTTGGGATCCGGACGAGCCTGGGCGTGTGTAGTCTGGGGTGAAGGGAAGGCGTGGTTGCGGTAGAGCCTGTGATGAGAAGCCGGCAGCCGGAGCGGAGGGCGGGAAGGGAATGGCATCGTTGGTGCTTGGAGTTCTCTCGGGCCGTCGAGGCCTCGGTCGGTATGGCTGAGAGTAAGACATTGTGATTGTATGTCTTGTCGAGATCGGGAGGGCGGGCTGCGGACGGCAGCGGGAAGTGATGTCTCTGAGAGGGAACGAGCTGGATTGAGCAACTCGAGGTCAAGCGAGCGGACACGCGACAGGCGCGAATGGGAAACGAAACAACAGAGGCAAGGCAGGCGCGCCGAGCACCTTTTCCAGGGCAAGGGCAAATGACAATGCAAAGAATGAAAAAAGGCAAAGCAGTTCCGGTTTCACCAGCGGCGCCTCCTCGTGGGCGAGGGTTTGAAGCTTATCAAACGATCGAAGCCTTCAGGCACGTTTGCCGGGGGGTTGATCTCACCATATAGGAGCAGGCAAACAGGCGGTCCCCACAGCATGCCGCAGCTAGACGAGGCCGACCAACGGACGCCACAGCCTCAGATGGGAGGAGTCTGGGCGGATGTTGGCATCGTATCGGGCAAGACAGGCGAGCGGAGTCGGATGGCAAGTGGGCCGATTGCGAGGGCTCGGGGCGGGAGGGCAAGGAACATCTCCCGTAGGGCTGGGGGTGCCTGATCAGGCGCAGGGATCGGGCCAGGGACGAGGGCCGGTGGAGTCCCTTGTTAGATTAAGGCAAATGAAGCAGCGAGGAGCGCGGCGTTGGGGTCGCGTTGGCGGGCGGCCTGGCGGGGGGCGACGCCGATTTTGCCATTGTCCTTTGGCTCTCGCAGGGCGCGGTTGAGAGGATTCGAATTTTTGCCAGCCATTGGGAAGCATCGCGGGTGAATGCTGCGGGCGCAGGCAGGCGGAGGGCATGATAGACTTGGCTCGGCAGAATCTGGCGGAGGTGAGCAGGCCGACGTGGTGGGGAGAGTTGGCCTGAGATCTGAAACGGCGCGCGACTCGACGGCTGGCGGCAGGCGGCGGTTGGGCGACACGTCAACACCAGCCAAGTCAATCTCCGTGCTCAGCGGCCAGCGACGGACGGCGGACGGCGCGACCAACGGCCCCGCGGCGGTGATGCGGTGGCGCCGTTTGACGTGCGCCGTCGGCATGCCGTCTCACGATGTTGTGCAGCAGCCGCGCCGTGCACTGCGTCCAAGTCGGGCGGCCAGCCGACCAGACGGCCGCACAATATAATATCCTCCGCCCTCCTCCTGCGCCCGCGTTTGACGCACACGGGATACGTGATCGCGGCACGCCGCAAGCCGCACCGGCATCCAGAACTGTGCCGTGCCCAGAAGTCGCCGTCTGTCGATGCCCAGCGTCCAAGCAAGCTCCTGAAGCCTGCTCGCGCCCGCACCATATGATTCCAGAACGTCCAGCAATACTCCGTACTGGTGGTCAGTGTAGGCAGCTCACACGCCCGGCTATTGTATTGCATCGTGCCGCAGTACGCCATACTATATATATATATATATATACTACGTAAGTCGCGGCGGTGAGTTTGAGCCTCATGACCTCCAAGCTTTCGACGGCGGGCTTGCGCTCAGTCCACAGCTTAAACAAAGCGGAGCTCGGTGCCTGATGAGCTGAGACAAGCTGCCTTTCTCCTGACCTCCGACCTCTGACCCCCGACTCATGCACGTCAACGCGGCCTGCGCTCGCTGACGACGCGATCCCGACCTACATGGTATACGCGGGGCCTGCTTGCCCACCTACAAAACAGACGCGCACCGCTTGCTTGGAAACGGTCCAAGATCGGCCTACTCCGGATTTGCGCCATCAGAGAGAGATTCGAGATCTCGCTGGTAGCCCCCGACTCGGTCTCCGCACTCAGCACCCCATATCCGAGCTCGCTATACACAGCCCACATACGCGCAACTGCTATACGTGCGCCTGCTACCCTTGCCCATCCGAAAACGACTATCGCCGAAAATACGTGCTGCTGCTAAATATAGCCGCCAAGATGCAGCTCGCAGCTTTGTCAAGACTTGAAGAAACTCTGCTATTTACCTAGACTCGCCATTGTATCTGCATTGCGCTCTTGGCCGTCTCCATGCGTGTGATGCTCTCGCTGCCCTCAATGCCCTTGCCGAGTACCACCCAGTACAGAACCCCAACCCCACACCAACTCTCACAGTAACCGCCAGCGCCCTCCCATCACGGGCTCAACCGCTCAATCTTCCACCCACCCTCCGCCCCCTCCTCCTCCCTCGTATACCTGAACCGGTCGTGCAGCCTGCTCTCCCTCCCCTGCCAAAACTCCACCTCGGTCGGCACGATCCTCACGCCGCCCCAGAACGGCGGCACGGGGATCTTGTCGACGCCCTCGAACCTCCGCTCCACCTCCCTGACCCTCTCCTCCAACACCTCCCGGCCGGCCAGCACCTCGCTCTGCCTGCTCGCCCACGCGCCCACCCTGCTGCCGCGGATGCGCGTGTCGTAGTACGCCTGGCTCTCGGCGGCGCTCAGCCGCTCGACCGGGCCCTCCACCCGCACCTGCCGCTCCAGCGCCTGCCACCAGAACGTCAGCGCCGCGCGCGGGTTGCTGCGCACGTCGGCCGCCTTCCGGCTCGTCTCCCAGTTGCTGTACACCACGAAGCCGCGCGCGTCCAGCTCCTTCAGGTACACCATGCGCGCCGACACCCGCCCGGACGGCAGGTGCGCGGTCGCGAGCGTCGCCGTCTCCGGGTGCGCCACGGCCGCGCCCCGCGACGCCGCCTCGGCGAACCAGGCGTGGAACTGGGCCAGCGGCGAGGGCGACAGGTCCGCCGCGTCGAGCGCGCCCAGGCCGAACTGGCCGGCCTGCGACGAGGAGGCGCCCGCGTCGCCGGGGGCGAAGATGAGCTTCTTGTTGGCGGTGTTGGTGTCGGTGGGGTCGGGCTGCTCTTTGGCGGCGTGCAGCATGGCGGCGGTGGTGGAGAATTGGAGCGGAGGTGGGTGTGCGTGGGACGGTTGTCGTGGACGTGATGGATGGAGGCGGGGCAGTCGGAGCGTGCGTCTAGCTAGAACGAAGCCCATGCAGACAGACGGGATCAATTGAGGCGGACGGGGGGAGAGGGGGGGGGGGGCCAATATATGCGCTCTGGCGGCGTGGTGGTAGGTGGAGTGAGGGGGGGGGCTCGCGCAGAAATTTCTACACGACGTGGCAGCAGGTCATGGTGGTGGCATCGGATGACTGGTACGAGTCGTCGGTTGTTTGTATGACGCTGCGCTGCTGCACCGGAGATCGCGAGACGCCCGCGTCGTCGGTGCTTTCTGCGCGCCAATCGACGGGCGCTGCATGTAAAATTCGTCGGCGAGTCGGCGCCTCCGTCAGCCCTACCGCGGGGCCCTGTTCGCAGCCAAAAAAGTGTCCAGCTAGCTAGCTACACCTTCGCCTGCACACAACAAAACAACCCACATCCTCTTTCCTTCACCGCGCGAACACGGCTTTCAATCATCATGGTGACGCCCGACCCCACCGCCCCGCGCACCGCCGCACCCGCAACCAACCCCTCCCACGCCCTCCTCGCCCGCGCCCACTCCCCGGACACCGCCCTCCGCATCTTCACCGACCGCGTGCAGAAGAAGCCCCTCCTCCTCCGGCCCACCGAGCCCGACACCACCAACGCGCGCGGCGCCCGCCAAGCGGAGCGCGCCCGCCGCGCCGCCCTGCAGCGCCGCAAGACCAAGGCCAAGCCCGCCCCGCTGTCCGCGAAGCAGAAGCGCGCGCTGGGCCTCTACGAGATCCCCAAGGCGCACGCGCGGTACGAGGTCTTCGAAGGCCTGCATCGGATGTGGTGCGGGTACGTGAGGGAGGTGTTGGGCGTCGAGGAGGGCGAGGAGGGAGGACGCGCGCCGTACGTGACGCCCGCGGCGGCCGGGCCGAAGCTGGCGAGTGCGGATTTCCACGGCGCGGAGGTGGAGGTGGTGCGGTGTCGGTGCGTCGGGAGGGTGGGGCTGAGGGGCATCGTGGTGAAGGATACGAAGTTCACGTTTGAGGTGGTTACGAGGGGGAACGAGGTCAAGAGTGAGTGGTTTGGCGCGATGCCGGTTGCGAGGGGGACGTGGGCTGACGCGCCGCAGCGATTCCGAAGGAGCATACGGTTTTCCGGTTCGAGGTGCCGCTGGGTGGGGAGAGGAAGAGTCTGGTGTTCGAGCTGCATGGCAGTCAGTTTGAGAACAGGGCCCCGGACCGCGCGAACAAGAAGTTCAAGCAGCATGTCATGCCGGACCTATAAGACTCGGCGTATTTCCCTCGGTACCTCACAAAGTAACAGGCCATAGACCAAATGCCAAATCACATCTGGCGACCAGGTATCAAGCTGGGTCCTCTCGAGATCCCCACTCCAGCCCCGCGGATCTCGGAACACATCTTACCAAGGACATCGAGATGGTTGGACTTTTGCCAGGTAAATCAGAAACTTATGGTTTCCTGGATGCCTTCTTCGCGAAGTATATCCGCATTGTGTATGATTCAAGGAACATATATCGTGTGTGTATCCACCGAATCGCACTGATCGACTTCTTGATTGGCTACGACTCCAGGAATATATACCGTATACTGTATCCTCCTGATCAAAAGGTGGTCAACACCAGAGACGTCGCCTTGGACGAAACCACTCGATTCCAACCTCTTCATAATGATTCTTTATCAAGGACACGGTTTCAACCCATCAATGGAACACCCACTGATCACTCTTGACCCCAATGGTATTATTGACTCAAGCTCAGAGGAATGTGAGAGTAACCAAGAGGCTAGAATCGGGTATGCCACTCTAGAATATCGATCAGCTCAGGGATTCGCGCTAGATCCAAAGCAAAGCCCGGGGCGGAACCCACACAACCTAAGTCTTCACCGAGCCCTAATCTCCCCCCAGGAGAAGGATCATGGACCACCCACTGATATGGCGAGTGCTACTACATCAATCCAGACGAATGGCAACGACAAGGGTGGGGCCTGATATTGACAGCACGGCAGCGGACGTTCATACACAAAAAAAGCGTTCAATTGGAAAAGCTCCTTTTGAAAGGGTGCATGGCTTTCAGCCACACGTCTCGCATTTGAGAACCTATGGATACAAAGCATACGCCCCCTCAAAAAGAACATCTTCCAGTCTGATGAGCTAACTAATCGAGCATTGATCGGCTTTCTTATCGGCTATGATTCAAGGAACATCTACCATGTATGGCATCCACTACATCAGACGGCAGTTATCACCGAAGACGTCACGTTCGATGAAACAACACATTTTCAGTCTCATCAGCATGAAACCTTCGCCAGAGACCCTACAGAACTGTCGAACTGCACAAGTACGCTCTTGCGCTACAGCAAGGCAAAGGACCGCATTTCACAAATCAACAAAAACATCGTCGACTCAGTAGGAAGAGCATGCCCAGCCATGAGGGGAGTGGAAGATCATCATCCATGGACACCACTCCGCCACTACAAAACCGTATTGCGCCACCGGAATATGTCACCATTTCTGAACTCTACTCTGAGCTCTCAAAGCTCCAAGCTACTCCGGGTCATCCGAATCTGTATTCATGGCTAACACAATGGGAGTCGACCTTTCGTGCGGAATTCGTGCAACGGACATATATCACCACCGAGTGTGTTGGCGTCTTATTCATGGTAACACTTCAAAAGTACGATGCCACACTTGTGACAGTGATGGCTAGTGGCCTTGATGTTGTTCTATAGGAACCACGTCTGTTTGAACACGAAACAAGGAGGTGGAAGAGAAGGTCTAATAAGCGTCAAACGTTAAGTTGGCGATGTCACTGGTACAGCAGCTTCCTTCCCGTTGCTTTCCATCAATGGTGCTATGCTCCGATGTGATGCGCGCCGCGGCGACTAAAAAAAGCGCTTCAAGATTAGTCCAAGCAAGTTGGATGTCACCACCTGCCGTCAGATGCTCGTACATCCAATCTGTACTTCTATCGCCGGATATGAAGGGCACGAAGAGATCTGAGGCTCGGGTAAATCTGTGGATGTAGGACAGACACATGGATTGGCGATAATGACAGGGAGCGGCCAACATTAGTAAGGGTTTAGAGCGAAACGGACCGCCTTTCCTCCCAAGTTTTGGATACCATCTCATGCACCTTGAACACAAGCGTTTCTGGAGTTCCGATTCTGCATTATGAATCTTTAATTTGGCTCAATCGAGTTTATCCGGCCGTTTCTTCAAGTCATGCACCCGTACGGCTGACCACCTGTGATCCTTCCGGATGTTATCCTCCTGTCTCATCTTGCTTTCTCGTTACCAGGGTCATAGGACAGCCGACTCGAGTGGTTTTCAGAAATGCTGGCAGGGATTCGTTAACTTACGTTTTCGGAAAACCTGCCGTTGAGCAAAAATTCCTGTACACTCTCCGCGGACCGCAAGTCCGTCGGCTTTTCAATCGACTGAACCTTCAACCATACTGCTCTCTGTTGACAATTCCTTTCATTTTCTCACACAAACTCATTTCGCTTTTGACCATCGGACCCTCTCCCCTGTTGCAGCTTACCCATCTGGTCTTCCGTGGTCTTTTCAGCCACCTCGTTATGCTCTGCGCAGCATGGGGAGGTCAGAAAACTCCTAGTCTCTATCGTTTGCGTCGCTCACTCTTACTAGTCTCACCCTCTTTAGGATCTCATCTTCCATTGCTTTGATGAGATGGTATTATATTGGTGGTTAACTCGACTAAGGGATAATTAAGGCACTACTCATTCAAACAGACTATTCCGACAAAACCCAGGCATTACTAACTATTGACGCTGTACCCTGTAGCTGTTCTGGAATCCGATTGATCGATGTTCGGCAGATGCAGATGAGTCTTGATGATCCTTATTGAACAGTTCCGCCCTGGCGCCGGCGCAGTCGGCCCAGCTTTATGCCTCAGGCCTTGAAACCAGTTACCATCACGGGCCACGTCAATCTTCCAACAACAGCTGAATCATCAGGGTCTGTTGTAAGGCCCCCAAATCTCGGTATTATCGATAGTGCGAAGATATACTTTGGGCTACACCACGTTCATGCATGGACATATGATTAGGATATGATTGGAGGCCACACCCGCAAGCGGACGATCGTTCGAACTACCGCGGGACGGGCCTTGAAACCACAATTAACAAAAATATAGACATCTTCTATTCTCGGATATGAAGTAGGATTCGGAGATTACGGAAAGCTGCAACCTTTACTGTATAGCCATGAAACAAGGACTCATGGAAACGTTCAGATCAATTCTCGCGCACGCCGTTGTGCGAGCCAGTGGTTGAGATGACGTCCATTGCAAAGCTACACAGCCGTACACAAACCACTATTGTGATTCTATATTCCGCTTATTTATCCAGCTTGTTCAATCTGTTCCTCGCCTCTGCCCTCCGCCCAACGCCTTCCAAAGAGCGACGAAATCACCCGCTATCCCTTCTCCTCCCCATCCCATCCCCAGGTAGCTCAGCCGGCATCATCGGACTAGTACTACTCATGGGGCTTATAGTCGACATGGGCTCGGAATGGCTCTGGCTCGCCGTCCTCGCCGGACTGACAGGCGAATGCCCCGACGAGCTCGTCGTTGTCGCGTTCGACCCGCCCCTCTGCACGCCTCCGCTCCCACTCGCCACCGGCTTGCGATTCATGTTCACGTATTTGATATTCCGCACCCCGCCGGCCGCGCCCGCCGCGATGCCCGCCCCGTTCAGCTCGTTCCCCAGCAGCTCCTGCGGCGGCGGCGGCGGCGGGACCGGCTGCCGCCCCTCGCCGATCGGCGCCATCCCCGTCCCTCCTCCTCCTCCTCCACCCCCTCGCGCGTACATTTGCCGCGCCTCGAACGCGCGCTTCTGCTCGAACGGGTCCCCCGCCGCGAGCTCCTGGTAGTTCACCGCGGTCGGCAGCTCCGGCACGTCCGGCCCGGCCGCCAGCTCCACCGGTCCGCGCGGCGCCTTCTCGAGCATCGCCTTCTCCGCCTCGTCGCTGCCGCCGTCTCGTGTCGTCGCCGCGGCGGCGGCGGCGGCCGCGGCCGCGGACTTGGCGTTCCCCCCGCCGCGCGAGAGGAAGCCGAAGAAGCCTTTCCGGCTGGGGCCAGGAGCGCTGGAAGCCGGACGCCGCCACCGCCGCCGTCGTCCCATCAGGTACGCGCCGCCGATGACGCCGACGAGGAGGAGGACGCCGAGCGGCACGGCGACGCCGATCGCGACCTTGGCGCTAGAGGAGAGGCCGCCGCCGCCGCCGCCGCCGCCGCCGGCGGAGTTACTTGCCGCTGCGGTGGAGGTGGAGGCCGAGCCGGTCGGCGCGGTGGTGCCGGTGATGGTGCGGGTTTGCGCGGCGCCGGTGCCTGTCGCGGTCGCGGTCGCGAGGGTCACGGTCGTGGTGATGCCGCCTGGGAGGACGGAGATACCGATCGTGCCGATGGAGGCGCCGGGGATGGAGGTCGTGATCGGGAGCGTTGGGTAGGAGATGGTTGTTGGTAATGATGATGCTGCGGCGGTGGTGGTGCTGGATGTTGATGATGTGGTGGAGGGCTGAGCGACGTCGTCGCCATCGTCGTCGTCGTCGTCGTTGCCTGGGAGCGGCGGGTTTTGCGTCGACATGGCGGTGGTGGACGTTGTGGAGGCAATTGCGACGGGGTAATTTGATGGCGAAGACTTCTGCAGCTGAAGCAGGAGTCTTATACCGGTTTTTTTTTCTCTTTTCCTTTCTTTCTTACTGGTGCCGGTTGTTGGAAGTGATTGGCGGTTTGTGTTTAGCCTTTCGGGTTTCGTTCTGCACCGGGCAGGATTTTGGCCTTGTCGGGAGTTTTTGATTTGAGTATGGAGCCTGTAGGTGTCAAACGAATGAGGGGGGCCTGCCGAGCCGCTTTGGTATATTGCTTCGCCCTCGTGTCAGAGGAAATCGGAAACAGGTGATGGAAGAGATCATGGTTGCGCGGGGGGAGCATGTGCTAATAACAGCGGGCGATATCAAGAGCCGGTATTCGGAAACTGGGGAGCTTCGCCGGTGACTTGGACGGGAATCGGCTTTCCGAGTGAGTGCCCAGTTTCACAGCCCAATTTCTGGGTCCACTGGCGTTGCCTGCTGTTTGCTTTGCTTTGCTTTGCTCTACGTGCTTGTCCGTCATTGCCGACGAACCCCGCGGGATCTGAGCAGCGCGAGGCTGTGCAGTAGACGAGGATTTTCTGGGGCAAAGGATGAGCGCCGCGAAATGCCAGGGAAGGCAAGAAGCTAGTACAGGGATGTGTGCTGCTGGTGAAACTCGTGCCAAGAGAGCGTTTGGCTGGCTTGCTGGGCGAAGTTTGCCCGCAACACGTGCCCATTGGCCTGTTGATCGTGTATATGGAGGCGGGAGTGCACAGCCAATTGCTCCTCCCGTGCGTATCTGGTACTGATCGCTGGCGGCGTGCAGAGAGCACAGCTGTGCGTCCGGGGGGGAGCTGTCTCGTCGTCCCCACGCCCCGCGAATCAGCTCCCGTATGGCCCTGGCTTACGTCAATGCTAAGCCCCTCTATCTTCCGCAAGAACATGCATGTTGCATTAGAGTTGTCCGCCAAGCAGACCGGTCTGCCTCGGCACAGATTATTGTCAACAGAGATGGAGATCGGATACGGGAGGACGCTGTCAGTGGCCTGATCGGTCGCCGTGTCGTGCTTACGCGTGTTCTGTTCTCTCATTCGCCGTAGTCGCGTGCTTCTTGTCACTTTCCTGCCTTCTCTGTATTTTCTTTTTTTATCCTTCGCGCTCAGGGATAGTGAGGCTGTGAGGCTTCCCTTCTGCAGGAAACCTAGTTGAAACCTTGCCTGCATTGAGTCAACGGTGCACTACTCCGCCGTTTGGCGGCGCGACGGGCCTTCGGTACTATGCGTCGATGTCATAGACATAATATATCGGCAGCACGTGGCATCGGCACACACTATCCCGAACCAGTCCACAGGGAAATGCTTCCGTATTGGCCCAGAGCTTTGGTCATTGCAGATCTCACGTGCCGATTATTTGTCGTGGCAAGGTGTAATGTGGCTATGTGCGGCTTGCTGCAGTCACGTTACTGACGTATGAACTGGGTGCTAAGAAGGCAAAGCCGGATATTCGGAAGATAGATCTTGACGTCGAGATAGAGGCACTAAGGAAGAGTTCAAGAGAGTCGTACGTTACAGAGAGGCTGGCTGCTTAGGTCAAGGCTTGTCGCCGATTCAGATACGCCACAACGCGCCAATAACATGTCCGGAAGGTGGTCGCGTGTCCGCAACGAAAGCATTAATTGGTGGTGACTTGACTGTTCCGAATTGGCTAAGGCTGTAGTTCAGCCCTCTCTGGCCATGCTAACTTGCCCAGCAGCATCGGTATGGCACGGTCTTCCATGACTTTATCTATTCACATAGCGACGATGCGGTAAGATCAAGATATACATCCGAAACCTACTCAGTCGAACGAAAGGCTAATCGTTTAGATCCAAAATTTGACGGTCGAAAGGCTTGGAGAAATGCAGCTCCACGTACAGCAGCAGGACAGCCCGGTAAAAGGTCGTACGAGAATCATTACAAGATCACTAGAGCACTCTAAAGTGAGCGCGAAATTGAATGTCCATTATAGCGTGCGCCGGGGCCCCTGAGATGTATACGAGATCTCATGCTGATCATTCACTCTCTCCTTCACAAGTTTGCGGATACTGCAACGCCCATCGAATACTGTGAAATCAAGCAGAGATAAACAAGGTCGTGAAAGACATAATAGACAGATGAGGCCAACAAAGCAAATTCAGAAGAAAGAAACTACATCAAAGGATCAATCGGTGCTAAAAGCTTAAGGACTGTAGCTCACTTTTGGAAGCGCTTCGGACGCGCCGCCTCTACCATCTTCCGGCGTTGCGTGATGTTGACAATTTTCTTGAATATGTATTGTCTGCACGGCTGCTCCAATTGCCAATGTTATGTGACGTGGTAGTTGCAGTATGTTTGAGCACGACCTCGTAATCCAGAGCTCACGCTCAGCAATGTCTGCACCAAGCCCAGGCGGTCTGCGCCATACGGACAGCCATCGACATGCAGCCAAGATACACTGCCCGCCTCTTGGCCCGGCCTTCCGCCGCCGCCGCTCACGCCACAAGCCAAGCTCCGCTGAGTGCCGCCGGGAGACAGAATCGGTAACCGTGCTCCCAGAAACGGCCCTTCCGCGCCTCATTGGCCCGGATCATCCTTGGCTTCTTCTTGGACTGGAGCGGCAGCGACGCTGGCACCCAAGCCCCGTTTGGAGCGGGAAAAGAGAACTGCCCACCATGCTCCCAGAACCAGGCCGCGTGCTCGCACCCATCGCGGATGACCATGCACGGTTTGGCGCCGTTAGCGGCAAGGATGCGGACGGTCTCGACGTGGCCTTGCACGAACGCGGCGTGGTATGGCGTGCCGAATAGGCCTCCTGGGAGATTGGTGTCTGCGCCGTGGTCAAGGAGAGCTTTCACATTGCCCGACCTTCCGCGGAAGGCGGCGATGTAGAGTGGAGTTGTTTTGTATTCCATGTCCAGCAAGTCGATGGTGCTGAACATGCGTTCGACTGGCCCTTCAGCCAGTACCATGCGTAGCACTTCCTCGCAGTTCTTCTTGAAGCTCATTTCCGAAATGGCGGACCCGTTATGCTGAGTGGTGATAAAAGGATCCGCCCCGCCTCGTAGTAATGCAGCAGCGCACCGAGGCTGTTCAGCATGCATCAAAGGAGTGTACCCGCCATATGTCAAAGCATTCGGATTACAGCCGTTTTCGATGAAGAAGGTCACCATGTCAGAGTTACCTGCGCGAGCAGCACCATGAATCACCGTCCACCCCCCGTTGTCTACGACATCCAGACGTGCACCGAATTTGTGCAAAATTTGCAAGCATTGCCACTTCGAAAACCGGGAAGCTACTAATAGCGGTGTGGCCTCATAGTGGTTACGGGCCTCCAGCTCGGCTCCTTCTTCTACCAGTCGTACCATCGATTTCTTCCAGCCTTTCTCGCAAGCAATGTGTAGAGCGCTGTCAAAGGCTTCATTCACACGCCTGTTTGGATCTACACCTGTTTCCAATATTTCCAGTAACTCGTTCTCTGCGGCGCGGCTACATGCGAGCGGTAGACGTAAAGTGTTGACTTCTTTCTGCGTCCACGTCTGTAGTCCTGTCTCACGGCGTTGCTGGATGCGTAGTCTTGATCGGATAAGGCCTGCGATGTCGCGTCTTCCCGTCTTGAGCGCATCCATCTGCACTGCAGGCGGGATCTCAATCATAATATCGTTGTTGAGGAGAAGTCGAACGATTTCGTAGCGTCCATGTCGGACGGCTATTTCCAATGGGGTACCCAAGGCGGACGCACGCATCGGCAAAGAATTGTCAGCAGACAGGAGGTATTCACAAACATCCAATTGCCCGTTCTGGCATGCGACATGGAAGGCAGTACACCCATCTTGTCTGGTCTTTGCAACGGTTGCACCTGCAAGCACGAGGATTTCACAATTCTGCCGGATCCCAAGATACGCTGCGACAAAAATTGCTGTCTCTCCGGCATCCATTTCCTGATCAAGGTCATGCGGTCTCTGGTCCGACCTCAAGAGCCATCGCAATGCCTGTGGCTTCGTGTTCGCTGCCGCGATATGGATCGTACTGGGACGATGTAGAATGTAGTACCTTGGTTCGCTGTCCACTGGATCAAGAGGGATTGACCAGGATAGGATGCTCTCGTTATAATCATAGCCGGTCAGAGGGTCAACAATCTCCTGCAAATAGTCGTTTCCTTGGTCCACAGCATAATGATGCAATCGTCTTCCAGCGTAGTCTTGAATATATGGGTCGGCTCCAGATTCGAGAAGAATTTGCAGGCATTCCTTCTGCTTGAAGTACGCTGCTGTCAAAATCAGCGGTACCTTTCTTCCTTCGAGTCCTCTTGGCTCATCGACCTTTGCTCCGTTACGAATCAAGGTTTCCAGGAACGTTTTTCCGCCCAGGCGGCAGGCGTGGAAAAGTAAGTCGTATCCATTATGATCGCGGCTGTGGACATTCTCTCCTGCAGCCTCGAGCAATTCGTTCACAAGAGCAGGTGTCGAAACTACATAGGGCGCCCGCATCAGGGCGGTACACCCCTCCTTATCCCGAGTGACTGATGTTGCGATCTGATTGGCGTATTGTGAAACCAGGTCCTCAATTCCATCCTTTTTCGTTGAGCACAGCCAATGGAGAATAGCCTCGTCATTATCGAACGGAGTTTCCAAGACAGCCGTCGATGTACGTTCCATGAACCGCCGCAGAAATTCAACATTATCCCTAGGAGATAATGCAGCCGCGTGCAAAGGGATATATCCGTTACGATCCTTTATAGCCATATCGAACGGATGTTTGAGGAGAATTTCTACAACATTTTTGAACGGGAAAGCTGAATCACAATCTGCAATCCAATGAAGGACAGTTCTACGTTGATTGTCTTGCCGATTGAGGCAATCTTCGTGACTGTCAGCTTCAATCAGGATGCGGAATATCTCTGGGAGAGATCCTGACAAGAGTCCGGATAAGCCTAGTGGGATTGTTCGACTGTGAAGAGCTTTTGCAAAACATATTAATGGTGTGCAGCCATCTGCATTCCTGACCGCAAGGCTTGCTTGAACCTCATCTTTTGTTTTGCAGACGGACTGGATGATTTTGATAGCGATATCTGCGCTTCGGGAGGCGGTTTCGGGACTGGTGAGCCAGATGGCACAGTTCAATAAGAGAACATGGAGCGGGGTGTTTTGTCGTTGATTCACCGCTTCTAGTGCTGCCGCCCTACAGGGATTGAATCGAGGATCGTCCGCAATGGCTCTCCATATTTGATAAGCATTCTCTATGTCGACGTTTTCGAACAATATGTGGACGTAGTTCATGTCGTTCCAGGCTTTTTTGGTAAGATCGGTCTCTTCTTTGAAGAACGTGTCGATGACAAGGCGTGTGTACTCCCTGGGAAGCTCCAGCTCCCCCAAGCCGCTGTGAAGCAGTATGTGTAAGGGAGTCACACCGTCATGAGCAGAGCATGTGATATTGAGGCCCCGCTTGTACAGAAACCAGAACATTGGCCTGTATTTCGACATGATCGCTGAATGAATAGCCGTATATCCAGTTTTGGAAGTCTTTTCGAGATCAAGTGACGGATGCGCCTCCAGAAATAGCTCTAAGATTTCGATGAATCCGGATCTAACGGCACCGAACCAAGGAGCCTGGCCCCAATCATCTTCCATCTCAATGTTCTCCTGCGGGTCTGGAGAAAGTGTGAGCAAAAGTTGAACCAGCTTCGTGCATCTACCAAGCGCAGCACGATGAAGCGGTGTCCGTCCATGCTTTTGTCCTTTGTGCGAAATATCAGCACCCTCAGATAGGAGGTACTCGACGACATCAGTATGTCCATATTCTGACGTGTCGCAAAGAAGCTCGGAGAGAAACGTCTTCCGTTCCAATCCTACCAGGCCGGAGAGTTTTGACAGGATTTGTTTGATTGTTGCCAGCTGGCCGTTGATCGCAGCTGTCTTCGCTATTTCCTGATAATCATCCTCGAGATGAGCCGGTATCCTATCGGGTATTTTAGGCTTTGTCCCGTTTACCCCGCCTCCCGATGTGTAATCGGCTGCGCGATGGACAAGCAAGCGCTGGAATTCGAGAAGCGTAGAGTCTGGATCTAGCCTCTCGATCTTGGTAGCTTCGAGAACTGCGCGAATGATTTCATCTGATCCATTATCATTTGCGAGACGGATTGCAGTCGCAGTAAGTGGGCAGCCGGCTTCCAGGAGTATAGACAACAGATCTGCGTCATCGAGGATGATCGCACCCTGAACGGCGTAAGGCGCGTAAGTATGCTGGGCTACGTTCTCCTGAAGTATCCTTTTCGCCGTTTTACGTCTCTGTTCTGAGTTCGGGAGCCCATCGTCTTGGCTGTTCAAGAGACTTAAACCAGCCACGCATTCCAAAGGCGTTGAAAGAACCGTACTGCATTGACTCACATCAACGCCCTTGTGTAGTAGGAGATCCACAATCTCATGAAGTCCGCACATACTTGCAAGGTGCAGCGGGCTGATGTCGGCCATGCGGGAAGATAGCTGAATATCATCATCAAGCGCGACATACTGCGATATCCAGTTATACGCCCAGAGGACAAAGTTGTTGCTTTTATGTGTTTCAAAAAGACGTCTTGCGAGTAAAGAGACAGAATCAGGCATTTCAGAAGAAGGTTGGGCGTGGTATGTCCAGAAACGAGAGGCGTAGCTGTACAGATGATAGTCTTCGGCGGCGTTGTCCATTAAATCTTTGTTATCGTTGTATGGTTTATTGAACTCTTCCAGGAGCAAGTAGGTCAAGCAACTACCCGCGAGGTATTTGTGGCCCTCTTTGTCGTCAAGTTGGAATCTTGTAAGAAGTCCGGCACCTGGCAGAATTGTTCTGAGGTATTCCTTGACGCTGAAGTGGCTGAACGTAAGAATGTCGTTGTCTTGTTTGATGAGACTGCTGCAATGGCAGATGATCTTTTCCATATCCACTGGGTCATCGAACGAAGTATCGCCGTCCTCGATCCCGATAGCGTGGGAGATTTCTGGGACAGAAAGTGGTCGAGCGGCAAGAGCAATCCAACGCAACGTCCGCTCCAAATACGTGGCTGTGAAGCCTTTCGCAGTCTCAGTAGCGCGAAGCAGAATACGTTCGTATGTTCGTGGTAGATCTGGAGGGAGCTCTCTTAGAGCTTTACGTTTCTTCCCATGTGAGGGCAACGAGCTGAGGTAATCCAACTGGCATCTGAATTGTTAGAGCAGAATAACAAGCGTAGAGATCCGCACTTACTTCACCCACTGAAACCTGGAAGAATATATTAGCTTCCGATTCATGCTATTTTTCTTCAAATCGACCATTTCATAGACTTACATTCCATCTGAGTTATCCACCAAGTATTGCAGTATCTCATCTTTGAGCGCAGTATCTTTGGGAGTTGCACTGCTGAAACGGGACTCGAGTTCTGCTGCAACGAACAATCTGACATCCGCTTTGGAAGCCTTAATCTCAACCTTACTAAACTCCTCGAGGCCGTTTCGGATATCTCGTTCGGCGCGGCTGGTAAGTAATGACTTGACTGTACCATTATCCGAGTCGCTCAGCTCCGACAATATTTGGACCATTTGACTACGGTCATGGAAACACTCATCCAAGCCATCAATCACAACAAGTGTGGTATCGAGATGATTAGACATGTCCCAGATCAATCCCAGTAGCGCTCGACCGTCTGCAGTAAATTTTCCGAACGATGTGTGTTTCTCATGGAACTTTTCGAGCTCGGCTAAGGCTCCCGAGTTCTGGATAGCAAGCTGCCTGGCAATCGAACCCAAGATATTCCGAGCACTTTGTGCATTAGAGTTGTTATGTTCACAAAAAAAGAATGCGGTTGCGACCCTTGAGGTCCGGAGATCATTGATGTATTCAATGATGGTCGAGCTGAGCACTGATTTGCCAGCTCCCGGGATGCCGTACAACCATAGACTCGAGTTGTTTTCGGATATAAAGTCCTGGAAGTCGGAGCCCTCCAGAAACCACATTCCTGTACCTTTCTGGCGAAGCGCAAGATGACGTTCCAGGGCCTCCTGCGGCTCAGATTCACTGAGTTCTTTCATAATTCTGTTCTGTTTGTCGCTCAAACGGCGTTTGCTCTCCTGAATCTGGGCTGCACGGATCTCAGCCTGGCTCCGTCTAATTTCCTCCAAGTGGTGGGAAGTTCTGGTTTGCGTCCTCAGCACTTGAGCGAGTGCCGACATGGAGTCTTTTGACATGGCAATGGAGAGCGTCGATTTGTGCTGTTCGAGGTCGGCACAGAGCTTTGCGACTTCTTCTTTGTCGAAATACCAGCGAGTTGCTTGTTTGAGCTTATCCCATCGTCCGCCAACTTTCTCAGGCGGATAGTATTTCTCTTTGCTGCTTGCTCGAGCTATTCCATCTTGAAGATCCAGCTTGTACTTGCTGAGTAATTCCCGAATAGCTTCGAAAGTGTCGTTGCAGGCAAATACTATGTCTCCAGGTGATGTATCGGCGAAAGAAAGTTCGTCCATCTGTTCCAACACGAGTTTGACGCCCTCCAAGACCGAATACAATGATATCACGCTCTTGTAGAGACCATGCAGCTCGCCTTCAGCAGCTTTCAGGGTATGTTTGATTTCATTTATACCCTTTGCAATATCTCGTGCAAGTAGTGTCAGGCCTCCAACGCTTGCTGTGATGGAGAGTGGGTCTGTCATAGCGACCGCAGTCGCCGTCTCAGCCCGACGATCTACTCGACTTCTGTGATGGTGGGATCCAGTGCGCGCGGGCAAAGAAAGGGACCTTAAAAACTCAAAGTGTTCCAGATATACTTGGCTGTAGTTCTGGCTTGCTGATGGAAATGATGCTGCGGAGCTATGGTAGGTGGTACTGAGTGAGGGGGTGCCCAGCGCTTTTCTTCTAAGTCTGCACAGCCGCCAAATGCAAGCCACCGGCCCCCAGCTGACAAGATCCTGGCGTCCATGCATGTCAGAGCAGACAAGCTTCGCAATTGGTGGTATTCCAGAGTTCTCAATGCAACGCTGGTCAGAAAAATGTGCTACAACCACAGCCAGCAGCGCTGGTAACCGAAAAATGCAAAATTGCTGCGCGAACCGTTTCGCCAACCGCGCGGGCGAAAACAAATTAGAGGTAACCATTCGAAGGAACAATTTTGCTCAAGCTGGTCTCCGCTACCTACCAATATTTTTATTCGATAACCCGCTCCACAAAAAAAAAAATCTAGGCGCCGAGGGTTGCGATGCAGTGCTCTACCCTGAGATCAGCCTTGCAACACGGCATACAGCTACTCAGCAGGCAAATGATAAGCAGTCTCAGGCAGCAGTGAAGTGGAGGATGAGTAAAGCGGCCGGGCCACGGATTATTGGTCAAGCGCTAATGTCCTCCTTCGTATTGTAGTCTGTGAATCGTCATTGTACGCAAGGCTGAGAAATGGTGGCGCTTCCATCGAAAGCCAGTAGCCATGAGATACCAACTAAACCGTGGGGGCTGAATTCACAACATATGCAACGCAATCCTAGATAACAATACTAAGTATTTGAAATAGGACTAATAAAAGAGATCGAGGGGTATTCGAGCAGGAGGCTACCGTAACAAGTATAGGCCTGCAAGGTTCGCATAAGAGCGCTTGTATCATTACTGCGTTTTCTGTGCTTCAGTTAAGGCTGGACTATTTTGCAAAGCCTGCGAGTAAACCCCAATATGTACATAAAGACGAATATAGATGGCAAATCCAGAAATTAGAGGAACTAGGTATCTAGCCTGTTGTTCAGCAAATCTTGGAGAAGATAGGCTGGAAAGTCGCGATATCGCCGATACATTCTACCGCTGACGTGAACGCGGAGGTCTTGGACCCTGCCTCAAGCCAGGCGTTATTTGTGACGTAGATTCGCTTACAGCCTCTTTGGAAGCCGGTGATCATAGAGAGTGTGGGAAATAGTACATACTTGTTTGCGTGATGGATAGCCGTTGGAAGTTAAAGGCCGGGCGCGTTCCACCCGATACAAAGGAACGGCCGAATTTTGAAGCCCAAGGACTCATTCCTCACGCTTTTACGCACGACGAAGAGATTTGCAGTTCCATACAGTAAATCACTCCACTTTCCTCTGATTTCCTTCATCGACCAAGAAGACCTTTTTTTTCCCCGGCGCCCCCTTCGAAAAGCGATATCCTGCCAAGAAAATGTACAGTTTTATGCACAACTCATACGTTTGTAGAATAGGGAAATCATTACCATGAGAAAACGAGAATTCGGAATTAAGCCCCACACAGCATGTCAAACGCTATAGTCCAGCTCGTCGAGACCAAGAGAAGCTTGCATCGTGCATAGCACTTAATATCGACCTTATCCGGCCTGAATTTGGTATTTCGTGAATCTTTCTCTAACCTCCTCCGCGCAGCTCTCCTGCATGCACACTCCGTGGGCATCCGACATCCTCGCTTTCAATATTCAACTACATTAACATTAACGCTCACCCGCTTGTGAAATTCAACGGCATCTTCGAGGAAGACAACGTCGTGGCGCACCTCTCGTGCAACCGTTCTCGCAACAATGCCAACCAAACAACCGTACGTGCCGCTAGCCTCATCGGTCTCTATTACCCCGCAGCGCTTTCGGTTGGGAACTATACTCTTCCCAAGCGGAAAGCGGTGGGTAACTGTATGCCGGGATTTCTAGCGACGCCACTTGACTGTTTGGAAGCGCGGACGTCACGCTGCGGCGCTGCCATACGTGTGTAGGTGTAGGACTATATAAGGCCACTAGCCAGCACTGCAAAACAGTGCGGCGTCGTACTTTTTCAGTCCGTCAGTAGGATGTGGAGCATGTTCAGGAGGGCAGGAAAGAGTGCATACGAGAAGGTGACAAAGTCGCACAATTGGTTGGGGGTTGCGAAGAATGTCGGAGAGCTGGAGATAGTGGAATAGTGGGAGGAAGGAAGGGGAAGGTGTTGATGTTGGGCGAGGAGGGAAGGCCGGCAATGCATGTTTTTTAGCGGCGGGGCGTAATTGATGCGCCATGTACGGTTTATTTTTCAGAGGTTGTGGCTATTCAGAAATAAGTTTGAAGGTTTGAGCATCTGAAAGATAGGACAATATGAAACAGGAGCTGTTAAATCAAATTTAAATTAGAAGGAGGGGCTATTTATCCAAAGTGTAAAGTTTTGATGCACCCGGATGACCCAGAGACTAGTAGTCTGGAAAGTAGTGACGCCACTTGATACTGCAACTTATGCAATCTGATTGTACTTGGAGCCTCTCTATTCCCCCCTAAGGCTTCCAAATAGCCTTGATTAGCCCGTGAAAGGTGTGTTGCCATGGTTCAAATTCCAAAGTGAATCTGGAGTCGGCCTCTGCAAACAATTGCTCCCATTCGCGCTTGGTACGCTCCTTGCCGTTCAGAGAAATTAGCATATTTAGGTCAGATCTCCTTAAAAAAAAAATAGCTGTTAGCATCATGCGTGCATGAAGGGTATTTGCAAGTCCTACCTGGCCTCCCGTTGGCGATAATCCGCCAACGCCATCTCAGGCAAAATTCTGTCACACACCACAACCATCGCCCCATCCTTCAAAGCAGGAGTGATACTCTGCAGAATCTTGACGCATAGGTAGTCTGGCCAGTCATGCAAGATTTTGCGGAAGAAATAGACATCTGCATGTTTGACCGGTTGTTCGGTGAAAAAGTCGTGCACTTTGAAAGAGATGCGGCTCCTGTACTCGGATGGTAGATAATCCTCTCCCATCTTGACCGTTTCTGGCCGGTCCTCCACAATAAAGCGAACGTGTTGCGTGACCTCAGCCAGTTGCATACTTACATAACCACGATTCCCTCCAACGTCGACTACCGTCACATCTGGCTTGTCAATGTCCTTCCACAACGGACTCTGGGTCAGGCCGTCCGGTCCTTGATGCAGCATTTGCCGGCCCAGACGGAACATACCAGCTAAGGGCTTTAGCTTATCCGGATGTCTCGCTAGATAGTCAAACAAAGGTTCCGTGGACTGGTTGGTCAAGTTCCAGGCCGTATGAGTTGGCTCACGGGAGCCGGGCCATTGTTCAAGCGCGTCCAATGCTCGTATTGTGGTCGGCCAAAGTTGTTCGGTAGCATATGTGGCGTGATCCATGAAGTCCTCGTTATCTCGAAGTGACCGCGAGAGGATTGTGTGAGAGACAACACCAGGCTTTGGCTCTTGAAAGATTCCCATGGTAATGGCGTGCCGGATCACCCTGGTTAGATTCTCCTCGTCAAACTTGATTCTCTTGGCGAGTTCTTGAATCGAGATTCCTCCATCTGGGACTTGCAGCGGTATCTTGTATCGAACAATCGCGTGCAAAGGTATGAGGTCGACTGACTAAAAATCAATGTTTTAGTCAGGCTTACAGCAATTCATTCGAGGACTCACGCTGTAATCAAGGTGGTATAGATACTCCAAAGGACCTAGGGCCATTCTCTCAATCTCTTGGATTGCTTGTATAAGAGCAGCGCGATTGTTGTGGTCCTCTGGCGCCAGACTGCGGAATCCAGTGATGGAATCTAGGTCAACAACTCCTCGTTTGTCCAGTTCTTTCGCATTGGCGAGAATCGTCTCTGCTAGCGCTGTGAACGACATTTTTGTAGCCTTTTCCAGTTGAATATGGTCCTCGTGAGGCCTGAGAGTCTGGGGAGAATTTCTGTATTTCAATGTTCGAAGTTCATGTTGAGGAGATCTCCCCCGCAGTTAAGCTTTCCCCTCACAAAACTCAATTTAGCCTAGCCTACGTAGCAAACCTTCTTGCATTCCGATAATTCCGACGCGCCCATAGCATCTTTCACAATTTTCTCGGCCGAAGTCGAAGACGCTTGCACGCAAGCCCGAAAACAAAATAACCAATCAGTTTGCTGCTCAAGTTTACCGCTCTATTTGCCGAGGCCGGTAGCGCAAGGAAAAAGTGAACTTTAAATACTCTCTACGTTCTAGACTTTGGAGCTAGGGAGCACCGTATGCGTTTCAAGTGCTGATACTTCTACACTTTCTCGATTCCGGTACGGAATCATGCTAGCTTACAAGGAGAGCACATAATTCGACCCATTTTAAAGCTTACTGGATCTTGATAGCATTCCACCAACTTCTTGGTGTACAGAGTGGCGTCAAAAGAGTGCAACTAGTCGATGTTCCCTGTGAGACCGACCCAATGCCCTCGAAGCCAGGGTTTCCGCTGACATGCACAAATACAAAGGTAATCTTCGCTGAGCATTACGAAAATCTAAAGCTTATTCAAACGTCTTTTCTCCTCCTCCTGTTCTTTCTTCCGCTGCAGCCGTTTGGCTACAACTTTCCGGGGACTCATCCCGTCGGCGTACCCAATAAATGGCGCCCCCACCTGGTACCCCATCATGTCGACTAGGCGGGGTGGAATCTCATCCAACTTCTCCCAGTCCACAGCGAGGAACTGATTCTCGAGCGGTCGCACCCATGGCTGACAGTACTGCACCGTCAGTGCCCGCCGCTCCTCCTTGGTCGAATTCTGCCCACCGCCATGCCATAGCGTGCCGAGGAAGTAAACCAGGCTTCCCCTGGGCATGACCACTGGCTCGGCTTGGTCTCGCGTGGGAACAGGGCGGGCGCCCCATGTGTGCGACTTGGGCACGACGACTGTGGCGCCGTTGGTCAACGTGTAGGGGTCGAGCGCCACCATGATTGCCTATCGATTGATGTCAAACAGCAGACTCCCAAAGGAACGCATGCCGAGCCCATCGGCACTTGGAACATATGTACTGTTCCAAATGGTCTATGTGGGCGTGGCAGGGTGATGAAGCCATCGTCGTGATGGAGGGTCTGCGGATCCTCACCGGGCTGGATGTTGATGCTATGGAACGCATTCAGCAACCAGCCTGGGTCGAGGAAATAATCGTTGAGCGCCATGACCACTGGATGGATGGCGAACTTATCGAAAACGCGCGACTTGTTGAGCAGAGCGTAGATCCGACGGGTCTTGAATCCTTCGAATTTGTTGCGGCCGCCGGATGCTGCGGGCCCAGCGGAGGCGTTGCTGGCAAGACGGGTTAACTCGGTGGTGGCTTTGTCCACCTCGGCGTCGGTGAAGGCCTTCTCAATTACGACGTAGCCATTTTCGATGGCTTGGTCGATGTATCTTTGGTATTGCGGGTCAATGCCCTTTTCAGCGAGTCTCTTGTCAGCTCCAACCCGTTGGTTGATTTCGAGGCTATTTTCGGACTGGCGAGTCCAGAAGTCCGTGCTGCCAGACTCTTTTGAACGCTCTTTCTGAATTGCAAACTTGCCAGCGATTTCAGATGTCGCGTGGAAATGGATAATTGCACAAATTTTATATGGTTAAGAAGCGGAGAACTAGTACACCCGAGGTCCGAGCAGATCGATTAGTGAATTAAAATCGGCTCACTTGGTGGAGGCATTTGAATAACCGTTGCATGGAAGATACTGATGGTTCAGGATAACACTCATGACTTTCTTCATCCGGGATCCATGTCGGGTGCTGGTGTCGGAATTGGTGGATACTATCACAAGAAGAACTTTCCGCACGGAGAAGTACCATAGATGATGTCAGAATGTAGCATGTGGAATCAGAAGTTATTTGTTTTGAGGAAAACTTAGACATGGCTTACGAACTCTATTCTATTGATCCCCGCTTTCCTACCTACATCACGGGCAAACTCGGAAAGCACCGGAAAGCAAACACCGCATCATACCAATTATAGTTGAGTTTCGGCTCGTTTCGGTAGAGTTCGGGGCTAATATCATTGTGATATAACTAAAGTCCGGTGTTGGATTACTAAGCCCTTCGAGAATGAGCGAATTCCTTGTGCCTGCGGTTGCCCACGAGAAGGAAAATGCGCGCGCAGCAACAGCTAAACATAAACGAATGAAGTACCTAACATAAGTAACGAACAGCTGGTCAAATAGAAATCTTTCGGATAGGTATCCGACACCTCTGCGAACTCACACCGTGAAGAAAATTAATAGATCACTTTGAGCTTTATAGCTCCAGCTTTTGGATGTTTGTTTGGACGTCGCCGAGCGGCCGGCTCAGCGTCTCCATCCGATGTATCCACCTTTCGATACTGGCTAGCATAACACCACGGGACATAGCAAGCCCCAATGAGTTTGTAAGAAGAATCCTCTATGCCAAAAGGTCGCAAAACGACAAGGTAATCACAGTCCCCAAGCTGACACACTGTATCTCCTTTCTGAGCTGCGCAAGATACCATTGCGAAACCGTATCCTGAAAGGACGGCGAATCTGCGGCCATATAACGCTGCACGGAACTCCCGGACATAGTACATATACAATTTGCGTTCTGTATTCCTTAAGGATGCCTCCAGCGCTCCAGGCGAAGACGGAACATCATCTTGGTGAACGTCTTCACTAATGATGAGGACTTCCCAAATTTCGTGCCGAGCTTTTCATGATAATTCACTCGCTGCCATTTCCGCAAGCTTAAAAGAGCATTGAGTCCTGTTTAGCAAGGCCAATTGATCAGTGGCGAAGGCGTCACCTTCATCACCAGTAACAGCGTCTACAGTGCCGACGATACGCGAGTGCACAGACAGCGTCTTCCCGCCATCTACAAATTCAACTGCATACGACTCAAATATTATCGCATCTAATCCTAAGCCTCCACAGCCTTATTCTCCTTCGTGATGCGCCACCGCGAGCTCGTATGTCTGGTGTAAATCCGATCGAGAAGGTTCATTCGAACGTTCAAACTAGGATGACTATATAATTGGCCTTGTTGCAGTTAGTACAGAACGCGGATTATTCGCAATTTCCTACTAATTGATTAATGGAACTCGCATTGGGTAATCCTGCCTGCCCTGTGATGGTCTGGTAGCTCTACGCACGAGTTATATATACGCAACACGATTTAAGATGACCTTGTCAGCTATCAACTTCCTTGGTCCAAAGACGTTTGGAAATGGTCAGACCAGCCCGCACGATGTGATATCACACCAGCGAGCCATATGGCAAACGACGAAAGCAATACGAGCTGGCCGTTCTAAAACGAATTGATCCAACATACCCCGAAGACAGGTATTCCAATATCAGTGATGATTGCAATTGAGAATAATCAGCATCTTTCTCCATAACGTCTAACTTGTGTAGCAGAAGGGTCATCATAGTATGTATAATATTTACAAGGAAACTCGTCAGTTTTACAAACAGGCTTACTGTTCTCCAAGCTCGCCTCATTACGACTTCCATTGAGCTCCGCACAGGGCACGGCTGCCCGCCAACCTCTGCCCAGACTCTCTACACGTGCCAGCCGAGCCACCCTTTGAGCCGATAACATGTTTCGGCGACCTGGATGTCGTGGTGCTCGTAACCTGCTTGCTCTGCACCGAGCTCTTATCCTTGCAGCTCAAACCGCCCGGACACGAACCAGCCACGCTTCCGCTGCACAGCGGCAAGCACACGCACGCCGTGACCGTCTTGCCGCAGTTGATCGGAACGTTCTGCACCGCTTTATACTTCGGGCCGCACCCGCCGCTCTTCGGGCACAGCTGGATGCCGCTCGTCTCCGTCCCGATACCCGCCTCCAAGCCGAGCAGCGGCGTGTCCGCCTCGGTATTGACGTCCAAATCCGCCACCAGCGCGTTCACCTCCACCGGCTCCGCGGTCCTCGGCGGCGGCGCCTTGGCCGCCGTCTCGTTCCCGGACGCCGCGTACCCCGTCGAGCCCTCCACGCAGAGTCCCTCGTCCTCCCAAGTCGCGGTCGCGGCGTCCAGCCACAGACGCGTCATGTTGTACACGTTCGCGAGCGTGAAGTAGATCCTGCAGTGCGCGGCCAGGTACTTGAACTGCAGGGGCGTGCCATCTCCCTCCCTCACCTGATCGCGCAGGTTGACGCCCGCGAACGAGACCGTCTGGATGCCCGGGTCGCGCACTTCCGGCAAGTCGTCGTGCGTGCTGTTGTCCAGGTCGCGCACCCACTCGATATCCGTGTCGAGCAGGTCGGCCGAGTAGAGGCGGGCGCCGCGGGTGCCGGAGGCGGCCTGCATGGGGCCTGGGGTCGGCCTGCCGCCGGCGACGACGGTGCGCGCGCCGCGCTGCGTCATCATCTCGAGGAACTCGGCGCAGGTGGACGAGCAGAGGCCGTCGGTGAGCAGGACGATCTTGTCCGCCGGCCACGGCTGCGCGGGGTACTCGTCCGGCAGCGACCAGCCGTCGAAGGCGCTCTCGGAGAAGACGTCGGAGGTGAGGTTGTAGCGCTCGGTGAGGGAGAAGGTGTCGCCGTTGTAGGTGCGCGGTCCGTAGTATTCTGCCCACGACGTGAAGTTTGCGCCCGTGTCGGCGTTGAGCCGGTCCGTCACGACCCACTCGTCGGCCGCGAGCAGCTCGTAGAAGTTGTCGTAGTCGTCCGTGCCGGGCTGCAGGCTGTCCCAGTAGCCGGTCGTGGCGCGGCCGAGCGCGTCGGCCATTGCGTGGCTGCGGCGTCTGCTGCCCCGGTAGGCGTCGCCGTCCGGGAAGAAGCGCTTGTAGGTGTCGTAGGCCAGGAGGGACTGGCCACCCAAATTCTGCTGCAAGTCGATGACGACGTTTGTGATGTTGGCTTCTTGGGCCTGCGTGATAAAGTTGATGACAGCTTGGGCGAAGCTGCCGATGTAGTCACCGTACATGTCGAAGCTGGGGATGCTGAGAACGCCTGTTGATGTGCCATTGAGGAAGTAGCCAGTGACAATGCCGCCACCCCCACTAGAGAGGCCTTCCTGGACGATGACAGGGTTGGTGGGATACGCTCCATAGCTGGCGTCGTTCCAGTTGGTCACGTTGTCGCTGCTTGTGTCGTCGTCGCCACTGCCGTCATCAAAAATGGGATAAACGGATTCATTGTACGAGGCTGGTATGAGACCAAGTACAAAGTAATTGTAGAAATCCCCTCCTGTTGTGAGCGGTCCCGTGTGAGCTGGGTTGGTGTAGATGGCAATCCATTCATCGTCAAGATATGAGTCGTCAGCCCAGGTGAATGTCAGCTTGTCACCGGGATAGAAGGTAGCGCCTCCGGAGAAGACGTTGTAGAGCCCTTGGATATCGATTGCTGGGCTGCTCATCAATTGATTCCAATCCGCGTGTGGCTCAAGCGTTCCAGGAGAGTTAAGTGCGGCGAACTTGCTCAAAAACTCGACGGGATCTTCACCATTAATGGCCGTAATGGGTTGGGGGTCGTTGGTATATAGAATATCGCCTGTTTCTATGTCAGTTTCATAGCTGAATTTCCGGTCCCACATGCACTTACCGGTGATGTAGATTTGAGGGGCTTCTTTCCCATCCTTGGAAACAGATACAATTTCGTACGAGCTACCAAATGCGAAGGCAGAGAGAATGCCAGACCAAAGGTCGACATGCATGTCGTGCACCGAATATACAAGCTTTTGTACCTCAGCCTCGAACGCATACTGATTCTTGTAGTAACCTGCAGAGATGTTCTGCTTTATAACCGCCAGTTGATCTATTAAATCAACTGCCGGCTGTTGATATCCTTCAGGCGGATTCTTCAGGTATGCTAATGTGCTCTGGAACTGCATGGTGGTGTTGTAGTATTCAATGAACCGCAGAGCGACGGCATCATTGAAAGGAACGCTTGCCAAGCATTGATATGCCTGAGAAGCCGAGAAAACATAAACGCCTAGACGGGTTCTTAGCTGCAGATACAAGGAAGTCAGCGTTCTTGAACCTACCGTTGAAATCAGCATCCTGGATGATGTCACCACACACGGTGGGAATGGCCAGGCTGCTGCTGACGGTTGCTGAAGCTTGTGCTACGGGCCTCGGCGCTGGCTTTGAGACAGCAGAGCCGAACAGCAGGCACGAGAGTGCCGCAAAGCGAGGAAGCGACATCTCGAACGTGAGTTAAAAGAACGGGTTGGAGGGCGAAGACGCTAAACATTATATGGCTTGTCGCATCTACTATATAATTTTCCCGTAGTCTACTCATCGTGGAACAGAGCCTCACTGGCCTTCTAGCTAAGCCACCGTGCCTGCTTTGGGGACCGTTTACCGTTCGGAGACGTACGCGAATCGAGTCTTGTGTGCCGAAACGGCCCCCAACACCATCCGCCTCGCTTATGCCAAGCAACGCCTCCACCGCCCGGGCACACTAGAGGCCCTATCACAGGTCACAAATAGAAAAGCCAATACTCCGATCCTGGGGGCTAACTGTTGCGTCTGTTGATTTGAGCATCTCTCGAATACACTAAGCATGCTCATCCGGTGACGCGGACGAAAGCCCACACGTGCAACGCTGGCTTGCCAAGGCCATTCCAGATTAGTATCTAGTAAATAAGCCTCGAACCACTCGGTTACTATAGTTGGCTCATTTGCCTTCCGCTCCCACCACGAGCCTCTACGCTAGTGCAAGGCAGCAAAAGCATCACGGGAACGGGAACATTTCAACCCCACCGAGACCACTTGACTTTCCGAGGAGAACACACCATATTCAACGTCATCAGAGAACGCAAAGGCCAAATACTACTCTGCTACTTTTTTGAACGGTAGTTTCTGGCCCCCAGACGGGTACATCCGCAGACGGTACAGATCATGCATCCAGCTCTGAGCGAATTCTACGAATTGCCCTTTGATCTCTACCCCAGCTTATTCGGCTGGTTCTTCCAATTGGAAGAATTCGATCATTGGATACGGGAAGACCGGTTGTGGCAGCTTCGGTGCGTTGGTAGTCCGGGATCAGGAAAGGTAAGACACGAACGTCGCAAACGTGCAGATCACGGACATTTCGGAAGAAAAAGAAACGCTAAGCAATTTCCACATTCTGAAAATTCATGCCACTGCTGACTTATTAAATTACCAGACGACTCTGTCAGCGTTGGTGGCGGCTCGACTGCGTGAGAAGTGCCAGGGACGAAATGAAGTTGTTGCCTCCGTCTTCCTGAAAGAGGATGTCGATCACTCCGAGGAGAACGGCTTCTGCGAGGATTTGCTGGACAATATCTATTACCAACTGTCGATTAAATGCCAAGAAGCTGATGACCTGGCCGCTCGTCTTTACGAAACGTACAAGCAAGCCCGAGATAATGGACGAAGAAGATCACATCAGTTGCTGAGAAAGGCTCTAGCCAAGCGGTTAGCAAGCCTGCAACGCGCATTCCTGGTCCTGGATGACATCGACCGCTGCTATGAAAGCTCCGCTCTAGAAGTCGAGCTATCGAGACTCCAAACCCATGGTCTGAAGATTATGACCACATCCCGCGTCCCTCACAACGCGTCAATCCTCAGCGTCAGCTGCGATACGGGCGCCCACGACGAAGAGTGCGGCCCATCACGCGTAACGACGTACTGGTGGTGCCAGCGCTGCAAAGATGAAAACGATATCATCTGCCACCCCTGCAAAGAAGGCGGGCACGTCTGCCGAACCTGGTATGCAAACACCCCTCCCGTTTTCCCCCCAACCAGAAACTAACTCCCGACCAAGCGGCCACGGCTTCTTCCTCACCGAACCCTACCACCACATCGACGTAACCATCAGCATCCCCGACGACGCCATCCTCTCCGCCTTCATCGCCCACGCCCTCGAATCCGTCCACGGCGACCTCGACCTGCGCTCCACCGCACCCGACAAGCCGCCCCTCTCCCCGCTCGGCGCGCTGATGCGCAAACGCGACGGCGGCGCCTACCCGCAGAAGCTCGTGCACGCCATCGCGCAGAAGGCCGAGAGCAACATCGGCTTCGCGCGGCTGCTCGTCGAGCTGGTGCACGACGCGGGCAGCGTCGAGGACATCGAAGCCGGCGCGGGCGGCGCGGGCGACCGGCTGCCGAAGCGCGTGGTCGACTTCTTCGACGCGGGCGTGCGGATGATCCAGGCGAGGGGCGATGCGGCGGAGCGGGAGCTGGGGTTGAAGGCGATTTCGGTGGCGGTGGATTGCGAGGACTGCGGGTTCAAGACGTTCGAGGAGGTGAAAGGGGAGTTGGAGGAGGCCGGGAAGAAGGACGGGGTGGCGGTGCTGTCGAAGGGGTTGGTCGTTGATGATTTGATCAGAGCGGCGAACGGAATGCTGGTGCAGTTGAAGGGCGAGGAGAGGCAGGTCGCGGCGTACCATACGTATTTCGGGTATTACGTGCGGGAGAACTACAACGCGGCGCTGTTCTGGGAACATTCGATGATGGGAAGGCACCATGGGCGGAAACAGTCGAGGACGGCAGAATTTGCGGGGATGGGGAAGACGAACACGGTGGGTGCTGGGAAGCTGTTGAAGATGCGGAAGCATATCAAGGCCGTGAGCAAGTTGTTAAAGAACAAGAGGGAGAAGGTAAATATCAAGGATTACAGGGGATTTAAGTTGAAGAGACGGATTACAGGTGTGTTTTAACACTTCAGAGAAATGATAGCGACATTAAGAAGCGTATCTCGCAATCAGTCCAGCCAGAAATTGTGACCCTTCTCTTGATGAGGTTTATCCAAGGCTTCGCAAGCTTCATGGAAATAGCCTCGCTCTAGAGTTCTGAGGATATCAAGCCCAATGCCTTTGAACTGTAAGGCGCCTGTCCGGTAGAAGTGGTTTTGTTCTCCTGTTGGCTGCATGATAATGCCGACCCCGGAGAAGGTGGTAGGTAGTTGCTCGTAAGCTTCTGGAACAGCCTGGGGTTGGGTGTCATCGCTACTGACTCGGCTTGCCTCGGAGGGCCGGGAGCTTTCCTCACTTCCCCAGCTCTCTTCTCTTATCCCCTTGCTAGTTTCGAAACCAATACCGTCGGGCTGTATATCCTCGCTCTCTTCATCTTCGTTCAATACTTCACCAGACAGCTCATCTCCAAGTTCTTCTTCATCCTCGTCATTCATTTCAGCTCCATCTCTGCTCATCGCCAACACCACGAAGCAGCACTCATGAACTGGGCTCGGTAGCTGTTGATCCGGGAAGACCTCCAGCGCCAGGTTCTCCGGACCCATACCCGGAAGATCGACAGCCCACTTCCCAGAATCTTCCAGAGCGAAAATCTTCAGCCTCCCCACCGATCCCTGAACGGCAATGCTCCAACTCTTCAACTCCGGCGGCAGATCCCCCCGGTCCGTCACCTGCGACGACGCACTCGACAAGACCGTCGCCGTCGACTCGCCCGACTCCTGCCTCCTAACCTTCCAACTCCTCCGCCTCCTCTCCCCCACCTCCCTCTGCTGCGCATCCCACGCCCGAAACTGCTCGCTCCAGCTCGACCCCCGCCGCGCGCCCAACGCCGGCCTAGCCCCGCCCGCCCTCTCCTCAACGACCACTTGAAACCGCACCGCCCCGCCGCCATGATCCCCGACAACGTAGCACCTCCTCCGGCCGCCGGCGGTCCGCTCCCCCACGGCGACCACGCCGTCCAAGCTCGCCCAGCTCCAACTGGGCGCGCGCAGCGGCCGCGGCCGCCAGCCCGCGGCGCCGCCGTCGACCCGCCACGCCAGCTGCTCCTCCAGCCGGGCCTCCCACAGGCCGGCGCCGTAGGCCTCGCCCAGCGCGTCGCGCACCAGCTTCGCGATGCCCCACACGGCGATCAGCTTGTCGGCGCCGCTGGTCAGGCCGCACGCGGTGTAGCTGCGCACGGCGGCGGCCCAGAAGGCCTCGAGGCTGGCGTCGGCGGGGCCGGCCAGCGGGCGCTGGCGCAGGCTGCCGGCCGCGTCCTGCAGGCGCGCGCGCCAGTGGCGGTCGTCGGCGGCGGCGGGGGCGTCGAGCGGGGCCGGGAGGCCGTGCGGCAGGGCCTCGCACGCGGAGAGGGAGCCGCAGTCCCAGAAGATCTGCGAGGCGGTGAAGTGGCAGAGGCGCGGGGAGAGCAGGCGCTCCTGGAAGACCCAGCCGCGGGTGTAGATGGGGGAGGCGAGCAGGCGGGACTGCCAGAGGGAGGCTGGGAGGACGGCGAAGGTGGTGTTGGGGGGGAAGATGGGGTTGGTGGTGGATGACGGCGGCGGGGTGGTGAAGGTTGGGGGCAGGATGGAGGACGGGAGGCGGGTGCGGAAGAGGCCGCCGCGCGAGTCGGCGGAGTCGGCGGCGGCGAGGTTGCAGTGCGAGTTGCGGTAGACGGCGTGCATGAGGGCGGCTTCGGAGTGGAAGTCGCCGTGCGGGCCTTGGATGATGCAGAGCGAGTCGATCCAGATGTAGCGCACGGAGAGGGCCTGGCGCGCGACGATGATGGCCTGGCGGAAGTTTTTGGGCAGCGTGGTCCAGGGCACGCCGAGGGTGGTCAAAATGGGCTCGTTTTCGGGGGTAAGGTTGATGAAGGGCGTCTTGCCCCAGCAGTGTGAGAGCGTGGCGTATTTGACGCCGGTGAGGCCCGTGGCTTTGGTATCGACGACGCGGATGGGAGCGGTTGCGTCGTTCCCTGCTAATCCGATGTCAAGGAGGCGAGTAGGCGTGAAAGCATTGTTACGGGTTTTCCGGCAGTTTGGATGGCTGCTCTGGCAGATCTCCATCCAGCGCCTGCACTGTGCTATTGATTCTGGCGAGTCTGTACTCGATCCCAGATCTTGCTCTGAGGGAACTTGTCTCAAGTCTGATGTCGCACGTCAGTCAGACTCCTCATGCGTTGAAGATTTCCAGTAGTGCGCACCTGCATCTTTGAAGATGTAGAACGTCCTCTCCGGAAGTCCGTCTGTACTTGTGTTCTCCGGATCATAGTTCGGCCTAAAGGAGATGACAATGTACGCTTCAGATTCTCTGCTTATTCCGCCGTGTCGACGAATGCTCCAGACATGCAACGGCAGTTCCAGCTCAGCGAATGCCGGGGCCCAGGAGCCCACATCTTCATAAAGAGTTGAGCAGAATGTGCACTGCTTGTGAGCGGATCGTTGAAGGCCGGCAAGAGTGTTGTGGTGGTAGCCCCAGGTCCTACCGGCTTGCAGCACCGCAGTCCGACAAAAGTCGCAGATCATGGTAAATTACGGTGAGGGACAAAAGGGCAAAAAATAAGACCTGCTGAGGTAGGGTCATGAATGCGGAATGCCGGCCTTCTCGCGATGTGAATCTTCATGGTGAGTTGCCTCGGTGAGGCTGAGACAGGCGTGAGCACTGACTCTACAGAATAAGCCGCGGGGTGGGGGCCGAGACACCGTATTTAGAAACGGCAGGTGAAAGTAGTGGGGGCCAGAATCTGAGGGGCAACGTGAAGAAGAAAAAAAGGCAGAGGAGAAAGCAAGCAGGTCTTAAATCATATAGTTCAGACCCTGTGATTGCGGTTAGTCATCTGCGCTGTTGAGTGCCTCTTGGGTTGAGCGGGGAAGTGGGTGATCCCTACAAAGATGTGCGGAGGGAGGAGTGGTGGTGTGGACTAAAGACAGAAATCGCTGGAAAACACGAGCTTACTTATTTCTATGAGTGCATATTCTCTCGAACTATCTAAATGGATTGGAACGGTCATCACAACTAAACACCTTCTGGGTTCTGGGATAGAGAATCTCTTCAACGGAAATAATCTAAGGACGGTGTCGGTCGGATTTTGTCAAGCTTACCGGCCATGACTTTTGCCAAAGTCAGCAGTACCTTTGCAGGATTGCACACGTGACCGTCGAAACCCGAAGTAGATGGTTCTGGCACCGGCTGGGCGAGACAGCAAAGTGCCCACCTACGTCGGCCTGACCAGGCCGCCGAAGCCGGAGAGTGCAGCGCGGAAATTGAGTAGGCTGACGATGGAGCGCAGGACGCCGTGCCCAGCATTACGAAGGATGCGATCAGGACCGAAAGCGAGGGCGCGGTGAAAAGGAAGAAAAGAGGACTGAGGCGCCAAATGGCTCGCGTCCCAAGAAAGTTATCTGATCCGTCTTTAGCGGCTTGGCCCTCTCTCCGCCCATTTCCCATGCCACTTTATCATCAGATCAGTTGAGTGGCAGCGGAGACTCCAATCAACCGCCAAGAATGCCACGGCGGAGCTGCATGGAAGCTGCAATCGGGCAGGTACCACCCTGTGGCGTCCTTGGGCCGGAGTCGGTGCTTCGGTGCTGCCACAATACGAGCCTTTTACTCGCCGCATTACTATTACGCCTACGCTGGAAGTGATGCCACAGCTGATCAAGATATCTACGCCTCGACCTTTCCATCACACGTCCGCAGTTGCCGCATGGTTAAGGAAAAAAACAAAAAAAAAAACTAAGGAACACTTGCACGCTGATCGCCGCAGAACAGGCCCAGAAGCCTGCAAGTCAGCCAGCGGAGCGGCCCTCGCTTAGCCTGGAAGAGTCCGGCTAGCTGGCCGGCAACTCTATGCCTTAAGCTTGCTTGCTTCGCTCCAGACGATCTGCGCTGCCGCCCTCCTTCACTCGCCGCAATGAGGTTGCATGCCCCACCCCCCGCAACGCGTATCCCAGACTCTCCGCCGCATCGCCCGCGCGCCAGACGAAAAAAAAAATAGACGGCATCAACCCGAGTCACGTACGTAATTCTACCACCCAGCTGGCGTACCTTGCCCACGAACAGGCTCTGATGTCGGATGTACCCGGAGAGCTGGTAACAATGATGCATTCGAAGCAGAAGTTCAGCATACTACCCTGCCCGAGCAGGCCTTACTGCCATAATCCTCCTCCCCAGGCAAAGCACGCTCTGCCCCCGTGCAAGAAAACAAACCAACCCCATTTCTCAGAACACGTTCCCCTTCGTCTGCCGCACCTTCTTGACGTTGATGTCCCGCCAAACGAGCACGCACACCAGCGCGACCGGCATGAAGCACACGCCCGCGATCAGCATGCGCCGCTGCACGTACCCGTACGCCCGCACGATGCCGTCGCGCGCCGCGCTGCCGACCGGGTACGACAGCTGCGTGACGATGTCGCCGTAGATGAGCGCGGCGCTGGCCTTCTCCGGCTCCGGGAGGTACTCGAGCATCTTGCCGGGCATGAGGTTGGTCCAGATGGCGCCCGAGATGGACTGGCCGACGGCGCCGCCGATGCTGGTGAACATGGCCTCGAGCGCCAGCACCGCCGCCACCTCGTTGTGCGGCACCGCCGCCATGGCCGCCAGCTGCTCCGTCATGACCAGCGTGCCGCCCGCGAACGCCGACAGCACCTGGCACATGACCACGTACCCGATGGCCGTGCCCGGGTGCCGGAAGTGGATGAGCAGCCCCGTCGCGAGCGTCGACACCGGCACCGCCGCCAGCGCCAGCCACTTGAACCGCCCCGTGTAGCGGATGATCAGCCCGACGAACGGGCCCCAGAAGCAGGACCCCAGCGAGTAGATGTTGACGATGTAGCCCGAGTCGCGGATGTTGAGGTTGTGCACCACTTGCAGGTACGACGAGAAGTAGAGGTCCCAGCAGCTGGGCGAACACTTAGTCCTGGGCTTTCTGAGCCGTTGGGTGTGAGGAGTGATGCTTACTAGAAGGAGAGGAAGAGCGTGCCGGAGAGGATGCAGGCCGCGAAGACGGTGCGGTCTTTCATGTACTTGTATGGCATGAAGGTGACGGGCGCCCCGAATCTCTCCCACAGCACGAAGACGACGATGAAGACGAAGCCGAGAACGAGCATGGCGATGATGTAGCCCGTCTCCCACCTGTTGACCGCGCTGCCGGCCAGCGTCAAGGGAACGAGCAACAGACACAAGCCGATAATCAGGAATAGCTGGCCGATGACTACTTCCTATCAGCAGCCCCCCCTTCTCACATTGAACTTTCCGATCACTTACCGTCGAATTCTCTGCTATAGTGGTAGACCGACTGCCCCACAGACCGCCCGCTGGCAAGCCTTGGAGGGAGCAGGCCCTTCTTCTTCGCGATCCCGTTGCTCCAGATGAACATGCCAGCTACCGGGGCCGCGACGACAGGCAGAATGATTGCGAAGCACCCGAATGCCCATCGAAAGCTGCTGTGGTCGTAGAAAAGCTGCGCGATGGCTGGCCCGGCGAATACGTTGGCGATGAAAGGCGTTCCGTTGATTCCGAAAAAGATCATCCGGTTCCTCAGAGTGGTCATGTCGGAGAGGAAGACGTTGATGACGTATCCCATGCCGTTGTAGCCCACCCAGTAGAAGCACTGATGATATTAGCAACGGATCCATTTCCAGCTGGGGCTCTACGTTTTACCTGCGCAGCTGCATAGGTCTCGACATTTTTGCAAGCAGCCATCATGACCAAGCCGATTACCGTGAGGAAAGTCATGAGGATGAAGCCTTCCACTCGTCCCCAGATATCGATGAGCTTGCAAATAGGGAACTTCGACACTCCGGCGATGACACCGGAAAGCACTGATGTTGTCGAGTAAAGAGAGTGCTGATAGAAACTTGAAGTCACGTAGATACCCAGGTTTCCGGTGATCTGTTGCTGCAAAGAGTTGGTGAAAGTGCAAATGTAGATGCTGTATGTGGTCAGAAGTTGATATGTATAGATGATCGGCGATCTTACAATATGCCGGTGATGAACAAGGCCTTCATGGTCCAAGCCTGAGTGATGGCCTCAACACGCTTGACGCCGTCTTGGATACGAACGCTCTCCTCATCGCTGCTGTGGTCGGTATCGAGAACGTGCTCATGTGGTATTTTCTTGTCTTCTGGTACTTCATTAGGTTGGTCTTTGCCCAGAGATAGGGAAAGATTCGCCCCCGCGACGGGAGGATTAACCCCATCGCCGGGAAAGGAAATGACAGGAGCCCCAGACATGATGATCAGGCTCAGTAGCCAAGTGTTCAGGTGTCGTGCTGAGATGCAGGTGGAAAAGGAATGCCACGATCGACCAAGCGGGCAAGGGTGGATCGATGTTCGCACATTGAAGGCGTACGGGCATGCACGGGAGGCTGGGGTATAAGTATGTACGGAGGTATCGGCAAAATGTGCATTTAGTCGAACGAGATACCCACGGCCAAGAGTCGAAAGCGATGGTGTACGCCTAGACAAATGCTCGGTGCCATTGGGCCGGGGCGGAAACCCCATTCTTTCTGGCGGCTTGGCTGTTTGCTGCCGTGCACCCCGACTTCGCTCGCTTCCCAAATCGCGGCTTTTCCCGCCTTGGGAGGTGTGGATCCCACATACCCCCATGCCAGCAATCCGTGGACAGCAAGTCGCTCCGCTGACATTATGTTCAGCCGCTCTACCCTGCGCTTATTCTCCTCTAGATGGGCCACGTCTTACATTGGAGGGGTTCACGCATCATGTCCAACGCCTGCGTATGCAGCGCTCCGGCCAATATCAACCCAACTGTCATGCCAAGGGCGCTTATATTTCCGCGCCTCATCCAGCGCAGTCGCCGAACAAATTTTTCTTTCCGCGCAGCTGAGACGGCATTCTAGCTACAGCGGCGGTAATCCAGACAAGCGCCACACATGGACGATCAGCACAGGCTCTCGCCACGCTGTTGTACCCACGACTCTGGTTCGGACGAACCAGATGCTGGTCTATTTCTCGACCGATTAGGTAACTAGTGAAGCCGATCATACGCCTCGTAGAACCCTTCCATTCTCCACCTCCACGTTCGGAACAGCGCTTCCGTCTCGTTCTTGTGCGTGACGTTCCACCATTTGTCGTGCAGCATCTTCACGCCGTGGTCAATGTCATTTTTGCTAGGATACTGAACGTGCCAGACTGGGTCAATCTTCGTCCACAGCATGTTCCCCAGCTCCTGATGCACCCAGTTCAGCAGCCCCTGCTCCGGAAGACCGGGATCGAAACCTCCAGGTTGATCCAGGAACCACTTGTAGTACTCGAACATCTCCTTGGACGGCCGAAACACCATCAGGCCAGCATTGAAGAAATACGGGTTCGGTAGATCCTTCGGGACATTCACAGGCGGGAAGTCATGGCCTTCGTTGATCTGTGTGATTGCCGCCATGACATACGTCTCGGGCTCAGGCGGGCCGTTGACTTTGCTCTCCGTCTTTTTCGTCTTACATTCCCTGACCGCCGGGTCGTCGAAGAGCGCGTCGACCGGCTCGAGGAGCAGACTGTCCGCGTCGATGAAGGCAATGAGGCCATACTGCTCCATCTCCCACATGCGCAGCTTTGTCATCACGTCGGACCACCGGTCTTCTGTCGGGTTGACCCAGTCGGCTCCCAGGTGCTTCAGCTCGATCACCGTTGCTCCGTCCTTGGTAAGGCGCTCCCTTTTGCTTGTCGATACCGACTCCGCAACGAACACGACGAAGGGGACGGGCTTGCGCAGGCGCGTTTCCGTAGCATGGACCATTTGGTAGGTGAGCATGCGAGTAGCGACGAAGTAGTTGTCCTCAGAATCGTCCTTGGTGGCGTTTGCTGGCGAAGTGAGGTAGGTTGCGAATATTCTGTCAACTTTTGCTGGCTGCGATGAAGCTGCCGATGGATTTAACCCCCATACCACGCCTGCAGGGCTCCCTGCGGCGTCGTAGAAGGTTAACGTGCCGAGGACTACGAGGAAGAACGTGAGGATGGCGACCAAAATGGCGACGAAACGCAGCTGACCGGGTAACGACATGGCGAAACGAAGAGCTCTCGCTCTAGATCGTGGGGACCACGACAATACATGAGCAGCACAGAAATCTTATCTGATCCTCCCATCGAACGCAACTCTGCAGGAGCCGAAGCATTCCGAAACGGGTACAAGAAAGACGTGCCCAACATCAAAGCTTCGCCTACAGTGAGCACAACGACTTCCGACTCCAACCGGTGCCCGGAAGACCCCATTTAGGTGAAATTTCTCGACGATCGCTCGTATCGGTGTTGGACTTATCAAAGTCAAACCCTCGCTTCTGCAGCTCCTGTGGGAACAGATTGTGGGAAAAGAAAAGCTGTGCCGCAATCCTTCAAGCGAATTGGACGACGCTTCGCCATCGGGCCATTCTTGGCGACGCGATCAACCCCGAGTCGGCAGATTTTCAGCTCCACTACCGTCAACTAGTTGCACCTTCCTAAAGGATCCGGTTTCCTGCTTGCAACTGAATCGGAAACTGCCCATCACATGCCATCGGCTACAGCATAAACACGTCTGATTCTTAGATCAGCCGCGCGAGATCCGAAAAATCGCCACGGTCCGCTCGAGACTTTCACTGTGGGTCACTGCCCAGTAAGACCAAGGCAGGTCGGTGAGACGGATCAGATAACTTTATCGGAACCGCCTCGCAGGCGTCCTGCTGACACCGCATGCTACCCAAGACGGCGCCACGCGGGAATGTAGACGGTTGAGGTCTCGGCTTGAGCTTTCTTAGAAAAAAAAAAAAGAAATGGGAAGAAGCGGAAGAAAAGGGATGCACAATCGCAACTCTCCGGTGTTTAACCATCATTCGAGGATGCTCTTGTATCCTGATGGCTACTTACAGCACCGAGCCAAAGATATCACTGTGGACTTCATTGCCATAGGAGCCTTTAGACATGAATGCGACTCTCTGTGACGTTTGGAAGATTCTTGCTCGCACTTACATTCATATAGCCTTGCCTTCGTTTGCGTAACTGCATTCCTCGAGCTCGCTTTGATCTATTCATTGATCTATGCGGGATAACTCTTTCGTCTGTCCTTCCAATGCGCATTCTCCGACTCCGGCCAGTGTTTGTCGGCACCCTCCAGTGTAACCATGTGAACTAGGTACAAGTGAGCCCCACCACCCAGCTCGCCAGGGGGTGTACTAACAGCCACTACCGTCCGGTTCCCACAGCCGATTCGTGAATGACACGGTGGGGTCCCTTTCACACCAGCTTCTTCCGGTTTGTACCGCATCCAACCGAGGTTCATCATTCATTCCGGAGGTAACTTTGCAGCACATCTTTTTCGACCATCTCCCAGGCGTCTAAGTCAGTTGGTAGCTCACACATATGCTCGTCTGCAGTGATCTCCACACTTCAATGGCTGCAAAAATTTCGGATCTTCTCATACCGGAAATCATCAGGTAGCCCTGCACTCATCCAGTTTCGCTATCTGATGGCACAACGTGAAGCCTGTTACTGTGCGTAGTCCCAGCAGGATTACTCCGGGTGATATTCCGACCCTAAGTGAGATGGTCTGATCGTAGGAAAGCCAAATTGCGGTGCTGTCGCCGAAATACAGGGTGCAGAGATGAATGATATGGGATTGGCGGTCACTGTGGGGATGTGAAGTAACTATCCAGGGGATAGCATAGATTATGTAACTATGACGATTAACCGTCTTATTATCCGACATAACAGCGTTCTCCCAATTCCAAAGGGAGAAGAATAAGAACATCATTATGATTAATTAGAGTGCCCTGGCACTGCCCTAAGGCAGAGGGTTTCCTTATACCATAATTGAAGGTATTTTCTAGAGAGTAAAAAATACTCGTAACCTTGCAACTTAATAAGATCTTAATATTGGTAGGAACAGATATGCATTGTAATTTGGTGAATCACAATTTTCCGTAGAACTTCAGCCCTCAATGGCAGTTTCATCCCCACCATACCCCTTTCCACCCTGCCACCTCCTTCCTTGATAGGTCCTATTGAAGAGCGGATGGTAACTCTACCGGCTCTCTCACCTCAACCATCTCGGCAATCTTGACCTATGTCAGAAGCTCACGTACCACGTCCTCTCCAGCCAGTTCATGTGTCGTTTGACCAGTCTTTGACCAGTCCCAGGTGTCAAGCTAAAAATGGTGACCTGTCCTCCAGAACCTCCATATTTGCCGGTGATGTTCCCAAGGTTCACGCATTGATGTTTGTTTAAGAGCCCTCCGACCGAGCACGAAGCTGCCAATCAGTATTATGGAGATGATCACGACTCCTATGGGTGAATCAATTCCGAGTGCATTCTTTGTAGTAGAGTAAGACCTCCTTCTCCTGGTGTCACTGTAGGGAAGTGTCCGGATAGATAGCCCAGTAATCGTCCCGGCTATCCCGCCGGTTGTAGCTCTGCCAGGTATCGTGGATGTACATGCAGAAGTAACCAGAGAAGTGTATGATAAGGTGATCAAAGAAATGTCTTGCTGTCCTTCACCAGGTGCGTGTCCTGAGCGATTATCGGCTGATGGATCTCCTTCGGATACGCTCTCGCCCGATGAGCTTCCGGCACCATTGACAGTGTTATGGCAAGTACGCTTAGCGCGGCGCTAGCGCCGCTGGGTAGTTTAGCTCCTCCGCTCTTTCAGACAGAACAAGCCAGACAACGAATACAGATGCATACGAGTTTTTGCTCCAACAGACAGTATGCAATAAAGGACTCGAGGTAGCGGATGCGGTCGCAGATTCGACATTAGTTGTAGGAGGGGAGATCACAGCTGCACCGGAGACTGTTTGTGATTGCGGAGTGGATATTTGGCTCTCTGCCATTTCTTGTGGCTACACTATACTATCTAGTGTAGCTGTCCAGCCAGGCATTTCAGGATCGTCAGAAATGAATACATTATCGAAGACCATGCTGGTTACAGTTAGAACAGTCAGAAAACTAGTTTCTTTTTTTTTTTTTTTTTTTGGAAAGATTTTGGTCCTAATTAGTAAAGACGCGAGATCCGTACTGACCTGATTTTTCGGCTCGTCTGAGATGCGGCGAGACTACTCAGACCGGGAGTCACGTTGATGCCTGATGTTTTTGATCGAGAAATGGCTTTTATAGAGTAGTAAATGATTGCTGGACTAAGCGATAACGTGATGACATCCGTGGCTCTCATGGATTGCCCCAGTGATTAACTATGGCCGAACGGTCGCATGAGCGTTTGCGGATTCCAAACAAGGGGACTCTCGAACCCGTCAGAATTCGAGTCTGTGGCTGTGAGTTTGCTCGCTCGAGGCTGGTATGATGGAAAGAAGCAAAGTTGATCCAGCAAAGTACCTTACAGCGTTTAGCTAGCTACTCAAGCGAGCATTTCGGGTTATCGCGAAAGTGAGAAGTCAAAACAGCCAAGAAAATTGTGAGAAGAAAGGGTCCAGCTGAGTATCGGTGCGTATTCATAAAGAGCGACTTCGGGGCTGTGACGTAGAGCGAGGCTAATTTGGAGAACACTATTTTTGCTTTGATGGTTGCACGATATCGCAGCTGAGAGTGGGGGAAGGGCATTTGTACGCCAGAAGGAAACTTGAGTACAGCAGTACGATGGGCAACGCTCGAGACCTCGTCGCGAGGCTTCGCCATGATATCCCGCCTCATTAAGCTGAAAACAATACTGAGTCTACGGCTCGCAAAATTTACAGATAACCAAGTCAATATACTATTAATCAATATTTGACGTTTTTCATAGAATATGATCCGACCTGAAGAAAAAGTCGCCATTGTTGCTGTCCTTAAGCGTCATCATCCTCCATGTGGCAGATCACACCACAGTTCAAACGGCTCCCTTACTTCTTCCATTTCCTGGAGGTTCACTCCAGTCAGCAGCTCCCTAAACATGTCATCCCCCGGTAGCTCATATATCTTAACACCATGCAAGCCATCTTTGTTTTCACCTCACTACGCTTCCTATAGATTCTCCATATCCTTGTCCTCTTACAACGCCGCTCAACTGTCCGTCTCCCGAGCACGAACGCCCCAATACCCTATATAAGAATGATTATGACAGCAACCAGTATCCCCAAACCCAACCCTATCTTCGCCGATTTACCAAGTCCGGCTGGCACAGCCGCGGAGGTGCTGGGAGCGGCACCATATGTGTGCGATGGTGACAACAGATTCTTTTCGATCGGGGCTGGATGCGGATTTGCTGTAGACAATAGATATAGCCGTGGGAAGGGTACCGGTGGTGTCCTCGGAAGAGCCCACCGTCGAAGATAGTGGTAATGGCTGGACTCGCTTCTGTATGCAGTGTAGGCGTCAAGCGAAGGCGAACGCGAGAAGGCGTTGGCAAGACTGAATGCAAGGAGACCAGAACGAGTGGAGGCTTATCAATCTTTTCAGTCTGATCATAGAACATGATCTCAGACATGGAAGGGCCGATATGCCATTTTACGTAGGACATGATGTTATTCTTTCCAAGAATCTAAAATCCAAGGCTTCATTGGGCTCATTGACGGCGGAGGTGGTGAATGTAATACGAAGCTACCGAGTTATGCGAGACGCCCTCGTTTGTGTAGCAGTTTCACGGAAAACGAATGACCTCCCAACTGTGCTCCTGATTTAGAATACTTGGACGCAAGGACGACGCGAAGACTGAGAATATTTTCAGGGCAGTTTCCGACAGGCATTCCTCTCCGTTTCCTTCTTCATCAACCATGGGTGGAGAAACAGACAACTGAGTTTCTTGCAATGATGTCATTGCGATGTACATTGACATTTCTTTTGATGTGCATTATCACTATTTGACACTAATTCCCTTCACCTTTTCAGTACCTTCTTATATGGGGATGATGATGATGATGATGATGTGATGCCATGTTTCCCTTTTGATTTTGATGTTTCCCTTCATCCGGACCGTTCCCTCACCACCGAAAGATGCATAAAGTACGGACCGAGAAAAGGAGAAACGGACAGACAAATGCTTCAGGAACAAACCGCCCACCGTTTTAACCATCTTAGGGAATCTCGCATACTCAAGCCAATGAATCAAAAATTCCAGAGAAAGGGTGAGCCGAATGCGAGAGAGAAGGAAAAAAAAAAGAATAAATGTACTCCACTGGTATCTCAACAACGCGCATTCGCCTTCCACCTCTCCGTCAACCGTATTTCTCCGTAACTACGATGTGTACCAGACGGAGATGACATCCCTCAAATCTTCAATGCTGGGGCGCTCTTTAGTACTTTGCCCCGCTGGGCGTGGTGTTGCCACCAGAACTCGACATGCTGTAAGGGGCCTATTGCAGAACGAATTGCGTGAAAGCATCAGCAAAGCGGCCCTCCTCAATAGAAGCAGAGGAGCATTAAACAGAACAGAAGTCAAGATAAAAGAAGTAAAAGAAAATTCAGGCGATGCGTCGATGCCGCGCCCGCGCAACATCAACTCACACCGCCGGGATATCGAGAGACACTGGCCACCACGAATCCTACGCCGACAGCTCGGCCTTCTTTCTCCCCTGTCCAATGTGATATCAAAAAAAAAAAAAATCATGATCGCAAAACAGACGAAGGAGAAGCGCGATGACTCACCAGAACCTTTTTCGCATTGACGATGCGCCACGCCAAGTTCCTCACGCACCCATCCGCCTGGACGACCTCGGGCGCGAATTCGATGCCGAACATCTGGTGGACCGCGAACACGACCCTCTTCGCGAACTTGCCGTCCCGCTCGACCAGCCCCCCGAACCCCTCATCGACCGTCTCCGGCGCGATTTCCGGGTCGCGGTCGAAGCAGTTGCGGACGACGGGCAGCAGGGCCTGCTCGACGGCGGAGCGGAGGCTGCTCTCCATGAGCGAGCCGTTGAGCTCGGTCGGCGGAAGGCGGGGTGACGACGCATTGCTGCCGTTGGAGATGCTCTGGTGCAGCTGGACCTCGATGTCGTCCTCGTCGAAGCGGCCGATGCGGATCTCGAAGGGGAGCGAAATGGCCATGACGTTGTGCTTGCCGTCGTGGTGGTACCGGAACTCGAACACGCCCGTCGTCCACCACAGCTTGTCGCCCGAGAAGACCATCTCGCCGGTATAGAAGTCCTTCTTCTCGCCGTCCTTGCGCTGGGCGCCCGAGACCAGCTGGTCGGAGACGATGATGCCCGCGTCGGCACGGACGCTGTCGTACTCGCCCGGATTGGTGGCGATCCAGCGGCCCTGCGAGGCCACGCGGGTCACTTCGCGAGATGGGTTGTCCGAGACCATGTAGAGGCCAACCCAGTCTTTCTTACCATGGTTGAGCGGCGCGGTCCAGCGCACCTTGATGGGCGCACCGTATTCGAAGGACAAAGTCTTGAATTCGGCGTACTTGCGAGGAGGGCCCCGTGCATCTTCTCCTTCACGGCCGGTACGACGCTCGCGTTCAGCTAAGACAGACGAGGGCTCGCCTTCGACTTCGAGGCTGTAATCCTTGGGGTCAAGACCTGCGAGGTCAGGTGCAACACGCGTGATGCTGATACGCGCTGGATAGCTCTTGAATAGGTCAGTGGCATCCTTGACGATCGTCTCAACACCAGCGGCGAGCTTAGGACGAGCAGCATCGATGAAGTCTTCGACGAATTCAACAGTGTCACCAAGCACTCGGTCCATATTACCGTGCCAGTTCTGGAGCGGAGCAGGAAGAGACCGCTTCAGAGTCTTCGAAATACCGGAGTCTTGGCGAAGGCTTTGGCCGTACAGCTTCTCCATGTGAGGCCGTTCGACGAGCTGGATGTGCAGTAGGGTGAGAATATGACTGAGCAGGGCAAGGAAGAAGATGGCTCTGCTCCACGTGATAAGAACAGCACCCCACACGCCAGCGAGTCCAAGAAAGCGCTCAGGCTGGTTGAGGAAGCGGTAAATACCACTGTAGTTGAGCTTTGGTGCATGATCGAAGAAGAAATCACCGAAGAACCAGCCAAATTCGCCAAGACTCTCATAAATGCTTAAAGAGGTCCAGATATGCAGCGCAATCATTGCAGCACCAAGAACGTGTCTCAGAAGAGCGAAACCATACTCCCAGTCCGGAGGGAGCGAGTACACCTTGTACGCGGCAGCAATGAAGCTTGCAGCACACATGGTGCAGCTCAGGTGGTAGAGCCCCTTCCATTGCCTCCAAGCCTCTTCAGTGCTCTCTCCGTACTTAATGAAATGGCGAGTCCACCGCTTCTTATTGGACTGCTCATTCAGAATAATGTCAATTCCAAGCGAGAACCAAAGCCTCCAAGCAACTGCGTGAGCGACAAAGAGAGCTTGATAGAACGGAGTCCGAGGGGAGAGCAGCGTGATGCCGAACGTGTAGAGCTGAAACAGGATGACAGAGACGTCAGTGACTCGGTGCAGGTCAATATTCTGCCAGCCCATGAGATTGTGCACGGGCGAGGGCTGAGCAGACGACGCCAGGGGAGGCGCTCCATTCACGTGACCGGCATCGAGGGTTGGACGGGTGTCACTATCGCTGGTGAGGGTGCGCTTCTTCGGGGGTGGAGGGTTGTAGGTCTTCTCGATGTGGGGGTTCTCTACGAGCGAGAGGAAGGCGAATTGTGCTGCGTGGGCGATAATGGAGATGAACAGGACCTTGTAGCTGGCAGCCATAAGCGAGATGCCGTAGAAGCCAGCATAGCCGACCGAGTACATGGGGTGGGGCGCCATTTCGAAGACGCCGTCGAAGGTGAGCTCTTGGTCGATGAGATAAAAGAAGTCACCCCAGTACCAGGCATAGTCTTTGACTACACGGTGCGCATCGAGCTTAACCCAGAGGTTGAAGAGTACGAGGGCCCAACCAGCCAGCCAGCGACCAAAGGTCATGGCGAAACCTTCACCTTGGGGACGGCCACCGCAGGCGGCAGCAAAGCAACAGTACGAGACAAAATCGCACATCAGGATCAAGTCTACGACTCGGCGGAACACGAGCCAGGTATTGTACTCAATTGGAGCGTCCTCAAACTTGTAGTCTTCGGGGATCTTGGTCTCCATCTCACGTTTGAGGAGAGCGTAAAGCTTCGGGTGCGGGTTCCTCCCCGTCGAAGGGTGCTCGAAGATGCGCGACTTGCGCGCCCAGTTCACCAGCCTCAGATGTTCCGACTGCTCCTTCAACAGCCATCCTATGCCCGCGTTGTAGCCTGCGCGCCAGAAGAGGAAGACGGCGGCAAAGAAGGGAATGCGCACGGTGGACGGGAGCAGCCAGAGAGCCAGAACATGGGCACCCAGCACAGCAAGGATGATCAGATCAGAAAGGTTCTTCGGTTGCGTTGGGCTGAGTAGCTGTGACACCATGTCCTCGGTGCGCGGCACAGTGAAGACTGGGGTAAGGTTAGCACTTGGGGAGGCACTGAGTGGTCGAGTCTGCGGCGCGCTGAGGGCACAACTAACTGGTTCCGTCAGGAGTCCTGCCGTAGGTCTTCTTCTCTTTAGCCTCTTCGTTTAGCTCCCTCACCCGTGCGGCCGCATCGTCCGGAGACGTGGCAGCGGTATTTCCATCTGGCTGAGGACGGCGCTCGCGCAAGGTCGAGGAGTCGGTCCCGGGGGTCTCGGAGCCTGGCATAGTCGTGGCCACTGAGCGTCCAGATTAAGGGCAGCGAATGCGGAGGAGCGCGTAGTGGCTGTAGGTGTGGCAAAGCGCGTCGCGAGACTCGAGGGCGTTGAGGTTGGAAAGGGCTGGCGGAGCGGACGGGTTGACGTCAATTGGGGAGGTCGGACGCGGTTGAGCGCGAGGAGGAAGGGCGCAGCTTGGTGAAAGCTGGGAGAAGGTGGTGGAAGCGGGTCGAGATGGTTGGCGAAGTGGAGCAGGCGTTCTGTTGAAGAGGCGCGAATGAGTCCACAGGTTGAGTTGAGTGGCCCTTAGCCGCGTGGGGTGGGCGCAGGCGCGGCAGTTGTGTAAAGGCGCATCATCCTGGATCCATGGCGCCTTCCCTACGCATGTGACAGTGGTCGCTTGGCCCGTGTACAGCCTGGCAAGTGCGCATCGGCTGCCAGCGGCGCCCCCAAAGCTCCGAAGCCCCCCCAACTCTCTGACGTCTTGCGCGACAGGCACGTACATAGTACTTTTCGCCATCCCACACCAACCGTGCTCGCCCGCGTCTCTCCCGCAACTCCCACAGCCAGCCATACAAAGCTTTCCCAAGATGCGGGGAACACAGATTGAGTTAGCCACACGATTCACGACCCGCCCAATTGGTGCCCTGACCCTGCGCCCAACCCTGTCTCCGTCGCGTGAGTGCAAATAACGCGACCTCGCTGCAAGCGTAAGCACGCTGTCCAAACACTGCGATCCGCCGATGGCGCAAAAAATTGTGTAAGGCCATGTTGCTGGCCCGTCGTCGCTGCACCTCAGGCCGCAAACACGACTCCACGCCGCTAACCCTAAGCGACCCGCGGCCACTGCGGAGACCTGCATACATCAGACTCTGTAAATCGCGCAGTTTTATAATTTTTCCTGTAATCCAAAGCACACAAACTCCGCTGCGCCATTCAACTACACCACAGGATACTTCATCGAGATAACGCTGGATGGACCCATTGGAACCATCTCCGCTCCACCGTCACGCGCTCACGCCTCCAATCCCGCTCCGATGTGGGTGGCCAGGTGTGGGTTCGCCATTTTTGTCCAATGGAACCTCAGTTACTCTTTTTCTGACCATGCGGCTGGCAACATGGCGAGGTTTAAGATGGGAATAGAGCGGACACAGGGCCCATGGGCCGTCTTGGACGTCTTCTTCACAATCGTGACACCTTCTCCATAGGGCCACGACTTTCTCCATTCTCCCCGCTTTCTCCCGCCGGGGCTAAAGGCTAAAGCTCACCACCGGGAGGAGGACGGGTGACGTCTCCCCTTGCCCGAAGGCCTGCCAAGAATGTTATTGCGGGCCTGGAGCTCGATGCTTGCAGCTGAGCCGTCTCCCCGGACAAAGACCCGTTATACTGCTCCTGCGGTTTCTGCCAATTCTTGGAAAACTGGGAATTACTCATAGATTTCTCTTCATTTTTGAGGCAACTTATCCGCAAAGCGTGAGGTCATCACTTTATCCCAGGAAGCCATCAGCGCCGCACGGGTTGAGAATGAGAGCCAATGGCTGCTCTTAACCAACCACAACTGCTTAACTCCGTAGACGTTGCCAATAGCTATCGTTTTCAATTCGATGTTCCCAGCATTGTATAACCGGCATACAGATTTTTATTGTTTGTCCTCAGTTCCACGTTGCTGCAGCCGGCGATATGCCAAGATTCATCAATCTCTTTGTCCTTCAACACCTCATCGGCTTTTCTGTGTCGACAAAATGCCCAGTTCTCGGTGTCAAGGGGTTGGGTCTTTTCATCCTTTCTCCTCGAGAGAGCAAAAATCAGAGACTATCCCTACTGTTCGACCCAGTCCATGATCTTCACAACCTCCCCCTTCAATGGGGCGTGCCCTGCCCCCTTCTTGGATGAGTCTCTCTTCCCAAAGACAGGAGGGTGTGCGTGTTTTGTTCCCGCCAATCGCTATCTGCGCTAATCTTCTATACAGTTCTTTCCGGCCGTAGCTGTGCTCCCAATCCGCTTCAAGGCGCGAATGGGACCTGCTGTATTCCCTGCCCAGTTTATGACTACCTCTACGCAGATGGTGAGACAACACATTACTGTTGCGGTACTTACCTTGAAAGCTGAATTAAACTCCACAGACTTCAAACGATTGACCGATGGAGCAGCCTGGGTTCATGTCGTGGGATTCATTCTCTGCAGCTTCCTGCTCATCTCGATGGCAGTCCTTCCTGTGCGCGCAACGAGGCGATCGTTCCTCAATATCATTCTTCTCGTTGGAATTTTGTTGCTTGAGCTTGGCTTCATCCTCCCGCTTGCTCGCCAACCGGAGCAGTGCTACAATGCCATCACGCCTAACGACATGAACACAAGCACACTTTGCGCATTCTCCGGTGTAAGCAATCCCCTCCCCACTTCCTCTCTTCCTGCCAACTCCCCCACACTAACACCAGCCTCACCAGGCCTTCGCAGCCTTCGGCGGCATGACGCTCGTAACCTGGATCCTCGTGCGCGCGCTCTTCATGCATCTGCAGATCTGCTGGGACATCACGCCCTCCAAGTACTACTTCATCGGCGCCAACATCGCCACCTGGACCATCACGACCGTGCTCGTAACGGCTGTCCTGGCGCACGCCGGCGTCTCCTTCCGCTTCGGCGGATACTGCCACGTCAACCACACGGGCAGCATAGCGACCTACTGGGCCTGGCTGCTCGCCTTCGGCGGGGTGGCGCTTCTCCTCCAGCTCGCCACCTTCGCCTACTGCATCAAAGTCTACCTGCAAGCGGCGCTGCTGCGCGCCTCCGGCCCGCCCTCCTCGACGCGCACCACAGCCGCGTCGTCCCCGTCCGGGACCCGCAAGACGTCCGCGCCGAGCACGCGGTCCTCGCGCTCGCGCAGCAGCAACGCGCGCGCCGCGCTGCGCCGCATCCGGCAGGTGCTGCAGCTGCAGTGGCGCAGCCTGGCGATCGTCGCGCTCGCCATCCTCACCACCGCGTTCGTGTGCGTCGTCTTCATCGTGCTCGACAACCAGCAGGAGCGGCGCGCCTTCGCCGACACCGAGGCGCTGGTCCCGTGGATCGTGTGCATGGTCCTGACGCGCGACAACGAGCGCTGCCTGGACCGCACCGCGCCCATCATCATCCCCGAGCGGGTGACCGTCGCGACGCTGTTCGTGCTGGCGTTCGTCGGCGTCGAGGCCTTCGTCCTGCTGTGCAGGGCCGACGTGTTCGCGGCGTGGTGGGAGGTGCTTCGGAAAGCGGGCGGGCGGAGGGAGAGGGTGTTTGGGGGCGCGCAGCCGGAGGCGGTGCGGCTGCGGAGGACTGGCGGGTTGGGGTCCGCGGGCGGGATGGCGAATGGGACGCCTGTTGAGGGGCACGAGGCTGCGGAGCCAAGGGCTGCAGGTGAGAGGACTGGCTCGGCGGCCACGGCTGCGGGGAGTGGATCAACCACAAGGACGAGGAAGACGGAGACTGATGATGAGGTGCCACATGCTCTATAATGCTTTGCTATATGTGAAAGAGCACGTCGCGAATGCTCTCGGCGCTCCAAAGGTTAGTGGCTATACCCGAAGTCTTCTTTGGTTCGAGTGCAATTGTCAATTCCGTAGTCCAATTTAATACAGTAGAACAACTCTGGGCAATCAAGCCAAACATGTTTTTCTTTCCATTTTGCAGCTCGCGAGGGCCGAGTTGCTACATTGGCCTACCATAGTTTACTTATCTGAAGATAATAGCACGGCCAAAGACGGTGCAAGGCTAAGAATAGATATTTCACCAATGAATCGATGAGCTACAGTATCAAATATACGATGTTTGTGCTACGTCGCTCGTGGAGTAAGATGCTAAGGCAATCCTCCATGCGGGTAAGACAGAAGGGAAAGGCATCATTTATAGAAATTTTCAAACATCAAAAAGTGGGCTCTTTCACATCCTTTTTGAAAAATCTCCTTCCGTCATCATCCTCTACGAAATCGCGCCGTGAGAGCACTTTCCCGTGAGAAGGGGAAGTCTGGAAAGGGTTCAAACATCAATATGAATTGTCCGGACAGAACTTCAACAACTACACCAGCCGCGGATGGGCCCTAAACAAAGAATGATTAGCTAACAGAAGCATCTGCCGCAAGCGTGGGGTGCACTAGTAAATTACACACCCCTACGTCAATTATAGACTACCTATCTAGAGTGTGAAAGTTTGACCAGTCTCTACAGCACTCACTGATACCTTATTCCAGCCTCCTCATGGCAATCAGCCCTTTCACTCGCAGCACCACCGACGTGCACTCCGGCTCACTTACTGGCCTTAGCCAATCGGCGAGGATGGGACTTACAATCTCCTTACCAGAGGGGATTATTTCTTGATCACTATGGCTATCGGATGTTCACGATCGGGACCTGCAGGTCCAGAGGCGAAGCAGCAAATGCCGGCATACTGCTGGGGATTGAGTCAAATAGCATTTTTGCCTACCGAAGGAGAGCCAGAATGGATTGCCGCAGGAATTTATGTCGAAAACGGTATGTAGGAACTCCCCCCGTATATTTCTTATCTGGATATGAGGGGGGAGAGACCGTTAGTCAAGCTCCCCAAATAAACGCCGGCTGAGCTTGCGAGAGATATGAGGGCAATGGTCAGGGTGAGCTCGTCAACGATATCATTGTATTTCTCATTCGGGCTGAAGGAGAAAATCGCATAGAGTACATTGTCTATCAAAAAAAAAAAAATTCATCATTTCCTGTTCTTGATTTCGAGAGAAGGGGGGCTGAGATCATGGAATCTCGGCGGAAAGTGCGAGGCAGACGACTTCGAAGGCAACAATCAGCAGCATGGACGGCGAGGCTGGGGTGTATTAGGAGCTTTGGTAAGTGCGCGAAGCATATAAGTGACTGGTGGGTAATAGAGTAATCTCTTCAACGCACGGAGACTCCGTGGACACTTTCCAACGGTTAGTGACCGGAAAACATCGCATGAAGTTGGGGTGAAATGGCAGGAACAACAATCCAGCTTCAGCACCAGTAAGCCGGCTTCGAGACGAAATCGACTGCTTGGAAGAAATTTTTAGCATCTAAATTAGTTAGTACTCACTTGTATTATGGATCGTCCTGGAGATATCTTTTAAACGTAGTGACACAAAGCTGGAGTGGCAGCTCGCTTCGGCTGGCCATTGAGGGACTTCATCAGCAGAATCCGTCATCCATAAGCAAGCCAAGGCTCTCACCATTGGTGATCGGCAACCTTAGGTGCAGTTCGATGCAGAGGATATAATTAGGTGGTAGCCTCGATATACAGGCCTATTGCACCCCGCTCGCAGCCTTGCACGTCAAGTCCTCGCGCAATTCTAATTCCTTCACACTTCATTCTTGACAGCGAGAAGCTGCGCACGGCAGAATATACCTCTCTACACTCGGTAGGGTCGACGTCTTTACTCAGGTCTAGGGAAAAGCAGACGAAATAAGTCCCACAATGGCCATGCCGACGGGAACCCCAGTCAGCTCAACAGCGGCTGTTCTCATCTTCAACACAGCCCTTACTGGTAATACTGGGGACGATGATACCTCTGTGATTACTACTTCGAGCGAATCGACCTCGACAGCTACGGATTTTCCCCCTTGGATAACAGACGTGACCCTCGCAACTTCTGTTCTCGCTTCAACATCCAGTGCAACCGCCCCCTCAACCGAGGCGAGTACGAGTCCGACGAGCAGCGTGGCATCCGAAGCTCCACAGACAAACGCAGGAAGCTCTGATGGCTTCAGCAAGACTACAAAAATAGCTCTGGGTGTAGCAACCCCCCTGGCCCTGCTCGTCCTCGCAGCGCTCGTTCTGGGTGCATTCATCATGGGTCGTCGTAGCTCGGCAAAGAGGAGTACAAAGGCGACGACTATAATAGACAGGAGGGTGGCTAAATTATTTCGAGGGTCTCGGGACCGTGATCGTGGAGTGACAGGGGCAAAGGATGATGCTGTTCCACATTGGAGGGAAGAGGTGCATGAACTGCCGGAGCAGGCATTACAAGAGCTACCGACGCAGGTGAACTACGTCGAGATGGAAGAGCAGAGGCCGCTTGCTGAGCTACCGGGTGATGGCTGGTTGCGCAGAGGCAGAGGGAATTGAGGTGGGACGTTGGCCCATTCGTTGAGGTTCCTCGCGGGTACGTGAATCTCGTGTAAAAGAGTGCTTTTATTTCATGCTGACTACAAAGCAGAGACTATAAGATATCATCCATCAAAAATGAGCAACCGATCAATCAGTCATCAACTCCGTCTTTCCGTCTTTGCAAAAAAAAACTCCACGCTTGGGCATCTCGCGAAACATCAGAGAATCAATCAAAGCCGCCATCACGAAAGTAGAAAAAGAGACAAGAAAGAACGAGGAAAAGGAGCATCAGACATTACCACCCATCCACCATCACGGCGCCTCAAACATCAACCATCATCAAGGTCACACACCTCGCCATCCGCTCAAGCGATCTGCATCGTAAAGTGAATCTCCTCCGGGCCCTCGCCCTCCTCGCCCAAACTCCCCATTACCCGTACGCCCTCGAAGATCCCTACCTCGAACCCGGCCCCGCTCATGCTCCCGATGCACCCGCGACTGCTCTTCTTCCAGCTCCTCCGCTTCTTGATCGGGTTCGCTGCGTTCTCCTTGAAGCGGTTGAGCAGCAGGTCCACCGCGGCGGCCGAATACCTGCGCTTCTCGCCACCAGCGGGCGGGCTGGCGGCGGCCGAGTCCGCTTCCGCGACGGCCGTGCTGCCGCTCGACGAGAACGATGAGTTCAAGCTCGGGACGATCGAACCTGTTGTGGACGGGCGCTTGTCCTGGTGCTTCGCGACAGCCGCCGCCGCCGCCGCCGGCCCCTCCGCCATGACGATGTCCCTTGAGAACGCCATCGCGCCGGGCACAAAGGTCGGGGAGGTGGGATCGAGCGCCTTGCCCTTGCCCTTACCCCTGCCCGTCCCCGCGTCCGGAGCAGCGGCGGCGGCAGCAGACGCATCTTGCAGCCAGCCGCCGAATCCCATGTCCGCGCCGCTGTGGGCGACGGACGACTTGCGCGACTCGACGACTGCGCCGGCGCTCTTGGGGCCGGCCGGCGACAAGGGCGGGACCAGGTCGTCGATGTGGTAGACACGGCTGCCACGCGGGGAGAGCAGCGCGCTCAGCTGGCGCACGTGGCGGCGGCGGTGGGTGCCGTCGGCGACGACGATCTCGAGGTTCTGCTTGCTGCTGCCGGGCGTGCCGCTGGAGGAGTTTTTCCTGCTGTTACTGCTGCTGCTGCTGGGAGTCGTCGGGCGGTGGGTGGTGCCGCTGCGACCGGCGCGGAGGGCTTGCGCGAGATCCCAGCTCTCGGGGAAGGGGGAGCGGCAGTTTGGAGGGTTGGCAGAGTCTTCGGTGGCGGTGGCATATTGCGTCGGCTGGGAGTCGTTTGGGGAAGTGGGTTGCGGGCGGTGTTGCGCCGACATGCCACTCATGGAATAAGAAAAGGATGCATTGGAGGAATAAGAGAACGAGTAGTAGGGGTCGGCATTGTACAATACGGACGATGGGTCGACACAGCCGTAGGGATCGGCGGTTGCGTCGGCGTCGCCGTTTTGCCAAGCGTAAAGATCTTCGGCGGTGGTTTCGGGGTCGAGTAAGAGGGGAGACGTGATGGCGGGCGAGTACATGAATTGTTGCGGGAACGGGCCTTGAAGCTGGATGGGAAACTGTGTTTGGGCGTAAGAGGTGTTGACGTGAAGATGAGGATGTGCTTGATGTAGAGGGATGATGTGGGCGTTGATGATCGGCGCGGTATTACTGTTTGTGGATATGCCGCTGTCGGTCATCCAAGTGTCGGCCTGCGGGTTGCTGCTCTGCTTCATCGCCGCTTCATTGGAGCCGCGTATTACCCCGGGCTGACCGGTAAAGCTCGTCTTCCGGGGCACAGAATCACTTGGCCCAAATCCGCACCCAAGCTGGGCAGTCTTCTCGCCGAACTCCACGGTCCATCCGGACGTCCAGGGGGAGTTGCAGAAGTCGGTTTGGGTCATGGCGACAGGGGTAGATGCACTGGCGACGGAGTCACGCAAAGCGGCGTCTTGCAGTCGGAGAATTCGATCTTGGACTGCGTGCAAGTTCTCCAGGAGGGCGTTTTCCTCAGCGATGCAGTTGCGCAAAGTACCACGAGCCCGCCAGCGGCTGTGTTCCAGTTTCTTCTTTGTCGGCCGGGAGAGCCGGTGTTGTTGTTCTTGGCTCGGCTTTGCCCTGTCGTCTTTCGGTAGATTGTCGGCGGTCTGGCTGGCTGGCGATTCCGGCGGAGTTCTGCACAGCTTGCTGTGAAGAGTCGAGGAGGCGGCGCGGGACGAGTTGCACGAGGGATCGAGTTGCGGCGATGTGTTGGTGTTCGCGGCCGAGGATTGACGCTTGGTTCCGGCAAGGATGCGGTCGATGTTGTTGAGGCGGGCGCGCACACCGTCCAATATGATGCGGGTGCGGTGGAGGGCGGAGACGATGTATAAACGCTGCTGGTGCAGAACGACCAGGTGCGGTGTAGGGGTCAGCGTCGTCTGAAGAGCTGCTGACATCATGGTCCCCGTGCGTCCAGTTACTCCTGAAGCTAGTCCGGGCATCTGAAACTCGACCGTCTGATGGGCCGTCAGAATGGCTTTGGTGCCGGTGTGGAGCCCTATCGGCAGTTTCACCTTATTCTGGAAGTTTGCAAGCGCTCTAGACCAGGTACCGAAGCGTCTCATGAGTAGAAGGTGGGGAGGTGCGGGCGCTTCGAAGGTGAAGCATCTACCATGATGCGCCCCAAGCAGACGTGGCAGCTTTCTTTGAACGGCGGAGGCGTATGATGGGCTTGCAACGGTTGAAGTAAAATGGCTCGTTTACCTGCCAAGTTCATATCGTGTTGCATTGGCGGCATTGGCAGGGCTGGTGCGATTTACGAAGCACGTGGGAAAGCTACCCGGCAGAAGGGACGCCAAAACTGCAAACGGTGTCAGATAGGCGACAAATGTTAGTGAGGAACCATGAGCGGAGACAGTCGTCTAGGTTTGGTGGCGCGCGTTTTGTTGTGCGCTGGGCTGGGAGACAAAGAAGATTGCGGCCGGATGTAGAGAACCTGCGACAAGGGCATCTTGCAGATGACCCATAATAAAGCATGTGTGAAAGGGCCAAGCTGTTTCGAGATGGAATCGGTGCTTCTGAGCTGCGCGCCGTCAAAGAGAGGGTAAGGCGGGCATCCAGTAGCTCGTCAGTCCGTGAATGCTGCATCGATTCCATGTTGCGAGTGCTATAGGTGAAGGGAAATGCTGGCCTTCATGGCGACTGTCATCAAGGCTATTGAGAGAAAAGACCGTGCTTTACGAGCACCAAAAAGAAAAGGCGAGGACAAATGTAAAGGAATACGTGAATAGCTGCGGATGGCTTTGATCCATCATTCTCCGGGTTATGAGCCCGGCGCTACCGAAGGCAGTAGTGACGTGTCCGAAATGGAAATTTGAAAGGCGTTCTCGCCGCTGCCTCTGCGCCACGCGGCTGGTCGGATTTTGAGTTGGTGCTAAGGTGCTTAGCGGTCTTGACTTGATAATGGAACGAACGCCTCAGTTAGCAGTCACGAGTGTTTGGAATATTAATCCGTCCGTAAAGAGACCTTGTTTCCAGTCGTGGAGACCGAGAAGAGGCCGGCCCCTCGAGGGAAACGTGGCTCCAAGAAGCAGGCTACTCACATAGTAGTCTCGAGATAGAGAGACACTACGGGAAACCAGGAAGAAGGACGAAGAAAGAATAGATGAAATGGAATGTCGTGGCCGAGTCGGGGCTGACAGCAGGCACGGAGCGGCGGGCGGAGCGGCAACGGGCGGAATGGACCGACATCGAACCAGAACAGATCCACTCAGAAGTGAGAGCAAGGGAGTTCAAGACGAGTCATTTGAGGGCACCGGCGGGCCTCTCGAGGAACGGAGGCTGACCGCCTGTCCAGGGCGGGGAATTGAGTGCCCCTTGTCGGGTTGGATGACCCTTGCAGCAATGTGGCTTGTCGACGGGAGTGCAGCAAGGCAGGAAGAAGGCTGGACGGGAAGATCGATGGAGCGGGGAGGAGGGGCCGACGGGAATTTTGGGCGGGTGTGTTGGGGAGTGCGGTGTAGTGGAGAGCGAGCGAGGGCGGAAGCGGAAGCGGAGAGGGGAGCGCGAGAGGCGGGGCGGGTACCTGCATGCTGCCAGGCTGCCAGGCTGCCAGGCTGCCAGGCCGCCCTCCCGTTTGCTCGGCCAAACCCCGGGCCAGCTAGACGCGTGTCGCGTCTCCCCGCCTGGCAAGGAACAACGCAGCTGGCTGGCCCATACCCCGCCACCACCACCTACTTTCATTCTATCTCTACCTCTAATATTTATTCGTACTCTCTTCGTGGCAAGCATTTTTCGCCCACTACTTCGGCCCTAACCGCCTGCTGACGCAGCTATCCCATGGCCGACCCCGTCGACCCCCGCTTCAGCCCCCTCGGCCCTGGGTATGATGACTCTGGAGAGGTCTTCGACAATATCGATTGGAGCGACCCCACTAGCTTCTTCAAGGCCATTGGCGCCGGCTCCGGGAACTTGCCAATGCCAACGTCTTTGCCATCTCCAGAGGAAGTCCGGAACCAAGCAAGAGACCATTCCCGCCAAATCTTCCACGATTGGGACTTCCTCAGAGCAGTCGTCGACAGACACGAAGCCACACTTCAAAAGCGCTGGTTCAAAAAGACCAAGGAACAGCGCCGCAAGATCCTACTAGCTGCGTGGCCGAACATGCCCTCCACTCACCGCCCCGACTTTGAGGCCTTTACCCGCGAATCTGACCACCAACGCAATTCCGCGACCAAGTATAAGGAATCCTACATGTGGCCCTATATCAATCAGGAGGATCTCTTGAAGCCGAGGTCATTGCTGCTCTTACTGAATGCACGAGCTCGCAACCCACCTGATGCATTTGCTATGGCCGATTATGAGGCCGCCCATCTCGGCTACGCTACCAAAGCTCTGGTTGCGCCTTTCCTGAATGAGCATACCATGATGTTCACTGCACGGAGGTCTCCAGAGACGTATGGAGAGCTGCTTTCTTGGGATGATAGCCCGGAATCTTTCGAGTGGATGACTTCCGGGAAAGGAATGCACCCCGGCTACGGTCTCCATATCCTCGAGATGCAGGAACGTGTATGGAAGTTCCTTGTTGAGTGCTGTAAGCAAATTCTCCACGATATTCCGGCAGACTCTATGGCAAGCGATAGCTTCCCAATTCAGCCTGAGCCTCCCTCAGTCTCGGAAAATGAGACTGGCTTCCGATCACTTGCAGTTCTAGCCGCTGAAGCTCCCTACCGAGCCCCAGCCAGCCTTGACCTAAAACGACTAGAGTCCCTCCTAGCCTCAAAACTCTCGGCTGCTGAAGATCACATCTGGGCGTTGCGCGAAGATCCAAGCTACTTTGCCGATTGCGTCACTGATTACAAGGAACACCGTCAGGAAATGATCCCCGATTCCAAAGGTCAAAGCCATCCAGTCTTCGGACCCGGCCGCGAGGCCACTTTTTGGAATCGTGTTATTGGAGAAGTTGTGGCCAATGCCTACCTCCGCTTGGAGATCTGGAACGAGTTCCGCAACCAGGTGATCAACTTACAAGTTCTACATGCAAAGTATGCCCAAGGCATCGCCGTTGAGAAAGATCTCCCGGATGAATACCTCACCGAACTTCTCCGATTCCAACATTATCTCGATCATGCCACCAAAGGTCCGATTGGACAACTGAAGCAAGGCGTCGTGGCATCGCCCCCGCTGCGCCGCTTCTTTGTCAGAGAGCCTCCGGACGACCCCCACTCGACCAGGATCCGCGTCCGGGAAAAACCTGGCAGCGATCCGGACAAGACTCGCCTGCGCCTCGTGTGGCTGTTCAACGCGCTCTGGGACGACGACCGCCGGTTTCTTGCCGGCATCACCACCTTGGTCGATGAACTGGAACACTTCGTCCAGAGTGACACCAAGGCGAAGGAACTCACATCCCCCTACATTGCGGACGTCATTTCTGACCTCGCCGTGATGGTGGAGTGCCTCCGCCAGCTCAAGATCTATCAGCCGTGGGCGCAGACGTTCCAATCGCGCCTGGTTGGGAAGGAAGAGGGTTTGAAGCGAGATTGGGCTGAACGGACCAAAGACTGGGTTCAATTTCTGGGTGTAGCCGAAGGGACGTCCCTGGCCAACCTGGGGAATCCCTCGGATAAAAGGTTCTTCTACCCTGTCGACAAGCGGAGGACGCGGGAGAACGTCGAGGCCATGAGGCGGGCCGAGCAAAACCTGGACCTGTTTTGGAGCAAGCTTGACCAGCACATGCTGGCCAAGAACAAAAGCCTTGACAACACTGCGGTGCGGCAGCTGCTGTCGCAACCTCGGATCTTACAGCGGACGCCAGGGTGGATTGAGCCGGCCAAAGCCCCCCAGACCGCAGTCGAGGACGTTGACTCCCTGTGCAAGCCTCTGTCCGAGCTCTATTTCGATCTGGAGCGTCGAACAGAGCGTACGATCGACCGTTCCGGCGCGTCCGCTCCCAGGACCAAGGAGAAGACCAGAGGCTCTGCACAGACTTCCGACCAAGCGGCCACACCAGCGGGAGAGCCCCTGGAGCGCCATCTTCCCGACGAGAAGCCTACTTTCCCCGTCGATAAGAGGGCTCATAAGGTGTTCTCCACCCTCTTCTACACACCGTCTGCATCAACGCAGCCCGGCGAGGTGGCCTGGACCGATTTCTTACACGCAATGAGCTCGACCGGGTTTGCTCTTGAGAAGCTCTACGGGTCCGTCTGGCAGTTCAGACCCTCGAAGCTCGATGTTGAAAGAAGTATACAGTTCCATGAACCGCACCCGCCAGGCAAGCTTCCCTTCGTGGTAGCCCGTAGATACGGACGTCGCTTGAACAGAGCCTACGGATGGCATGGCGGAATGTTTGTTCTTGCCTGAATCGCTGAGCCAGACACGTGGTAGCCGGAAGATCGAGGCGGGTGAAAGGACACACCGGAGGCCCGCGGCTATCTGGTCTCTCCGGGGAGCAGGAGGTGCACACTGCCATTGATCGGCCCGCGGCGTGAGGAAAAAATAAAGAAGGGAAATGCTGTCTCGTATGTGCTTTATCGATTTGCGTCAGGCCGGACAACAATACGAACAGAGAGCCCGCAATTCATTGAGGCGGAGAAGCACACGCTCGTCGTGGATGATCTGGATCAGCGCCCTTGGAGAAGTAGCGAAATGACATTCCCTCCCTTGTTGGGACAGTGATTGGCGCCATCCACCGATACTGGGGGCTATTAATATCCTCAGCGGGGCGTTGCTCGTTACATCACACGCTTGTCGTCGGATCCGCGTGGACGCAGGGCTGAAGATGGCGATGAGAATCAACCTCTAACCCACCGCCAGTCCTGGTGGTGTTGAGCATCAAACCGGCATGCGCCGGGCTCCCCTCGGCTATCAAACCCGAGTCGCGCGGTGAATCAAACGCTTGCGACGCGGCATCAAACGACAGTCCCACCGACGGCGGATTTGCCTTCGGACTGGGGGGTGCGCAAGCGTTTCAGTGACAGTGGCTGACTGAGGAATTGACGTGATGGCGGTGATCCGGCGTGTCTCCGCGCTGAGGCCTCAAAGATCGACGATTCGAGCAGCCAACACGAGCTAGGGCTCCCATCCAGCACGCAGGTCGGTGGAGCAGCCCACGCATGTCTTCCAAATACCAGAAGCCCTCATGCCGCGGGCCGCCCGAGCCAGATGCGTCGGCAGCGTTTGATTCCTTTCTTTTTTTCCTCCCTTCTTTTCGGCGGCGTCGCAGCCACAGAGCAGGGAATATCCATTACGTACGGCCATGACGGGGCCTCGCTGCGCATAACGTGGACGCCCTGGCGATGCACGACTCAGGCGGCCACGGGCCGCGCGGTAGCGTCGAACGGGCCGCCGGACGCGACGTTTCCTTCCCTCGCTTCTAGACCCTGACAGCGGTCCCCAGTGTCCCCTACTCGAACTTTCGACGGCCCCCTTGGGAGGCCGATACGATGTGGCTGCCGCGGAAACAGCCCACGGCAGCGTGACTACTAAACGCAACACGCGGTGGCGACTCTCGTCGACTCGGCTCGCCTCGCCTCAACTCGACTCGACGGCGGATCCGGCGCTCTGGGCCGCAAAGATCGGTGTGCGCGGAGCTCGTGACGGAGCGGGCTGCCATCACGGGCACTCCGTATACTGTGGGGAGCGCAGTGAGCTGGCATTGCTGCTAGGGAGGTGTCCGGCTCCCGGCAACCGCAGCGACGAGGCGGAAGTCATATAGCTGCAGGCGGCGGTGGCATTGATAGGCAGGCGGCGCGGCCGAACTCGCAAAGCGGCGGTCAACAGCGACGCCTCTGGTCCCTGCGGCGGTTCTCCGCAGAGCCACGCCCGAGCCCATTCGCTCGTCTAACGCGCTCCATTCGGCCTCTTCTCTGAGCTTAACGTGCTCTCGGGCCGGCCCAGTCCGAACCAGGCAATGCGTACACACCGCTCTCAGCCTGCCCGCCGACCTTCACGATCGCCCTCCCACCGCAGCAAAAAAAAGGGGCCCCTTCAGCCCGCCCCACCGCCGAGCCATGTTCGACGCCCTTCGCCGCAGCGAGTGGCCGTCGCCTCCGCCCCAAGCGATCTCCACCACAGCTGAGACCCTCCCTGTGCGGCCGATCCTCTCCTGGCAGCAGGAGGCCAAAGTGAGCCTTAGTCGTGTGTCTCATGCCAATATCTGTCCCTTCCCAGGCCCCAACTCCCCTGGATGTCTACTGTCTCCCTTTTTCATTTGGCAATTTTCCGTTAATGAGCTTCACATGACGTTTCAGCCCGCCCGGCAGATATACATATAGACAACAGGCGTGTCTGGACACTGAATCTTCAAGAGCCCCCGACCCTGTACCTTCATTTCGAACCCCTCCGACCTGTACCCGTAATTTTCCCTATTCTGAAGCCACAAAGGCGGTGAGATCAGCAGTGATCAATGCACCCTAAAACGAAAGACACGAAGCTACCCAGCTTCCTTCAACGTGGCAAGAAACACCGCGGTGACCGCGTACGCAAGGGTCTTTCCGAAGCGTTGGGAGTTTTAGGCCTGGGAGGAGAGAGCGAAGAAGGTGGGTTCTCCGAAGTGGGCGCTTCTAGATTGCTTCCATCACGCCGCACCGCCACGTTTCTTCGCTAACTTTTGACCTTTCCCTTGCCCTCGTCCAGGTGGCCTTGCTCAAAGCCTTGCCAGCACTCCATCTTTCGTCTTCCACCCCGCAGCTGCAAAGCCTCCCTCCACCTCCGGTACCACCTCGACACGGTCAGCCGAGCCCGACATGTCTATTCTCTCCAACCTCAAAAAGCCTCGCGATTCCGGCTCCGCACCCTCTCCCGCGAGCAGCAGATCTACCTCTAAGACTCTGGCACCCACCTCAGCACCTCAACCCCCGAGGCAGCTTCCCGTCCCCCGTCCTTCCAAGCCCGAGGTTGACAGGATGTCGGTCAACTCCATCCCCGCTACCGTCGTCTCCGAGACCACCACAATTGCCAACGATGACTCGCTTGGCGTGTTGAAGAAGGCTAAGAACGCCGTCCGCAGGGCCGTCTCCCCCTCGCCCGCCCCTCGCCAGAGGGTGAGCGAGTCTCAATTCATCAACAATGTCCACGAGGCGGTTCAGTCGTTGAGGGCAAGGCTTCAGGCCGAGCTCAAGGGTACGAAGGAGGAAGCTCTCGCTGCCGGCTTGACCATCGAGAGCTTTCTCGGCTTCATTGGGGCTGAGCGTCTGAGGAGGATGCCCCCCAAGGGAAGCAGGTGGGATAAGATCCTCAAGTGGGCCGAGTACTTCGCTACTTCGCTCTCTCTGTTCGAAGAGGCGGTTGAGACCTTCGTTGCCTCCAGCCAAGAGGCCGTTGAGCTCATCTTTGCAAGCCTCCAAATCCTTCTCCAGGTAAGTAACAAGCCATTGACGAGCCATTGGCCTTCCAACACCATTGCTGACTGTTGTAGCTGGGTCCTGGTCAAGGTGAAGCTATGGAGAGAGCATTCTCCATCTTCCACGAGTACGGTCTGGCCTTTGCCTTCTACCTGAGGCATTACAGCCTGCTCCGCACCATTCCCGAGGCCAGGCAGGAGCTGAGCCTTGCCCTCGGCGACATGCTTGCTCTTACGATCGAAATCACCATCTTCTACCGCAAGAGCATCCGGTCCATGTCCACCACAGCCGTCACGGTCGACTTCAACATCACGTTCGGTCGCCTGATGGAGTCCTTCATCCAACACAAGGACAGGATAGCAAACATGTTCTGGACCTACCAGCTCAAGAACTCGCCTGAGATTGCCGGTACGTAGCCATTGGACTCTCCGAGTAGCCCCGACTAATTCTTTACAGACATCCACGTCTCGATCGAGGAGATCCGGTTGTGGCTGTTGCCTCAGGACCGCACTCTGCAGGCATTGGTTACCGGCCGCCGCGCTACCCGCAACCTGCGCGCCGAGTTCACCTGCGAGTGGTTCGACAGGCCTCTTATCGACTTCACCAGGAGCAAGGATAACGTTCTTACCATCACCGCTGAGACCGGTGCTGGCAAGAGCATCCTGGCGGGCTGGATCCTGGAGAGGCTGCAGAGGCCGATCGGCAAGAAGACCTACCAGGCCATCCACGCAACTGTGGATAGCCAGGTCCCTGCTCAGGCTACGCAGATTGCGCTCGTCAAGACGCTGCTGCTTCAGCTTCTCGAGCAGAACGTTGGCAATGTCGCCCTTTACAGGTGCCTGTCCAACGTCGTCGAGCTTGACACCAACACCAGCAGCACTCAGGATGCTGAGGACGCTCTGTGGTACACTCTCGACACTGCGTTGAAGCCGTTGAAGGACGTTGTCCTCGTCATCGACGGTCTCGATGCCCTTGAGGGCGATGAGTCTGAGAAGTTCGAGGCCTACGAACAGCTCTACAACATCGCTGCCAAGAACCCTCACGTCCGCGTCATTGTTCTGAGCCGTCCCCTCAGCAAGCCATGGCCTAAGCCTACTCGCCAGCTTACCATGGGCCCTGAGCGTACCGCCGGCGACGTCAAGCACATGGTCCGCGCTTACCTCTTGTCCCGTGGCATTGGCAATCGCTACGAGGTCGACGAGGTCGCCGAACAGGTTGCTCAGCGCAGCAAGGGCTCCCTTACCTGGGCTGAGCTTGTTCTGCAGCTGTTCAGCTCTGCCAAGACCATCACCGATGTCCAGACCACCGTCAAGGACCTCCCCAGCACCACCAAGGAGGTTATCGACAAGCACGTCAGCACCATCTCCCTCAAGGGTGATGCTCGTCTCATCTTTGCCTGGCTTCTCGTTGCTGACAGGCCCCTCACCACTTCTGAGATCCAGTGCCTGCTGGAGCTCAACGTGCAGAAGGGTACTCACCAGCCGAGATCTACCAACATCATCGATGATATCCAGAAGGCCTGCGGCTCCCTGGTCATCGTCCAGGACAAGACGGTGCGCTTCCGCAACGAGTCCGTCAGGCTCCACCTGCTCGAGCTCAGCAAGGAGAGCAAGTACCTCATGCCCCCGGCGGAGGCGCATAAGGACCTCGCTACCAGGCTTCTCCTCTACAGCAAGGTTGTCGTCAGCCGCAACACGGAGCCCTCGATGGAGGACCTGAGCCCCCGCGAGGTCGACACCTTGTTCCGCTCGAACGCTCTTCTCGAGTACGCCGCTCGCAACTGGCTTACTCACTTCAAGAAGTCTCCGTTCTACGCCGACGGCCAGCTCCAGGCTCTCACCCCCGAGTTCAAGCTGGCTTTCCCCAGCTCGACCTTGCTGGCTCTGCTCGAGCGCAGCACCTGGGAGAAGCAGACTCTCCTGAGCAAGGCCAACGAGCAGCACCTTCTGGCGCTCCGTATCCGTCAGCAAGCCCTTGGCGACACCCAGCTTTGCACTCTGCAGAGCTCCATCAACGTTGCCCAGTCTTACCAGAAGCTTTCTGCGCCTGTGGAGGCAAGCAAGTTCTTTTTCCAGGCTGCCAAGCTCGGCCAGGCCATTCTTGGCAAGGCCAACGACCTCGCCGTCTCCTGCGCTACCGCCACCGTCGACGCACTCGAGGGCATCAAGGCTGACACCCGCAACGATGACGTCACCCGCAAGGAGGAGATGCTCAAGTACGTTGTTGAGACTGAGAAGCAGCGCCACGGTACCACCAGCGCTCTTGCTACCAAGTACAACAACCAGCTCGCCCAGCTGTACACCGATATCAAGGAGAACGACAAGGCCGAGGCTGTCTACCGCGATGTCTACAAGCTTACCATCGCCCAGAACGGCGAGTTCTCTCAGGAGGCTACCCAGGCGGCGGAGAAGCTCAAGACCGTCCTTTACAAGGAGGCCAAGCACGAGGATGTTGTCCAGTACACTCAGCCCATCTTCGAGTCTGCTGAGCGCAACCTCGACATCTTCGATATCCGTCGTGTCGAGATCACCCTCCGCATGGCTGACACCTGGGAGGAGAAGGAGGACCTCATCCGTGCTGAGGAGCTCTACATCTCTCTCTGGCGTGGTCTGACCGAGTACTGCCGTACAAACTCCGCGTCCAACGAGGCCCATGAGCGCAAGATCCAGATCAGCATCGCCTACGCCAAGTTCCTCAAGCGCCACAACCGTGAGGCTGAGGCTCAGAACATCCTCCATGGTGTCTGGCTCGACTACCAGCATCGTGACAACAAGTCCGAGGCTGTCGTCAAGCAGCTCAACCAGGTTGGTGAGGAGCTCAAGGCTATGGGCATCCTGGAGACCGCCATCGCCGTCTTCAAGTCCGTCTGGGGCTACTTCAAGGGCACTGGCCAGCAGAACTCCACTGCCGCCGTCTCCACTGCCGTCTCTCTCATGGGCGCTGTCCAGGAGAAGGCTGAGAAGAAGAAGGAGGAGGCCAAGAGGGAAGCTGTTGCCGCCGGCGCCTCTGAGGATGCTGACCTCAGCGAGGATGAGGCTGATGACGAGGCCGATGCCATCTTGGATGAGGTCGTCGAGACCGCCATTGCTGCCGCTCCTTCTGCCAAGCAGATTGATGCTGCCGCTAAGGCTGGTGTCGTTAAGACTCAGCAGCCCACCATCGAGCAGCAGATCCAGACCGCCGAGACTCTGTCGTCTTTCTACATTAGCAAGGGCCGCTGGAACGAGGCCGCCGATGTCTGCATCAAGATCCTCAAGCAGCTCTGGGTCAACCTTGGTGTTGAGAACAAGTACGGCTTCCCCAAGAACTACACCACCGTTTCCATCAAGTTCGCTCGCCGCCTTGCTGTCTGCTACACTGAGTGCAACCAGACCGAGCAGGCCGAGAAGGTGTACAACCACATCTTCCTCTCTGCCCGCTCCAGCCTGCGTATCCAGGATGAGCTCGTTGCTGAGACTGCCAACGACCTGATCGAGTTCCACCTGCGCACTCAGCAGTACCAGAAGGCCCTGGTCGTCTACCAGCAACTTCTTGAGAGCTACCGCACCACCCTCGGTGCCCGCAACCCTCTCACTCTCAAGACCTTGTACACCATGGGTGACCTCTGCATCAAGTACCGCCTCAAGGGTGCTGACCAGTACTACCTGGAGATCACCAAGGCTGAGAGGAGCCAGGACGGTGTCCTCACCAAGGACGCTCTTCGTGCTGCTCTTGCTCTGTCTAAGATTTACTACGAGCAGAAGCGCTGGGAGGAGGCCCGCAACATCTATGCCACCATCTGGGTCACCTTCAACAAGAAGGCCAAGGAGTACCAGATGTCGCCCGAGCTGGTCCAAACCATCTTCAAGCGCTACCACACCGTCCTTGAGACCCACCTCAAGGTCGATGTCGAGACTGTCCGCCAGCTCGCTGTTGAGTACCGCACCACCAGCGCCACCGTCTACGGCCCTGAGTCCCAGATCGCCACCACTGCCAGCCTGCACCTTGCCGAGATCTCTCGCAAGATTCCTGCGCACCATGAGGAGGCTGTCAAGATCTGCGAAGAGGTTGTCGCGAAGGCCGCTGAGAACCCTGACAAGGCTAAGACCCCCGCTCAGGCAAGCATCCTCGCTACTGCCAAGCGCCACCTGGCTGCCCTTTACGCCAGCCAGAACGCCGCTGGCCAGGTCTCCGCCGAGTCTACTCAGAAGGCTGAGGGTCTCTGGAAGGAGCAGCTCGAGATCAACAAGAAGGAGCACGGTGTCGCCCACAAGTCAACTCTTGCCAGCTTGTCCGCTCTCGTCGGTGTCTGGGCCAAGTCTGAGAAGCCTGAGATCCAGAAGCAGGCTCAGACTCAGCTCCAGACCACCGTCGTTGAGGTGCTCACCGCTCCTACTGCCACCGACTCCACCAAGCTGCACGAGTCTGCTGTCTCCCTGGCGAAGATCTACCTGTCCTCCAACATGTCGGCTCAGGCCTGGGCTCTGCTGAAGGATCTTCGCTTACAGATCATCTCCAAGGAAGCCCGTGGCAACGCCAAGGTCACCGTCAAGCTTCCCGAGACGGTCGACCGCCGCAGCCTAGTCTTCATCGCTGCTTTCGAGGAGACCCTCCGCAAGCACGAGACGGGCGATGCTAACAAGGTCACCTTCTCGGACATTATGACCGACATGCTTACTGAGGGTATCCTGTACGATCGCTACCACCTCACCCTGCAGAGCAAGGACGTCACCATCGAGAACAAGCTGTTCGATGGTGCCCGTCTGTACACTTTCCTCAAGGGCAACAAGCAGCAGGCCGAGCAGACCCTGGCCGTCGAGGAGACGCTGTTCAAGCTCTTCATCGACAACTTCGGTGCCAACATCAAGACGCAGACGGTTGTCACCCGCACCTTCTTCATCGCCCTGCTCGAGCAGCTCGGCAAGCTCCGTCACCACGAGGACCTCGTCATCGTCGGCTGCGATGCCGGTGTCGCCAAGGTCTACTCGCTGCTCGAGGCCGACCAGTTCCGCCAGGCCTACGAGGTCGCGCTCTGCGTGTACCAGTTTATCACTTCCCGCAACGGCTTCAAGAACCCCAAGAACATCCCGTACAGCTTCAAGCTGTCGCTGTACCTGGCGGGTCTGGGCGTCAAGAAGAGCGCCGACGTCAAGCTGCAGGCGCAGATGATCGAGCTGTCCAAGGCTGTTCTCCGCGAGACTCTCGTCGCGTGCCGCAGCCTGGATATCGATCTCGTCCAGCTGCAGGCTGCCGAGCTCAACAACCTCGTCCGCCTCATGGGCGAGCAGAAGAACTACGAAGACCTGGAGGTAAGTCCCGCATCATCCCCTCTCCATCCGGAACTCCATTCCGTTGAATCGACGCTAATTTTTCCGTCACAGTGGCTCCTTACCCAACTCTGGAACTCGCGTCTGGTCCAGGCCTCCTGGTCCGCGACGACCGTCATCTCGGTCGGCCGCCGCCTCGTGGAGGTGCTCTTCGTGCGCGGCAAGCAGGACGCATCGATCCACCTGTGCGAGTCGATGACGTACAACTTGCGCCGCACTTGGGGTCTGCTGGACCAGGTGACGATCGACCTGATGAACCTGCTGTCGTCTCTGTACGTGGCAGCCAACCGGTACGCGGACGCGCTGGCGCTGCACGAGGAGATCCTGCGCGCAGAGCTGGCCGACGACGAGAGCGAGGACGTGCTGGACGACGCGCACGCGGCGGCCATCGCGCTCAACCAGCTCGAGCTGATCAAGCGCATCTACGCGCGCCAGGGCGGCTGGGGCGACGAGGAGGACGACCTGTCGGAGCTGGTCGCCCGCGTCGTGGACGAGTACGACGAGCACGACGCCCGCTTCACCCAGTTCGTCCCCGTCGACAAGTGGTCCACCAAGGCGCCGCCCGCCCACGACACCTTCGGCACCTTCGTCCTGCCCACCTCCTGGGAGTTCAGCGCCGACGGCGTCCTCGCCAACGGCGCCGTCACCCAGAAGAAGCCCGACTACCTCCTCCGCTGGCTCCAGGTCAACCGCCAGCAGAGCTTCGGCGACCTCGCCGCCGAGGCCAACAAGCAGGACGCGCAGGAGGCGAAAGTTAACGCGGCGAACGGCACTGCTGCCATCCCAATCGTGGTTAACGGCCACTAAGCGGTTTCTCTGCCTGTGGTCTCTCTGCGGCCGGGAGGGTAAGGAGATGGTCGAGTGGTGGTGGCTGAAGGAGTTCGAAGCCGAGATGAAGAAGAAGAAGAAGGGGACGGTGTGGTCGTGGAAAGTAGTCGAGATCGACGAAGAGTGGTGGCTGCTGCTGCTGCTCGAGGTGTTGGCCATCCCGCTTTGCGTGGCGGTGGCTTGGCTGTATTATATCGAGGCTTGGGTGGCGTTGATGGACTAAATTATTATAAGGGTGTAATTGGTAATGGTCGGACGGGTTGTGTAGGGATTTGAGGGAGGGAAGGGCGGGCGGGTGTGGAACCAAAAAGAACTTGTATTAAAAGTGTGGTATTTTGTTGTACGCGTTGTCTTGTTTGCTTGGTTGTACTCTTTCTGTACTACTGCTTTACTTTTTTTTTTTTTGGCTGTTTGCGTCGTTGTATTTTTTGTCGTCGGTTGCTGTACTGTTGTACTGCTGTGTTTTGTCATTGCTGTCTGCTGTTGTACTGTTGTACCACTGTTGTTGCTGTACCTGCTGTCTTTTTGTACTTGTTTGGCGCTCTGTTTTATCTGTGCTCGTTTTGTACATCTGTACTGCTGCTGTTTTAGACTGTATGCTTGTAGAGCCCGTGTATCCGCTGTTACTACTGTACTTAGTGTCCGCCTTGTATAATGGTTGTACTAATCACCGCGTCAACTTGTCTCTATCCTCTTCATTGAGTGACTTCAGAGAACACCCGGGCACCCAAATGCAGAATCTAGATGAAAGTAGAGTGCGAGGGTCGCTATACTCTACATGTAATGCATTTTACTTGGCCTGAAAATCTCACATTTCTTCCCATCTCTTGTTACTCCACGTCGACGCCTTCGTAAATGCAATGATTTCGGCAGACAATAGCCACACAACTCATTTCTTATGTCTCTCCTTGTTTTCCTCCCAACACCAAGCACAAGCCAACCGTCGCAAAATCATGCCCCGAGGGATGGACGCATCATAGAGCAGCCGGTTTAATCAGCGCTACAACCTCGCCCGCCTCGACTAGCTGCGCCGGGTGTGCAACAATTCGAACGCACCGACCAGCGACGTGAGCGCAAACTTTCATCTCCATTTTCATGGACTCGATAGAGATCTTGTTGCGAAGAGCGGTTAGCCGTTTGCGTCCGCTTGTAAGGGAGTTTTTCAAGACAAAATAGGAAGAGTCGCAATAATGAGCCGGCAGGCCTCATTAACGAGCGGATGATGAAAAGAGAGAAAAAAAAAAAAAGAGGTACGGAGCGGCACGGCAATGGCCCAGAAGAGAGGCAGACGGGGAACAATGAAAACTCACAATCGGGTCTCCAGCCGCAACGACCTGTCCCTCCCCAACGAGCCACTTCCAACACTTCCCCGCAACCGGGCTCTCGACCACCGCCGTCCCATTCCTCAACTCTTCTCCTTTTCCCCACCCGTCCTCCACCACTGCCACGTCCTCCTCCCTCCCCTCACCCGACAACAAATCCCTCATCTCCCCCGACGCCATCGCCGCCTCAAACGCCCTCTCCCTCTCTCCCACAACCCTCTCAATATCCTCCCTATTTTCCTCAAGCCACCGCTCATACCCCTCCACATCCACCACCCCACCCTCCTCGATCTCGATCAGCTTTCCCTCCTCCCCGTTCCTCCTCGCCGCATCCAGCGTCTCGCAATCGACCTCGTAAAACCGCACCCGATCAAACAACTCGAACAACCACGGCTTCTCCTTCTCTTCTCCAACCGCACCACCACCACTACCGCCCCAGACCCCGACCGTCCGCCCCAACATCTGATAACCCCCCGGACTATCCACGGCGTAGACGCACAAGTACTGGCCGCCCAGGCCAACCGTACCGGCCGGGGTGTAGCTGCGCGGCGGGCTGTACTTGGAGCCGAGCAGGCGGTGGCGGGGATCGAGCGGGAGGGCGCAGGGGGAGCCGCAGAAGACGTCGCCTAGGCCGAGGACGAGGAAGTCGGCGGCGCAGATGAGCTTCCGCAGGGCGGCGGTGTCAGGAAGGCCGTTCAGGCGGCGGAGGAAGTCTGTGTTGGAGGGGAGGTAGGGCGCTTTGGGGCGGATGGTGGCGGCGTAGCGATCGATGGCGGCGAGGACGGAGGGGTGCTCGAAGGCTATGGGGAGGCGGACGATGCGGGAGAAGATCAGTGGAGAGGGGCTGGGTGAGGTTGTTCCTAAAGCTGCGGAAAGGGATGGTGAGGCGGAGCAGTGCTGTTCAATGGTGCGGACGACGTCGTGCGGAGTGAAGAGGTTGGAGGTGTACTGCACGTGGAGAGATCTGACGCCGGCGGTAATCTCGATTACGCCGGTGAGGAGCTGGTCTCGATAGCATTGGATAATGCTCGAGAGACGGAGGCTGCAGCGCAGGTTGAATTCGTCCGTCCCCAACTCCATCAGTAATGCGGAATCGCCGGCTTGGCGGTACACTCTCCTGTTTTCTCCTGATCCGATATCTAGAATGATGGGTGAGGCTAGTTCAACTGAGTTGTATTCAGATCGCAGTTTCGATAGAGACTGGATCGACTCAGTGAGCGCTTCTTGAGCCTGCAGTGCTTCGGCGATGGATATCGGACACAACTGGATATCGTCGCCAGGTTTCATCTGACCAAGCTTCCAAAGATCAGCGGTGATGACTGTTGCAAAGCTTACAAAGCCTCCGAGACTCGGTCCATCGCAAGTGAGGATGATGGCTTCATCGCCGGTGAAACTTATCGTCCCGATTGAATACGGACCATCATGGATGTTTGAGGGATGGAGGCCGGCTTTCCCACCAGAACTTCTAGCCCATTCAGGCCGGGGGCCAACCAAACGCACTCCACTTCGGTCACTATTATGGTGGACTTTCCAGCTCTCATGAGAAAAAAGCTCCTGGAAAGAATTTTCTTCAAAGTAGTCAGGGAATCCATGAGGGCCAGGAATGACGCGAAGTGTCCATGTGCCATCCAAGTCCGGCGATGGAGATTCGTTCCTTTCAAATCCGGTTTGGATTGCTGTTTTGCCGACTCGCTCCATATTCCTTGGCGGATAGAATGGCAGAATGTCACCGGAACGTAGTTGTCTGCCCAAATGGCCGCCAATCTTGCCAAGTAGGAAGGTTGAGCGAGATCCAAACTTCTTTGGGACAGAAATTCCGCCCTTGACGGCGAGATAACTTCTTGCGCCGCTCTCTGTTTGTCCGATATCTACCGTATCACCAGCAAACACATGCACAGGTTCCATGAATGGTGCGCTAATACCGTTGACTGTTAGGCTGGAGGGTGATCCTGCTAAGGCAATCGTCGCGTCGTGATGGAACAGTAATCGGGGCCCTTTAGAGGTGCACTCTAAGCCCGCGGCGGTCTCTTCGTTTCCTAGAAGTCGGTTGGCCAAACGAAATCCATAATTATCCATCGGTCCCGAAGGTGGTATCCCTACATGCCAGTATCCAAGTCTCCCAAGGTAGTCTTGGACCGTTGTCAAAGCACCAGGAGAGAGAACTTCAAAAGCCTTCGGCTGGAATTCAAAATCATTTAGGAAGTTCGTCGTGTAAATCCCATTCACAAATGGCCCGCTCCGGCACACATGACGAAGGTATTCGACGTTCGTTTCGATGCCGTAGATCCTGGTTCTGTCAAGAGCGTTGCGGAGCTTTTCAATTGCCAGCTCCCTGGTCTCACCATGGACGATAATTTTCGCAAGTAATGGATCGAAGGAAGCTGACACACGAGTGCCTTTGCCAACCGAGGTATCCACGCGAACATCATCAGGGAATTCAACATCAAGCAGAACGCCCGGACACGGCCTGAAACTCTGCAGCGGGCACTCTGCATAGATGCGTGCCTCAAGAGCGACCCCATCCGGAGTGAACCCGTCTTGCTTGCCGCTGAATAGGGTAGACACTTGTCCTGCGGCGACGGAAACCATGATCTCAACCAAGTCCAAACCTGTGACAGCTTCAGTGACAGGATGTTCGACTTGTAATCGCGTGTTGGCTTCCAGGAAGTAGAAAAGCGTCGTATCCGGATCATAGAGAAACTCGATGGTGCCAACATTGCGATATGATACAGAAGCTGCAAACCTTATGGCAGCAGCACGCATCTGTGTACGAACTGATTGTGGGATCAGCAGTGCGGGGCTCTCCTCGACAACCTTCTGATGCCTGCGCTGGAGAGAGCAATCGCGTTCAGAGATGTGACGAACATTCCCGTAGCCGTCACCAACGATCTGAACCTCGACATGACGAGCGTTCTCGACAAACTTCTCGATGAAGACGTCAGCGTTGGCGAAAAAAGTCTCACCCATACGCCTGACTGAGTCGAAGGCACTCTCAATGTCTTCGTGGGAGTAGCACTGCTCCAGGCCAACACCACCGCCGCCACCAGTAGACTTTAGTATGATAGGAAGACCGATCCTCTTTGCTTCGGTGATTGCGGATGCAGAGTCTCGGACCAACCCGCTGCCAGGGAGAAGCGGCACCGATGCTTTTTCCGCAAGCTCTCTTGCCTTGTGCTTTAGGCCGAGTAAGCGAATCTGCTTTGGGGTAGGGCCGATCCAAACGAGCCCAGCAGCTTCACAGGCGGCAGCAAAGTCTGCGTTTTCCGACAACATGCCGTATCCAGGAATGACGGCTTGCGCTCCGGAACGCTTGGCAATCGCGATGATCTTCTCTCCGCACAGATAAGTCTCGGCAAGAGTCTTCCCATCGAGCGGGAACGCGTCATCGGCAGCCTGGACATGCATACCTCCTTTGTCCTCCTCAGAGAAGATAGCGATTGAGCGAATTCCAAGTCTCTTTAAGGTGGCGGAGATGCGGACAGCAATCTCTCCACGGTTGGCGATGAGGATGCTTTCGAAGGCTGGCGGCGAGGAGCAATTGGGGGGTAGGTCGGTAGTCTCTTTGAGGTAAGCTTTCCACCCGCCGTAAGCAGTTATGTCCAGGGCGCTGGCCAGGCCATCGGGCTGGGCTACGAAGCCCATGACCCAGGTACCATCAGCAAGCTCGATGCGACCGATGCTCAGTGGGAAGGGCACCGACGCGACGAGAGAGCCGAGCTTCTCTTCCGGTACGTTCCAAAGCTCTACAGCGATCTGGGCTCCTTCATTCTGGACAACGCGAACCAGGCCCGGCTTTCTCACAGCGCCGCCGTCAGGAAGTTCGAAGAGCCGATAAGCCGCCGAGGTCTCGGTCTCGGATAGGAGAGAAGCGCCAATGCCAACGAGCTGGTTGTTCAAGGGAAGGCCAGACAGGTGCGCGCCCACAACAGCCAGGACTTGCCAGTGTGAGGTGGGAGGTGGGCTGCGGTCAGCAGGAGCAGGCGTGGGCTCGTTGGCCACGCAGGAAGTAGCGCCGAGGCGGCGCGGTGCGCGGGAGAGCCATTGGTGAGCAATGTCAACCAAGTTCTTTTCGTGCCAGCGCCTGGAAACGAGCGTCAAGCCGAAAGGCAAGCCGTCGGAGCGGAAGCCGGCGGGGAAAGCCAGGGCGGACCAATCCAGGAGGTTGACGAAATTGGTATAGGTTCCGAGAAGGGAATTCTTAGCGACGGGCTCGGCGTGCACCTGGGCGATGGTTGGGAAGACGGGGGTGGTGGGAACAAGGAGAGCATCGAAGGCGGCAAAAGCCTGGTCGACGGCTCGGGCTAGCTCATGGCGGCGGTACTCGGCTGTGAAGACGTCGACAGCGGTGAAATGGCGGGCGCGAGACACGACGTCGCGAACGGTCGGATCCATGTCCGGGGTCCTGTCGATGCAGTCGCGCAAGACGGAGTAGCGCTCGGCCACCCAGGGTCCCTCGTACAGCAGATGGGCGACGTCGAACAGGTCGGAGAAATCGACAGGAACAAGGTCCCAGCCCAGGGCGGCGGCGTCGGCCAGGGCAGCCTTGTAGGCCGCTTCCTGAGCGGCATCGCCATGCCACTGCGGCGCGCTGTCGACGGCGAGGCGGGGATGCTCCGGGGTGCGGCAGGGAAGGGGAGATGGTGCAGACGGGGTAGACGGCGAGGGCAGCGGGCGAGAGAAGGGATCGCTGGGGTCGTATGCTGCCAGCACGTCGTAGGCGAGGCGGGCATCGTCGAGGGTGAGGGCCAAGATGGAGACGCAGTCGAGGGTGCGGCAGGCAGGCACGACGCCGGCAGTGCTCAGGGCGCCGCGCGTGGGCTTGAGGCCGACGAGGTTGTTGAAGGCGGCGGGCACGCGGCCCGAGCCGGCCGTATCGGTGCCCAGCGCCAGCGGCACCAGCCCGCGAGCCACCACCGACGCCGACCCGCTGCTGGAGCCGCCGCACACAAACGCGGCGTCGAAGGCGTTGGGCACCACTCCGTACGGCGACCGCACGCCCACCAGCCCCGTCGCGAACTGGTCCAGGTTGCATTTGCCCACCACCACCGCCCCCGCCTGCTTCAGCTGCCGCACCGCCCCGGCGTCAGCCTTCGCCGTGTACGCGAACCCAGCGCACGCTGCGGTCGTCACCATGCCGCCCACGTCGATGTTGTCTTTGACTGCCACCGGCACGCAGAACAGCGGCACCTCAGCCCCGCCGTCGCGGAGCCGCGCGGCTGCTGCCACCTGTTCCTGGATATCTTGCGCCGACGCTACGCTGATCCACGCCGGGTCGCCGGCATCCTGGCTGTCGATGATCGCCAGCAGCCGCTCCAGGGCGCCGCCTTCCTTCTGCGCCGCCGCCCATTGCCTCGCGGTCAACGGGAATGAATCGAGATGAGAATAAGGGTCCGCCATGCTGTCTTCTGCCCTGCTTGTCCCTGCAATAACACTCCGGGCCCGCTCAACTTATTGTTGTTCCATTCGGCTTCGGCCTCTCAAGCGCGGCCTCGTCGGGCCATCTCCACACCCTCGACGTTTGCTGCTGTCCATCCATTGCCTCAAGCCCGCCGTCGCCCATGGTCCCGACGGGCCCGGAGCGCCCGCGGCTTGAGAGCCCGCGGGGAGAATCCAGCTTATCAGGCTCTCTCAGGCCATAATGCGCCTTATCGCTTCTCAACACCGCTTATCAGCTCTTATCTTCAGCCGAGAGATAACGCTTTGCTAGATCCGTCCTCTGTGCGCTTCCTGTCCTGACTCAAAACAGCCCTGCGCCGGCCAGAACCATCCCGAAATCGCTTCCTTGGACCTTGAAATCCCCGCCATTTCATTGGCCAATTCTTCCCTTCCTCCTGCCAGTCACAATTCTTCCGCCGATTCTCATCCGACCTGTACGCGGGGAAGGAAACCTGCTCGCCCCGGCGGAAGATAAGTCTTTTCAGGATTACAACACAAAATAGACCGCACGATTTAGAGAAGACGCCGTGTCTCTTTAGTTTTTATTTTAAAAATAAAAAAAAAAAAAAAACTTCCCTTATATAACCCGCCGACATGCCCACGTCTTGCCTTGCCAACCACCCGCCGCCAATATGGACGCTGCCCCATCTGACACTCACACCCCTCCGCTGAGCCAGGCTTATGGCTACGGCATCGTGGTCGGCCTCGGCTTCGCCTTCTCGTTGGGTATGATTCTCACGACATGGGTCTTGAAACGGTACCAGGGCGAGGAGCAGACCAGCGAGATGTTTAGCACTGCTGGCCGCACCGTCAAATCCGGTCTCGTGTCGTCCGCTGTCGTATCTTCCTGGACCTGGGCCGCCACTCTTTTGCAATCTTCGGGAGTTGCGTACCGCTATGGCGTCTCTGGTCCCTTCTGGGTGGGCCTCTCCCGTCCTCTGAGAATCACCCTTTTTAACGCCTTCTAGTATGCATCCGGAGCTACTGTACAAATCCTTCTCTTCTCCACCCTTGCCATCGAACTGAAACGCCGTGCTCCGAATGCACACACCTTCCTTGAGGTCATTCGAGCACGCTATGGCCCAACGACACACGCCGTCTAGTACGTCACTACTTTGCTCGTTCTCCAGAGTAGCTGCTAACCCATCCGCAGTATCGTCTTCGGCCTTATGACCAACATTCTCGTTACGGCTATGCTGCTTACGGGAGGATCTGCGGTTGTTTCCAGTTTGACTGGGATGCATACCGCAGCCGGCTGTTTCTTGCTGCCGCTAGGAGTTATCCTGTACACCCTGTTTGGCGGCATCAAAGCTACTTTCCTGACCGACTATGTGCACACTGTCGTCATCCTTGTCATCATATTCATATTCGCTTTCACCACCTACGCCACCAGCGATATCCTAGGCTCTCCTGGCCGGGTCTACGATCTTCTCAAGGAAGCCTCCGCTCTCCACCCAGTTGACGGCAACGCACATGGCAGCTACCTTACCATGCGCTCCAAGGAAGGCATAATTTTCTTTGTCATCAACATCGTTGGTAACTTCGGTACCGTGTTCTGCGACAATGGTTACTACAACAAGGCCATCGCCGCCCATCCCGTCTCGGCTTTGCCTGGATACATCATGGGAGGCCTCTCCTGGTTTGCTATTCCTTGGCTCTGCGCCACAACGATGGGCCTCGCAGCACTCGCAACCGAATCCTTCCCGTCTTTCCCCACCTACCCTTCACGCATGCCCTCTGAAGATGTAACCGCCGGTCTTGTGCTCCCGTACGCAGCAGTCGCCCTTCTCGGCTCCGGCGGCGCCATCGCAACGCTCATCCTCATCTTCATGGCCGTCACATCGGCCACGTCCGCCGAGCTCATCGCAGTCTCCGGTATCGCCACTTACGACATCTACCAAACCTACATCAACCCCTCTGCCACAGGCCGCAACCTCATCTGGACCGCACACACATCCGTCGTCCTTTTCGGCCTCCTCATGGCCTCCTTCTCCGTCGGCCTCTACTACGCCGGCATCTCCATGGGCTACCTCTACCTGCTCATGGGGGTCATCGTTTCCTCAGCAGTCCTCCCGGCCTCGCTCACACTCCTCTGGCGCAAGCAGAACCGCGCCGCCGCCACGCTCGCCCCCGTCCTCGGCCTGGCCACCAGCCTGGTCGCGTGGCTCGTCACCGCCAAGGTCCAATACGGCGCCCTCACCGTCGACAGCACCGGCGCGAACGACCCCATGCTCGCCGGCAACGTCGCGGCCCTCCTCTCCCCGGCCGTCTACGTGCCCGCCCTCACCTTCCTCTTCGGCCCGGACGACTACACCTGGGACTCGATGCGCGCCATCCGCCGCGCCGACGACCTCGACATGCTGCCCTCGGCCGACCCGGAGAAGCTGGATGCCATCCGCGTCAGCGCCGCCGCCGCCGACCCCGCCGCCGAGGCCGCGCTCGAGGACGAGCAGCGCCGCCTCCTGCGCGCGTCGCGCGTCGCCAAGTGGACCACGGGCGCCATGGCGCTGGCCTTCTTGGTGTTGTGGCCGATGCCGCTGTACGGCTCGGCCTACATCTTCAGCGAGCGGTTCTTCACCGGCTGGGTCGTGGTCGGCATCGTGTGGCTGGCGTGCAGCACGGCGTGCGTCGGCGTCTTCCCGCTGTGGCAGGGGAGGAGGACGATGGTGAGGACGACGAGGGCGCTGGTGAGGGATCTGTTTGGCTTGGGGAAGGGGGTTCGGGAGCGGGGCGTCGTTGCGGGGGTGGAGGTTGCGGCGGGGGAGGGGAGGGCGGGGGATGGTGGGAGAAGGCCGAAGGATTGAGGGCTGAGGTTAATTGAGAAGATGACTGTTATGTCTTCCTTTGCTTTAATAGAGTGAGGGAAAAAAAAAGTCGTGGATCGAGGAATATGTATTGGGCTACGCAGAGCGGAAAAAGAAAAAAAGAAGTGTATGAAAGTTTGTGGGCGTTTGAAATAGACATCAAAAAAAATTTTATGTATTGACGTATCTTAGATAAAAGTCTTAAAAGAAAAATTTAGAGATTGATTTCTATCGGTTTTCGGGCCTTTATTGAAGTGCTAGGAATACTCTTTGTAGAATTCAAGTAAAACCTTCTCCGCTCTGCCTTGCAGCATGTTTGCCCTACGTCTTATTCAAGTAAGCAATTTCAAGGGTTGGCCTGGTGAGCCTTCAAGTTCTTTTTACTGCTTTATAGCTACGTCTAGTACCTTGCAGACATGGCTTGAGAATATTATATCCACGGAGAGAGAGTTAATCGAGACTAGCGGATCTTCAGTTATACTTGTAACAGCTGAATTCAGAGGGTACTAGAATGTGATTTATGGAACATTCCAAGTAGAGCGTTCTACATCCGTGTCCAACCTAGCAAGTAAGTTCCAGTGTCTCGTTGGTATGTGAGAATGACGGCCGGTACCTCTCAACAAGCTTTAGCAATAGTACCTTCATATTCTATCAGCGGGGTTTTATACACAGTAGTATACTGAAAGTGGTGCATCACTAGCTATAGCGTCAACGGGAAACACTCAGCGAAAAGCAGAGGTTGATAGAAGAATCTTTCCGTATGCAAATGCTTCAGGGAACGCCCTTCGTGTGAAGCAACGTAAGATACCCTTACCACTAACTATACAGATATGCATCGCTGCTTTTTTTTTTTTCTTTTGCGTGTATGTTTACCTTTCCGTGACTGCCTACAACGGAAGGAACCGGGAGTGCCTAAAACATGACCTCGATCGGGTCTCTACAAAACGACACCATCGGCGATCTAGCAAAGCGTGGCCCACGCGCCACTCCAACCGCGTGCTTGAGCCAAACCTCAGTGACCAGGCTCTCGCGACAATGGAATTCCCTCATGGCATCGACAACGATCACAGGAGCGCTGTGTTGAACGCTCTGAGCGCCCTCACTGACGGCGGAGGCTCGATGTCCAGCCCACCCGCTCTGTTTAGTCTCCCAACGGCTCCTCACTCTCGCGACGCTCCGAAGCATGACGACAACATCAACCTTATCTTCAATCATCGCGCTGAGCCCTACGTCACTGATCACCAGCATGGCAAGTCGAAGAAGCAGGACAACCGTCGCGACAACTGCAAAGACACGACCAGCAACGCAAAGCAGCAGCTCACCAGCACGAGCGATCGCAACTCGAGCGCCAGCAACACGAGCTTGGCCACCGACATCGCCCGCCCCAAGCCTTCTTCCAACTACCAGCCAGACACCTTCCACGAGCTCATCCTCGCCAACGGCGTCTTCAACACCATCGCCCGCACCCACTCCCGCCCGGGCAGCCCGGCCGCCTACGCCGACGAAGCCGTGCCCGCGCTCAGCCACGACAGCGTGACCGTCACCGAGGGCATCTTCTTCGCGCTCAACAGCCTCGGCTGCGGGAGCCCCAGCGACGCCACGCTCAGCAGCAGCGGTCCGCCGAACAGCAAGCCGAAGCGCGCAGCCGACGACGCACACGGACGCGGCCGCGAAGGCCGCAATCTCGAGCGCAAAGTCGAGGCGGCGTGGAAGGCTTACGTAAGTACTGGGCTCCCCCCAAGCTTCTCGGAACAGCTGATTCTCTGCGCTAGAGCCGTGTCTACGTTGCGGGAGGGCGCAGGCGTGGCCCCGTCGAGCTGGTCGCTCCGCACCGTGTTCCGGGAGCTACGGTGCGCGCGACTGAGCTGGTGCCTGCCGGCGACAATGAGATCGACTACATGGATCCCATCACGCAGGACGAGCTTGCGCTTCAACACGAGGCCGGCCTGCGGTGCGGTATTCCCGAGTTTGATCACAAGGTGACGGGACTTGCTGAGGTATGGGAGGCTGAGGAGGACGGCTATGATGCTGATGATGAGAGTGACTCGGAAGATTCGACGGTCGTGGTGGAGCCGCGCAAGAACAAGAGGTCGACAGAGAAGGACGAAAATATTCTCGTCAGGCCGCTGAAGAGGCTTCATGTTGTCTAATGGATGAAGTGAGACTCTCTCTCTCTCTCTCTTTTTAGAGGCTGGGCTGCGGAGGACCAATCGCTGGAGCCACGATTTTGCAGCTGGTAGTCACTTCAATAGTTGCTAAAATGCGCGAATCGCAGCATTCTCCTCGCCAAAGTACGTGATTTGTCTGGCGCAAGGGTTCCCGTTGAGTTACCTAGACCATTGGAGAGATGAAGCATTGGTATGGGCGTGGATGTAGAGGAGCTTTAGAGGGGTGCACGTCCGATTGCCTGCTTTGACTATCCATTTATTATGTATCAGCTTGATGTTACACTGCTATCCAGTTAAACGCCGGAGTCTTTCCGAAACAAGCAAAGCGAGCGTTTCTCCATGAATCATCGTCCAATAAAGACTAATGCCCAGTGCCACCGTCCAAGATTTACGCTGCACGGCAAGAGCCGCCTCCGTCATCGCACTCGCCCGGATTCTTATCCGAGCAGCGTTGACACGCCGCGCCAGGATTCCCCAGTCTTGTCCACGTTTTCTCGGACCTCAATACCCCGCACGGCCGGCCGGCCGGCCTCGAAAGACCAGGAACGAGCAATTTGAACCATGCTCTTTTCATCTACAGATCCTACTAACGTCATGTCGTATATAACAGCCTCCGGACTACCCGCTAGTTTGCTTTCCGCCGCTTACGGAACGTCGCCTACTTCTCCGCCAAAGCCGCACGCCGACGGTTCCCTTCGCGCATGGTGTTGGGTTTGGGTTTGGCCTGCTTGGAATTCTAAGAAAAGAGCATGGAGAAGAAATTCGGCAAGACATGCGCTTCTAGGGCAGCCGCTCTCCTTGGCCTTGCCGGTGTTGCAAAGGCGCGGCTGACGGACTTCGTCGACCCTCTGATTGGCACCGTTGGCCCAACACCAGGATCGACCATCGCCGGCGGCAATTCCTTCCCGGGAGCTGCTCTGCCATGGGGAATGGTCAAGGCCGGCATTGACACGAGCTACATTGGCCTTCCTGAAGGCCTCGGGAACGACTGCAATGCCGGCTACAGCCCAATTGGAAATGTGACGGCCGTCAGCCTGACTCACGTCAGCGGGAGCGGAGGTGTGCCCACATGTAAGTAACAACAGGCTGTTTGACATCTGTATATCCCAATCGGGTGATACTGATGTTTTTGGCAGACGGACTGATCTCGCAAATGCCGCTCCTGGGCACCCTCGAAGGCGTCAATCTCGGCGACAACATGACGTACTGGCAAAACCGGTCCCTCGCCACCGAATCCGCCTCGGTCGGGCTCTTCACGACCACGCTCCTCAACGGCATCAAGATCGAAATCACGTCCAGTAACCACTCCGCCTACATCCGCTACACCTTCCCCCCGGCCACCGCCGCCCCCACGAACCTGACCTCTTCTACCCCCTCCCTCCCCCCGGCATCCCCAGACGCCTCCACCGACGCCCACATCCTCGTCGACCTCACGCACGTCCTCCCGGCCTGGGACTGGGACGCGCAGACCTACTCGCAAAAGTTCCTGCACGGCGCCCTCTCCGTGCGCGCCTCCAGCACCACATCCCACCCTTCCTACTCCGGCAGCGCCTCCTACACGGGCGGCTGGTCGCAGCCGGACATCCACACGCTGCACTTCTGCGGCAACTTCAGCGCGCCGGCCTCGTCGCCGCTCGTGCCCACGACCGCGTACGCGGCGCGCGGCGCGGGCGACGCCGTCGACGGCGCCGGCACCTTCAGCTGGCCGTACAACCCCTTCCTCCCGCCCGCGACCGCGCCCGTCGTGCGGTCGTACGCGGACGTGCGGTCGTCGGCGGGGTCCGGGCTGGGGCTGGGCGGGCTGTTCAGCTGGACGCGCGGGGCCGCGGCCGCGGCCGGGGGCGTGGGGAACGCGAGCGCCGTGCTGGAGGCGAGGGTGGGCATCTCGTACATCTCGGCGGAGCGGGCGTGCGCGCACGTGGAGGCCGAGTTGCCGGCCGGGACCGGGTTCGAGGAGGTGGTGGAGAGGGCGCGCGCGGAGTGGGAGGAGCGGGTGTTGGGGGCGGTGGCCGTCGAGGAGGACGGGCGCGCCGAGAACGGGAACGGCACGCTGAAGCGGATGCTGTACTCGGCGCTGTATCAGACGGGGTTGATGCCGACGGAGAAGACGGGGGAGAATCCGTGGTGGGAGTCCGATGAGGAGAGGCCGTATTTTGACGACCATTATGTGAGTTTCCCCCCGGTTCACAAACGTTGGAAGGGACGAGAGAAGGAAAGGTACATGCTGATGGGACGTTCGTCACAGACGCTCTGGGATACCTATAGAACGACCCTCCCGCTCTACCACCTCATCTACACATCCACCTACACCCGCATCCTCAAGGGCCTGATCAACATCTTCAAATATGAAGGCTACCTCCCCGCTGGCCGCACAGCGAACTGGAACGGTCGCGTCCAAGGCGGCACGCACGCGGACACGGTCCTCGCCGACGCTTTCGCCAAATCCGTCTTCACCGTCACCCAGAATACCAGCAACACCAGCAACACCACCTCCCGCGGGCGCGGCGAGCTTGCCCTCTCCGCCGCCGACTGGGCCGACGCCTACGCCGCGCTGGTCAAGGACGCGGACGCGCCGCCCGCGCGCAACGTCGACCCGGTCGCGTTCGACGGCGCGACCAAGGAGGGCCGCGGCGCGCTGGACGAGCACCTCGCGCTGCGCTTCCTGACCCGCAACCACACGCGCAGCCTCAGCCGCGGCGTCGAGTACCCGCAGAACGACTTCGCCGTCTGGAGCGTCGGGGCCGGGCTGCTGTCCCTGGTCTCCAACCACAGCGACGCCGCTTTCTCATCCGCGCTGGCGGTGGACGAGGCGGGCGTGGCGCGCTACCGCGACCGCGCGGACTGGTGGACGGAGCAGTGGAACCCGGGCGCCAACACGACGCTGGAGGGCGTGGGCACGTTCGCGGGCTTCGTGGGCGCGCGGGACGCGGACGGCGCGTGGAACTTCACCGACTACGATCCGCGGAGCTGCGGCAGGTGCGGGTGGGGCAGCGACATCTACGAGGCCAAGGTGTGGGAGACGAGCTTCTCGGCGGCGCCGCACGACATGGCGCGGGTGGTCGCGCTGATGGGCGGCGACGACGCGTTCCTGAAGAGGCTGGACGCCTCGTTCTTGCCGGGCTTCGGGACGAGCGTCGGCGCGAACAACGATGCCGGGTCCGCGTTGTTCAATCCTGGTGAGCATTCAGGAAGGGTGAGTGTTGGGTCGGAGCTGACGATGATGCAGGCAACGAGCCGTCGTTCGCGACGCCGTTCTTGTACAACTACGTGCCGGGAAATCACTGGAAGACGGTCAACCAGTCGAGGGCGATTGTGGATGCCTTCTACGACGATTCGAGGAACGGGTATCCGGGGAACATCGACAGCGGCGCGTTGCCCTCTTGGCTGATCTTCAATCTGATTGGTTTGGTATGTGTCTCTTACAGACTTCTCTGCGCTCTCTTCCCAGTGTTTGAGAGGAATCGAAACGCTCGGCCATTGCTAATGTCTCCACCCAGTACCCAATCGCTGGACAGCCGCTCTACCTCCTCGGCGCGCCCCGCTTCTCCTCCCTGACCCTGCGTCTTTTCCCTGGCACATCTCAGGTGACCTCGCTACGAATCAACGCCACCAATCTGTCTGATTCGTCCTTCTATCCGCAGCGCGTAACTTTGAATGGAGCGGCGCTTGACCGAGCCTGGCTTTGGCATTCGGAGCTTGTCGATGGTGGAGATCTTGTGTTCGAGATGGGTTCTGAGCCCGCGAAGTGGGATATCGGAGAGCGTCCGTGGTCTCTGAGTTCGTGGTGAAAGTATCTAATTCAGGAGAAATATCTGGAGCTGTAGTCAAGTAACTAGTGTTAATGTTTGTCCTGACCACCGACAGCAACACATCGTTGGTGCCCTCCACTTCACATGGTATTGATAATGAAGATACTGCATCACCGGCTCATTGTCGTGTAATTGTAAGAGGAAGCAAGCACACAACGTTTCTTCTTCGTGTTGCATATCTATCCCTTTGGCACGCCTTCCCGCCCTGTATCACCCGACTCAATTCTGTTGGTCCTCATTAGGCACCATCAGCGGGACCGGAACTGATTATGTGGGTTAGCACTAGCCTGGTCTTGCTTCGAAGCCCATGAGGTCGACTCATCTTGCCTCCTTGCGAGGTTGTTCTCCATTTCAAGGAGTAAGATCGCGTTGTCTGCGCCTGCACATGCTTCATAAGCTTCCTGAAGCATGCAATGGCGAGTGATCGCGTCAAGATCTTTCATTCACGAGACAAATTGGAACAACCGCGTCTAGGCTACTGCTTTGACTGCTGAACCCTTTTTACCTTACATATAACTAGAAAATATTAATATTTTTTCAACATACTCGTACCTACTAGCGATTACCATCTTCATCCGCTCATTAATACACATATCTAAACTGCGTCAAAGTCCTATCCGTCTTGTCCTGCAAATTCAGCATAAGCGCAGACTCTTGCCGCACCTCCGCCTCGGCAAGATCGGCATTTCCTCCCAGCCCACCATTGCCCACGCCGGCCTTGCTGTCCCTCCTCTTATTTTCCCAGATATAGTAGGAGCGCAGGCCGATGCTGAACACAATACCGAGCACGAAACAAACCAGCATGGCCAGAAATCCAGACTGGTACTTCGGCGCCTCGCGGTCGAAGAAGAGCTGTGGGCCCACAATATTTCCGGCGCAGTACGCCAGGAACATCTGAGCCAAGCTTCGTCAGCATCTTGCCATGGTTTGAGATATTCTTGCGCGCTCACCATAGCATTGACGGTATTCTTCTTCGTGAATCCGCCGACGTTCGCAGACGTTAGGCTCAGCATGAGCGGAAAGTTCGCCGAGAAGCAGATGAGCAAGCAGTAGCCGAAGAACTTGGCCCAGATGTTCTTCTCTGGGTCGATCTCGCGGACCATGATGGCGCCGATGAGCGAGATGACAAAGTTCCAAACGAGCCAGGATGTACGGCTGTTCTTGATGAGGGTAGCGCCGCCAGCGGCAAGCAGGACGTAAACGACCTGGAAAGCGGTGGCCACCATGCCGATGAGCAGAGTCTGATAGGTGCTGAAACCCAGACCCTGGACGACGATGGATGCGAACTACGTCTCCACGTCAGCACAACTCGTATCAGGTATCCCCAACCTCCCCCATCCATTCTCTCTCTCTCTCTCTCTCTCTCTCAGACAAGGAAACACTCACGCTCGACACGCCACCGTTCGGAATGTTCCCACACAGCTGAATCAGCACGAACAGCCAGCTCTGCGGATCCCTCAACGCCTCCCACACCTGCTCGCCCTTCCACTCCGTGCTCCTGATGCCCGTCATATTCCCCTTGACCCGCGCCACGGCCTTGGCGCCGTCGCCCTTGCCCTTCAGGAACCACGCCTCCGTCGGCCGGTCCGGGATCGTCCAGAACAGCGTCAGGCTCCAGGCCAGCGTGACGGCGCCGAAGATGAGGAACACGGCCTGCCAGGCCGCGACCTTCTCGCTGTCGACGTGCGCCATCGAGTACGCGAGCACGCTCCCGAACAGGCCGGCGGCCACGTTGCCCATGAACCACGCGCCGTGCCGCAGCGGCTGCTCCTCGCGCTTGTACCACATGCCCGTCACGACGCTGAAGCCGGGCGCCACGGCGGCCTCGGCGAAGCCGAGGAAGAAGCGCGTCGCGAGCAGGCCGGCGGCGTCGGTGCAGGCCGCCGTGCACATCAGCACGGCCGACCAGGCCAGCACCGACGCCGCCAGCGTCTTGCCCACGGGGAAGCGCACCAGCAGCCGCGCCACCGGGTAGCTGGCCGCCAGGTAGCCGAAGTAGAAGATCGAGGACGCCCACGAGTAGGCCTGGCCCTTGAGGCGCAGGTCCGTGCGCAGGCCCAGGATCGCCGTGTAGCCCATCGATTGCTTGTCGAGGAATTGGAACATGTAGGAGATGGCGAGGACGGGGAGGAGGCTGTGGGTTGGGTTGTTTTGTTTAGCTTTGTTGTTGGATCTGGTGCATGTCGTAGTAGGATATAAAAGATGGTAAGAGAGAGAGAGAGAGAGAGAGAGAAAGATTGATCGGTAAAAAAAAAAAAACATTTCGTTCGAGAAGAGGGAGAATACTGGGGAGTGAACGAGAACAAGTGCAAATCATCTAGACTCAGGAAAGAGAGAATAAACAAAAGAAAGCCCAACGGCGTAGGCATCGCTCATGCAGGCTGGCGGCTTCGATACAACATCTCCGTATTGAGATGTGAGAATTGATACTGCGCAAATATCCGCCTTGGCTCAAAGAATAACACTTGAAAGCCAGAGCGCAGGAAAAGACTTATGGGAAAACCAGAAGACAAACAGGTAAAAGGAAGTACTCACCACATATCCACCCTCCTCAAGATCCTTCTATCCTCCTCAGGCGTCAACTCCTCCTCCAGCACATCGACATCGGAGCCCAAATCCTCCAGCGTGGCGTCACCATGCCTGATATCCGCAGCAATGGTGCTCGTGGTGGCAACGCCCTTGGGCGCATCGTCCGACGCCGACGACGCTGACATGACTATTTTCCCTTTCGCCGGGTAAGTTTTTTTTTGCCTGTGCGATCGGTGTGTTTCAGACGCGACCAGCGCGACTCTCGCTGCGTGTTTCGGAGCTCGCCTGAAGGTTTCCGTGGGCAAGAAAAGCGTGGAACCAAAGGCGGTGTGTCGGAGCCGATGATCTTCAGGGGTTGAGAGGGTGTGCGTATGTGAGGAGAGCCAACACCAGCGGGGGGCTCGGTGGGTGGCGCGAACAGCACAACGGCGAACGGAAGATGGGTGGTAGCGGCAGACGAAAAAAAAAAAAAAAACAGACGAGAAGCGAGGAAAAGAGACGAGAGAGGTGCTGTACTTATGGTACAACAGGGCACAATAGAAAGCGGGGACTCTTTCTGATATTCCCCTCCGCTATCCGGGAAAGGCAGGCCCAGATGCGCGATCGCTGTGCGGCGCAGCGAAAAGTAACAAAGAGCTGATGCAAGATGAACGGGAAAAAGGTGCTACCCCCCAAGCTTGTGCTTGGCAAGACGCGCGTGAACGAAGGAAATGGGGAAAAAAGGTGGAAACCGCCGCAGGGCTAGAATTGCGGCGTAGAGAGAAACGACTGACTCCGCTTGCAGCAAGAGTGCAGCTGGGGTTCTTGATAAGAAGAAAAAAAGCGAGGGCGGGTATGCACGCGAGAGAGAACGTGCATGCGTATATGAAAAATGCCGTACTAAGTACCAGCTACTTATGCCCTGCCTGCAGCAGCCTTGTCACGATACTTTTTCGATTGGGAGAGGCGCCATGCTCGAACTGGCAAAACTCGGCCGCACTTCCGCCGGGCGTCAAAGTGTGCAATATGAAAGGAGGCTGCGCGAAACGTCGAGCTAAGCTTCTGTCAGATTGCTGGACAAACGGCCGTAAACTCTCCAGACCCTGAGTGTGAAATTAGAGGCTTCAATTGAATGGGAGAAGATGCTCCGGAAAGAGGGCGAAGAGAAAATCTCAGAACGGCGGGAATGCGAAACAGCAATCGACGCTGTTTGAGAGCGGTGGAGAAAACACGACGACGTGGAACCGCACGTCCGTCCGCCCGACAGGTCGAAGCGTCGTACAGTACATCCCCGCCCAAACCCTGCCACAACAGCCCTGCATGTTGCGTGGTTCTGCTCGTGACGACGAGAAAAAAAAAAGGTAAAAAGCCCCGTGCAGCGCTCGGGAAAGCTCGTACACGACGCGAACGAAGGGGGAATTGCTGACCGGGGACGCTTCCGCAACAGAGAGCACCCTGCACCGTCCAATAATCGAGCAAGAGGCAGCAACAAAGTTTCGATGCGCGCTGGCCCTGGCGTTTCGTTCATTTCAATCGTCGTCCATCATTCGTCGTGCATCTACCTACAACAGCTAGCTCTGAACTAGTAGATGCGTGCAACAGTCTGACATGTCTTATCTCCCTGCATTCGCCGACTCCGGGTATCTCATCTCATCTCATCTCATCTCATCTCGACGTCTGACCGGCCATGGTGTAGTGGGGTTGGTGATTCATTAATTACAAGAAATACAAACAACGATGACAGAAGATGTGCAAAGCAGAAGGTGGGTGGGTATAGGCGAAGGAACGACGGCATCATATCACAAACTGCTCAAACCGCCCCTCAGCGAGCAGCATCATGTGGTCGACGCGCTTGCCGCCCAGCTTGTCCTGCTCTTCGACAACAGCCTTCAAACACGCGTATGCCCGTGCGTAATTCTTGCCGTATTTGGTGAGACCCTGGTAGCGGTCTAGAATCCAGGCGCGGTGGATCAGATCGTCAGTCTCCATGCCCGCGAACAACAGCGGCAGCGGGATGCGCGCGAGGAAGCGCTCGCCGTCGTGCTTGTATCCCTGGTACGCAAGGTTCATGATCTCGTGCAGGGCGCGCTTTTGCGCAGCGCAGGGAGCCGCCAGCGGCTCCGCGAAGCGTGTCAGCCGCAGGAACTCGAGCTCCATGGCGTAGTAGTGCGGGACGACGTATCGAATGTTCTGGTAAAGGCGGCGGCTGTGGTCGACGTCCGGGCTGAGCCGGGACGCCAGCTCCAGCATCTCACCAAACTCGTCCCGCAGCAGCCTGAACGCGAATTCGATGTCCTGCGCACGGCGGGCGGCGTCCTGCTCATCGCCACGGTGCAGCGCCGCGCTGAACTCGGCATTCTCGTAGCGGATCAGCGCCGCTTTGGCGTACAGGCTGTACACCTTGCGGTTGTCCATGTCGTCGACCAGCTCCGCCTGCGGGTACCGCTCGCCCCACGTGGTGCGGAACAGCGGCTCGCTGTACATGTGGATCGAGTTGAAGCCGCGCAGCAGGCGGGCCTTGTCCTCGCCGGCGATCTGCCGCACCAGCTGGTTCACCGAGCCACCGAAGTTTGCGCCTATGCCGAACGATGCGCCCGCATCCAGCACCGCCATCCACACCATCATGCGGGCGGCGAAGAAGGATATCAGGCTCTGGTTTGGGGGCGGTGTGGAGGAGCCCGGGGAGACTGCCTGTTCGGGGCTGGTAATGTTCGACAATGAGTCCGCATCCTCGGCTGAGACCTGCAAGAGAGGCTGGAACCTCGTGCGCAGGATCGACGCGGCGCCCTGCAGGTGCTTCGACAGGCCAACGCCCCCGCCGTCGCCGTATTTCTGCTCGTACGTGATCATCAACCACAGGGCGGCCAGCACCTGGTCAAGGTCCAGATCGACGTCGCCGGCGCTCATCTGCTGGGTCATGAGGTGCAGGGCCTCGGTGTAGTGGGTGACGGACTTGGGCGAGTTGGGTGACTCGGGAGCCAGGACCAGGCGGTTGTGCTGGCTGTTGCGCAGGTACATCAACTCCTGGTCAGCCAGGGCCAGGATCATGTGCATGGGCATGGCGTGGCGCTTGGCTTGCAGGAAAAGCAGCGAAAAGACCGAGTATTCCGGGTTCTTGGTGTGGTGATTGGTGGCGAAGCGGGTGCGGTAGTAGTAGATGGCCTCGTGGTCGGCCGGGGTGAAGACTACCGAGCAGGCGGCGGCCATCTCTGGCTGCTGCAGGCCCGATGCCATGACCGCCAGGCTGTCGTGCCTGGAGTATCTTGCGGGGACGATCTGCGTGGCGCCCTGGTTGGAGGAGGAGCTAAAGTTGGGAGGACGAGCATAGTCGGGCGGCGATGACGGGTCCACATCGCTGCTGCCGCTCGAGCTGCTGCTGCTGCTGGAAGGGCTCGCGGCGGGCTGCGACGAGGAGTCAGACGGGCCAACAGACGCGGCCGTGTGGGCGTTGGAGGCCTTCCGCGTGTATGGCTTGCGCGGACGCGGGCGGTAGTCGCACTGGCGCCTTAGACGGATGCAGCGCTGACAGACGGGTTTGCCCTCATCGCATTTGACCTTTTTCTCCCGACACGTCCAGCAGCCGGCTCGGGACCGCGGGCCGCTGCGGTTGGCGGACGGCCGGTGTGGGAGAGTGGTCGACTGGGGGGGTGTGGCGGTGGTGGTTGCGGTGGTGGTGGTGATGGTGGTGTCGTCGCGGACGGCCTCGGACGGGTGTGATTGGAGGCGCTCTGGATCGGACGTCTGGGCTTGGGTCGGCGTCGGGACGGGCGCGGCTTGATCAGCCTGCATACTCGGCTGAGCGGTACCGTACGATGGGAAAAGGCAGGGAAACGATGGAACGGCGACGCTTGACGAGCTCACACGGCGGCGGAAACGCGGTCTTCTTGACGAAAGAGCCGACGAATTAGCCGGCCATGCCGCTTGTTGTTTTGGCCCCGGAGGCGGCCGAGTCAGCGCCCACGAGGCAGGCCTGCGAGAACGGACCGCGACGCTGCACCGCCGCACCGCGCCCACCACGGGGACTGGGGACTGCTTGGGGACCGCCCTGTGCGCACCAACACCAGCGTCGCCCCTGCGGAGGCGCCATCGCCGCCATCACGGAGCGCGTCGAGCGAGCACTGAAAAGGGGGCACGCTGGCACATTCTCAAGAGCTCCAGTGGAGATGGCGGAGGCCGAGCTGCCCTACGCCGCAGCCGCAAGAGTGGGCTGCAGCTGCATGAGGTGGTGACACAACAGCCCGGTCGGCAATTCTTCACCACTCGGCCCAAACAGGCGAGCGAGCCGACTCCAACCATTCTGCCGACCTCAACCCATCCAGCCCTCGTCCGCAGCAGCAAAGCTGGCCACTGACCTGAATGTGTTACTGGCACTAAGGGCCCGCGGTCCACTCCGTCTGCGACCGCCAGAGAAAAAAAAATAATGGTGCAATAAAGACGCCATGGCCGCCATTTCGACGTCTCTGGAGCCGCCGTCGACAGGAAATCCGCTGCCATCATGACCCAGGTGAAAGCCGCCCTGCAGCCCGGAAACAGGCAAGCCGAGGACGTCCGCCGGACCATCAACGCTGCCATCGACGCCGCCGGAGACGCCCTACGTGCCCTCAACAAGGACATCCACGACCACCCGGAGACGGCGTACGAGGAGGTCCACGCCCACGATGCCCTGACGGCATTCCTGGAGGCCCAGGGCTTCGCCGTGACGCGCCACGCCTACGGCCTGCCCACCTCGTTCGAAGCCTCCGTCGGCAGCACCGACGGCGGCGGCGCGCGCGAGATCGTCTACTGCGCCGAGTACGACGCGCTGCCGGGCATCGGGCACGCGTGCGGGCACAACCTGATCGCGACGTCCTCGCTCGCGGCCTTCGTCGGCGCGGCCAAGGCGCAGCGGGCGCTGGGCTTCGCGGGGCGCATCCGCATCCTGGGCACGCCCGCCGAGGAGGGCGGCGGCGGCAAGATCAAGCTGCTGCGCGCGGGCGCCATCCCGTCCGGCACCGCCGCCGCCATCATGGCGCACCCCGTCGCCGGCCACATGGCCAAGATCCCCGGCGCCAGCGGCCTCGCCGGCTTCAAGCTCATCTGCAGCCACAAATTCAAGGTCGAGTTCGCCGGCCGGACCGCCCACGCCGGCGCGCAGCCGTGGGACGGCATCAACGCGCTGGACGCGGCCGTGGCGGCGTACACCAACGTGTCGATGCTGCGCCAGCAGATCCGCCCGGACGAGCGCGTTCACGGCGTCATCGAGGACGGAGGGAAGGTGCCCAACGTCATCCCGCAGTATACGCGCATGAGCTGGAACGTGCGGGCCCCCAAGGCGAAGGCGGCGAACGCGCTGCGCGAGCGCGTGAACGCGTGCTTCCATGCGGCTGCGGCGGCGACGGGCTGCAAGGTCAATATCATCGAGTAAGCCGTGCAAGCAGGGCCGGGACCGGTGAGAGTCGAGATGCTGACTTCTCTAGGGGCCCGCTGTACAAGGATCTGCGCGCGAACAACACGTTATGCAGAGCGTATGTCGAAGACATGGCCGCGTTGGGCGAGAAGATCATCCTCAGTGAGGAGGAGCCAGCTACCGCGTCCACGGATATGGGTTCGTCTGCTCCCGTTTCCCGCACCCCCCCTTTTTTTTTTCGTTGCCGATCTCCGCGGCTTTTCTTTCCTCGTCAAAAGGCTTGATTCCGACGGATCGCGAGAACTGACTCGATCTTTGAAGGAAATGTCTCGTATGCCGTGCCTAGCTTCCACGGTGCCTTTGGCATCCCGGCGCCGGAGAACGTGGTCGGCCATCATCCGGGTTTCGCGGCTGCGGCAGGGACTGACGAAGCCCACGCCGCGGCGATCAAATGCGCAAAGGGCATGGCGATGCTGGGCTGGCGGGTACTGACAGATGATGGTATTGCGGAAGGAGCGAGGCGGGATTTCGAGCACGATGACTGAAGGGGAACTCCCTTACAGGAGAGGTCACGATAGCCATGAATTATGCACAAGACATCCGCATGGGAAGATCGGCGTAAAATGATACTTTCAGATAATGGGCAGTTCAAACTTATTCAGCGCTAGGTTAGATATTTAAGAGCAAGGTCTGCGTCGCCTATAAATCGTGATCCTAAACGGTGCTGCTCGTAAAACTAGTCCTCCTATCGCCTAATTGCTATGCGCGGTATCTCGCACTCAGTGAGGTTGCAGCCCATCTTTGAGATTCCCCACATGCACTGGCGGAGAATCCCATGCAAGATCCAGAGTTCTACAGATATCAAACCTCTAGGAATATGCATGTGTACAGCTATTTAGCCAGTTGCGAATCTCAAGAAGTCGGATTACTCGTCACGAGAACGTAGGAGAACGAGAGCTGTGCTAGCAAAGCAAGATGACGGAAGTGTATCTGGCGGTGTTGCCTCCGGCGAACTCTTCCGGTCAAAACACTCTTGACCTGTGGCATCCGAGATGCGGTGTTCTTGAAACAGGGGTGTGAGTAAGAGGCGTTAGTCAACGGTCAACACCTCGGCACCACTTCCTTCCTTCAAGGGTTCTTGTCCTTGCCCAGTCTCGCTTTTCCTGCGTTCTCGAGAAACATTCTGAGGCGAAGCATGACGTGGTCGATAAGCTATTCCAATTTCAAGGGAGGTAGCAGGCATATGTACTGTACATATATGCCGGGATGGCGGTCTTCATCCTTAACCCCCTTAGCGTGTGCGCGGCCTCGACCTTTGCCGCTCACGGGCCGCCATTCGGCGAGTTTCGACCTCAGTACTTTACTCCTTACAGTCCGACCGTAACTGTATCCGACATGGTCCCCTGGCCTTCTACGTCCGAAGTTGCTTCCTAGGCCCTTCATTTAGGTAAAGTCGGTCTGATGCACGGCGCAAGGATGGGCGTTGAGGTTTGGGCACCTGCGGTGACAAATCATCAGCCAAGGAACTGCGAGATGGATGGCTGAGACTGTTGCATATGATTTTGTCAGTGTGTGAAGGACGTATGATGTCAAGGGATGGTGTAAATGTGTGGTTGCGATATGTCTGACGGCGGAGGGGCGCACGAGATGGCAATGAGTCTACAGCGTATCTCTCTCAAGCGCATGAAGGGCTATGATTCGAATCCTTGATCGGGCTGAAAGAAAGCGATCATGACCACATAGTTGGAGTTACGCTCAGAGACTCGAGTTGAACAATGCTCTTGATTTTCAACAGTACAATCCTTAGCATGAAGCTTCCGGGTGGGTTTTTTTACCGACCAATTTCTATTTAATCGACTTCACCCCACTACGCTATCATCGATTCTACGTCACAGAACTGGAAATGCAAGAAGAAACGAAGACAGTTTCAAAGAATTAAGCGGAGCACTGCCTCTGAAAGACGTATATCATGGGCATCTCGCGCGTGATCTGAGTACCGAGTACACCTGCAAAAAGGATTTCGACGATTTTTAACTACGACAGAACTCGGCCCTCATGCCTCTTTCGTGTCCTGAGTCACCACGCTGACATATTTTTCCTGCCCTGAAAATAATGCCACTAATCCCATAAGTTAGCTCTGATAGAGCGATGTTCGGAGCCGGCTGGATGGCGGATCCGACGGACCTGGATTCACTTCTCGCGTTCCGTTTCCCCAAATGGTAACCGCAAGACCAGTTCGCAAATCGCTTTTCCTTAAGCCTGTCCTTCTAAAGTCGTCCGGTTTTCACCCATAAGCACAGAGCAACATCCTCTCGCCAATGAGATCAACTGCAGAAGCGTCAAGTGGCACAGAGATCCGGATGCCCCGGACGACTGAGACATGCCCGTCAAACGCGAAAAAAAACCTCACCGTGATATTCGCCTCCCCCGGTCCTCGGAGAAACCTCCGGGCGGAAGCACTATAGATATCCATGAGCGGGTAAACAGGAACGGCATACCGGATTCAACCATTCCCCCATCCCTCCATCCCGTCGGGTCGTCTGATCGTGAGGCGCACGTAAGGAAAAGCCACCTGTAAGGAACCCAAGAAATGATCTGTTCGTAGGGCTGTTAAGGGTGCCTGACAAGCCGTTCCCGAGACTTCCGCTGCGAGTCACACTCGAAGCGAGGAAGGACGTGCCCATATAAATACATATAGGTGCTCAGGAGCATGCCGTCCCTGACTGTCCCGGGGCTCGGTCTTTTCTTGCTTTCTTTTTTCTTATGATTTCTTTTTCTGCATAAACACATCTGCCAAGCGGGAAGACCACGGAAGATGCGGAACGGCCCTTCGCATCAACACCTTATTTTTGCCCCTCGTCATGGTAAAGTCGGAGCATTTATAGTGCCGATAACCCCAGCCGCTTCCGACGTTTCGTTTCTCTTCGCAATGCGGAGTGCGACACCGAAACAAAAAAAAAGAGAGGAAAACACCCAGCCGGCAGTCACGACAGCAGAAAGCCGAAGACGATCACAGACACGCGAAAGCCCTTCGAAGAAGAGGAAAGAAAGTGAACACGGATGCTTGACTCTTCTTCATTTCCCCCTCCCCAAATCCCCACCTCGACTGCCGCCGGTGAGGGAGAGGGAGAGAGAGAGGCCAATTTCCCCGCGAACCGGCACGCCCGTACCTTAGCTTCACCGGTGATGGGCGCTAAATGACGTGGTTGGCCAAGCGCCGCCCACGCCAGACGGGTCCGGACGGGCATAAGCGAGCAGGATCTGGCGGGCGCGACGCGGGCGGGAAGGCCGTTCGATCCATCGTTCGGCATCTGTGTTTTGCGTTTCTCGATTTTGTCCAACTCCGGGGTAACGAGCGTTCGACGGCGCTAGCGTAAGCGGTTCGTCCGCCTCGCCAATGCAGCCTCACTCTCTCTCTCTGCCTACCTGCACGAAGGGAAAAGACAAGGCGCACTAAAAGCAAGGCGCCGGCCACAGTTAACATGCGTGCGTCGTTCGACAGACTCAAAATCGGCGCGATGCCCTTCGCCTCGATCTCCCCTTCTTTCAGGTTTGGCAGTCCCCTTCCCTCCACCCCCCTACTTCGCAAATATATCGATGGCCGCTAAGATGGTGGATACCGGTGGGCCTTTTCGCTGCAGGTGACATGCGTCCGGATCATGTCCTCGTGCTGACCTCCCTGCTAAACGTGGACGAACTAATGCTATGCATCTACTGTGACAAGTTTACTAATAACGACACAGGAGCAAAGGAAACAAAAAAATTGAGCGATTGTATCTACGGATTGTCATTATATCTGGAGGATTTGGAATTACCCTAATAAATAAAAAGTTTTTGTCCCTCCCGGCCATTGGGTATCTCAGACATGCAATGTAAGTGTGGTTTATCTTTCGTGGGAGATTCTTTTCGAAAGGGGGAAAAAAAATAGTGCAGAATCTCGCCATGGAAGTTGACCGAGAGAGGGATAGAGAGAGTAGTTGGCGCACACCGCACACTCCGACCGAACGACAAAAAAAGGATTTGATGGAACTCCAACTCCGGCCTGCGAGGGAAGGTGGAGGAAACGAAAAGAAATGGGAAAAAAAAGATATGCGAGGCCCCGTTACGACATATTTATGTTTCAGCGCGATATATCCCCTTTGCCTCCTTTCACCTGGATTGGACGGTGGGGATGATATTACGGCATGTCCAGCCGGAAAGACAAGGGATATACTGCGCCCTGTTTGTTCAGCACGTTCGGTCCATCGACGGGACAGAGAGCAGCTGGGAAACGCCTACCACAAGATGCGATTTGGACAGAACGCCGTCATATACAAAACAAACAATTCGTCACCCTTTAGCGTAGCGTACCAAGCGTGCGGCCGTTACCCTGGATTTCTGTCGGCACACCCCGCAGCGAGCGAGCAGGTGGTAATTGAGAGTTCGGACGAGGGGTGCCAGGCTTGGAGTTAGGTGCCGAGGACGGTCCCTCTTGCTGCGAACCTTGCTGCTGCTGCTGCTGTTGCTGCTGAGGTTGCTGAGGCTGCGGCTGGTACAGCGGCTGCTGGCTGTGCTGCGAGGACGAGGCATGCGAGAAAGCATGGGACGAATGGCTCTGGAGAATGGACTGCTGGGAGGAGACATTGGACGAGGCGTGCGAGGCGGTGGACACCATGCTGTCGGCGCGGGTGGGAAGGTCGCGCGGGGTGCCGGTGCGGGTGGAGACCGTGTCGGCGTTGTCGTTGTCGGCCGCCATCAGCTCCGGGAAGATGGCCTTGGTGGAGATTGCGTCGGCGAACTCCTTCCAGCGGATGATCTGGCTGCCGCTCTCGTCGAACTCCAGACTCCAGACGTACTCGTTGGTGAAGGGCCCAGAGACGGTGCGACCGGTAGCGATGACCCACAGACACACCTTGCGGGCGGGAATGTCCTCGATGATCTCATGGACCGACATGTGCATCTCCTTGAAGGTGTTGGCGAGCATGTTCAGGGCCTGCTGGCAAGCGTTATTGTCCTGCGGCGGGGCTCCCAGCGACTTCGGGTAGATCTCGCGCCAGCAGCTGCGGTCGCGCAGCTTCCAGACGGTGGTGGTGTCGAGGCGATTGAAGGCATCGACGATGGCTAGGGCGGTCTGGCGCTGGCGGGTCATGCCATGGTCCTGACTGGCCTGCTGCTGCTGGCTGCTGGACGACTTGTCCCTGAAGAGCGCCGAGAAAGGCATCGCGAGAGCAGGCAGCGGGTGAGGCAGACGGGTGGGTGGGGACGCTCGCGGGTGGCAGCGGGAGCGGCGGGGGAAGAGATACGGGAGGAGCGGGAGTGTGAGAGAGTCGCAGTGGTGGGAGCAGTGGCGGTGGCCTCAGGCGCGGACGCAGACGCAGACGCAGACGCAGACGCAGATGCAGACGCAAGGCAAAGCAGGGCAGAGCTGAGCAAGCGCAGGCTTGGGCTTCGCGGCTTGGGCGGCGTGGGCGGGGGGGGGGAAGACCGGGCACGAGGCTGTTCGCAGCTCGACGCAGCTTCTCGTGCTTCCTTTCAGCGCGATTGCGTGGGCCAGGGCAGGGCGGATGTATTAAGATGCGGCCGGTCGCTGGCCGCAGATTAGCATGCCGGGAGGGATCAGCACAGGGAGCCCTCCGAATCGTGTCAGTGGCCGCATACATTACTCAGCCCGCCCGTGTGCCGCTGTGGCCTGGCGGACCGCGCGCCGAACGCCCGCTAGAAAAGCCCCGGCAGGCGCCAGTGCCGCGTGCGGCCAGCCGCCGTGCAGCAGCCGCAAGGGGTGCTGCTGAAGGATTCGCGGATGCGGATGCGGATGATGCGGTGCGTGGATGGGCAGATGGGTGGATGGAAAGGAAGCCAGGGATGATGTGACCCCGGCCTCCTGCGCGCCCTTGGCAGCCTGCCCTCCTACGGCTGGCTGGCTGGCTGACTGGCCGACGGGCGGTGGCGTGGAGAAGCGAGCGAGGTTTGGAGTGGGCGGGGCTCTTCCATTTGCTGGGGCCCGAGTGTTGTGCTGCAATGACGGCGTGGACATTTGCTTGTGCCTGTGCCTGTGCCTGTGCCTGTACGCAGTACCTGTACCTGTCTGTGCCTGCAGTGAACCACCAAAGCTTCGACCCGCCAACCAGCGGCGCGAAGGTCGAGACGAGACGAAACGAGACGAGGCGAGCGGTCAGCCGAGCGTGCAGATGAGCGCAGCGGCCAGGAACACGCCCGGCTCTTGCGCGCGTTTTCGCTCGAGTCTGGCTGCGGCTGCGGCACTGAGGCCTCTCGGCCTGTGGCAGCGCCGCTGAACCACCGACCGACGACGCCGATTCCTGCCCTCCACGGTCACCGCCCTCACGCACCCTCGACCCGAGCAAATGCGTGCACGGCAGCCTCCGACACTCCTGACCCATGTCTCGCTCCTCTTTCCTCGACTCGCCACCCCCTTCGTCGCCGTCACCCGTCGCTCGTCAGTCGTCGCCGCAGCCGTCCCCGCAAGCGCTCTCCTGTCGCGGCACAGCTGACTGCGAGACACCGGCTCGCGATCCTACCGTCAATTCGGGGCCAGTGAGTGTCGGTCAGCGGCAACATGGGCAGCAACGCATCCGCGGATGTCGGCGCGCGCGTCAAATCGTCGGCTTCCCATGCTCCGCCTGGCGCACCAACGAGAGCGATGACCAGTCGCATTCGAAAGACGCGGCTTGGGCAGTGGCCGCTTCATATGAGCGCCGCCGGATGATGCGACGGGATGCCGCGGAAAACGAGCACTCTCGCTTTGGGCTTTCGAGAAACGAGCCGCACGCATATCTTCAGCACATGCGGCAGGGAGCAGCGCTGCTTGACTCGCTGTGGGTCGCGCCGAGTCGCGCCGCTTGGGCATCACCACCCTCCCCGAGATTGCACCAACTCCGGCGGGCAGCAACGGGGCTCCACGCCTGCCGGAAATCCTTCCGGTCATACAGAAACAGCAACTCCATGCCCCGGCTGCGACACAATTGCAATCCGCGAGCAATGCGCTTTCTCCAAAAACCGCGCCCTCGCCCACTCGCCCATGTCCTCCCAAGGTGCTCCCAGCTCCAAGCCTGATTCATCTTTTGCGAGATCGCCTGCGCTGTCCGGCGGTGCTCACCACTAAATGGATTCTCTCTCTATCGACAGCTCGAGGTCCGTCCCTACACTCGCCCCCCATTGGTCGCCTCACCTGACCTGATTTTCCCCGACAGTTCATGGGAGCAAACAAACTCCACGCTCCCCGTAGCCCAAGGCCCGCTGCCGCCTCCGCCTCAGAGTGGCCCAACTCGGCGCGTCCTGAGAGCAAAGCACAACCAAGCTCTTGTCCGCTACCAGCCACCGCAGGTCTGTGGCGTGCTCGAGGTGCGCAAGAACGCTTGTTTCCTAGGCGTCACCGCCATCGTCCGTCGTGAGTCGCGAGAGCTTGCCGACTCTGGCGACTGTGGCACCTATGAGTATCCCGTCGTAAAGTTTGTCGTCGAGGACCTGAGCTGGCCCGTCTTCAAGCGCTTCGGCGGCCTGGACATCATGGATCCGGATCTCCTCCATGTGCTGGAAGCCAAGTCCCGCTGGTGGACCAAGACCGACGACTGGTTCCTTCTTGTCCAAAGTGCCTTTGGCAAGAGCCGCAGGAGGACCCTCTTTACCTTTGCTGATCCCAGTGTGCCCACGCTCTCCCGTGCTGTGCTCCCTGCTCCGCCGTCCGGCCACCCCCAGGAGAGGGACAACCGTGTGTCTGATCGTATAGAAGAACTGGCATGACTAGGCTCTCTCACCGCGAGGTGAGCGGCGGGAGCTCTGGCGTAACCTTAACGCCTGGATATCCTGCCTGGTGCGGTAAAGAGTCTTCTTTACTCGTCGGGAAACTGCCTTCTGTTCACTTACCAGCGTGTCCGAGCGTAGACTTCCCTTGTCCCACTAATCCGCTGATCCCTATGCTCAACGTCACGGGCGGCGGGCCTTCCCGAACCATCGAACCACCAAAAATGACTTTCGAACCATGGCCTTGGAGCCTTGGCATAACTTCGCAATCACTCGCAGCCGCACGGAAACCGAGATAGCCGGCTTGGGACGTGCTAGCCGGAACGAGTCAAGGAATGACGGTTATCGCCTCACTTTTTTGATGTCTTGTCCAGGACATCCTTGATGTGGCTTGGGTCGCCTTCAAACCACCAAACCTTCGCTGCCGGTGAAGGAGGTACCCGTATGGCCGCATTTCCTGCACGGAGCCCGCTGTCGTGAGCCAGCCTGTTTGTTCATGTGGCCCATAGTCCGGATAGGATATATACTGTGGCTGATCTTGCTCCGTACGCCCGAGGTCATGGCTACTTTCCTCTGGACCGGACTCTCTTACCTGGATTGCCACTTCATGGACACTTGATCCGGCCTCTGCCTGGCTGCTTTCCCTAGCTGGACCTGGACTACTTTTTCGACCTATAATCTAAATAAAAAAGAAATTAATCGTACGACGTCTCATGCAGCGCAAGAGTATTTTCACGAGCGACGGTCGAGTATACCTTTTTACATGCCGGGCATACTGCATCTGCCTTTGAAACTTGATATCATTCTGAGCGACTTCTTCTCATAGCATCTTTGTCCGCTGAATCTGGTCAGTCTATGTAGATTCAACCGTTTTCTTGCCCTTAGAGACGGGCCACCTCACATTCTATCTCCTGTTTGTTACAGCACACTCCCTGACCAACATGTCTCCTGTTTTTTTTTTTTTTGTTCCTTTGGCTTTGGCATTTTGGATGGCGTAGAGATCGGATCACTACTTGAGATAAAAGGATTAAGGATGGGCAGGCGGTACTTCGGATCATCAAATTGGGTGGTTTTCTGCTTTTTTTGCTGTTTAGCGTGTCTCATTTGTGATTCTGTCGGTCTTTTTTTTTTTTTTTGGCTGGTGATACACCAGTTCGTAATTATATGTCGCATCTCTGTTTTGTTTTTCATCTTGGGAGGTTTTTTGCAGCATTATTGTGTTTCATGGCCTGCAACCAATTGAGTCGGCGCGTCTTCCGCATCGCGCCTTGTTTGCCTCTTCATTTCCGTCTTGACCCCTTAGCCTGTTTGCTTGGAACTGACCACATGTAGTGCATATACACTATGCAGCTGCCAAATCCGGCGAGTTGTGTTCCCCGCGGCTAAATAGCCACTCGGAGAATTTCATTTTCGACCATGCGACTGACGCAAGGAAAAATCTCGCTTTCTTGGATGGCTTAATAGTTACCACAGGGTCGGCACTCCCCGAAGACTGGGCTGACGTGAGACAATATGCTGCACTACCCTACACTTACTCCAAATGGAAGGTGGTGGCCCAAGGCAAAGGCTTTCGGAGCCGATGAATGGTCGCACATGCATTCCGCTCCAGCAGTGGCGGTGCTTGTTTGGGCGACGTCGCCATCGTTCAAGCCCCTTCCTATGCTATCACAGTTCTCTGCATAGGTCGTTACAGTGGTAAGTAGCATCATCGGTACGATTCAGTCATGGTGAATTCCGTCGTTTAGAGACATCTCACATCATGCAGCCTTCGCGGTTATATTGATTCGTGGCCTTGCAATACACCCTGATAATATCGCACCCCGCCCTTAATCTCATTTCGCAGGATTTCTTGAGGACAGCTGATATACCTTGTCATGACTGAAGGATGACAAAGAAAGAGCAAAGGCAAGATCATCACCGCTATTCGCTTCGTCGCCCGCCAACCTTACCACTTCCTCTCCCTAAACAACAACCACAACGGCCCCAACGTCATCGTAAACGTGTCCCTCATGCCTTTATCGAACCCCTCCCCCCTCTCCTCGTCGCTCTCGGCGAACGAGACGTCGTACCCCAGCGCCACCCGCGCCAGCACGCTCCGCATCTCCCACATCGCCAGCCCCTTCCCCACGCACGCGTACTGGCCCACCTGGAACGGGAAGAACGCGCCCTTGTCCCGCGCCGCCAGCTCCGGCCTCGCCCCGTCTTGCCCCGCCTCCAGCCACCGCTCCGGCACGAAGGCCTCCGGCGCGGGGAAGTAGCGCGCGTCGCGCTGCACCACGTACGGCGGGATGTACACGTCGACGTCGCCGGGGATGCGCAGCTCGCCGCCGCCGCCGGTGGACGACGAGTCGACGAGGGCGATGGCGAGACCGCCCGGAGGCGTCACGCGCGGCGTGCCGGACGGCACGGCGGGCTTGAGGCGCGTCGTTTCGTGGATGATGGCGTCAAGGAGGGGCGCGCGCGCGAGGTGCGCGGAGAGATGCGCGTAGGTGAAGGTGCGCGGGCCCGCAGGGAAGAGGGCGGTCAGCTGGGTTTGGAGGCGCGCGTAGACGTGCGGGTGGCGCGCGAGGTAGAATAGCGCGTTGGTGAGGGTGTTGGAGGTCGTGTCGCTGGGTCCGGGTTGTTAGTTCGTTGTTGTTGTTGTTGGTGGTGGTGGTGGTGGTGGAGGGGACGAGGTGGGGCGGGGACTTACGCGCCGGCGACGACGATGGTGCGGCCGTCTTCGTCGAGGGCGGCTTGCGTGCGTGGGGCGTGGGGGGTCCCAGCGGCGTATTCGGCGAGGATCCAGGATATGATGTCGGACGGGATGGAGGCGCTGGGGTCTTGGGCTTGTAAGGTCTACGGTTTGGAGATTGGTTAGTGGGCTTTCTCCTCCTGTCTGGCTGCTTTCGATCCCCTCCCCTTCTCATGATCGCCTTTTCTCTACTTCGTCATCACATTTCTGGGCCTCGCTTGGTCCCTGTCTCCCTAAGATCGCCGGCGGATCCTTTAAAGAGCGAGATCTCCTTACCTTCCTCTTCTCCGCCACCAGTCCCTTGCAGTACTCCACAAACGGCGCCACCGCCCGATCCGCTCCAGGAATCTTTGACGCAGCGTTAAGCAACCATGGAATAGGCTTCAAGATACCAAAAAACATCTGCTGCGCCCTCAATGCGCGCACCGCCCAATGCTCCACCCCGCCGCCCTCCAGCTGCCCGAAGTCTCTCCCGAACCCCACCACGCCCATCAAGTCGTACGACAGGTACGCGATCCAATCCGTAATGTTGACGGGCTTTCCCGAGGACGCGAAAGTGGAGAGAGCGGACAGGAAGGTGCCGATGGTGTCCTGCATCCGCGCGTCGTACGCGGCAATGGATTTCGTGCTGAGCGCCATCTCCCACGGCTTGCGCCGGCGGCGGTGGTCGTCGAGGTCGCGGGTCTCGATCAGGCCGAGCCGGTCGTTGGAGTGGTCGGAGAGCTGGTAGAGGGTGGTCTTGCGGCAGGCGGCGACGGGCGCAATGGCCTCGGGCCGGAAGATGGTGAGTTCGCGGGGTCCTGTTTGCGGGATGGGGTTCGGGTCAGCGTTTGAATGTCAGGTTGAAGAGGGATTCCGCAGCTGTGCTGTGCTGTGCCATTGATTTCTCCTTTCCCCCCAACTTTCCTGAGGTGCTCGTGCTGAATGCGCCTAGTGCAGAGAGGAATCTCACTCACCCGTCCTTACTACATCTCCGTACTCCTTCTGCAACCTCTCCAGCTCCAAATGCCACTGTACCTTCCGCGCAGACAGCCACACTGCATAAAATTTGGTGAATCTCGCTGCCACCGGCCCTGGGAACTTCCTCAGCCGGTGGAAGAAGCCCCGATAAACCAGTATCGAAGAAGCCAGTCCCAGAGCGAACAGCGCGCCTTTAATCGCTAATGTGAATATGGCGTTTGGGATGGTGTTTCCGAAGACCTGCACGCTGAGGTAGAGCTGCGCGACGCCGAGCGCGCTGAACGCGCCCAAGACGGGTAGTAGAAACATGTCGATCTCGACGAGCTGGACCAGCGCATGGAAAGCGACGCCCATGACGAGCGGGGCGAGGGCGCTGTGTAGCGGTGCCTCCATGGTGGTTGTCATTGCTGCTGCGCGCGAGCGCTGGGAGCGGGCGATTGAGTGGCGCTGCCGTCGTATTTGTGGTCGCACAGCAGCTGGCTCTCCCTGTCGCACGTAATTAGAAGGGCAGTTCTCAAGCGATGTGCTTAGCGGTTCGTCATCGCGTGCACCGTATATGCGCGGGCGTGCTTTTTATCGCCGGAGGAGGGGGCCAAATCCAACGGGGAAGCGAGCTGCCCCGCTCCGGCCGTTCTTGCAGATTCGCGGCAGGGATGCCGGCCGGGGTGTTCGGTGCCGCCTGCTTGATGCGGGTTTGTCGACCGGGTCAGTCTGCGGGCGCGGATTGGAAAGATGTAGAAGGGTTGCCGGTGCTAGGCGTGTTGGTGGATGCGGGTTGTGATTGGTGGTGTAGTCACACTGGTATAAACTATTGCGGGTGTCACCACCAAAAAAAAAAAAAAAAAACTAACAGCGACAGGACCTTATCCAGTCCAAAGCCTATTGGCGTAAATGAGACTAGGCTGTTGGCTACATAAAAAAGGAAGATTTGCCCAGTCCTTGTATCGAAAGATCGAGATCCAGAAAAAGCAGAGCAGATTATCATGCAGAAAATAGCGGCAGTCAGAGAAACTCGGAGCATGTCGTATGCGAAGTTTGTGATGTATTTGTAACGTTTCACAAAGGATCTCTTCGCGCAAGAGTAGAGGAGTTGCGCCGCGTCCGTCAGAAACCATATAGTTGTTCATAAAACCTCAACAACATCCCTTTGCATTTTTCGATACTAGTGACTTGTGCTGTGAACGAATGTTATCACCGTGCAAGACTGGAGCGGACCATGGAGAGCCGGGCAGAAGTATTGATATCTACTGAACCGAATCCCCAGCATTGAATCGCATTTTCCCTAAGAATCTCCCGATACTTTACTACACCCTCTGCCCTACGGAACCACTCGAACAGTCCTCACCCTATCATCATCCAACAAGCAAGCCATAATTTCCTTTTATATTCAGCTCGATCACTAATGACATCAACAACCCAAAGCAGCAAGAAAGCACTCGCTGACACGCACAGAGAGAAATCATGCCAATTACAGCCTCTCTAGTACCGAGACTGGAATCGCTTATCCGCAAAATTGCAACTCCTCACATCAACAGAGATGAAGGCGTACCTTGAAAGCTGCAAGTACCTGAAGCATAAGCAATAGTAGGATTCCACGATCCAGCTTGTGGAACAAAACATTGACGAATGGACGGTTGAAAAGACGTTACATGGCCTTCAAGAGTGTGGAATATATCAGAGATACTCCCAATAGCTCTCCCTAAAATATTCACTCCACCGTGTGGGATAAGCAGGATGAGAGTTAATAATGCAGACCGAGCATAGAATGCCACGATCTAGAAAATTTGCCAAACACTAACGGGGAGAGGAACAAATAAATTTACGAAAAAATGAGAAACCCTTTTCTGATTCGTAAAGTAATATCTTCCAGCGACTTTTTGTAAACTTCCAAGCCATGGCAAAAGCAAAAGATACCAAATTTTTTTTTCTTTATATTAAACTCTCAGTGTACTTGAACAATGGATTGACGCCCCGCTAGCGGGTTGTCCCTATAGAGTTTGAAAGATTACATGCTGGTATCCGACTTCAACTTTGGAACAACGGCTGGTACGTAAGCGTCTGAAATTATTGAGTTTGGCGATCGACCTGCCAGCCTCGGAATGAATTGCATAACCAAGCTGAGCCGAGCGGTACCCCGATAAATGTTCTCGACCATAACAACAGTAATGCCTATAGCTTAAATCCGCTTTGCATCCTTTGTCCTTACTAAAACAGGCTCTTGGTATGCGGAAATGAGCCTAAAATCAATGATGCACTAGATGCAGCTATGTAGGACTCTCTTCTCGTTGATACCTTAGTAAGAGTTTCTAGGGAAAGACTATACGATGATATCCTACTAAACCAAATAAATAACCTTAAGAATATATATGTATGCCCATATGGTCGTTAAACATCTAATTATGACTAGAAGCTGCTGTACTTATTATTAGGTAATTAGTTCGCAGTTATGAACTTGTGCAATAACTGCAAAATAGTGCAATTTTCTTTGTTTTCGCATTCGGTAGCGTCAACTTGGCACGCTGGAAGCCGCATATCTTTGCGCGACTGATTGCTGCAATGTTTTAATTCCTGAGCCGCGTGTACAGACGTAAAGTCGTATCATTCTAGTCACAATGAACTGTTATTCCTCTTTCTTTGCCATATACAAATCTTTAGAGAAGATTAAAGCTTGCTGCAACACTTCTTATGCTTGTGGAAACCTCTCACCCCCCCTCTTCTTCCAGAACCTTGGTCTTCCATAGCTGCGCAACTCAGTCCCATGTTTTATACGAAAGGACTTGAAGCATCGGGGCGAGTGTCCCTGAGTAGTTGTTTCAAGTGGGCATAAATATATCGATATTCATTCGAAGGTCGTGATTTGCGTATGCCTTTCGAGTGAGACGCTTTTGGAGAGGCAGAATGGTACTAGTATCTTCAATGGATGTCGCGAAATCGGGCTGCGGCTCTCAGGCTGCATTATGCGATATGGAAGATTTGAGAGACGGGACATAATTATGAAGCGGCTCTCCAGACCAGATACAATCTCGAAAGTGTTAATGGTTGCAGTTGACAGCCACCGCGTCTGGGCTACAGTGACTACCAGGTCCTTCGCTTAGCGCGCCGTGTTAGATTTGTTTACAGTGACAGTCGACGCTGGTAGAAATGCAGCCACGCCGTGAGTGGGCAGAACGCAGTCGACGGTTCTATAAGACGGCACCCTCTCTCATCAACATCCCTCTCAGCGGACTCTTTCTCCCAAATTCACCCACATACGCACAGTCATCTACCGCCGTCACGCTCACCACAACACGTCGCTTTTGAGCATCGCTTTCGCTACCGCTACACCTTCATTCAAAGCTGTCCAAAGCTGCAATCAAACAGTCATCGCCATGAGCTACGGAGCGCCTCCGACTACCTACACTCCACCGCCGCACGTACCCCCAGAGCAATCTTCAACATGTAACAGCCCAGCACCTCGACTGCAGCTCCCCCAGCCCAATTCAGCGCTTGACGCTCTACTTGTGCCGCGATTCGCTCACTGGATTGACTCGAGTAACGACGTCCCATCAGATCCACAGAGGATCCCGCGCTATCCAAGCCTACACAAGATCGAGTATGGAAAGTTGATCCTCAGCGGGCAGGATGCAGAAAGGTACAGGCGGGAGGAGATCAACGTTCGCATCCAGACGATACCTGTTACTGAGCTACCTGCGGTAACCCAGCTGAATCAAGACTATGCGGCCTGTGCGGAGCGTTTTTACGAGGCGATGGTGGACATGAGCCAGGCGCGGGACAATCCAACAAGCCTCCAGGTTCGGCTATTGACGAAGTTGAAAGTCGGTAAGGAGTCTGCGCAGCCGCACTGGTCTGAAAAGAAAGTCGTTGCTATGTCGTATAAAGTCCATGTGAGCTTTCTGTCACCCGAATAGCTTTTCTCTCTAATGATGCACTTACTCATAACAGTCTTTACTGATAGAGGGGAGCACTTTGGGCTTCCAGCGGACCAATAACTCGACACAGATGGGGATGAAGGACATGGCTACCACTGCTGAGAATATGACTATCTCAGAATTGCATGAGCAAATGTGCAAGGCAGTCAGGCTGGAGAAAGCTATTGTCAACGACATCATGGGGAACAACGAGAAAGCCATTTCTAACTTCATCTACGCCCCCATGGCTTATGCAGCGATGAAAGCGAAAGTGCGCAGAGACAATGAGCACAAGAGGGACAAGCTCAAGGCGGCTTTGGATACTCTGGCTGTTTCTGCTGCTCCGACCAGCTCTACTGCCCCGATCGGTTCTGCTGCTTCGTCCGATTATGCTGCTTCGACCACTTCTGATGCTTCTGCAGCTTTTGAATCCACTGCCCCATTAAGTTCAACAGATATAACGGATTCGGCAGCTTCGCCTGTCTCAGTCATTCCGCCATCAGTCTATCCACGCTGGGATGATCTTCCTGCGGACTCGAAGTTCACCGACATGGCGGCAGCCTTGGCCTTCCTGGGCAAAGCCCGAGAGAGAGATATGAATGGCCTGGACCACGATCAGTACCTCCCTATCTTGAAGAACAACAAGTTGCACTTCTTTATTAAGATATACGACGCAATCATCGATGTCGTCGAAATTCAGACTCGCCCGAACAGCCACGATATAACCCGTTTCGTCAAACGCGCTAAAGAAAGAAAGAGACCGAAGTACACCGTTGAGCAACTCCAAGTAGTAAGCTGGCAGCTGCTGGAGGCATTGATAGATGGAGCGGAAAATGGTTTCCTGGTGCCAGAGAGCGTTGAGTACGCGAGACACAAGCTGTTCTATCTGCCGAAGCAGACTAATGTTATGCAACGCCTTGCTAGCATCCTCGAGCTGCTGAGAAGGGAGAAGTCTGTTGTGTTGAAACTGTTGATGGGAAAGGACTTCATGGACGAAATTGTGTACCAGCCTTACTGTGTCGCCGATATGGAATTGGAGCACCGAAAGAACAATAGTGCCCGTGCCGCGAGGAACGCAGCAACCATAGCACGACTTTCTTCCAACAACCAGCAGCCCGCCAACACAATTACAAGGCGCAAGCGGCAGGTAGGAGGACGAAGAGCGCCAGTGGTTCAGAACATAGATCGGAGCCTTCCAGGACAGCTTGGTCTGAGCGGTTCGACGCAGAACAGCTCACATCTTCAAGACGCCATGCCTCACAGGACGGTCTCCCAGCTTCCAGTTTCTCGCCAGGATCTCTACCAGCCTCTGCAGATGGCGGCTGCTCTTCCTGCTGGCTACTCCATGCAGACGATTGGCCACGGTTCCAGCCCAGTGCTTAGCCCGGAGATGGCTCGCGGCCCGCAGCAACAGCAACAAGGCTTGACCTCTGCCTCACAGTACGCCAGTTCTTTGATTTCCAATGGCCCTCTTTCAGTCTACGGCGCCTCTCCCCTCGATTTTAAATTGGACATTCTGCCCAGCCAGGGCAATCCTATGGAAAAGCAGGCGCCGTACGGAAATGCTGCTTATCCCCTCCCTCCTCAGCATTTCCGCAGTCAAAGTGGAGGCACCACTTTCCCAGGTCAACCCAGCATGCAATGGAGCACGAACAATGGTCTGCTTACCTTCAGCACTTCAACGCCACCGAACTATCCGTCGCTTGGAAAAATCAATAGCGCGTCCAGGCCGGTCACACATGTTCCGCCTCAACTTTCCAACATGTCGGTAGATATTGAGCAGCGTAACACGGCAGGACCATACGGCGGCACTCGTTACCATACGGCCGAGTCTCGTGGCTTTCCTGGCCAGACTCAGACTGGCACTAAGCCCTTCAATATGGGTAAACGCAAGCGTGCTGATGAGTTCATGGTTGCACCTGCTCCAAAGAGGCAGAACACAGCTTCGTTCTCCCAGCAGAACGAGTCCATGGCTGGAGTCGGATATGGATATACTCAAGCCCCTGGTCCTTCATACGACACCACGTATGGGCCGGTTAACTACTACATGCACCAGACTACTCCTGAGAACACATCGTCCCAAGCCCCTTCAGTCACGGCTCAGTCACAATATCCTGACCACTTCACTCGCCGCACAAATATCAATGTACCGACAGCTTCATCGTCCTTTGGGCAGACGGCAAGCCCGGGCACATGGAACCCTTCGGCTTTTGCTACCAGCTACAACGGACAAAACGGGATGAGCCTTGACGAGTTCTTCGGGAATGGCTCTGGCTTCGGAAAGCAGGAAAACGGTCTGTTCAACGCCGAGTATTCTCAGAACCTGAACCCCATGCAGTAAGGGCAGCCAAGCTCTAACGGACTGGTTAATGAGGAGCGAATCGTAGCTACAAGCTAATGTCACGGCAGCCATTGTGTCTGCACCGCTGCTTCTGGACGACACGAAGCGGCAAATGTTCCTTGTTTGATGAGGAAAATGTCGTAGGGTGAATAGTTTCTACTTTGTGCGCGGCAGAAATTGTGGAGAAGAGTTGTGAGAAGGAGTACAGAGGAAATAGGAACCGTACTGGATGGCAGAGGGCGCTTAATGGCTTGGGATAATTGGTATTGGGAGATGATTTGCAACACTTTGATTAGCACTTTCAGCAAAGGACGGATTTGGGAATGGGCTGGGCTGTGGGAGCAATTGGGTACTGTGATTTTTGTTCGGCACACTTGGTGGCGTTCTACTAATTGATCGCGTAGATAGGATCATTACTAGCGGAGGTGGGCCGCATAGGGTAGGTAGAAACTAAACACTGCAAATAGAGGGTATTACTTAGATATTATGATATATCTTGCTTCTGAGATTCTTGGTGACGCAGCAAGAGGCTTGAACCGGCTGTTGAAGCAGTCGTCTGACCAGGAACGTATGTTTATGTTTACGCCTGGGTGACTGCTTCGAGGGCACATGAGCTGTAGGGAAGCCGTTGCCTGGTCAAGAGGAAGGCACAACCCGGTTGGCCGCATCGCGCCTTCCATAAACAATCTCGCCTCGCGCGCACCCACACAAACACCCGCTCGCCACCGCCCACCTTGTTCTTCCGCCCGTCTGCACACAATCCTTGACAACCACCGCCAACATGTCGGATGCGCCTGACACTTTGTACACGGCCCTCTTCCAGGACCGAACGGTCCGTGTTATCACGCTTGCGTCGGCAGTCAACGTCGGTGACGAAGCCGAGAGCTTGTTTGGCGTCACCCGCCAGACCTTTGACTGGCTTAAGGACGAGAAAACCAAAGCTTCTGACCCCAGCCGCACCCCACGCTACCCGAAGTGGGGCGAAATCCCCTCTGAGCTGAAGCTCTTGTCCATGGAGGACGCCAAGAAGCATCAAGAAAGCATGATGGAGCGCGACAGTCCGTACGATGACGACACGTACGCCAGTTTCCGCGAAAATGACGTTCAGCATGCCATGGAGCTGTACAACACCGTCATTAACCTCTCTGAGATGGAGGACAGCCCCAACAGTGTCTCAGCTCAGCATCTCACTAAGAAGTTTGATCCCAAGCACAGGAAATACGATGAGCATCACTACAAGACGAAGACGCTCACCGCTCTTTACTTCGAGATCATGGTACGTAGTCTTCATCCTTCCGCTTTTGGAACGCCGATAATGCGTACTAGGATGTTGTGGATGATGGTCATCGCAATGGCTTTGTCAAGACCACCGATGCTCGCCAGCTGAAGGCCATTCGCGGAAAGAAACTTTCCCCGAAGCTAGCCGTAGATGAACGCTTCGAACAAATCAAGAAGAGCTTGCTGGTAAGGCGTGATCACATCAACACATATCTACAGTACATAACCTTTCACAGTGCCGCAAGTCTATCTTGCACGACCTCCTTGGACCGCGCGGCAAAGACGACATGCGCGACTTCGTTTATTGCCCTCTTGCATATCTTGCAGTCAAGCGGAGTCGTGGCAACAAGGTCAACGAGGCCAAGAGCATTCCGAAGGAAGAGAGACAGTCCATGTACAAAGAGGACACGGCGTCCCGCCTGTGGAGCGAGCTTCCAGAAGAGAAGAGGTTGCCCTGTCTTCATCAACCATGGGATCAGCTTGACGATAGGCAGAAGATCCTTGACCAGCAGAGTGCCCGCACCCATTTCGAGTCCCTCAATGAACGCGACTCCTTGAACTTTCAGCCTGACCCCATGCTGGATGATGTCAAGAAAATCCAGGATGTCTTGGCACACTGGTTCTACAACTGCATTGTCAGCACTGCCGACATCCAGGAAAATGAGAAAAGTTACCACTTTTCGCACTTCATTGGCAACATCAACGAAGAAAACCCCGAGGAAGTCCATCACTGGGGCCAGCAGGTCAAGAACATGCAAGCCTGGTCTTACCTTCTCGTGGACCGCTACATCGATGACGCCACCCACGGCTACCGAAAGCCGCGCACAGACGGATCAATGGAGCCGGAGTTTAAGCGTGCCGGCTTGAAGAGGCTGCTCAGTGCCGTTATGTACGGCAAGAAAGACGGTCACGTCAATGTGTTCGAACGCATCGGTGCTACTGGAATTGCTCTGATGATGTGGAAGAGCTTCGGAGCTGCGTTCGCTGGCACCAAGGAGTCGGAGGTCCGCATGACAGATCTAATCTATGAGCCATTCGCGGCCATGCACAACAAAGCTCAGCATCGCAGGATTACTGAGCAGAAGCGCCAGAAGGAAGAGGCTATTAAAGCTGCCAAGATTAGTGAGCAGGCTGGTGGTCCTGACGGCGGTAAAGATGATGCTGGAGCCTCTGCCGGAACTGAAGAGCGTGGACGAAAGAGAAAGCTTCAGGATCAGAGCGACGGGGTTGATAACCACGACGGAGGAGCGGCTGCTTCCGGCAAGGGAGAGCGGCGTCGTAAGGAAATTACTGAGTGAGAACTTACTGAGATGAAGTCATAGCATCACTAGCCGAACATGAGCATAGATAGCTAATGGTGGAACCCTTGCACCGATTAGGCCAACTCTTAGGTAGTTGATACCGTCACTCGACGGCAAATATCACTTGAATTGCTGGAAATTTACACTCCACTCGTGGTGAGGTTGTCCGAAGCTGACCTCAGCATAGCTAATTCGCTGTTCTACGTAACCTGTAGAGAGAACTCCTGGCACTGGATTCACATCGATGCCAAGGCCGGCTAAGCGGGGGGTTTACACGCCTAATCTAAGACACGGAAACTATCACACTACCTCTGCAGCACCTCCTCATACTATAGTTCCTCATAAGGGGACATTCCATATGGCGACTTCTCAATCGGGAGCATCCTCAGTCGTGCCTCCGTCGGCAGCGCCTACTTCAATTATACTTCCGAGTCCTGCTACTGGGCCGAAGGCTCCTTCCTTAGGACCCACTATTCCTCTTATCATGTCTTGCACAGCCGCTTCTCCTTCCATGATCATCACGACCGCTACACTTCCACTAAATCTCCAACCGCCTCCAGGTCTCCCGATCTCCGTCCGTCCTGTCACTCTCCTGGCGGCGCCATCTGCCGCCTCAGCCTCTGCCGCAGCTTCAGCATCACCCTTTTCCCGGCAATTTCATCAGATGGCTCCCGCAGCAAGTGCTCCTGATACCGAAACAGCAACGGTTGGGCTGGACGTTTCGGGTCACGGACGTGCGCCGAAGCCAGTGCCTTTGCAGGGGCTCAAAATCCCTGACGGGAGTGGCTACTACTGGCCCCCAAGCTTCCACGGCCTGCCAGCCCAGCCAGATTCCGACTCGCGTCCACGGTCGGCTTCCCATCCTCAGAGCAACGACTCATCCCAACAAAAGGCTCAGTAAGACGGTCAGCGGGATCCTCTCCAGAAACAGGAAGCCCCGCGCCCCGGATTTCCTTCCCCGCGTTAACAAAACTGAACCTTCCCCACCCCGACCAATCGGATGTGCGAAACGTCAGAATAGTCGGCAAACCTGCCACGACTTCCCCACAGCTTCGCCTCTCTTGCCCGCCTCCGGGTACCTTTCTCCCGAACTTCAAGTGAACGAAAACAGGCATTCCGAGCGGGACTGCTTCAATTGCAACTGCAGCGGGCAAACGGCGCTCCAACATTCCCGACTCGGTTATAAAAGCATTGGTGTATCCACGCTTTCCTCAACCTTGCTCGATACAACGGAAACACCTTCAGACGGCATTCTCAACATGTGTTTGGACACGGACATTCTCATTATCGGTGGCGGCCCATCTGGGCTGGGTATGGCTATTCAATTGATCCGCAAGTTCGGCTACCGGAACTTTACAATCATCGAAAAGGCTGACAACGTGGGTGGAACATGGTATGCCAACACTTATCCAGGCTGCGGATGCGATGTGAGTGCACTATTCCTGCTCGATGTAAACATGTTGCTGATGCGATTGAACCCAGGTCCCTTCCCACTTCTACTCCTTTTCCTTCGCCCTCAATCCAAACTGGTCCCGTACATATGCCCTTCAACCAGAAATCCACCAATACTTTGTCGATCTGGTGAAACAATACAACCTCCTGCCGCACGCGCGCCTCAACACTACCGTGGAGACCGCAACTTGGGATGCTACTACTGGCACTTGGCTCGTCACCGTGCACAATCAGCAAACTAAAGAGACTAAAACTCTACGCACCAAAATTCTCATATCAGCTGTGGGCTCTCTCTCTGTCCCACAGGACTGCACCATCCCTGGCGCTTCCACTTTCCAAGGTCCCCTTTTCCACTCCGCGCGCTGGGACCACACCTTCGATCCAACCTCCAAGCGCATCGTCGTCATCGGTAACGGCTGTTCCGCCACACAGTTCGCGCCTATCCTCAGCGAAACTGCCGCACACCTTACGCAATTCAGCCGGCAGCCGCACTGGCTTGCACCGCGTCCAAATCCACCATATACACCCGCCTTCAAGGCCCTCCTGCGCTATGTCCCCGGGCTCATGCGCGCCTACCGTTGGCTGCTCTTCCTCGAGAAGGAATCCCAGTTCTCGACCTTCTACGTGACGCGAGGCGCGCGTGCCCGCGATGCTGCCACTCGCGAGCAGACGGAGTACATCCGCTCCCACGCGCCGCCCGAATACGCCGACGCGTTGGTCCCCAAAACCGTGCTCGGCTGCAAGCGCAAGGTGCTCGACACGGACTACCTGGCATGCCTGCACCGCCCGAACGTCACGCTCGTCCACTCGGACCCCGTCGCCCGCATCACGCCGCGCGGCGTCGAGACCGCCTCCGGGCAGTCCATCCCGGCCGACGCCATCGTCCTGGCCACGGGCTTCAAGACGCAGCAGCCGCTCTTCCCGATGCGCATCGTCGGCGGCGACGGCCGGGCGCTCGAGGACCACTGGCGCGCCCTCAACGACGGCAGCCCCTGCGCCTACTTCGGCACCCAGCTCGCCGGCTTCCCCAACTTCTTCGTCCTCATGGGGCCGAACACCGTGTCCGGCCACCTGTCCGTCCTGTTCACCACCGAGTGCCAGATCGCATACATCCTCAAGCTCGTCGCGCCCATCCTCGAGGCGCTGCATCCGCGCGCGCTCTCGTGGAGGGGCTTGCTCGGCTCGGGCGCCCTGCCGGACGTCGTGGATGTGAGGAGGGAGGCCGAGATCAAGGACGTCGAGTGGGTGGCGAGGAAGACGCGGGGTTTGGTGTGGGCGACGGGCTGCTCGAGCTGGGGCGTCGACGAGCGGACGGGGAAAAATACCATGATGTGGCCGGACTGGCAGGTCGCGTTCTGGTGGCGGAGCGTGTGGCCTAGGTGGAAGGACCTGGTGTACACGCGGTCGAAGGCGGCGGTGGAGAAGGAGCGAGGAAGGGGGAGGGGCATGTGGCCTAGGGGCCTTGCGCTGTTGGTACTCGTGGGGCTGATTATGGGCGGGCGGAAGATACTGGAGATGGGATACGCGGAGAGGGTGGTTGTGGGTTTAAGGAGTGCTCTGGCTGGTGGCGTGGGGTTGCTGAGAGAGGTGGCACCGAAGTCGTTGAGGGGCTAAAAGCGGCAGAGAATATAGTACGTATTAAGCACTGGCTTCCATGGCATTTAAATGAGTATGAATTTGCGGAATTATCAATGCCCGGTTATCTATGATTGTGGAAAAAGACAAAGGCTGCAAGTCCGAGTACTTCCCGCCGGAGAGCGGCATTACACTCTGTAACTACAGAGATCCCGGCTTTTCCTGTCGTTGCCATAAGCTACTAGGCTTCAGAGATATCTCCGCAACAATCGAGGTAGCGAATGTAGGGAAGAAGTAAAGAAGGACAGTTGACAGAAAGACACAGCTTTAGAAGTTTTTGTCATTTGTGGTCTACTTAGACTATCTCTTCCGTTTTACAGCAACTTATACTGAATTTAGCAACTTCATCGAACATCGGCCTCTCCATGAGGAGCAAATCCATCAAGTCAAATCCACCAGGACTCAAGATTGCTCTCGTCCTTTCAGCAAGCCCATATCAACTTTTTTTTGTCTTTAATCCCTTCCCAGCTCTCCGATTTCATGACCTTCCCTCCATAACGGCCCACGCATATTCTGCATTCTTGAGAAGCTTAACCCTGTTGCTGAGCCTGTCCCGCGTGCTTGCTCTGTTGCTGGCCCGGCACTTGTTGAACCTGCTGGCTCTGCTGAACCTGACCATCCCGCGCCATACCCTGAAGCCCCGGACCCGGCGGCGCCAGGCGCAGAGGTGCCGCCGCAATCTGCCTGAACCTATGGGCCTGCTGCTGCTGCTGCTGCTGAGCCAGCTGCGACGACGACGACGACGACGACGACGACGCCGCCGCCAGCCGACCACGCCCTTGCTGCCTCCTCAGCACCTGGGCCTGCTGCGCCCTGATCATGAACTGCTCCTCCCTCTTCCTCTCCTCCGCCTCAACCCTACCCGCCACCCCCCTGGGCGCGGCGGCGAACACGTCCAGCATGCGCTCCTCGCCCTCGACCGCCACCTGCGCCGCGCGGTCCCACTTCTTGACGAGGCGACACACCTCGATCCAGCGCTCCCCGAACGCCAGCCGCCTGTCGTCAACCCCGCCGTTGCCGCTGTAGTCCTCGGCCTCGGGCACCAGGCACCCGACGTCGTGCAGGCGCTTGGCGGCGTCGAGCAGCAGCCAGGCGCGCGCCTCGACGCGCTGCGCGGACGGGCGCCGGCCGGCGGCGAGGTCGGGCGCGCGCGCGAGGGACTGCTCGATGTAGTGCGCGGCCGCGCGCACGTGCGTCAGCTCGCTGGTTGGGGTGAGCGGGATCGTGGCGTCCGGGTGGGGCGGGCGCCAGCGCGCGGCGGCGCGGTGGAGCGAGTGGCGCGCTTCGTCGGCGGAGAGGAAGTGCGGGATGTAGGGTCTTGAGCCGGGGGTGGTGGTGGTGGTGGGGCCGGGAGGTTGGTTGTTGCTTTTGCTGGCTGTTGTGGTGGTGATGAGAGGAAGTGCTGTCTTCGCCTGCGCGGTTGGTGTGAGCGCGGGCTTTGGCGCGTTCGTGGCGGGGGTATTGGTGGGCGTGGTACTTCCGCTGCTGTCGGCGTTGCTGCTACTTGGGTTTGTGGACGTGGAGGCGATAGCGGTGTTGATGGAGGCGTGTGGGCCATTTTTTGGGCATGTGTCGCCGTCGCTAGTGTCCATTGTATCTTCCGTTGTGGTATGGTAGCTCGTCATGGTAGAGGAGGTCCGATGGGGGGTAGATCTTTGAGCTTCTGGCGAAGGGCTCGCTGGAGGCTCGCTGGTGTCCATGGGCTCGGGTGACATGATGGTCGAGGCGGCTGAGATAGGGCCTGGGATCCCGGTGAAATATTATTTGTCGTCGAATGAGCGGAGGCCGAATATATACGGGTGGAGGAACTGTGGTGATCTCTGGGCTTGTTTATTTGGGCAGTCTGCCATGCATTGAATGCGGCAGTAACTCAACTGGCGGATTGTCTGTGTGAATGGGCGGCGAGAAACGCAATTCACATGCAGAAATTTTTGATCCACAATTTCGGACCGCTCCAGAAGAGAGGCAGTGGCCTGCATGGCTGGGTCCTAGACTTCGTTGAGCCCAGAAATAAGAGCCTTGGTTTTGGTTGCCTAAAGCTCCCGCTTATGGAAACAACGCCTGTTGACTCACGTAGTGGGTTTCTTGCCATTTTGGATGATAGGCCAAAGAGAAGTACACAAAGTGCTCGTGAAGCTGACCATTCTAAGACTATCAAAGCATAAATGCTGGCAAGAATGACTGAGACTTGGTATAATTCACTGGGAGACAAGAAAAGAAGTAATGAGCTTATGCCGAGGAAAGACAACGAAAGTGCAGATCAAATGTTTCCACAGGAAATCAGGCGGTAGCTAAGGTATCATTCTGAACATTATCTTACTCACGGCCTTTTTGTTCTCGTGCATGAAGAAGATGTTATCAGTACAGTATATGCACTACCTCGCGGTATAACCGCCATCAACGGGAATGTTAATGCCTGTGAGCCAGCTAGCATCATCGCTTGCCAGCATGACCGCGACTTTCGCAATGTCTTCCGGCTTTCCGGGACCGCCAAATGGATGTCGTCTCTGCAGGACGTCGAGAGGCGTCAAGTTTGCCGTTGTCTCAGCGAAAATGGCAGTTTGCGTATCTTGAAGATGTGTCAGCCCCAAGAAAATCAAACGATCAAGAAACGTTCTTACACCCAGGGCATATGGCATTGCAATGGATCCGGTGCTCCGCATAGTCCAGCGCAACCTGCCTCGTTAGACTCGTCACTGCGCCCTTCGACGCGCAATACGAAGCTGTATCCACCGTGGTCAGCACAACAACCTGAAACGTACCTCGAAAGCTTCTGAAGATCTCCTTACGATTTTGCGGCCCTGCAATCAATCCCATGATCGACGACATGTTGATAATCCACCCACGATCCCCCGACGCATGCGGCTCCTGCTTCAGCATCTGCGTGATCGCATACTTGCACCCCAGGAACACCGAGCGGGCATTGATCCGCATGGTGTCATCCCAGACCTTATCATCCGTCAAGTGCAAGACGGCCGGTGAGACGGCCTCGAACGAGACGCCCGCATTGTTGACCATCCTATACAACCCATCAGCATCCAAACCAACAAAACATAACAAAGTCAAACAGAAGAAAAAAAAAACAAAAAAAAAAACAAGAAGGGACTCACACATCCACCCGCCCACCCCACCGCGCCGCCTCCTCTACCAGCCGCTCCACCGCCCCCGCATCCCCCACGTCCGTCTTGACGAACAGCGCCCGCCCTCCCCTCCGCGCGATCAGCTCGTGCGTGTCGACGTCCGTCTCGCCCGGCACCTGCAGGCGCGCCGAGGGCGTTAGGTCCGCGCAGACGACCTTGGCGCCCTCGGCGGCGTAGCGCAGCGCGATGGCGCGGCCGAGGCCGGACGAAGCGCCGGTCACGATGGCGGTTTTGTTGAGGAGGCGGGAGGACGACGGAGGTGACGACATTTTTTACGCGGATGTTTGGGATGGAGGATTCAGGGGGGGTTTGGATGAGGGATAGTGTGTTGGGTTATATATACGTAGAAGGAGTGACTGGCTCGTGATGGAGAGGGATGGGGTGTGCTGGTGTTCTGGGCCCTTGCTGTCCGGCATGGAAAACGAGTCGAAGCGGAGGGAAGGTCTGCCGAGGGTCAGAGGTACCGTACTTCGGTGTGAAATTATGAGGTGGAAATGCGTATTAGCTTGCCACGCTGCTCTAGAGTAAGTCTGATGAGGTGTCGTCATTGTTGTATGGCGCTATAGGACCTGCCCTAGATGACTGGGGATGCCGGCAGGGCGTCATGTCAAATTTCCTCTTCGGGAAAGCTGCTCTTCTGGAGCCGTCGGCAAAGATACAGGGAAAGTTTTCCGGCGTGGAACATGCCCTCTATAGCGAGGTCGAGTTGGTGAGTACATCACTCGGATTCCCAATTTCAGCTGGATGTGAGGAAACAGCAGGCGAGTTCGACGTCATGAAGCAATTGAACGCCAATAAATGACCTCGCATTCTACTCCGCCCCACTCTTGCACCACCGTCTCTACATCCGAACCTACCTACCAAAACACCACAAAATGCATTGGCGCATTCTATCACCCTCCATACCGATGTAAGAACCGTAATAAGCCGTCAATATTGCAACGCCTGGGTATAATCACCTCCTAAACGTATTGCCATTTCGCCTCTTCTACTACGGCGCCATGCCCCAATTTCCACTGCCGGCTCCTCCTTGCGGCGGTCCCTGTGAACCGCCTGAACCACCTGCGATGAAATCGCCATCCAGGTTCATGAAGTCTCCAACGACATCTGCAACACCACTCATGCCGCCAAAACCAGTGGCATCAACCATGAGCGCTGGGTCGGTAGCCTGCTGCGGTTGTGCGGGTCCGAGGAGAGCCTGCAACTCTTCCGGGGCAGGTGGTTCCAGACTGTCCGAGATTTGTAAGTTGTTAGGGACAGCTCTGCCGAGAGCGTCGCGGCGCTGGTTCTGGCGAGTGCCGGGAGCGGTGACGGAAGCCTTGGCGTCAGCAGGCTTATTGCTGTCGTTGCGTGAGTTGAGCCAGTGCGATGCATCATCGACGTTGCCCGAACGAATAATGTTCTCATAGTCCTTGTCACCAAGAACAATTGGTAAAAGTACGCTACTTTCATACCAACGGCCCTTGACTTGCTCAATGGGAACACCATGCATGGGGCGAAGCAGCTTCCATGTACCAGTCCGACCAAGCTTTGCCGACACTTGGTTACGGAAACGAAGATCGACAATCATACGAGGCGGAAGATGGTCCACTGGCGGAAGGGGGGTGCCGTGGGGCGCGGCCACAAAACTGTAGAGGTCACCGAGAATAGTGATGGTTGAGTGACCTTGCTGAACGCGCTCCACGATGTCGACGATGATGAGAACGGGAACATTGACGTTCGGCACATCGATCTGAACCCGTATCGGCTCGCCCACCCAAACCTTCTCCGCGCCGAGGAAAATGCCAGCCCAATGCCTCTCTTCCACACCCGGGCCCGGCCGCGAGTTGAGCAGTTTGAAAGGAGTGTACGTGTTATCCACAGCCTTGGCGGCGAGAATGCTAGCATCGACTTCGGGGTTCCCATGTCCGAACTGTCCGCTGGCAATGGCTTGCCAATCAACGCTGTCGTAGGTGACGTCTCGGCGATTCTCGAGCTGCGCGAAGGTAAGAGGCGGCGGGCTCCATGCGAGCCAGGGGCGCAGCAGAGTCTCGGAAGAGATATGTACCGGCGTTTGGAAGTCGTGTGGATGCGAAAGCGGCTGCACAACGTAATGGCGATCGATTTGGTTGTTACCGGTTTTCGTAAGGTACCGACGTATTAGTACTCCCAAGCCCCATGCCTCACCACGGTTGACCCAGACAATTTCACCAGGACGGAAGAGGAGAGTGTGGTATTGGGTATCAAGCTGATGATCAGGTAAAGCCAACCGCGGGATGTTGGAGGGTCCAGCTGGAGGTTGATTGCGAGGAACGTTCTGCGGTGTGGCATTGCGCAGGGACGGAGAAGGCTGCGTCTGCTGAGATTGAACTTGGGGCGTTTGTGCTAGGGCAGAATTAGAGGCCGTGCGGTTCATTGGCACAGACTGAGTGTTTTGCGGTGGAGGCTGTGGAGGCTGCGCCGTTTGAGCTTGCTGGGCTGGCTGGGCAGGCTGAGCGGGCTGGGCAGGCTGAGTCTTCGGAGTGTTTCCCTGACTACTTGAGGGCCGCGGGATGGCAACGTATGGGTCTCTACCGATCCCAGGCTGTGCGGCTTGCGTGGAAGATGGCTGCACTGGGGCCTCCTTCTTGACGGCGGCCTTTTCTTCCTGCACCTCCTCCGGGCAGCAAACCTTGCAGCTGCAATTATTTTGGTCCCCATCCTTGTCGGTCGCAAGCCACAGCAGATGGGGGAAGAAGTCGGCAGGGCTCCTGTACCGCTTCTTGCGACCCATTGGGTGACCGTATAGATATGCATCCTGACGATCGTGACCACCACCAGCGTGATTCTTGGAGGCTTTACGGGCCTGGGGGTCGCCATCGTGGGCGCGCGACTTGATGTGCTCGAAGAGTCGATAGTTCTCAGGGAGGGCGGCCAGCATGCATGCCTTATCTGCGCGGATTAGCAAAGCCAAGAAGGGGCGGGCAGGAGACTCACGCTGATGCTCAGAACCAGGACCGGCGAGCTCGCGCATCAGCATACCGCCGAGCTTGCGGCGCCAGTCCAGGTGTTTGGGCTCATCTTCGGCAATGGGACGGTAGTAGTCGCTCACGCCGTTGGAGTCGGGCGTGTCGTTCAGCTGTTCGGGCGTGGGTTCGTTCTTCTCCTTCTTCTTGCCATGCACCGTCTCCAGCTTACCATCCGAGCGACGGATGTAAAGCGGATAGTAGCGCGTCATAGTGTAGGCAGCGAGGGCGCTCGCGCGAGCATGGCCGACGCGGGTGGGCGGTGGACAAGTTGTGAGGACACAAAAGCTGGGCGCGGCCAGAAACCGGAGAACTGGCCGGCCGGGCGCGGGCTCTCTTTGATGAGCAGCTGCTGATACCCGCCGAGCAAAGTGCAGCGATGCACGCAGGTGCGCACAGCGGATCGATCCTCTGGGCGAGCGACGTTAGCCAGTGACGGGTGTGAGGAAGATGCTGGCAGGCGAGGATGTGGCGGCGACGTCGTTTTGCGGCTGGAGGTGAGCGAGCATCCCTGCGACGATCCGCGCGACTCAGGCAGAGGCGTCGCGCGGCGCGTCTTCCCTGAACGCGCAAGTGAGAATTCAAGCCTGCCCACCTTCGCCCTCACCCGGACACCACAACGCTCTGTCTGCCGTAACCCATGGACCCACAGACCACGCCTTGACCACACTCGCTATCCAGGCACACTTACTCTGCCTCATCTCCGCCCCCCTCCATATCCTCCGTGCACCATGGACCGACCCACAGTCCGCCTTAGCAGCCCAATGCCCATTACGCCCGAGCATCGGCGGCGCAGCACCTATGAAGACCTTCTCAGTGCCTTTGGCTCACAGAAGACTCCAACTTCAGTTACACAGGCTCGCAGATACAGTGCCAAATCCGCCAACACTAAAACGCCTCGAGAACTGTCAGCCTCGCCCGACCCTCTCTCCGAGCACCAGCCATTGGCCAGCCCACTCGCCGTAAATCCATACAACAGCTCTGAGTCACCCTCAGACACGCCCAACGATAGCTCTTGGACACAAAGTGAAGAGGAAGAAACTCCGAAACGCTCGCTTCGTCCACGACGCGCGGCCGTTGACTACGCCGATTTTCCCCGCCATGAATCTGGATCCTCAACCAGGGGCAGGAAGGAGAATAAGAAGATACTACTCTCAGATATGCTAGATCAGAGCCCGAAGAGAGCAACGACTTTGAAGGGAAAGGCCACTGCACGCACACAGATCAGATCCGACATTGCTCTGCACACCAAGGTGAAGCGGGATGCTTTCCTCTACCGCCACAGCGAGTACTTTCTCCCGCTACTTCCAGCAAACAATTATATTACAAAACTCAGCCGTCAGAGCCACAGCGCGTTCGTTTCTTATCGGGAGCTGGAGGAGCAGCCTCAAGGTGTCACCGCTACGCTGAAGCCATACCAACTGAGCGGCTTGTCATTCCTATCCCACATGAATGACAACGGAATGCCGTGCATGTTGGGCGACGAGATGGGGTTGGGTAAGACCCTACAGACCCTTTCACTGTTTCAACTGCTCGAGGAGAGGCAAGCGAGCAGGTCTGTGGAGAACCGCCCTTATCTCGTCGTTTGCCCACTCAGTGTCGTAAACTCCTGGGTTTCTGAGGCAAGCCGCTGGACTCCTGAACTGAAGGTACTTCGTTTCCACGGACCCAGGGCCGAGCGCGACAGCTTGAAGAAAATTGCCACCGGCCACCGGGATAGGTACGGTAATGAGACGGTTCGCTCAAAGAGGAGGATTGGAGATCGTCGCCGGGCGTCTAACAAAGTAATGGTCGATCTCGAGGACGACGATGACGACATGTACAAGATTGTTGTCACCTCCTATGAAACTTTTGTGGCCGAGCAGTCGTGGTTTAAGACCGCGTTCGTGTGGCGCTACATTGTGCTTGATGAAGGCCACAAGATCAAGAACAACTCCACAAACATAAGTCAAGCTTTACAGAATATTCGTGCAGAATTTCGACTGATATTGACTGGGACTCCGCTTCAGAACGACCTTCATGAGATGTGGGCCCTTCTCCACTGGCTTCTTCCTGATGTCTTCATTGACAAATCGGCCGACCTTTTCAAAGATTCTTTTGATTTGAGCAGGGGCCAAGTTGACACGTCTGTCATGGATAACGCTCGCCGGCTCTTGGAGTTGATCATGCTTCGCCGGATGAAGAACAGTCCTGGTGTTAACCTCAACCTCCCGCCTAAGGAAGAAGTGTTGCTCTACGTCCCACTCACGCCTCTACAACGCTTCTGGTACCTTAGGCTGCTCACTCGTTCCGGAGACACTCTTCTTGATGACCTTTTTTCCAGCGTGAAAGATAAAGAGAAGGACGCCCTGCGTCAGGATCTAGCCAATGAACAGGAAATCCAAGCGCTTGAGAAGGTCCAAGCGAGGATCTCGAATGAACAGTCGATTAACGGAGACGTGTGGGGCGAGACTCGCGAGATCATGAAGCAAAACCTTGAGAATGAGCGCCTAGAACAGAAGAAATCGGATTGGACGAAGCTCATGAACTTGGTCATGCAACTGCGCAAATGCTGTAGTCATCCATACCTTCTCCCCGGAGTTCAGCCTGAGCCTTACTTTCTGGGCGACCACGTCATTAGAGCCTCCGGAAAGTTCATTGTTCTAGAGAAGCTTATCCAAGACTTGATCCTGATCCGCAAGAAAAAGGTCATCATTTTTTCTGGGTTCAAGTCCACCTTGAATCTCTGCGAGGATCTTCTCAGTATGGTTGGTGACAATGGAGGGTCTTTCCGCTTCCTTCGATTTGATGGCGCAACTGAGAGAGCTCGTCGGAACCTCGACATCCGCCTTTTCAACGATATGTCAACCAACTACATGGTGATGCTTGTCTCTACACGAGCTGGCGGTCTGGGCATCAATCTCACCGCGGCAACTGAAGCTATTTTCCTTGATGAAGATTGGAACCCGCAGATTACGTTGCAGGCAGAAGCCCGTGCGCATCGCATAGGTCAGACTAAGCCAGTGACTATCTACAAACTGTGCACTCAGGGCACAGTAGAGGAACAGATGATGGGACGGATACGCAAGAAGTTGTATCTGTCGGCCAAGATCACTGAATCCATGAAGAGTATCCACGGAGCTCCGGCGGGGAATAAAAAGAAAGGTCGTGCATCTCTCGACAACGACAAGCCACATCTCGACGTTTCCGAGCTAAAGAGCCTTGTCCGCCGCGGTGCTCAAACCTTGACTCACCCCGAGATAGATGTCACCGATATGCTGTCTTGGGACTTGGATATGGTTTTGGAAAAATGTCGAGATAAGCCTAGTGACATGCACGTCGCTGATGACCATTTGGTAGATGAACAGAAGTGGCTTTCTTCTATGGAAAAGGTCGAGACCGCAGTGTTCGATGGCCGTCGCATCCAGAAATCTCTTGCCACCGGGGATAGTGCCAGCATGGACCTCATCAGAAATGGTCGCCGCAAGGGGAAAAACACAACCGTCATGATAAATGGCTACGCTGTCAACAAGCAAAGCCTTGACTGTGATGAATGGGAGGCTGTCCCGACGCTTGCCGGGAAGGATCCAAGTCTGGCTGATCCCGTCAGAGAGAAGAGGAAAGAGATTATTAACCAAGATCATTGCCAGACTTGTTGGGACGGTGGTCAGCTTTGGATTTGTTCTCTCTGCCCTCGCAGCTATCATGAGGACTGCCTTACTCCTGATCAGCGCATCTCTCACAGGCTGAAGACTCAGTTCTGCTGTCCGCAGCACACGTGCGCTGATTGTTCCAAGAAAACGACAGAGGCAGGTGGTATGCTGTATAGGTGTCGCTTTTGTCCCTTAGCATTCTGCGAAGATTGCCTGAATTTCGATCGCACCGACCTAATCGGCGGTTCTTTACCCGAATTAGAGCTCCTTGATCACGGCGAAGTCAATCAGGCCTTCTTCGTCAGGTGTCACGTCTGTGCCGACGTCCACGACCAAGAGCCAGAGATGAAGGACTTTTGTGACGAGCAGGTCCGCGAATTCGAGCGCGCATGGCAGGAACACAAGGCCAGAGAAGAGGCTCTGGAGCAGATCACATCGAAAAAGGCCACCGCGAGCCCGCGCCAAGGCAGAAAAAATAAGCTTACTGAGGCCGAGAAGGACAACTCCGTCTTCCCAGCGGTGCATAGCGGTCTGCCGTTGCAGGCTCCCCGCCTCACTCGCGCGTCACCTCGCAGCAAAAAGATCCGCGATGTCTTCTCGGATTCCAGCAGCCGCGCGTCGAGCAACTTTAGCGTCGACCTCACGGATGCTACGACCATCAATACGAGCTCAACGACCGCCTTATCCACTCCGCGCGAAGTCACTGCGTCCAATGGCTACTTTGCCGCTAAGAACGCGACGGGCCAACTTCGCTTCGGCGCCATCTCCGCATCGAGGGCGCAGCGGGACGCGACTGAGACGACGCCTGCGAGTACCAAGTCTGCGCCTAGAGAATCGAGACGAAAGAGACGTGCGGCCGATATGCCGGAGGTAACGAACGGCGTGAACGGACTTAACTTGGAAAGGCCGAAGAGGCAGAGGCAGAGGCGGAGCCAGGGTCTGGGCGGGAACCAAGAGCCTTGGTTCCCGGAGTGGGTTTGATGGTTGGGTAATGAAGGGGTTGCCGTTCAACGACGTTGGGAGGAAGAGTGCCACGTTGAGGGACCGGAACGTTATGGCGGTCGGTAAACGTTCTTTATTGGAGGCATTTTGTACGATTGTTCGGGTTGGACGGGCATGCGTTTTGGGATTTGACTATGGGACTCGGGTAGGTTGAGGCACGGCCAATGGCGCTTTAGAGCATCTTTTGCTGGAAACGGGCAACTGGCCTGGAGCTGCATGGGCATAGGTAGAGGGAAGGCGGGGCATTTCAGTATGCCAGTAGCTCTCTTACTCCGTATTTTAACCCGTTCGAGATCACGAGCTCCCGGTATTAATGGGTTTAGTAGGGTCTTGCTTATGGTCTGGTCTATGGAATAGGGATTAGAACAGATATCCTCCCCGGGTTTCCTCAGGCAGCGGATCAGGAGATAGAAGAAGTAATGCGGAACTCCGTAGTAGGATTGCGTGATATTCAATATTCATGATTGGAAGGTTTGACGATTCAGGACTCTGATATCAACCGCAGAAGGCGAAACATAGACCAGCTCGGCATGCTTTTCGTTCTTGATCGGCATATCTTGACATTTCCTCGGTGTAGGCGCCGAACAGAGCTTCACACCGGTCTTTCAACTTCTCCAATGGAGCTAAAGCTGGGTCATAGTAAAGTTTCCGCTCCTAAAGTGGGGGGAATGCTTAGTAAGTTGGCGACCCGCGTTCTCCATTCGCTACCCGTACGAATATTAACCTACCCGCATCCAGTAAGGAACCCGACGTATATCGTTGTACCTCAAACCTCGACTTCCGTTCGAAACGGGAAATATTAGATTCGCCTCGCCTTCCGCACCGCATAAAAGGAGAAATCACGAAAATGTCAGCCAATCCCGCCACCAGCGCCAGCACGGCCCGCTTCAACGCCGAAGCCGCGGCCTGGGACTCCAACCCGGTGACCGTCCGCAGCAGCGAGCTCGCCTACGAGACCCTACTCCGCTACGTCCCGGATCTGCAAAAGAGCAGTGAGTAAATCTGCCCCACTTCTCCTTCACTCCTAGACCCATCACATGGCCTCCAGACCCTCCAGCTCATCTCGCTCACACACCTACGACTCTCTCGCCCCTTCCTAACCGCGCAGCAACAACAACCACAGAGCCGGACATCCTCGAAATCGGCTGCGGCACCGGCCTCCTCTCCTTCCACCTCGCGCCGCGCGCACGTTCCCTCCTCGGCGTCGACCTCGCGGCCGGCATGGTCGCCGCGTTCAACGCCAAGGTCGCCGCCGCGTTCGCGAACGCGCGCGCGGTCGAGACGCTCTTGACGGAGCCGGACCAGCCCGAGGTGCAGGACGCCGCAAAGGCGCTGCTGCTGCGGCGGGGCGGTAGCGATGGCGGCGATGGCGACGCTGGCGTCGTGCGCTGGGATCTGGTCGTCAGCCACCTCACGCTGCACCACGTGCCGGACGTGGCGGCGGTTCTGCGGACGTGCTGGGCGTGCTTGAGGCCCGGGGGTCGGATCGCGCTGACGGACTTCGAGGAGGGGGAGGAGGCGGTGCTGTTCCATCCGCGGAGCAAGCGGGAGGGGGTGGAGAGGCACGGGATCGGGGCGGGGGAGATGGGGAGGTTGATCGAGGGCGCGGGGTTTGTGGATGTAAGGGTGGAGAGGGCGTTTGTGTTGGAGAAGGAGGTGGATCCGGAAGAGGCGGGTGGGAGGGCGAAGATGGGGTTTCCGTTTCTGGTGTGTTTGGGGAGGAGGCCGGAGTGAGTGAGAGATGGCTATCCGGAGACCAGCCTGAATGATATAGTCCTGCTGAAGGGTGGAGCATGACGTACGTGGAAGGCCATGGTTTGGGGGGCAACACCCGGACGGCGTTTACGGCAGTGCCTATGCCTAGATGTGGATGAGTTAGGAGTATTGCAGAAGAGAAAATCGAATAGAGAAAAGAGCGCCTCCTAAAATAGTAGCGATGTATTTTTGGCTGTGCGCAATTGTATGACGGCAGAAATTCCGATTTGCGTGTCCTTTTTGGGCTTGTAGGATCTTGGACGACCACCTCTCAGAGTGCACTCGCGCGTCTGAAATAATACGCCTAAGCGGAGACAATGCAGGTTCTCAGAGCAATGGAATAATTCCCCTGGCTTTCGAAGGACTCGCCGATCTAGTGATGGGATCTCTATATTCGTCCGCGCAGCACATGGAAAGACATCCTTCACTGCATTTGATTCAACAGTAAAATACATAATGGAAATAAAAACATCCCTGACTATGCAGATCGGTAGACGGAAACAAAAATCTCTCAAATTAGCCTTCTTGATACGTATTGTTCCACAGTACGTCCTACCGTTAAAATCTGATCTCCCGGCACGTCATCAGAGTTTACATACCATTTGGCCATCACGGACGCTGCCTTGAAACAACTGGGCAAACTCTACTCTAGCATTCCTCATCAGTAACGGAGATTCACTCGAGCGATCAGTGCAAAGCATATGCATGCGAGCTGCGACGCCGATCGAGAGGGTTGTTCCTAAAACAAAAAGTTCTTGGTGATAAATTTAGCAACACTTGGGTACCAACCACGTCAGGTACGGGCCGGCGGTACCGGTGCGTCAGGACCTAGCGCATTGACGGGTACTCCGCAACAATGTCAAGCCTCTTGGCCAGCTTTGCGGGGGGCTCTAAGACAGTCTTTATCTGTATACATCATACGGCTCGTAGCGTACAGGTCTAGACGCTTGGCAGCAACCCCGACATGACACATGGCACTTGGATCGGAACAGCCGCCCGCCTCGCGCGACGAAAGCGTCTATCTAGTAACCCTCCTTCTGGACGAACACAACAGGGCCCTTGTATCTGTGCCTTCCCCCAGCAAAGTACGCCACCAACGCGATAGCCAGTACGCCAGTGTACACAACGCTGCTCCAGTTCATGGTCTGGACTGTGACCTGTTTCATCACCGGGAAGAAACCCATTGTAGTACTAAAAATGATATAAAGGAGGCTGAAAATGTTGAGCGGTAGACCCCATCTTCCAAGACTGAAGCGAGCTGGGGGCAAGGGTTCCGGGGAGCGGGTGCGACGCCACAGCAGGCATGCGAGGGACATGGCGTAGGCGGTGCCGGAGCTACCGTTCAGGAGGCCGACGATCGAATTGAAGGCAGTGGTTGAGCCGAGGTTGACGAGGGACATGAGAACGGCGATGCTCAGGGAGAAAAGGACCGAATTTAGGGGTATTTCAGTGCCGATGACCGTGATCTATTACGTTTAGTAGGTTAAGCAACATGAAGATCCGACCTATATTTACCTTCTTCCAGGTTTCGGATGCAGGAAGCCCCTCGTCGCGAGCAAAGGCAAAGACTTGTCGGCTGGCTGCGGCAAGGCCGCTCATGCAGGTGCACATGGTGAGAACGATAACAACTATGCTCATGAGGCTGGCGCCGGTGGTGCTTCCAGTGGCGCTTTTAAATACCTCCACAAATGGAAAGGCTACCGGGAGGGACAATAGTGCCTCGAGATCCGTGATGCAGAAGCAGAAAGTTATTATCATGATAAACCCCTGGGTGAAAAATCAGCTGACTTGACGCGAGGGAGGTTCTGGAAATCTACCATTAGCCCGTTCAACAAAATCGTCGTGATCATTGCGCGAGGCACAACTTTGGATGCGTCCCGAACTTCTTCTGCCATATGAGCTGCTGCGTCATAGCCTAGCACAGATCAGTCAGATATAGCTTGGGATGGATCAGATCGATTACCTGCTAGAGATCCAGTGGGCGTGATCATGCCAACGATGGTTGCACCTCCAACGGAAGACCATCCGCCGAAGTTTGAAAACTCTCCAAACACTTTAGCTGCCGACGTCCTTGGTGAAAGGACCCAGAGCGGGATGAGAATTACGAAAAACCCAAAGGTATGCAGAAAGAGGATTATGGCCTCCAACATGGGTAGATGTTTAGCGCCAACGGTATTTACGAAAAAGGCGACCAGAGCAACTGCAATGGTTAACAAGGTCCCGTGCCATTGCTTGGCAACATAGTCAGGGTAGTTCAAAAATACGACCCCCTGCAGGATTCCACCTGAGGCAAACGCTGTCGTGGCAACACCAGCCTGCCAGCCGAGGGCAGATAACCAGCCTAGTCCAAGGTCAGACGAGTCACTGATTCAAAGTGCTAGCATACATACCGACGAGGTAGCTCAAGAACTTTTGATATCTTGGGGGAGCGAATTCTGAGACCCAGTGGTATTGACCGCTACTGTAGCTTAGCTTCATCATGTTGTCTATGCAGAGAGAGAGACACAGACCCAGAAGTTGGCGCCATGCTGGCCATTTCGGCCATTGACAGCACAACGCAGATTGTGCTAATCCACACTCCGACGTAGACCCACACGGTTCCGGCAAGGCCACCATTAATCAATGAGAAGGTGGCAGTGGTTACCATTGCTTCCCATGTTCCCTGTGCTATTTAGTGAGGTGCTAATATGAGATACGTTGCTTGCTCACCATCATCATACAAGTCAGACCCAGGATAGAGAGGTCACGAAAGTTGCGCTAGTTCCGTTAGCATGAGAAATTACACCAATATACTAGACCTGACGTAGATAAGATGGTTTGTGAGTAGTCATGGGGGAACATTGTTCCCATAGGTCGGCTAGGCAGTACTGGGGGTGTATTGCACTATCTTTTCCACTTGCAGGAAAAAGAAAGTTGTACAGGTCCGTTGCGGAGCTTAAGGTTCATGCGGTGGTGATTACGGAAATGTTGCACGTGGGGGGTACAGCGGAAAGCCGGAGTACTGCGATAGACAAACGGGTCGTACCTTGAGCTCCTGCTTTTTCCCAAGTCGGGCCATGTCTTGGGCATCTTGACTCGTCTGCGTGGTTACAACGTTGATCTCCTGTGAGGACATCTCAAATGTCCCCTTTGTTTGTTCCGCCATTGCGATGGTGCTAACAGAGACGAAGCTGACTTGCGAATGACAGTGGTTGAGGAGGCTGCCTGGCTCCAGGTAGAGTGGGATGGATGAAGTGGATGGGAGAGGATGCGGCTATATTGGAGGGAGCATCGGTCATGGAGACAGATGGCGGTACAGAATTCGGCTGTGGGAGGGCAGCGAAACTGCCGTCTCTCATACTGGCGGTCGAGGCCAACCCTGTCACATTTTGGCTGTCGAGCAGTGGTACGACGGTTGAAGCGAGGCCTTAGCTCTTGTCAACCGCAAATTGGAGTTGCAGGGCCAGGTATTTCAGACAGGGGAGGGATGAGCCGTGTCTGCCGCATCATGCCCAACACTGTGGTACTGAGGGATCGCCTGTACAGCAGCGTCAATCGCAGGCCGATTTGGTTCTCAAAATAAATGTAAAAACTCCACTAGATATTCGAGTGTCCGACACGAAGCTTGAACGCAAAGAATCCATTTATCGTTGCCATTGGTATCAAAGCACTGACGTGATGTTGGGGGTTGGGGATGAAGTCTGGCCGGCGGGCTAGACAGCGTGGATCTGGAACTAGCAGGCGATGGTGTGGTCGCCTTGCAGGTGCAGCGATAAGTCGATGCACCAGGCTGATCCGACCTGAACTATCGAGTGATCCGAGAGCGCCGGTTAGACACATGGGGGCCGTCTCACACTTGTACCGCCGGTCCAGAACATTGCGAGTCAGGGTGGTGATGCGATTGTGAGCGAGGCCGTGACGGAGGAGAGAGCGGGCAGAGGCGGACTGCAGCGGGCAGCAGCGGGAGGAGGGATTGAGTGTCCTGGGCGCTGGGTGAACAACAAGCAGGGTGTGGCGGGCGAGGGTGAGTGTCGCGTGTTTGGTGCGGGGCCGCAAGCGCGAGCGAGCACGTCGCTGGCGGACGGACTTGGCGGGGTGGCAGCCTGGCCTGCTCTGCGAGCCGTCCCTCCCTCGCCGTCGCCCTCCGCGACTTAGCCAAAATCCTCTTTCAACCTCACCCTCCACACATCCGCCGCCGAAAACGCCACCGTCTCCGTGCTTGACACGCCACCTTTCCGCTGTTGTCTCTCTTTCCCTGTCGAAGTCCGCGGAGGCCACCCCCGCCCCGCCTAGATGGCGACGGCACCTGGGCCTCCACTACTCCACTTGCCGACACCCAGCTCCGCACCCGCTCCCGTCTCTATCTCGCTCGAGTAGCCCGAAGTCGCTTGTTTCACTGCCTGGCTCTGCCTGAGGAACTCTCCGCTTCGCCATTCTGCACCACGAATAGGCCTATCCCGTCGCTCGTTATTCGCACGAGGAGGTGTCTGAGCCTTCACTCCGTCTCTGCCTGGGGTAGCAACTTTTGGCATGTCATTATGCTTGTGGCTGCACCCGCACGTAGCCATCCATGTGGAGGCCTATCTCATGCAGCCATTGCCCACGAATGCCAAGCATACCCCAGCAGCTCCCCGCCTCCCCTCGGCTTGCCTGTCGCCCTTCAAATTGCACCAACAACGCCGCCATGGTAGGTGAATCGTTCGCTCTCACCATCCAATCATAAATTTCTCTCCTTCGCTCTCGTACTCGTCGCGTACCCGCCAAAGCTCCTGCCGCAATTTTCCCACCATGCCATTACTGCTCTCCCGCGCCTCGATCAGCGACATGCGCCAATTAGTCGACCTCCATTATAAGGTCGTGCACGGCCCAATTTCTGATATCCTTATCGGTTACGATACGGAGGCTTGCCGTCAAGCCGCGGTCGAGAGATGGTCGAAGGAGATGAGAGAGGATCCCGCAGATGTGTGGTTGAAGGTTGTCGACACTGAGACGGACCGCCTCGTCAGCGCGGCCCACTGGAAGGTCTATCCCACATGGGTTCCCGTCAAGGCGGAGCCCGCTAGCCTCGACTGGATCCCCGACGGCGAAGAGCGGGTCCTGGCCGAGGAGATCATCCGCAAATTCTACGCCCACCGCACCCGACTCCAACACGGAACTCCCCACGTTCGTGAGTCAAGAACGCCAGATCGCATCGGCTTGGTTCTAAATCTGAGTAGTACTGAACCGGCTGTATACCGATCCGGACTATCAGCGCCGTGGCTGTGGCGCCATGCTCGTCTCCACCGGCTGTGACATTGCAGACCGTCTTTTCCTGCCTGCATGGGTCGAGTCATCTCCTGTAGGGGAGCATCTTTATCGCTCCTACGGTTTCAAAGAAGTCACTCGTGTCATACTCCGGAATGGCAGATACGATCTAAGCGGGCCGACGATGCGACGCGAGGCTAGAGGACCGGCAGTCGTCTTCCCGAGATCCTGAGCTGTCTCGATGTTGTCTCCTGCCAGCCTGCCATTCTATGGGTTGCATTTACACAGTAGCTCTAGAGCACATTTCACCGAGGCTTCTCTCGGCTGTCTCTTCGATAAGTAGTTGAAGATGTCACCCTCAGCTGTCCTGAGAAGTGCTTTGTGGCTAAGCTACTTGCATAATCTGTTCGTGCACGAGAGAAGAAAATCCTGCTACACCACTTGCTCTGCTATCTGCTACTTGCATACTTTGTTCAAGGACGCTAGTGTCATTCTGATTCTTCAGCCCTGTACTTCTCGTTAATCAACCGGTATTCCATAATGGACCATGCAACCACCGGTTCAGCATCGGACTCCCATTAACGGATTGTCTTTGTCCTCCAATGAGAAGGCTTCCTGTCAGGAGGTGGAACGCCTGGGTTGCCGATCGATACCGGTTGTCCACCGTGTCGTTGTGTTGATGCAAACAGTTTCATGGAGATGAACCAGAGAAGGTTCATGAGTCTACGCATCATGGACACATGATCTGGGACATAATACGTCCGACGAACGCGCAATGCAAGGGACTGTTGGTTTAGACGTCTGATAAATTGCTTGCAAGGGTCCTCTGGCCGGCCGAGTCAACCGTTCCGACGTTATGGTACCGACCGTCTGTCACCTAACTCTGCCAAATTGCAGGCATCCCCTGTCCCGCGATAGGGAATTCCCGATACGTGCTCAGTTGGGGGTATGTTCCCGTTCCCGATCCCACAGCACACCATATTTCTGGAACCCGCGCATCCAAACCTCGTGCGCTAAAGAACCCTGGGACGTGGCCGCGGAGCTTGCTAGAATTAAAATTATCTCCAGCATGGATAGGGGCTCTCCCGCTTCTTGACTTACGCTGTCTCCTTTTGGAGGGGCGGGATGAACCTTCCCACATCGAGGCAATTTACTGTACCGGTGCTGGCTGATGATCTGAGCAGGGCGGCACAGCTCAATTGCAGCTAGGAGTGAGGCTGCGAAGCCAGAGTTTGCAGTGCTCTCGGGTATCATTCTTGCCTCAGTCTCCCTCTTTTCTCCGCCACTCGACTCGCAAATAATGCGAGTCCTCGAGCCCGCTTCCGCGTGCATCCGCTTGCTTCGGCGGTTCCGTTTTCTTTCGGCCTTCCGCTGTCTTTCGTCAACGCATTAGTCGTCTTTCGCTGGCTTTCTGCTGCAGATTTCAATGTCTGCCGCAGAGCCATCGCCGCTCCCGACGCTGGCGTCGAGTAACGTCATCACGCCCGACGATCATGGAGCCTACGTGACGATAACAGCGTCGCTGATGCTGGTCAGCATGGTCTTGTTGACTGGATTACGGCTTTCTATCCGGTTTCCGTTTACGGAATTATTTGGTCTGGACGATGCCGCCATAGTCATTTCTGCGGTACTTCCCCGACGATCGTTGAGCAGATCGACCATAGTTTTACTCATGCGCTCCGGCAGATCTGTGCGATTGCTCAGACAGTAACAATCCTCGAGGCCGTCAAACTCGGTTTGGGCCGACACATTTACAGTCTTGCGGATAATGACAGAGAAATCACGCAAAAGGTTCGCTTCTTGCAGAAGACCTCTTACTGATTTGCTAATTCTCGATTTAGCTGATCTACGCTGGCAATGTCCTTTTCATTGTCTCCTTGAGCTTCAGCAAGACTGCAACATCCTTGATGATGTCCCGGCTCACACGCGCACGCAACCAGGTCGTGGCAGCGTACGTGACTTCTGCGATAATTATGGTGTGGGGTGTCGCCTTTACTCTTGGCGTCGCCATCAATTGCAATGCGACAAGGCCATGGGATATGAGGGTCGGCAAATGTTCAAATTGGGTGAGCCGCCCGACAGCATAAGTCAAGATAGCTGCTAACTGCTTATGCACATTTTAGCAAGAGACCTGGACAGCGTTCGGGATCATTGGTCTGGTGTTCGAAGTAGTACTCGCCGTTCTTCCAGCCTACTTACTCTGGGGACTCCAAATGTCCTTTGGCTGCAAAGCAACCGTCGCATTCGGCTTCTGCTTCCGTCTCGTGTACAGAGTCCCCCTCTAAAGGCAAAGACGGCGAAATGTCTCTCAAGGATCATCTCCTGGCTAACACCACCGTCTGATTCCAGCATGATCCCCATCGAAGCCCTTCGCCTCTACTATATCTCGCGCACCCTCCATAGCTCCGACTCGACCTTCGAAATCATCCCGCTCGTCCTTCTCACTCAAGTAGAAGAGCACTATTCCCTCATCGCAGCAACAATCCCATGCCTCCGCCCCTTCCTTAAGGCTGCTAACACCGGTCTCCTCGACGTCAACCCCACGCAGGTCGAAAACTGCGGTTCCGCCCTCGCCGGCAGCAACGGCGGCGGCACCGGCACCGGCAACTCGTACGCCATGCGCTCCATGTCCGACCGCGCCTCCTCCACTGCCGCACGCGCCGCTAGCCGACTCATCACCAACAGCATCAATTCCAAGACCGGTTCGCGCTCTGAGATCGCGACGGGCTTCAAGGCATTCGACGCGCACCACGTCGGCGTGGACCTCTCCTCCTACCAGCCGTCACCGACCTCCCCGGGTATGTCCTCCTTGCCACCGCACAGCTTGGACGCCATCCAGGTGATCGACCACGGCGCCCCGCTGTCCGCGAGCCCGACGGTTGCGAGACACATGTTCGTGCCCGCAGTGTCCGGCGCGCTGCCGGTCGTGACGGCGAGGGCGGCGGCCGCAAGTCCGACATCGTTGACGGCTGCCATGACGGCGGCTTCACAGGCGGACGATAGCAGTTTTACGAGCGACGGCAGCGAGAAGATGATCATCCGGAAAGACACGGACCTGAGCGTGCGCTACAGCCCGGTTGTGGGGAGGAGGCCGGACGCAGTGGAGACGACGAGGGGCGTGCCGATGGGGATGGGGCTCGATCTGGAGAGGATCGAGGAGGTGGGCACGCAGTGGACGGGCAGCGAGGCGAGGGGGGAGAGCTCTGATGGCGGGAGGGGGAGAGCTGAGAGCTTTGAGGTTGGCAGGGCGAGGGGCGAGAGTATTGATGTTAGGAGGGAGCCGCCGCCGGATGCGCAGTGGGTCCGGATGGGGACAGTGCAGATCGGGTGGAGAGCCGAGAGCGCTCCGAGACGGTCGAGCGATAGTGGGACAGGGAGGGTGGGCGCGTGGTTGGAGGCGGCGACACCGGCGGGGAGAGGGAGCTTGGAGAGTGTGCAGAGTCGGAGGGAGGATGAGGAAGAGGAGAGGGAGAGGAAGTGGCATAAGGGAAGGTGGAGGGCGCAGAGGGAGAGGTATTGGAGTCGGAGGTAGCACTGGCAATTTCACAGCAACTTCCGCCTCTTCTCTAGTTACCTGTATAGCGTGCCTTCTCATTTCTACGTTGTGTCAGCGTCGGGGTTGTCGGATATGGCGGCTTTCTCTACAGTCGAGTAATCCTTTTCCGGTATGTATCCCCATAAGCCTTTCCTCAAATTTCCTATCTCGTTCAAGCGCAAACACATAGCTACAAAGATTCCCAGCCGCGTAGGCAAGCCATAGTATAATCGAACCTTTCTGATTGTGACGGCTGATCTTCAGGGACGGCAAGGATGCACAAAGTTCGATCTGTCGACCCTGGGAATGCACATTGCCTTCCGCTTCGTGCATCTGGCGCAACTCAAAAGATAATTAGCTCTTCTTGCCCGCTTTTCTTTAGTCACAGAAGATGCAGAGTACCCGCTATTTATCTTATTGATGCCCAAAAGAACCTCCGTTAGGGTCTATTCCTCCTTGTCATGACCATCTACCTACTCATTTCTTCTTTTGCGCATGCTATCCCGTTAAATCCACTTATGCGTGTAGTTCGGTTTGCATTCTAGATTAATTTCCAGTTTAGTCCACGGTTTCTATTTGGTAACAGGCACCCAACGCAATCTTCCGGTCCCTTCCCCACTTCCCCCCGCTAGCCACCGGAACCGAAAGTCTGGTTGGTTATACATGTCAGTACTGTGTAGCACCCCTGTAGAAATTACCTTTCATTTATTTTTCGGACAAGAAATGTATAATACAGGCAAGGAGTCGGGACGTAAATGCATGAACGGTGGCGTAAGCATGCAGAATGTCGTCAGCTAGTCGGCAGACGAAGCCTGAGATAGAACAGCAGCACTGTGAATCGCTACATACATGTTATTCCTTCTCTGTTCCAATCGCATGCTTATCACACATCAACTATTATTGTTTTCCCTTTCATGGCGTTATGGTTTAAAAAAAATCCGGTTAAAGTGCTGATCGAATTCCCGGTCTGTTGACCGGTCGAGCTACTACCAGGTGCTCCTAGTATTCGTCTGCGGGTTGTAACAAAACGTTATTAGCCTGCCAAGGTGGAGACTTTCCCTCAAACAGACTTGCCCACGGTGCCAACTCCGCGCTTCGCTATGCCCCGCATTCTCGTCCGTAGCCGCGAAGAGCTGATCCTTGCAGTCAGGTACAGCACCCACCCAAATCATCAGTAGTTTACATGCCATGAGTGCTCAATCCTTAATTACTTTTGAGGGCTGCGCAAGATATCTCTGCTTACCATTGGCAAGAACTCGAAGCTGCTTCTACTTTTGCCTTTCCTCTTCTGAATCTCGTTATGCATTAGAATTGCGGGCGAACACCTTCACCTTCCCAGTACTGAGGAGCCTTAACGCCGAGCTTCTGCGAAAGCGTTTTGTGGGACAATTTCATCCACCAATGTGATTGACGCTCCTGTGGCAAACTTGCTAGAGATCGCTGCATCGCCCTGTCTTTGCTCCCGCTCGTATCATGCCCAAGCTTGGTAGAGTGCACATATCTGCAGGGGAAAAGTAAGCTTGGCGGAACGGGGCGGAAAGGAGAAAATGTTGGAATTTCAAAGAAGGAAACCGGGCACCCGGCATCCGAGTGAAGTCTCTCGGATTTCGGGGTTACGCTGCCAAAAGGGGACTCTGGCAGGAGCACCCCGGGATTCCATTTTGAGAAGAAAAAAAAAATCAGCAATCTTCTTACGCGAAAAACTAATGCTAAACTATAACACGATTCCCACCCTTGCTAATTTGCGTTCGATAAATAATGCAAAGATTCTCAAAACCTTCTAGAAGCGTTACACAGCAGCTTTCCTCTCCAGTTGTAAAGTCTTCACCCACTTTCATAGTTTCACCTGACGTCGCCAGTGCGTCATCCCTACAGCGGTCGTACTGATTGACGAAAGACATCTTGAGCCCTGATTTGCAATTACGCGGTTACGTTCCTCCGCTGCAACTGGACATTGAAGCCGAACTGCGGGACGAACCAGCGGTTCTCCACCTTCCACGGTTTCTGAGGATCTAGCAGTTTGATCTGCGACCGCAATTCATCAGCCTACCTCAGACACACGTTACACAGTATTTTCCAAGTACTTACGTCGTAAGTCTGCACAATGGTAGGGACCAGCTTGTACATCTCGAGGAGTGAGATATTCTTGCCCAGGCAAGAGCGGTGTCCGGCGCCGAACTGTTCACATGGGTCAGCTTCAACCCCTCCAATGACTATCATCTCATGCGTTTGAATTAAATATCCAAAGAAAACTGTGTAAAAGAGGGAGGAGGGGAGGGGAGGGGAGGGGGGGGACAGGAAAGCACATCGCCACTCACCGTCAACAGCCCATGCTCCATCACCCGCCTGCGCTCCTCACCGCCTTCCAACCACCTCTCCGGCCTCCACGCGTCCGCATCCTCGCCGAACACCTCGCGATCGCGATGCGTCGGCCAGCCGCTCATGCCGACCACGGTGCCGGCGGGCAGGAACCGGCCGCACACGGTCAGCCCGCCCGCGGGCACGACGCGCTCGAGCGGCAGGCCGAAGGGCGGGTGGATGCGGCCGGCCTCCTTGATGCAGGCGTCCAGGTACGGCAGCTCGCGGCTCTGCTTCCAGGTCACGGGCAGTGCGAGGCGGCCGCCGCGCTGCGCCTCGTCGAGCTCGGCGCGCAGCGCGGCGAGCGTGCGCGGGTGCAGGAGCAGGTTCTTGAAGAGCGTGCGCAGGTAGATGGCGGTCGTGTCGGAGCCGGCGAGGACGTTGGAGGAGGTCCAGGCGGGGAGGGCCCTGGTTGGTCGACCGGCGTCAGCGATTTTATTTTTTTTTATTTTTTTTTTCTTTGGTTTGCTTTGAACTGGGGGCGGGGCCGCGGCAAGATGGGGGGAGGGCATGTGATGGGAGTACCATTTTGGGATCGAGGGGTCTTTGTCCATCGCGGCGATGAAGCGCGAGAGGAAGTCCCGGTCGTTGGCCGCTGCGGTTTTGACGTCCATGTTGAAGCGTTCTTCTTGCCGCGCCAGGGCGAAGCTGACCATGGGTGACCAGTGGGCGGGCTTGAGGAGGGAAATGAGCTTGTTCTTCCTAAGGAGTTTGTCTAGCCAGGGCATCATGCCGACCTGAGATATGATGTTTCACGTCAGAGAAGAGGACGCTTTCTTTCTTTTTTTCTTCTTCAAAACCATATAGAGTACTCACCACAGCAACATACTCAAACCATGACCAAATGTCAGACATAATGTTGCTGACATCTTTTCCATTCTCCAGAAACCCCAGCCTCTTAGAAAAGGTGATTTCGCCGACGACGTCGAACTAAGTATCCTCGGGATTAGAGTCGGAATCGCCTTTGAATCAAACATGCGGTGCGTCTTACCGCAAAGTATTGCAACCAAGTACCCCAATCACAAGTGGCCCCAGTTTCCACGAATCTCTTATCAAGTTGCTCGAAGAAACATTGAATCGTGGAGTCAACGTAAGGCTCGAACGAGACAAGGTTCGTCATGGAGTAGGTACTGGCGATTGGCTTCTTCAGCATCCGGTGAAGGTTTTCATCCTGAGTTGCGAACAAGCCCGGTAGGATTTTTCCCTTGGACATGGGAAGGATAACGTGATAAAAGTCAGACTGTTGGCCGAAATGTCCGTCATCAGCTTTCACTCTGAAAGGCACCTTATGGAACGAAGCATGTTTTTGTCAGACCTTTTGAAGTACTCCTTTCATCCTGTAGATGTTCTGAACTTCGTGCGGGTCTGAAACCGAGACCATGTTGGGTCCCATCCGAACTAGCCTTCCGTACTTCCTATGCAAATCGATATGGACTTCGTGGGCGTGTCGCTTGTAGACCCACCACAACCGCGGTAGGTTCGTGAACTTTGCCAGGAATGGTCCTGGAATATGCCGAAGCCTCGCCCATGTATGTACGGTCCATGCTGAAAAGGCGATCAATAGAGCAACGCCCACCAAGAGAGCGTTGCTTGACAGGACGTTAAGCGGGGAAGTCATCAAGAACAAATGACAGACCTTGGGGCTTATGCAGCGCAGCACCGAGGCTGTGGAATTGCCTGCACAAGAACATATATGATCTACCCGCGGTAGTTGCTGCGTTTGGACCCGAGTCGGGTGGGCCTGTTTTTGGAGGATCTCACGTGTTCCGGACCCGCGTAAGCAAGATCTCGGTATCGCGGCTCTCGGCGAAGCAGACATGCCTGCTTTCGCGAGTAGATAAAATATTCGCAGCGAACACTGTTCCAAGAGGAAGCAGGAATAAAGAAAATCTCAAGACATCAATAAGCTACCCTCTCTGGTATTGAAAAAACAGATTTGCATGACGAATTCTTTCTTTGGTATTTCGACAATAAAACAAGGTATTGTATGATAAGACTGTACACGGAAACTTAAATGGATCAAGAAAAGAATGCAAATCATCTATTAAGACCCAGAGTGATCCAAGAAGCTATACCTGTGATATTACCCTTGATTCAAATTCCTCTCATTCTTATATGAAAAGGAATAGAACCCGGCAGATCAATCTCACCTCTTCCCGTTGAACGAATCATGCGAAGTGCATAGTTAGTTTATAGTGCTCATGGCTTTCTCAGTATCAAATTCGCTATTTCAAGTGCCGACACTGGGTCAGTCGAACGATACGTAGAGTTTTGAACAGTCTTAGTTTCATGTCCACCAGGGCGCAACTTCTCGTTAGTACTTAGATACCATGCCGGTGCACACATGCGCTACAGAAGATCAAGCTCGCCCGTAATTCTTAGAGACTTTGCCTATATCTTGGAGTAAGAGAGGAGTTCGTTGTCTTCAACGCACATATGATTAGTCGATGCGCTTGTGGTGTGATCATCACGCCAGACAGCAGAGGAGCGCGGAGCTCCTCCCACAGGGATCTGGGAGGCTCTGGATCGGTATGCACTCGTAGGGATCGAATCCTTGTGGCGGAATTCTGGAACTCCATGGCAAAGGATCTGCATCCCTTGGCATTACGCCAGGTGGCTGGGCTGGTACGTATTATCAATCCTCTAGTTCCTTTCGCACGAGGCCAAGATACTCTCTGGTTACGGGGAGCGCTGAAAATGTGACAGTCCATAATGTCTGCATTAGGCCAAGAACTTGGCGGAAGATGTCTCGTATATTGCTGATGTGGGTATAGAATGGATGCGGAACGTACATCAAAGTACGGTCAGTGATCCTGATGAGCGGATCTGATGAGGGGTATGTAGCATTTAGCGATACTTATCCCACTCCTGGAGGTAACACAGGATGCTTGAGAGCTGATTATTAGAGCAAACAGTCCATGATCTCGCAGGATGAATGTGACGAAATTCCTTTTCCACGATTAGCGTATGGCACAAGAGCAGTCCAAATACTGTCTCACTATGATTAAATCTGTCAGAGTCACATCACCGCTAAATGAAGGAATGGGTACTGACCACAGATTCGTCCCTTGTCAACGTGCCATACCGTGATCTTCGGACTGCCAGGATCACTAACAACAATCTTAGATCTGATTGTGTCAAGAAAACGAAGTAGCGTCTACACTGCTCGCGTGCTCGGTGCTGGTCACACCTGGAAACAATCCTCGCTTCTTCCGGGCCAATAAGCATCTATGCATGAGAGCTCGAGAGTTCTGCGAAAATGGCATGGCGGCCCACCAGCCGTGTTGAGGTCTGTGCTATGAGCAAGTTTCGCGGAAAGGACATATGATAATGTTCTAAAGAAGCTCTCCGGTGACTCTTGAGACTTCATTGGTCGATACTCCGCTGCAACGTGAACCATGAGCAGCGTCTTAGCAAGAACATCCTCCACCACCACCAGTCCACGCGAAGTAGACGCTCCCCGATGGCGCGCGAGGCACATCTCAGCATGTTCCAGATCCGAAAATGGAGAGGTCTGTAGATCGTTCCTCAAAGTCGCCTTGCGCTTACCGAAGCCGTCTAGCCCTGCTATCTTGGCACTTTCCATTCACAGTAAGCCGGCTAAGCCATTCCGCCCATGGTTCGTGCTGAAACGTCATCTCAGCAGCTACGGCTGCCTATCGTATCGCTGCAAGGCCCTTGCAAGGCCTACTCGGTGCAGCCGAAACTTTTCCAACACCATGTGCGACACGAGGATGTATCTCTACGTCAGACCGCGGCCAACCTTCGCTTGTACTACGAGGGCAAATTTCACTGATAGCGATAACGCCACCGCTGGATTTGACTAAAAAATCGTTGCCTACTCGGGTCTACCGCAGCGGGTCTCGTGTCAGCCTATCCAGGTCCATCCGAATTCGGCATATGGTTTGGCTGGCATCCAGAGAGGTCGGTCCGGTATAGCGTCGCATCGGCACGCTTATGTTTTTTTTTTTAAAACTTTTGGGGAGCTTTCGTTTCATCGAGCGCCTACGGACGGAGCGAATGTATACCAAGACCATTGCGGAACACCAGAGCCAGAGGATCAAGCCTTCCACGGGGCGACGGTCAGGCAGAATGCGCAGCGCCTGCAACGCTTGCCACGCGAGCAAGGTGCGCTGCACCGGCGGCGAGCCGTGTGGTCGGTGCCAGAAGTTGGGGGCCCAGTGCGTGTACAGCCAGCCGAGCGGCGTCGGCCGACCGAAGGGTACGCGAGACAGGAACCAGCGCGTGAGGAAGCCGACGAAGAGATTCGTGCAGGCCATGGCGAGCGCTGCTGGGAAGGACGAGGAAATGCGCCCGCTTGCCAGCTACGGAGATGGTGGCGCAGGCAATTATCCAACGATTGACACGTTCCCGGGTGGATGCAGTAGGTGAGCTCCTTTTCGCCCAGAGTAACACCAAGAACTGACCTTCGCAGCCGACCTCTCCTATGCGCAAACTTTCCGCAATTGGGACACCGCGCTGTACTTCTACCAGGATCCCCGGGATTGCGGCAACTCCGCAAGCACGCGAGAACCAACTGTGAGTAATAAAAGCAAAACGAGAAAGGAAAAGGCAAGAAAAAAGAAAAGAAAAACACGAAAAAGGCAAACTCCAAATCGCTTCCATATCAGGAGCCAATGGCAGACGACTCACATGCAAATCACATCACAGACAACGCCCTCGACCCTCTTCACCTTGGCCGAGACCCCCACGACGACCACCACGACCAGCAGCAGCGGCATCGACTCGGCATCGTCATCCTCCGCCTACCTCGACTATGCCTCTCCCGCGCTATCGTTTAGCACCCCATCTGCGGACCCCCGCGCCGCCACCCTCGTGGTCTCGCCTCCAAGCAGCAGCGCCGACTTCTCCGCCCCATCCTTTGACCCGCACCTCTTCCTCACGACCTTGGCGGCAGACGCAGACACGCCCGGAGACGCTGACGCTGACGGTGACGCCGATGCCGGCGACATCATTGGCGTCGACGCTGCAGCGGAAGGCGTCCGACAAGCGGCGTCGGGCGCAGCAGCATCAGCGGTAGCAGCAGGCACCGCCGCTTGGGCCGCCACGACGGGAGCGGGAGCGGGACCATCACTTGGCCCGGAGCAGCAGCAGCTGCTGCTGCATGCGCCTCATCCTCCACCCCACCCACATTCCCCACCACGTTTCGAAAGCGGATCCGAAGGCGACGACGACGACGACGACGACGACTACTACCCAGGAGCACCACCGCCGACAGCGCCCACGCGGTGCGGCTGCCTGCCGAACCTTCTCGACCTGCTGCGGCGCCTCAAAAGCCTCGAAGACGATGGTGCCGCCGCCGCCGCCGCCGCCGCCGCCGCCGCCCCTGCTGCCGCCGCTGCGCACAGGCACGTCGCCGATCGACAGCACGGCCGCGGAACTGACGATGATAATGATAAAAACAGCAACCAACACCAGGCAGCAGAGACCGCTGACGCAAGCGGTGTGGAGATCCCTCCGCGGCCGCGGCGGTCGCTGCTGCGTGCCGACGCCGTGCTCCTGGCGACGCGGCGCGCGAACGACGTCTGGCGGCGGCTGTTGCTGTGCGGGCGAGGCTGCTGTTGTTTCGGTAGCGGTGGTAGCAGCAGTAGTAAGGTTAGCAGTACTGCGCAGCAGCAGCAGCAGGGCGGCGAGGAAGTCGAGGTGCCGCTGCTCTTCGCGATGAGCGTCGGCGTCGCGGTCAGGAACCTAGAGGCGATCGCGGCGGCGAAGGCGTGCGGCTGCCGTCTTGGTGATGGCTGTCACGGCTGTGGCTGCGGCGGCGGCGCCACCAGTGAGCTGGAAGGAAGCGTTGCGCATGCAGCGGCGGAAGGGAAAGGAACGGCGAGGCTGTTTTGGGAGGGGGAGGAGGGGGGGAAGGAGAGGGAGGAGGATTCTTCTGGGTTCTGGGCGAGCGGATGCGCGCCTATCGGTGAAGACGACGATGATAATGCTTGTGTCGCGGGGAGCGGTACGAGGAACGGTGGCACCATGTTGTCCAGCTCGCAACGGCAAATGAGTGGCTCCGCGGCTGTTTCCGCTCCCCCTCTGCGGAGCGGGACAGGGATGAGAAGCAGCGGCGGCGGCGGCGGCAGCGGTGGTGGTGGTGGCTTGCAGCAGCAGCAGCAGCAGAAGCTGCCGTTATCCGATTGCCGGAATCCGACCATGATGAATGGCGACGGCACGTCGCTGACCGTTGGCGTTTACGAGATGACGGCGGCGGAGAAATGTCTCATAACGCGGGTGCTTGCGGGGCGGGCAGCGGGCGAGATCGTCCAGGTGGTTGAGATGGTGAAGCAGAAGCGACAGAGAAACCAACAACAAGAACAACAACTACAGGAGGTGGAGCCGGGTAGATCACTGTCGCAGCCTGGGCAATTGGTGGCCGCGTTGATGGACAGTGCGGAAGGGAGGTTGCGAAGCTTTTGCCGCAAGCTTCGGTTGGCGGTGCAGGAGGAGGACTGTGCATGGCTGGTGTAGATTATTTTACTTTTTTTGGCGGTAGCTCCGTTTAGTGCTGATGCTTGAGTGAATGCGGCAACATGCGGCGATCCCTCTCTTCTCTCTTACGATTGCAAGGGTTGCTTCGCAGATTTGCTACGCGAAACCCTTGGGGTCCTTGGCTGCTCGGCCGTTTGCTTCGCTGTGTCTCAATCGCCCCACATGGGTTGCGTTGCTTTAAGTGGTAGCCGCCTAACAGCTCGTGCTGAGTCAGGGCAAAGAGGGCTTTGAGTAGCCGGGCTGTAATGTACGCTATGGAGGCTCGGAAGTGGCTTGATCCCTCTGGCCCAAAGGAGTTGCGGAGCCTCGGCTAATAGGCGTGCCCGTTGAAGAACCCAGCTGGTACATGGCTCGTTCGTCAACGCTACTGCGGGTGCTTATCGAGGGTTTAGCAACGCGATTGGCACAGAGCGCCGAGATATGGCGAAAAATAGCGCCGATGGCCAATTGGACGGATGGCTGGCTGTTGGCGCACGAATAAGTGCTTTACCTTTGGGGCCAACTCCCCTGAGTAGTGCGGCTGGACAGAAACGCCTCCCGGTGCGACACGACGCTGTGCCGCTTCCTTCCGCACATGCGAATCCCCCCATCCTCATCCTCCCTCGCTCACCCAGCGCTAGCTAGGCGTGCCTTGAGGCTGAGTCGTGATGCGGTGCATCCGAATCTCACGTATACCGCAAATGGGCGTCGTGCACCAGTATATCTTGAAGCGCGCGTCTTCGTTCTTTCGCTGGCCAGACCGTCAGCCACTTTCGCAGACATGACCAACGGACTAATTGAAGACTGTGCAATGCCATCGAGCCCCGCTGCGACCTCTGCGGCAGCCCGCCGCAAGTGGACTCGTGAGGAGGACGATATTCTCCGCCTCGAAGCGGAGCTCCAATGTATGTCGAGCCAGAGCACCGGGAAAAACAAGGCTCCATTTTATTGACCATCACCTATATAGCGAAGGACGGCTGCCCGAGTGACTGGAAGCGGATAGCAATGAGGATACCAGGCAGGTCGAACAAAGATTGCCGCAAACGGTGGAACAAGATATGCACTCGAATCAACAAAGGTGCATGGAACGGCGAGGAGGACGAGGCTCTGCGACAGGCGGTACTACAACACGGCTGCAGATGGGCCCAGGTGGCACAGGTCGTGAGAACCCGCAACGCAGAACGTGAGTGCACTGACATTTTCCCTTGCGAAGAGATCAGTTATTGACGGCCGTCGGGTACCCAGAATGCGCAAAGCGGTGGCACCACTCTCTCGACCCGGACGTAGACCGCAGCGAATGGAGCCAAGACGACGACGCATGCTTGATGGAAGCCATCACCAAGTACGGCAAGAGTTGGAAGACTATCGCGGAGCGAGCCTTTCCTCGGCGCTCCACAACGGATATCAAGAATAGGTGCGTATCCCCGTTGGCCCGCAAGCCACGTTCCTGCGTGGAGCCGCGGCTAAAAAGCAATCAAACGCACAGATACAGCATTATCACGCGGCGGCGTGGTCAAAGACCCCAAAGCACTCCCGGTGCAGACGCCTCCGAGACTCCGAGCAGGGAAGGCTCGTCCAGCCCTGACGATCTCGGAATGCTGATCGATCCGACGGGGCCGAGTATGTCCTCAAACAGCTCCTTGGCGCATTTCGACGCTTTCTCGTTCTCCCTATCTTCGCCTGAAATGACTGAAGAGGGCGGCTATCCGACGGCACTAGCCGTCGCTGACGACTCGGCCATGGTGGGCCTGGATACCGGTCTAGACCAGTGCTCTCCGCAGGAGTCCGCATTGGATGGCCTCACCGATGTCGACCCATACCTCAACATCCAACCGGACCTGGACACTTACAATGTCCTGCCCTGGGAGTTGGATGATGCCTACTCGGGGCAGGCCACGAGTAATCTCGAGTCAAATGATATCCTGCCCTGGGAGGGAGAATTTGGTGGAATTGCCGCTTCCACGATAACAATTCCTCAAGAGGGTACTGGTGCGGACTGCGGCAGCGTCTCGGCTTCAGATTCCGGTTCCAACGCGTCCAACAAGTCGCTCAAGGTTACGTTGCAATTGGAGGGTGCTTCGTCGACTTTTCTCCACCGTATGCTCGGCATGCTGCTAGAGTCACAGACGCAATTTAAGATTGAGGCTGATAGCGGTGAGCCGATGTCGCTAGGTTGATGAGCGTTCCTGTTGGATGTACAGTACATAGATAAACTCGTAGTTATGTAGAATACCCAGTCACCGAATTAACGTGTATATGCTTGGAACTTCGAATAATATGACCCCGAGAATGCCCCAGCTCATCTAGCAAATCAAGCAGCTAGACTGCGCCCGCGTCTGACGAAGCTGTGTCTCAATCAGGCTGTTGGTGGCTGGAAGTCTTATCGTCACGAATTATGAGCATATTCCCTGGAGATAATAGCGCAAGATTCATAAGTACACGTGGTAGCTCTAATAAGCAACACAAATCGCGCAAGAGCCCATTGGTGGTCAGTTGATAAAGTGAGATCTTAAGTCATTGAAACTGCTCGATCTACTCGTGATAAGTAGGATTCGAACTATAAGTAGCGAAACACGGCGCTTTTTAAATACCTCAACAAATATAACCCCTCCCTAAAACCTCTTGAAGTAAGGGTAGAAAAAAGGGGATCGTGATATGCAAGGTATTGGATAATCGAGCAAAGTTTTACGCGTGTATTACACACATATATAATCCGAGTTACGAACTCTGTACAAGTCAGAGTAGAGTGGCTGTAGATGGCATTTTTAGAACGCAGATCTCTTAGTATGTACGCGTGTTTCATTGACAAGAAAGTTTCTGCAGCATATGAAGGGCGCGCCCGTGCAAGTATGTACGAGTTCGGAATAGATTGAAAATCTCAAAAAAAAAAAAAAACAAGCAGACGTGCATGACAAGCACATCTCAGACAAGTTTGACTAGTGTAAGAAAGAAGAAAAAAAAAAACTCAAATTAAGAATTAACAAAATGGCGCAGACATATGGAAACTATCTCCCTTGCAAAATGTCCTCAGCAATCTTCTCCGCAAGGGCGTCTGTGCAAAGTAGTTAGCAATCAGCAACGACTGACCATAAGTGGTACGGCTTACAGATGGTGGACATCGGGTGTCCAGGAGGCAGAAGCGCCATGGACGAGGCATCCACGACACGCAGACCCGACACTCCAATAACACGGGCTTTGGTGTCAACAACAGCATTAGGATCATCAATACGGCCCATGCGGCACGTGCAGGCGGCATGGAAAATTGTGTTGAAGCTACGCTGGATGAAGTTCCAGATCTCTTCATCGGTCGAGACATCAGCGGTACCGGGGAAGTACTCATCGCCAATGCGTAGGTCCTCCATTGCGGCCGCCTTCCAAATAGCACGTGTGCGCTTGAAAGCAGCAATGGCTTGAGCCTTGTCGGTGGGATGCGAGAGCCAGTTTGGGTTGATGATGGGGAGATCGGCCGTGTCGGCAGATGCAATGTCGACGGTTCCGCGAGAGAGAGTAGCTACCATACCGGCAATGACGCTTGCGTAGTTGTAGCCGTCGGTGGGAGCCCCAACCTGGTAGTTCTCCGAGTACCCAAAGTAAGCACCGGGAGCAATGTACTCAATTTCAGGCCAATCTGAGGAGAAATAGGCGAGATCAGCAAGATTGCTGTCAGTGAAGCTGGAGGAGTTTCGTGGCAGCTTCTCCCATCCGAACATGTCCACATTGGGGCTTGTCAGAGGTCCGTGGCCCTCGTGGAACTGCTCGATCGCGACTTGAAGGTTGTCGCCATAGGCAAACGAAGAGCTTGTGTTCACGTTGACACGATAGGCAGTGCCAAAGAGAACGTGATCCGACATATTCTGGCCCACGCCAGGGCGATCAGCAAGGACTTCGATACCGTGCTTCTGCAGCGTCTCCGCCGGGCCGATACCCGAGACCATGAGGAGCTGGGGAGACTGAAAAGAGCCGGCAGAAAGTACGACTTCAGAGGTGGCGTTGATCGTGTAAATAAGCCCATCAGTATCAACCTCTACGCCGATGGCCTTCTTGTTGGCGTCAAACAGCACGCGCTTGGCCAAGGTGTTTGGAAAGACGACCAGGTTCGGGACCGGGTTCTGCAAGGCGGGCCGCAGGAAAGCCGTCTCAGAGCTGTCGCGGAGATTTGTATCGTAGTTGATAGTGGCAAGCGCGTAGCCGGAGCCGATGAGCCGGCCGTTCTGGAAGCTGTCGATAGGGTTGATTCCAACCGCGGCAAGACCCTTCTCGACCCAAGTGCCAAAAGCACCAGCGTAGTTCGGGAAGATGACAGATAGCGGGCCATCGGTGCCAAGGACATCGGCATCGTAGCGAGGCGTGGCATTGGCGAAGCGGCGCGAGGCGTCGGGCGGGGTGAAGTTTTGGCTCTTGACGAAGTAGGGCCAGAAATTTTCAAAGGTGTAGCTGTCGTCGCCCACCTCATCTGCCCACATCTGATAGGAGCCAACGGTGCCCGGATGATCTGCGCTGGGGTCAGAACAGCCTAAAAGCGGGCCGGGCCAGCGACGGCAGCGGCGACTTACAGGTCATGTAGTTGCGGGCGGAGTTCCCACCAAGGCACTTCCCCCGCGGATAGTGCACAGATGCATTGAGCAACGACTGCCAAACCGTCGTCAGTGTCAGCACGTAAACTAGCTTAGCACGCACTCACTTCCTGCGGAGTGGTGACAAAACCCCAGTCGATGCCGGGCTGCCAGTCATCGACGGCCTTGCCCGCGTATTCAACAGCCATGGCGGGGATTTCGCTGTGGTTGCTATTGGTCAACTCGTAGAACGTGCCAGCTTCGATCACGCCCACATGCAGGGACGCGTTCTCCGCCAGGCGCGCTGCTACAGTGAGACCAGCTTGCCCGCCACCGACGACAATGTAATCGAACGTGTACGACCGGCCTGGCTGCCCGAAGTAGGACCCGACGGGCGGCAACATCGGCGCGGCGGCAACTGTGCCACAAAGGCAGACAAGCGCGGCTGAGAGAAGTCGCCGGGTAGCCATCGTGCGAGGCGGAAGAAGGGAACTGGCGGGGCGGAAACAGCAGAGCTAACCGGATTCGGGAAACGACAGGGCGGAATGAGCGCAGAGCTGCAGTAAGACTGAGCGATCGACAGTGGACCGTCCCAGGAGAGCGGAGCGCGTAAGACGGACGTGATAGGTGAACCTTGCAGCACCCTGCAGCTGGATCCGCAAGTTTTATACATGTGCCTGGCTCTACTCGGGTCCGCCGTGCGGAGCAGCATAAAGGCTCGCCATGGCTTCGCCCCAGGACCTGCCAGCAGAAGACCTGCACACATCTCAGCCCATCTCTCGTACTCTTGCTCCCATCTTGCAACCTTCGCAACCAAACACAGCCACTTTCCACCACCACCAACATGGCCTCCCTCTCTCTTACTGGCAAGATTGCTCTCGTGACCGGCGCCTCCAAGGGCATTGGACGTGCCACAGCCCTGGCCCTCGGCGCAGCCGGCGCCTCGGTCGTGGTCAATTACAACTCGGACGAGGCCAGCGCCGCGGAGCTGGTGCAGAAGCTGGGCGAGGACAAGGCCTACGCTGTGAAGGCTGACGCCGGGTCCGTCGCAGGCGCAGCAGAGTTGGTCCAGGCTACCGTCAAGCGCTTTGGCCGCATTGACGTGCTGGTTGCAAACGCAGGCGTGTTGCCTATGAAGGATCTCGCGAACACCACTGAAGCCGACTTCGACGCCGCCTTCAACCTCAATGTCAAGGGACCCTACTTCCTCTGCCAGGTATGCTTCCTCGGTTTTTTTTTTAAAAAAACAAAATCTCTTCCCTTGTTTTGAAAAAAAAAAGAACTTGAAAATGGAAAATTTCCACAGCGTCTGACTTCTTCCAGCATGCCGTCCCGCACATGAGCTCTGGCTCCCACATCGTGCTCCTCTCGACGACGCTGACGACCGCGTCAACCGTCGCCCCGCCTTACCTACTCTACAACTCCACCAAGGGCGCCGTCGAGCAAATTACACGAGTTCTCAGCAAGGATTTGGGTCGCAAGGGCATTTTCGTCAACGCTGTCGCCCCAGGACCCACTGGCACAGAGCTGTTCTACAGAGGTAAGAGCGAGGAGATGCTGAAGATGATTGCCGGATTCAACCCCTTCAACCGCATCGGCACGCCGGAGGATGTTGCGTCTACGATTGTGTATCTTAGCAGTGCTCCTTGGGTGTCGGGTCAGATTGTGCGTGTCAACGGAGGTATGGCGTAAATACGGAATGCCGGGCGTAAGGTAGATCGATATATAAGCAACTGGAAAATCAAGCGGACCCGAGTAAAATTTAAGCCCACATATACATACTCGCCTCGTCCTCTTCCATCTTCTCTCTCGACATCTTGGTTCCCTTCTCCATGGCTGCACTGCAAGAGCCCGAGACCCCGCGTGGCTGGGTGGTGGTCGCGGGTGCGTGGTGCTGCCTGTTCACCAGCTTCGGCTGGATCACCTGCATCGGCTTGTTCCAAGACTACTACCAGATCCACCAACTGAGCGAGTATTCGCCCAGCGCGGTCGCATGGATCCCTGCCACCGAGACCTTCATGATGTTTGGCGGAGCCCCAGTCTGCGGCAAAATATTTGACAGCTACGGCCCCCGCGGACTCATCATTGGGGGGACGTTCCTGCATGTCTTCGGCCTGATGATGGTGTCGCTGTCGAACGAGTACTACCAGTTCTTCCTCGCGCAGTCGGTCTGCAGTGCTGCTGGCGCCAGTGCCTTGTTTTGGGGCGGTAATACTGCCGTTGGCACCTGGTTTACGAAACGCCGTGCGCTGGCCATGGGAGTTGTTTCATCCGGATCAGGCGTTGGCGCACTCGTTGGAACGTAAGTGACCCTGCCCGCAACCGCACTCAAGGCTGACCGTCATCCAGCGTCATGATCCCGCGCTTATTCGAGGACGTCGGTTTTGCTTGGACGATCCGCATCGTCGCCTTCATGTTCCTAGGGTTACTAGTCGTGGCCGTGGTCACGGTGGAGTCGCGTCTTGACCACAAGCCCAAGCCTTTCCGGGTGGGCGAATTCTTGAAGCCGCTTCGAGAGAAGGCAGTGCTACTACTTGCAGCGGCCAGCTTCTTCTTCTTCGCCGGTGTCTTCATCCCCTACAACTACCTCGTCACAGAATCGGTGCATCGCGGCATGTCGACGCATTTGGCCAGTTACACGCTGACAATCTTGAGCGCGACCAGGTCAGGCACCTCTCCCTTCCTGCTGCAACACAGTGCTGACCAAAGCGGTATGCAGCATCTTTGGCCGCATCATCCCCGGCTGGCTCGGAGACCGATACGGGCGCTTCAACGTGATGATCGCGACCAGCGTCGCATCGGCAGTGATTGTGCTGGCGCTCTGGATCCCGGCTCGATCCAACGCGCCGAACCTGGTCTTTTCAGCGCTCTACGGCGTGTCGTCGGGCACGTTCGTGGCCATGGTGCCTGCACTGATCGCGCAGGTGTGTTCCGACATGACGCGCCTGGGGGTGTACATGGGGGCCGTGTACTTGGTGGCATCGCCGGCAGTGCTGATCGGGCAACCCATCGCGGGAGCACTGATTGGGGCCGATGATGGCGACTACAGGTATCTGCAGGTGTTCTGCGGTGTGACCATGATCGTGGGAGGGGCGCTGTTCATGGCGGCGCGGGTAGCGCATGGAGGAAGCGGGGCGAAGCGGGTCTGAGGCAGAAGGATTCGTGCTCAATGAATTATGGACCTCGATAATGGAGCTTGCCGGCTATGTGTGTGACTCGGGTCCAGTGTGCATGCGGCGAGGGTCGGCTCGAGAGAGAGCTGGCGGGTGGGGCTAGGTCGCTGCTGCCTTGCGGCCTGGCCCGCTTCGATGCCTGCCAGGGTGCCGTCCGCGCCGATCCGCCTCGCCTGCGTTGGCTTTCCTTAGCTTCAATACGTGCCTCCACTGGTGCAGCGCAAAAGCTTCCACGTGCAGACTTCATCTCCTGGCCACGCATCGTCAGCAACAGCTGTCCTATAATTATCCCTCATCAACGCTTCCGCGATTTCATCACGTATTGGCCTGACTGGGCCCCGCTAACTCAACGAGTTGACGTCTGGCCTACACTAGAGAAGCAACGCGAAGCTTTTGCTTGTCATGCCGGGGGTGCCATCGATCCGCGTCAGCTAGGCCGTAGTGCCCTATTTCTATAGCGTCTCTGGAGTCAACGTTCCTCCTGCACCTTATCAGCCCTCTACTGTCCTACACATCACCTGACCTTCCGCGTTTGTACGTCTAAGTCGGCAAGATTCCATGGCGTGCTACCGGAAACTCACCACGATAACACTGGTGTAAGTATCTGCCTCACTAACGTGCACTACAGCAACTGTGTCTTTCCGATTAGTAAATGACTGCCACCTTTACTGCGAATTTCCGGTAGCCAGCAGTTCAGACATTCTCAATGCACTACCTCGCATCTTCCCCACGACAGGTGATGTTATCAAACAGCGCAATCCCGTCCTAGCCACTGTTGTGCTGCAAGTTTCATTACTACGTGAAGCACGACGGACGTCTATCATGAGCATTCCGACCCGATAGATACATTCAGCAGCAATAAGTGGATACTATAGGCTAAGTCTGGCGCCTTTCAACACACCGTGAGATTAATCCATCTCCTGAGTGTCTATTCTTCCGAACTTTGCACACGCTTCTTCGGCCGGCCCATTAAGCACCTTGCCATGAGCAAAGTGGTTTGCCTCATCCGCTTCACCTCGCTCCGCCGAACACCGTCTGCAAAGAGCTTCTCTAATAATTTATTTCTCATATCATGCCAATGAAAGACACATCTTCTACGTCACCCCCCTCTCTCTCTCTCTTCGTGGTAAAAAGTCCCAGACTCTGATACCGTTCCCCTTTGAACCTTCCCTATTACGCGGACGAGCCAAAATTAAGCACTAATAATATACCAATCTTAATGTTGCATTTTATAATGCTAATCCAAGACGCGTGGAACCATCACGGACACGTGAAGATGACGAAACCACGCCAGTGTTGATGCCATGAAATCCTTCAACCATCATGAGTGATTGATCGCCGCATTACTTGATGTGAAGATGGTTAGTATTGCATTTCATGAAGCCCGGCATGAATACCAACCTCAAGGCGGCCGTCACCAATTTCTCGGACATCTCCGCTACTGGACGTCAGTAACCGGTCAAAAACTTAAAAGGAGACCGAGATCCATGCTTTAGCCGACGGCCTCGGACCGACCGCTTGGCGTGGTTGTTATAGGTGATATTAATTCTCCGATCAAAGAGGAGAGCTGCAGATCGTGATGACTCGTACGGTACACGGTTGTTCTTGCCGGAGTACCTGCCGGTTTTGGGTGTCTAAAATCCTCCGAAGCGGGTAGATGGACAGGCTGAAACGAATAGACACGACTCGTGGCCAACACCGCCCGCATGGGATGATCTGGACCCTGCTTTCGAGTACCGTTGCTATGATCCGGAAAGTCACGGATCTTGACTCAAGACAAGACTTGGCCACGTCGGACTTGATGAGACACTTCAAAGTTGATAGCGAGAAAACAATGACTCTGATTTATCTGCTCGTTTTGACATTCCATACGAGTACGACATCGTCAGAGCATCCCTCTAACCTCCGAAGCTCCATATCTCCACCCGTATATCGCATTTCTCGGACTTCTGCGGAAACTTCTAAGTCGTATAGCTCAATGCGGGCCTTCAGCGGAACATGTCCAGCCAAAGAGGCAGAGAAAGATCTACCTTGGTGCAGCAAAGAGGCTAAAACTGAGTGGCTTTTCGTTTACGCCAGTGAATGTAGGTTTTTCCAGCCGCCCTCCAGTTGTACATCAATTGTGTTTTTTGTACATAATGCCTTTCTTCTTCGTCATGCCACGCCCAGTTGTCATCCTGTGACTTCAGCCATTAACCTCACTTGGAAAAAAAAAAAAAAAGCCGAAATAACACTCGAATTTGATTAAAGTATAGTACCTTATCTGATAACCATTCTGGAGAATAATTTTTGCGCTTATGAACCAGCTTCGTGAACGAATCTTTGTGAACAAATCTGTGCTAGGCGCTCAGAGTCTTGCAAAAGACGATGAAATTGTCAATGTGTGAGGTCAAACTGTGATTGTAAACTGCTCCTCCACGAATCGCATCACTTTGTAAGGCTTAGAGTGCAGTTATGGGATGCCTTATATTTCGGCTAGTGGGGGGAAATTCTCAATAATGGAAGCCACACAAATAACACTGTCATAGCGGTTGATTATCGTTTGAAGAAAGATATTCTGCAAAGGTTAAATCTCGTAACGGATAAGGTTCTCTGTTGGTGGATCCAGAAACGATGTTCAGGACATTATCTAATTTAGGCCTGGTTTCCCGAGTGGCATCCGAGTCTAGAAAGAAGGTGACGCTGTGCATGCATATGGCGGTTTGTTGGGATGTGGAAATAGATTTGGCAAGATGAGCGGGGTCAGGAAGTTAGCCTTCATAGCGTATCGTCCTATAGTATGGGCTATTCCCTCTCCAAATCAGGTTTTCAATTCGAACTACGATTCTTTATCCGCTGCCCTCTGCCATCAGAAGTCATCTACCTTGACTCCCTTTCCTAGCTTCTCCGCGAGATCCAGCAGTGCATCTCCAATAACAAGATCCATAAGTCCAAAGCCAACGCATTTAAAGACGATCAATTCCGTGCCTTCGCAGTCCACCTTCGCCTCTGGCCCTTGTAGAAATAGCTCTCCCACCTCCGTGAGCTCTTCTGGCTTCACATCTGCGCGGATGAGCTCACCGGACTCGATGAGGCATTCTTCTTTGGAATCGACCCACACTTGAGCCGCGGAACGAAGTGTTTCCGTATCAATCTCCTGCATCTCCGGCTTATATGATCCAATAAGGGAGATGAAACGTGCCTTTGCGGATCCCAACCCCAGATCTGACGCGGCAAAATGCGGTTTCGTCGATGGTGTACAGCAGAATATGGCATCTGAGTTCTGCAATCTGATCCGCAGTTGCTGGCCATACTCGCTGTTCCCCTCTTGTGCAATTGTCTCAAAGTTGATCCCTGGGAACGTTCCGCGAAGCTCGTCGAGCGCTTCAGTATCTAGATCGCGGAGCCTGGCAGCGCCGCGGTTGATGACGGTGATGCGCTGCAGGCCTTCCGCGCCACCCACGGGCAATAATTTCAGGACAAGACGGATGTGCCACTCGACCTGTTTCCCAGCGCCGAAAACAACCAAGCTTCGCACTTGCAGACTCTTGCACCTGGTGAGGAGCGTCATGATCGTCAATGCTGTCCGGAATGCGGTGGTCTCCGCCGCGTTCAGAACGCCTTTAAGCTCGCCAGTTGCTGCGAAGATGGAGACGGAGCCTTTGATGGGTCCCTTTTGCGGTATCGTCACGACTTTCACGGCTTGTGAGGCCGTGTTGGATACCGGCATGATGAGTGAGGTGGTTTTATCGGAAGTGGTGATGGATGTGCGCTGGGGTTGGTGGATGAGCGGTGCAGCGACGTTCTGTTCTTTCTCCCTCGTGAAACCAGCGAGCGCGGTTGAGAGAGTCTGCAAAAGGAACGCTGCATGCTCGGGGCTGAGGCCGCGGAGGATGGAAGACACATCTTTGTCAGACAGGATGAGCATGTTGACGAGGTCAATGATTTGTGTGGTTGTTCTGGTAATACGAGGAGCACAAACCTGTTGCTTCGAAACGCGTAATAGCGTTGTGTAGACGTGGGGCTAATTTTGGACTCCGATGACCGGAGCAACTTGAGGGGTCTGAGAGTGATCATCAGCAGGGATGAACACACCAATCCCCACAATCTGCTTGTCGTTCTGGCACGACCAGCCAATCACAGATTCAACGAGAACAAACCTGCGAGTTCAATATTAGCTTTTCTTGATTGAGGCTCGGCACCTTTGAACTCGCTTGCAAAATGTGTGAGACGATTATCTTCAGCGGGAGTGGATCTTCCTGAAAGGTGCTCAGTGCCTCTGCAGAATAAGTGCTGCGTTGTATAATGCTACATTCGAGAGTCTCAATTCTCGTTGCCTTTCTTTGCTTCTCGAAGTGCAGTTGTCATGGCGCCCTCTTAGTGATTACCTTCCAGTCATACCGATTCTTTGGCCGCCCCGAAACGCACCAATGGCCACCAAAAGGGAAAGGGTCGCCAATCCCAGGTTGAAGTATTGGGCAGCACGCAAACCACTCAAGATATGCCCTCCTACACCTTCTGCGTTTGCGGAATCATCCGCCTCTTTCTGGACCGCTGTTTGAATAGCTGTTGCGACCGCTAAAGCAATGACACGGCCGATCTGAACAACGGAATTACACACTCCTCCTCCTAGCGCCTGATCTTCGGCGGGTAGCGACAGCGCCGTAAAGAGTGTCAGCGCAGGCGCGAGCAAATCTGATCCAAGCGCCGCCAAGCACATTGCAATGAAACCACTTGCCCAGTAAGACGTGCTCGTTGGTAAAGGAAGTGCAAACAGCAGGCATGCCACGGCGAGGCATGACGCACTGAAGCATACGAGAACGTCTCCACGTACTCGTGACATAATCTTTGCTGCAATGAAGCTGGCCACGAGGCCGACTATGCCCGTTGGTAGGAAATATAGCGTCGCTTGGATGATGCTTTTCGAAAGGTAGTCTTGGTAGCTAGCAGGAAAATGAATGGTGAGCCGAGCTCATCGGCAAGGAAAGAGATGTAGACTCACAAGTATGTTGCGAAGAGGAGAAAATTGTTGAAGGAGCCTTGGAATAAAGCCAAAATGATCTGAGCCGCGCTAAAGCGTGAGTTGAACCAAATTGACATTTTAAGCAAGGGTGCTCTGTCCGTTCGGAGTTCCAGGTATCTCTGCCACAGAACGAACGCCGTACAGAGTAGAAATGACACAACTAGCAATGTAGGGATCCATGGACGGTTCCATCCTCTGCTTTCTCCTTCGGTCAATGTGAAAATAAGTAGCATGATACCAGAGGTGATCAAAGCACTTCCAACGATGTCAATGCCCCCTTTTTGCACCAGATATCGTTTTTCAGGCTGGATGATGAATACTCCAGCCACGGCTACTAAGCTCGCCGTTGCACCAAAGATCCAAAACACCCATTTCCAGGTCAAATACTGGGCAATGACGCCACCGAATAGGATTCCCATGATTGTTCCAAGAGAATGTGCAGCGCCGTAAATACTAAACTATAATAGGAGCATCAAGTAAGCTTTTAGCTTCCTTAAAGTAGCATGAAATGTACCTACAGCGTAGTTCTTAGCCTTTCCATGATCGAATGCGTTACCGAGGATCCCGATACCCGACGAAACATTCGCAGCGGCACCGAAGCCTTGCAAGCCTCGTAGGGCATCGAAGAGAATTTCGTTCGAGGCAAAGGGGACTGCAATGGTGCATGCCGCCACCCATGCGGATCCTGCAATGAACAACATCCGACGCCCATATAGGTCCGCTATTCTACCCCAAAAGAGTAGAAAACAGCCGTACGTCATATAGTATGAAGAAATGATCCACTGTTGGCTTGCTGGTGGCATTCCAATTTCGCGTCCTATCGTAGGAATGACGATGACTGACGACTGAACGGTGAGTGTCTAAGCATAGAGTATTAGCTCGGTCATCGCACTAGTGGAGCGGCAGTGTACATTGAGAAAGTTTGCAGCAGACAGAGTCAGGACGAGCGGGATCTGAAATGACTCGTGTTTAGTGATTTCGCTGCTATTGCTTGAGCTACTGCACACTTCTTCATCTCTCAGGATGATCAACTCCATGGAGCTTTTCCCACTTCGACTTGTGGCATTCATCTTTGGTGGGATCGTGGCAATTCTGAATCTTGTAGGTTTGTACGTAGCGCAAAATGTCCATTTTGCCGGTTTTTCTGTATATAAGTCCTCTAACTGTGCTCATTTCTCGATGGCGTCAAAGTGAAAACTTAGATCGATGACGGTGCCCCAAGCCCAGACGGCGATTCAAGTGCGACCTTGCTATGGGTTAACCAGCGAACTATGCAAGGGCGACGCACCGAGACGCGACTTATGGTGATGAAGAATGGAGCGACCGCGCTTATATAGCTCGTGCCCGCTGCGGAGTCAAATTTTGGGAAGCGAGCTAGAGGCACCCCTTCCCTCATGTCCGGGCTGAGGGCCCGGTAAAGACGGTTATTTCACGAGGAAGTCAATCCTCTGCGCGGAAGACAAACCCATTCGTATTTTTTGACTCAAAATAATTTTCACCGTGTAGCAAGAGTGTGCGTTTCTACGTAGGTGTCGCTAACTCCCTGCTGATTTGGCAGGTAAAGGAAGTGTTTGCTCCAGGGAGAAGGGCGGCCAAGACCAGAATTTGTGGGTCACCCTTGGCATGAACGCGAGGTCGCATCTCTTGTTTCATCCTCAAAGGGCTATTCTACTCGCAGATCTGCGATTTGGTAAATCCTCGAAAAATCTTTCATTTCTGCTCAAATCTTAATCCTTGTCGGAAATCGGCCTCCTCACCAAAGAACAAAGACATCTGGTCCCGCGATCAGTATATACAATAGTTCCAATCCTCTCGGGAAAGATACGTCGCCGTAGTCTTCCGTGTCGAAGGAGAAATGGATCATTGTGTGGAGTGGCTAATGCTGTCGTCCCTTGCACCACTCGCAAGCATCAAATGATGGTCTTTTTTCATCTGCACGCCATCAGAGCTGTAATGACGTAACAAAAAGTGCGAAACGCGGCAGAGGATATACCGCGGATGCAGGTGCCGGACCTTGCACAGTATGCCATCCGGCAGACACTTAAGGTCAGTGGGGTTGACCTGGTGCATAGGAATGCCTCGCAATGCTTTCTCGGGTTCGGTATACCTGTCTACCGGGAGTGACTTCTCCGCAGAAATCGTTCCTCTTTTTATTTCTTCAGCCCAATCAACGGCGACTTCCTACAGTGCCAAGCATGATTTATCACGAGCAGCTTGAGAGGATCGACATTCTAGTATGAAGGTCGGATTATGTCAAAATGGAATGCTTGCAAGGTCCAAAGACGGTAGCCCGTTGGTACCTCGCCTGAGCCATGACACAGCAAGGGAGACAGGGACTCTACGATGTAGTCTTAGCCGCCAAATATTACTCTAGAGAGAGCTGTATATTGGCGATGCCCCTTCACAAATTGCTCTCATACCATAGGGGCGAAGGTTGGTCACCGTAACAAGTTGGGAACCCGCATCCACGAAGGTGTTATTGTTGGAGCTGGTTAGCCATGTATTCCTTCAAATGCAACAAAGGTCACCAACTTTGCTTGCATGGTCGTGTCACCGCTCAATTGCGTTGCTATTGGCATCTCCAGAAGTACTGAGAGAGTCTACGACCTTCCCGGGGTTGGATGTTTGATCCCCACCAGAAAAGATATCGATGAAAAGCCCGAGGCTGGATTTAAGCACTTCAATCAAGACAGTCTGCTTGCTGGATGTGCCCTGTACGCTTGGTTGAATCGACGTATCTCGTGCGATCATGGACTTTCCGGAACGTATTGTGAATTGATCAGGAAAACTCATCACTTACCTATCTCTCGCTTGTGGCCACAAAAAAGAAAAGGCAGATTACTGTGTAAAATCTCAAACACGAGACGAACATCATGCCAAGACGCATGAATATATCCGGAGACTGGTGTGCCTCGGCGAGAAGCAGTAATGAAATGAGTCAAAATAGACGCGGGAGGGCATCATTACGGGCACGGCAAGCCGCAAAGTTGGCTGCAATGAGCTGCTTAGCAATCAAATCTTTGCCCAACCACGGCACTGATAATTTCCGCTCTGGTACTCACCGCTCTCGCCGTTGGCCGGCGTCACCAAGCGACAGAGATCAATCGAACCGCGCGGTCTGGACCACTGAAAAGTCATTGCCACTCCAATCCTTTCATTCCGCTCGAAGGGCCGGCAACCTTCCTTGTCGTAAGACCGCGACCCCCGATCATCGCGATACGCACGATCCGCACGTAGAACGCGCATGTGGGGACCAGCTAACGCGCAGTGTCTCGGAAACCCAAAAAGTTAAATCCTTCCGGCAACTTCTCAAATGGGATCCGGAACTACCGGATTGAGCAGCGGAAGCAACCTCCGCGGCCACCTGGGACGGCGTGATTGGGGCAAAGACGTGCATAATGGGGAGGCTGGGGCCGCGGTTGGGAAATCAAAATATATCCCGATCGGGGCAGGTGGATGTCGCTTGAGTGCAGGATGTCTCGTGATTAGTAAAATAATCTGCAGCTTTGGAGCCCAAACCGGCGGAAGGGGAGAAGAGAGGATGGGATGAGGAGAGAAAAGAGTGAGGCTGCAGGCGGCAGGGCGGCTAAAGAAAGAGGAGGCGTAGGCAAGTGTCGTCATCTGTGGTGCATTGTTCGGGCCGCGACGCAGGGATGCCGCGGATCTTTGAAACTCACGCCGGATCTGCCACGCGCGCTCTCTGCCAGAAAAGCCTAAATTCAGCCCAACTGGACGCCTAAAAAGCTCGTTGCGTGCAGGTTCGATGTGCTCTTGTTGATGTTGCTCTCTCGTATATCGTGAAAATGTGTCCTAGTTTGCTATCCGTCCAGACGCTCTCCGCCATGCAATTTTGACGCCTCTTTTGCGAGCTGAAGGAGATGCAGTCATTAAACAAACGCAAAAGATAAAAAAAAAAATAAAAAAATGCTCCCTACTCCAAAAGCTTGCAATGCAGCCCTGTTGGGCGCCTAAACAACAACTTATTCATGTGTGCTGCACCAGTATAATCCAAAAGTGACCTCAGCCGCTCTCAGGGTAATCTTCAACTCCCACCACATGCGGAAAATGCCATGGCACGCCTCCTCAACGTCCTCTTACGGGCGACGCCTCCCACTCGTGATACTCAACCCGGCGCCTCGGGCGCGAGCGCGAGCGTGAGAACCCACGCGACCTAGCCCGGGAGCGCTCGCGCCTGCGGGCCTCGCGCTCGCGCTGCTCCCTCTCCTCTTCCTCGCGTTCCTCCTTGTGCAGCTTCTCGGCCTGCTCGGAGTACTCGGTCTGGCGCAGGACGCGCTTGAGAAAGTCGACGGCGTAGAAGCCGGTGACAGCGGCCTCGGCGTACGGCAGCTTGCTGTCCGGACGCAGGCGGCCGTTGCGCAGCGCACCGATGAGCCCGCCCGTGACGGCCGCCGTGGCGCAGCGCGCCCCCTTCTGCCCGTTCCAGGGGCCGGGCTCCGCGCGGCAGCGCACCGCCTCGACCGCCGCGGACATGGCCGCCGCCTTGCACGCCTTGGTCACCGTGTAGCGCTCGTTTGCCAGCGAGAAGTCCTTCTTCGGCGGCCTGCTGCGGTTACGGCTGCGGCCGCGGCGCGGCCGCGGCGGCGACGGCGACCGGTGCTCCGAGCGTGGGCGCCGGATCATGCGGCGGTCGCGGTCGTCTTCTTCGTCCGAGGAGATGTCGGATTCGGAACCGCTGTCGGTGTCGTAGTAGTAGCGGGCGCGGCCTCGGATGTGCTGCTTGGAAACGAACTCGGGCTCTTGGCGTGGTGGAGGACGGGATTGTGGACGTCCGGCCGGCCCTTGCGGTTGATAAGGGCGGTATGACTGCTGGTAGTCCGGCCGAGGGGGAGCGGGGCCATATTGATAGTCCATTGGGAGGAGAACGACTCGCGAAGAAGGGCCCGGAACAATTAATCTTGGGACCCGGTCTGGGGACGCCAGCTTGAATGCTCGGGAGGGATGGATAATGGAAGACAGTGGAACTATGCCTGAGGAAAGGAAAAGAGGCGGAACGCGAAGCAAGAGTGACAGGTTGGTGGTGATGCTGAAGTTTGAGGTGGAGCTAGAACTCGAGAAAGAAAGGGGATTTCGGGAGGATGCCGTTGAGCTTTTCAACAGTCAGAAGACGAGGGTCCTACGCGGTGTGAGCACAGACACGTGTGTCCAAGACTATGGAAGTTGGCAGTAACACTACGGGACAGCGAATGAATCATTCCGCGGAGGGGGACTCCATGCTCGATCATCGCGATGGCCACTGCTAGCCGTTTCCCCCGCAAAACGCAAATGGCATGATCGATCGACTCCGTGGTCGCCGCGCGGGCCGCACAAAACCGCTGTTAATGCGGGCCTCTAGCCGGCCACGATGCAGGACCAGTGGATCCGCTGGCGGCTGGCGCGTGACGAGCCGCGGGAGATCCACAGCGCTGCCAGCGCTGGAAAAGTAAATACGAGAGCTGAGTCAGGAATATGCTGTTGGAGGTTCAGCGGGCTCGGCGAAGTTGCAGGATGCATAGCCCCTCGCCATGGATGATGCCATGGACTACGGAGAATTAGTTGGTGGTTGAACAGTCGTATGACAGTGAAAGACGTTGTACTAGTAGGTACCTGGGTCACGCTGAAACTGGGGCAATCTCGGTCTCTGACTGGCTGCCCTAGAGAGCTCTTCACGAATCAGACTGCAGCCCGAACGATGTTGCTAACATACCGATTCTGCAGGATAGGCACGGTGCCGCACCGAAATCAGGGCACTTCCTCCGGAGTGCCGACGGCCTCCCGTGGTCATTATTGACCGGCGGTGACGTCACTGGAGCGGTACCTGTTTAAAGTACTTTCTGAAGCCAGGGATGAAACGCATCCACGCTAAGAGTGTCGGATTGTTAGTCTCACGCCGGCGCTCCCGGCCGGCTCCCGGAAGGCCTGCCGCAAAAAGCAACGGTTGCGTGCAGATGTCCGTAGGGGTCCGACTGGCTATCTGTGTTCTTGCTAGCGCCGTACCTGCTTTGTTGTCAGATGGGCTGAGTCTGGCCATTTGACGCGTCGCGTCTCTTGTTGTTGTTGTTGCTGGGAAATGCTTGGAACGTCTGCCCGAGCTTCGCTTCTTGCCTTTTGCGGCTTAGTTTCCCAATCGGTCGCTCTGCCATCCCTCCCTTTCCACCAGCTTCCCCACAGGTATTTCACGCCTCACAATTGCATGGCGCTCATGAAGATAACTGACAGATGACCACACACATATGAGTCGCTCAACTCGCGTGACATAGATGCGGGCCTTCATTACTGCGAAGTCTTGCTGCAAGTATCATAATACCAATCTCCAGGAGCGCAGCAGGGACGACAAATGGTATTTTCAGATATGCCTCCCACTGAGTAGTCAGCGTTCAATGACATGGTCGCATTCTGTTGCAAATTGATGGGCAAAGGAAGCACTGCCTGTGTTGTGCGGATGGCGAAACCTCTGTCCACGACAAGGTAGAAATATCGGCCCGTTAACGCACTGGGTAATGATTTACCAAGTCACTATCTGCAGGATGCTTTGGGCATACTTCTTCTTAACTTTGGTATGACCGGTTCCGCATGCTCCTCCGCTAACTGATGTGCATGCGCAGGCTTTTTTTTTCCCCCCAGATCGAATCTGGGCATTCGCTAATCTCGATCTCCCCATTACTCCACCCCATTAGTCCGAAGCGCACCAGCATACATGGCAAACCTTCAAAGATGCTCCATAGTCTCTTCAATCACTATTCAGTCAGAGAGGAAACCCAAGCCTCTCGTACTCTCACCAATTCACATGTCAACTCATGTGAAAGTCTTCTAGTGCTTCTGTCTCTTTCAGTATCGCTACGGAGTGGAGCATACGTCCAAGATTATCCCTCCTTGCACAACAGAGTAAGAGCCATTGGCCGCTAGAGCCTGCTTCTGCCCATCAGAAAACTATGTCGTCATTGCACAGGAAGTCAGCACGACTCGGGTAGGCTACCGCGGGACCCGCTGCCATGTCACCACATGATCACATCTGGGATAGGCTGTGCACGTATGCCATGTGCAACACTTTGAATACATTACATACGGCATAATACCCTTCGGCTTTAAAGAGTAGATGAATACCTATCTTGTTAATTAAAGCACCGCATAAATATGCTGCATGTGTAGCCAATCCTCGTTCCCGAAAACCTCTCAGCTGATAAGTCTTAGTCAATATTTGACACCACCAAATCTCCAGGTGCTACCATTCTTCCTTCAACTTGAAGCTTCCTTTATTTCACCAGGAGAGGGCAGCGGTGCCTCTTGGTCCAGAGCGAACATTATTTCGAACGCGACATGTTTCCAGAAGTATTGAATCTTGAATTCTGTCCTACAAATGTTGATTAAGTTGACCTTGAGTTTGACAACCTCTTTCTTTCCATACCCTCTCATAGGAAATATTAGCACATTTAATACTAGTAGAGAAGTCTATCTAACTTCAGCTGCCTTGAGAGCCATAAAACACTCAAATATAAACGCTCAATCGAACATCAAAAAATATCTTGCTATCCTAAATTGGATATCACTTCGCTCAGCTGCCAGCGTATGTACATCTCGCTTTTTGCAAGCGTTTTGAAAAGATCCGACGCGTGTTATGTCAACTAATATCTGTCTTAAATTATTCTCCCTTCACATTTCTGCTCACGACATAAGCCCGTATCATGAGCTTTGCCATATCTGATAGAAACACCGCTCCCCCCATGCAGCCCAGATGAACGAATGCCAATGCATACATCCTGTATTGTCTGATTCGATTCAAGGGTAGACATCTGGAAGTCTATATCAAAAGCTCATGTTCAGCGATGGTGGACGATGGGCATTTCCATGTTCAAGTCAATAATTGAATATGACTAGGGCATTACCTCCTGAGGCACACCTAAGCATTAGGCGCAAAGGCCATTGGGAGTTGTTTCCTGGATGAAGTGTAAACATGTTCCACACGTAAGAGTAAAGCGAAAACTACTAATTTCACCTGGTGTTGCATCCTGAGAAACCAGCCCGCTGCGAGCTTTGAGACTTCATGACTTGATGATGGTGTAAATCGTGTAATTTACCTTCCCAGTGTTCACAGTGTGTAGAAGCTTGTGAAAATGTGAGACATCTAGGAAACTATAATGCGATAGCGATTACTCGGTATGTAACTTTGTGGAGAGACTAAGTATACACTGCCTGATTCTCTGAAATATAGCCGTTATATCGAGCTAATACGGTATCCGTAAGAATCACTCGCTATATTGGACTTTCTTAGTTAGAAAGTTTATTGGTCCGTCGACAAACACCCCTTGTGTTTATTTTGAATAGTAGCATGTTATTGATATCATGGACGACAATATGAATTATGCAGATATTTTGCCTGCGAATATTTCACCAGGTGTCGTTCGACGTTCTGTATCAGTCAGGCCGGATAAAATACATGATATACGATCACGAAAAGTTTTATAGATCAGCGACAACAATCTTGTATTCCGGAGCTAAGCTATCTGTGAGACAAATTGATCTAATCTATACCAGTAAACTGGGATCATGATGAGGTCGATTTAACGGGGACCGAAACCAGCAGTAGCCTTGGTGCTGAAAACCTTGACGAAGGGCTCCTTGGCCAAGCCGCCGGCGCTCTCGGAGGCGGCCCGAGCCTTTTGGGAGTACTCGGTCTTCTGGTGAGCCTCCCACGCCTCCTTGTTCTTGTATCTGCGCGTAACCCATGTTAGCGAAATGTTTCAATTTTCGGATGGAGTGTGATCTTATTATGGATGATGGCGGACATACTGCTGGAAGATGATGAACTCGCCATCCTCGTTCTCGTGGATCCGGAAAACAGTGCAATCAGGCTCATTCTTCTCGACCTCGGCGGCAAGACGGGAGAAACCCTCAAGGGCCTGGCGTACACGTGAGTATGAAGATGATGCTTTCGTGATTGTCAAAAACATACGACGGCCCTGTGCTCAGCCTGGGGAGTGATGATGGCAATAACGCTGATCTCAGACATTTTGAAGTTAAGGCGAGGGTTGTAGAAGTGTTGTGAGTGGTTTGCTTGTTGTAGTTGTTGAATTGAGTTGATGTTTTGATGATTTCTTCCAACCGTGGAGATATCTCCTCTATTTATACTCGCCACCCCCCTCGTGATTCCATCACCAACTCCCAAGCTCCTTCAGCCCTGACCGCCAATCTGACACTATTCAAAACTCCTTCCCGCCCATCCGAAACCTTCTTTCATAGTCATATCCCCTATTGAGAGGAGGCTGAGGCGTCGGGTATTCTACCTGCCGGACCAAGAAAGCCACACATGTATGGATAATCCCATCCGGCTGCATCCGCTACCTAATGCAAGCCACAAGCTTACCCCTCATGCGGCGCAGCTACGGCAAGATCAGGGTCCAAAGACCCGGCGGTGGCACGATGTAGCTGAGCGGTGAGTGTATTTAAGGCCTTGGCGATGGATCTGGCCGCTTCCAGGTGTCGTGGAGGATGCATTACTTGCTTTCGTAGAGATGAAACGTGCGTGTTCGGATTCGGAGCTTGCGATCCGACTCGCGACGTGATACAGATTCGGGAGAGCGCTTGGCGGCTCGGGATTCTCCCGAGGGCGTGATGGGGAAAGGTCCTGTGAGGGACCGTGCCCGAACCGAATGTGGAGGTATGTACGCGGCATTAGGTAGTTCTGGTACGATGAGTGGAGGGGCTAAGTGGGGAGGCAGCACGGTATGTGGTTATGCTCAGAGTTTCGGTTGTCTGAACGTCCGAATTGTGCAGTTGTGAAAATGGGGACGATTTCCCTAGCAGCACGGCTTGCGCAAGCGAACGAGCCAAGAATATCGATATTGGATATGCGTGAATATAGCTTTGGTGGCACACTTAGCCGGCTCTTACCGTCTTGTCCCCCCCCGTCAATTTGTCGCGTTCCTGCTTGACATTTGCGACAGCGCTGTCTTTCTCGGAGACAGTATTTTAAGATTTGGGTGCTCCGCTGGATTAAGAAGCACCTGGAGATAGAGATTTGGCCACCTCACAAAGCAAGTGCGGATTGAGTCCCGGCGTGACGATGCGCTGCCACCCTCAACGAGGGTTCACCACACGAGACCCACTCCTTATCTCTCTTTGTCCACTTTTAGACTTTGAATATTGCACTTAGAGCTGCCAATTGGTCAAAGTTCAATGAGTGAACAGTTCTGTTATCGATGGCGTCCAGATTTGATCAGCGTGAGCATTGATGAAGAAAGGCTGTTCGCGTAACGGGTAGGAGGATTTATGCCTTTTCTAATGCCAGTTTCCAGCTACGTGAAGTTCTATCGTTTGTGAAGTTGATTGCCGCTGTGATGCAATGGGTAATGAAGCATAGTCGACCAGAGTCCGTCCGGCGATTTTGTTTGAAGACCAAGCGGCCTGTCAGATAGAACGTTATCGAAAGCGTCATTTGGATCAGTAAAACTTCGGCTCCAGAAGACATGTAAATCTGTCGTCTTTCCAATATCTGTAGAGTTCAAAGTCCTCTTACAACAACAAAAAAAAAAAAAAAAAGCATGCGCCCACTGCGTAGCTGATGTGAGAGACGAGTTGTCAGTTGCTCTATAGGGTAGTCACATGTGATTGGTCGGGGTGTTATGACGTATCGAGATAAGTGCGCGGGTGATCGGCGGGCAGGGGTTACTCAGGAGCTCCGCGATTGTGAGCGCTCCGACTTTCTCACCGTGCACCTCCGCCTCGACATCTCGCTTCCTCTACCCGTTCAGTGCGCGCGGCCGCAGCGTCAAGATGAAGATCTCTATCGCCGCCAGTATCGGCCTATTTGCTGCTGCCGTGGCAGCTCATGGAGAACACGACATTCCTGAGGTGCCCGCCGACGCCGACTGGGCTACGCGCCATATGGCTGGTAAGCCTAAATCCTGACCGCTCGCTGTCCAGACAACTTCTTTAGGAATGTTCAAAAGAATTGGTTTCGTGCTGCGCAATTCAGCTTTCAATTACCGCTTCGCGTTTCCCAATCGCCTCGCGCGATGCGCCAAGCTTTCTCCATCCCCTTTTCTCTGCTCCAATTGCCCTCGCAACGCCAAGACCAGTTGACTGATCGGTGATACCACAGAGGAACATCATATAACCTCCTTCGACGCCGGTACCTTTTTCGCGCTGCACGACTATGACAGCACCGGCAAATGGTCGGCCGAGGACGTTCGCAAGACTTACGGCCTGCTTGACGAGAGCGCCGCCACCATACCGCAGAGTAAGAAGGACGATGTGGTCAGGATAGTCTTCCAGCTGTTCGATAAGGATGTCAGTGGCGATATCAGCAAGGAGGAATTCATCGAGGCGACGAACAATGGTATCAAGCTGCCGGATTTTGGGACCGGGCCGGGACACCATGGAGATGACGAATATGAATATGAGTACGTGGCCCTGCGCGCTGGAAGGGCTTGCTTGTGTACTTGGCTCTATGGCTGCGCCACGCTCCCCGTGGGAGATGTGTCGTACGGTGGCACAGACAGGAGCCAAGACACAAGCTCAGCTATACACAAGGAATGGATGACTATTGAAGGCTCGCTGCTAACTTGCCCTGTAGAATTCATCATTTTGAGAAATATCATGGTGGAGATGATGTGAAAGAGGAAGATCTGATTCACCCGGAGGATGTAAGTATCACAGTATACCTAACTGCCGCCCAGTCAGCTGACAGTGTCCCAGATTGAACACTTCGCGAAGCATGATCGTCTCGACGAGCAGCAAGAGAGGCTGGAGGCACAAGAAAAGCTGAGCATAGTCGAGGCAAACATTCCGGCGAAATTCAAACGGAATAACTAGATACTACTAACCTAGATCGTGTAATAGTACCTTCGAATGTTGAAGTATCACTTGCTGAATGAGCTGCTACTGATCATTGACCAGTGGCTACTAGCCTTGGGCTATCCAACATCATTGGGAACCCTGTGATCAGCAGATGGATGGAATAACCATTTCGACGGGCGGGCCATTCGAAGTGCTGCCTAAGAAAGCTTCGATGCAACAGATGACATGGCGTGAGATCTTGCAGGCATGGAATGAGAGTTAAGCTCTGCATTTGCAAGCCCTCGTCTTTGATCCGGGACAGCGCTTTCATCATCACTGGACGACATCCACCTGGCAGCCAAATCTCTTGCAAAGTACTGATGTTCATGTCGGTTGGGGTTGGCGACCAGACGTTCCCTATCGCATCCCCGACTAAGCTTTGCAGATGCGGCTTCGGTTATGCAGAACGACGAATCTGACGCTAATTGGTAGCTGGGGCAGAGTATGCACCGGCTGCTTGCATGAATTTCTCAGTTCGTTCGTTTGCATGTCCGAACTGCGTTTGCTTCACCGGTCAACCTCAGACGGTAAGTGATTTTCGGCCTTCACGAATATATGTGCTCGGTAAGCTGCGTTCGACACAGATTACTCGACACCGGTTCACTGCCATCAGAACTGCCGCAGTGATCCGGCGACACCCGGAGTTCGATCGCAAAGGCGATCGTGAGCCTAGCAACGGAATGCTCTTGGCCGGCCTGGACTAGTCGCCAGCGGTCGTAGTGGGCTGATTTAGGCATCGTATCCATGTCGGCACGCTGGCTTGGCAGGTCCTCGTGATCCTTCAGGCACACGGCGCCAATGCGATACCCGGCGGGAACAGGATATCCATCGGCCGCGTTTCCCAACAATCTTCTTCCATCGTAGATGCAAGCCATTTTGGCGCACGTCGGCCGTCGGACAAGCTGTCGTCCGAGGGCAAACAGACTGCTGGCATGGATGTTGCGCAATGCCCAGCAAAGCTACCCCTGCACGGTCGCAGTCAATAGCGCAGCATTTGACGTCATCCGCAAGCGGATGGCCCTCCGTCTCGCTGAAGAAACTGGGCTCCAACTGCCGCCCCGCCCCCACGATCAGTCCCATGCGTCTTCCGAGTGGCTGAGTGAATTTAAGGTTGAAACATTGTTTTCTTCTGCCTCTGTTATTTCTTGACCCTTTTCCCCTTCGAAATCGACATTGCGACTCCCGAGTACCGGTTTCACCTTCGGCTATCACTTCCTTCCCGGCGCGCGTCCGATCTGGTTCTGATATACCACCTATTATATGGAGAAACGCTCTCAGTCCATTAGGCTCCCTGCTTGCTACACCCCACGCTGATCATCCATCGATCGACCAACGTCAGCGCCAAGTGATTACACACTGGTCGCGTAATTGTGCAAGCACTGTTTGAGAGCTTCTTTCCTTTCCATCGGTCTTACCGACGTCCACCTTCCAAATTTTTTTTTTTTTTTTGCAAATACGGACGCAACTACCCCAAACTTCAACAGTATCGAAGGGAAATTAAGGCCACAATGGGCGCAGGCGTTAGTAGTCCACCCGCACAACCCTCAATTAACATCAGTTCATACTCCGCAACCGCCCTCCTATACTGCTGCTTCGCGATGCCTTCTCCTATGCCCTATGACCGTAATTCAAACACCAAGGTCATGGAACCTTGGGTCGGATCTCTCCGGACTCGTTTCGTCAAAAGCGCTGTCCATTCACCAATGCTAACTTTGCCCGGCATTGCAGGAAGACCTTATCCTCTATATCGTAGCCATATTCCTCCCACCGCTCGTGGTCTTAGCGAAGCGCGGCTGCGGCGGAAGCCTCTGCCTGAATATTATTTTGACAATTTTGGGTTGGATTCCGGGGGTGCTGCGTGAGTTTCCCTCAACCTTCGAATTGAAAATCAGAAACTGTTTGCTAACTTTGCTTTTCTAGATGCATGGCTCATCGTTGCCTCGTCGCCTCGCCGGCGAGTAGTCTACCGACGCACAGCTTACGCTCCTCCCCCGGCCCACTATCACCGCAAGACCTACGTGACTCGCCCCGCTCCCCGGCGAAGGCACTACTAGCCCGAACGCTACCAGTGGACGCTTGTGATATCACGATTGGATAATTCCCTTTCAGATTGAAAGATTCCGGTGCTGGTATGGTAAATGGGATCGGCAAAGGGGTTGGCCGGCGTTCCTTTCCACAGACAGCGCGCTCTCTGCTTTCCCTAAGACGGACTATTTTGATTTTCCTTAATCTCCACTACTTGTATCACTCCTTCACCAAAGACTCTAAAGAGTCATTGGTGCACGGCGCTGTATTCTTAATGTCTGAACGTTTCTCTTTTCTCTTCCCCCCGTTTTTATACCAGATACCATAAGTTTACGACCAACCAAAAATACCTTTCACAACCCACACTTGTCCCCGCTCCCTCCCTGCAAGGCCTCCACATAAATGACCCACACACCAGTTCCATCCCGCTGCAGCTCAACCTCATCTCCCATCACTTTCACGCCCTCCACCACACCATCCGCCGCCCTCCGCGCCCGAGCCATTGCATCTCGCACGCCGACCAGATCCTCCACCGAACCCAAGCCCCGCGGTTGCACGACCCTACACAACGCCGCGAGCGCGTCCGCACAACCCAGTCTCGCCTACTGCGCGTCAGCATTCCATCTCGACCCTCCCCCCAAAAAAGTCACCAGATCACTCACATCACCCACCGCCTCTCCCTCCTCCTCTACCACCTCCCCCCGACACGCCCCCACCACCGCGCCCTCCACCTCCCCGACCGCCGCGCGCACCTCCGCCGCCATGCGCACCAGCCGCGGCATCCGCGCCCCGACGTCGTCCAGCGCGCGGTGAAAAGCCAGCGCCGCGCACGCGGTGCGAAGGCGCATGTCGTCGTCGTCGTCGTCGTCGTCGTCGTCGTCGTCGTCGTCGTCGCCTCCGCCGGGCTGCTTTCGGCTCACGACCGGCGCTGTTGGGTCGAAGACCCCGCCGAATTTGCGCCTCCAATTCCCTTTGCTTTTCCTTTCCGGAACGCGCGCTTTGCGGGCGGTTCGCTCGATCGCGTCGCCCGCGCGGAGTAGCGGCGGCTCGAGCGATTCCTCGGCGTAGAGAAGGCGGGCGTGGGCTTCCCAGCGCTCAGTGGCGCGGAGGAGAGCGCGGAGGGCGGTGGCGAGCGGGACGAGGTCCGGGCTCGGGGTGGTGGTTTTCGTGTTGTTGGTGGGTGGGAGGGCGGTGGAGAGGGTCGCCAGGGCGTGGAGGGCGGCGTAGGTGGGGTGGCGGGTGTGAGCGAGGGTGTGGATGTGCGGGGTGAGGCGGGCGTGGAAGGTGAGGAGGTGGGTGAGGGAGGTGGTGGCGTGGATGGCGGAGGAGGTGGTGAGGTCGATTGATGAGAAGGGGGGTGGTGGGCGGCGCAAGCGAGGGAGTGGGTGGTTGAGAAAGAGGGTGGAGGGGAGGATGGTGGTGAGGAAGTGGAGGCGTGATGGGGAGTGTGGAGAGTAGGTCGCGTAGGTGCGGAAGCGGAGCGGTTGGACGTACGCGCCGAATAGGAGATGGAAGGCTGTGAAGAGCGTGAAAAGTGTAAAAAGGAGGGTGCGGTGTTGGGCCCAAGGGGAAATAGTTGGAGTTGGTGCTTGTTGTATGATAGAAGATGGCAAAGGAGGGGAGAGGGGACTGTGAGGTGTGCAATTTATCAACTTAACGCGCAGGCGTTGTCGGCGAATGAACTCATGTACTGGGAGCTCGTTGTGAGAAAATTGTGTGGTGGACATGGTTGGCCGTGGCATCGATCCAGTTACGGGGAACTATGGATGGGCCAGTGTGAACTCAATGATCTTGGAATGAATATCCGTAGCTATACGCAAGGAATATGAATTCAGATTCTGCCTTGTTGTCTTCCCTTTGGTTGAAAACAGCGCTTGGCACAGCTGGGTTGTGATGGGATACCTCTTTGTCATGAGGGGAGCTTTTGTTGAAAGATGGAATTTGGTATAGCGTGTGTGGACGCACGAGTAAAAATGAATGGAAATCGAGCGTAGAGAAGCCCACCCTAAGTCCTCTTAGTCCTCCATGCGAAGACTGTTCAGAGCTTCTATTGTTACGGGGTAGGTCGTGACAGCTTTTGGAATGCCTGTGGAGATGGAAGCACCTCGAACTTACCGATTCGCTATCTTAAATGTTGAGAGTGTGTGACCAGACAACCCGGTCGAGAGCTCATTGCGAAAGAGAGTTAGCAAGACAAGCTGGATGTAGTGTTGACGTAGTAACAACTGTCGCCTTCAACCAATGACCAAGACTGTTTGCAGCCCTCTCGTAACTCACGTTCAGGGGAGAATAATCTTTCTCTTCTCCACCTGAGTGTTTAATGCTGTTGTGGCGCGGTGGCGCTGTGGCGCATTGCCCCACTGCATGACTAAGGAGTTGAGATAATGGGTCCTGACCTGACTCACATCTTGGCGCAAAAAGTCCGGACGATCATTGCGACGCCGAAGCTCTCTAGCTTCGTTCACACTCCAATCCTAGCCGCCCTCAGAGTATGCAAAAGAAATGAGCAAACGTACAGCGCCGGCAGTCGAAGGAGAGGCGCATCCCGAAAGGCGTCTGCTCAAGCGCCAAAGACTTGACGTACCTCGCGGCCCTCCGCCGAAGGCCGAAGAGATCCATTCTGCACGCCAGCTTCAGCAGCTACTCATCTTCCAGCAAGACAATGCCCAGCAATTGAGGAATGGTATGTCCATTCAGTCTTGTCTATAATACAATGTCTGATTGCATCTCACAGGTATCCACAGCCTCAAGGTCTTCCTCGAATCGATCCTCTACCCAAGCGATGAGCACACCGTTCCGCGCCGGAAAGCCATTCTCCGCGAATTCCTCGAAACGCAGAAGCCGCGCACAGGGGATGATGATAGCCCATTCTTGGAAAATCTTATGCGGACCTGGAGCTTTGCATCTCAATCAAATAATGATCACCTCTCCTCGGCCGCTGTCGCCGTCCTCGCCCTGCTATTGAAGACGTTATCCCACAACCTTGAATTTCGCGATTATGGCTTCCGGCTTTGCCGCACCATTCTCCAGACCTCTCAGTTGAAGTTGTTGGCGCGTGGCTTGGCTGCGCCGAAGCATAAGGACTTCGTCATCTCACCGTGCCTACGGCTGCTGACGGAGATCGTTTCTTTCGATGGTGGCGCTGTCGCGAAGCAGGTCTACTCCAAGCGGGATTTCACATTCGAGGGAAAGATACTTGCGCGCAACTTGGGTATACGGAGAAACGATGAGGAAGGACCAAAGGACAAGCGAAAACCAGTGGTTCGCACCAATGCTGTCAAATATCTCTTGGCTCATTTCCGAAACCAGGAGGAGGGTGCCAAGATCGACATCCTGAAGCATGGCAATGTCATGAGAGCCTTGTTCGATCACATCAGGGACGATCCACCTGAGCTTGCAACCGAGACTCTAGAGGTTGTGAAATCTCACGTCATCGCTGATAAGGAAATCCCAAGGGCAAGCAAGAGCCACATGTTCACAGACCGCACATTGTTGAGTATCGCAGGGCTATACAGGGTGGAGCAATCCTTGGAAGAGGAATCAGATGAGAAGTCGGTGGATGTCGCTGCGCACCGTTTCTTACTACATGTGTGCCGGTCCCCGGAGGCTGGTGTCCTCGTACCATGTTCAGGCTGGTATCCTCCCGGAACGGATAAGGAGCCTGAAGCAGAGGGTAATGGGGATGGTGAAGCAAATATTGACCTTGGTCTGGATTCCCTAGAATGGTATGACCGATACCGCACCCGCGTGACGATTCGGAACTCAACCTTGGCTGCGTTCATGCAGGGTCTAAGACCATACTCGAACAAGCTGGAACAGGAACTGGTCTTAGCCATTTTCGAAGCATCCCCGGAACTTTTTGCCGATTATTTTCTCAAAAAGACAAGCTTCACTTTCGATCCTAAGCTGACTGCTACTTGGATTGGCTACGCATCATTTTTATTCTCCTCCATCCAGCTTCCAGTCCCTCGGTTTTTCGGGCACAAGGAAGGATACGCCAACATGCCTCCGCCTGTATCCATAGTTGCTGAAAGCCTCTTGCCTCAGCCATTGACGCAAAAAGTGTTGACCAGATGCTTAAATCAAAGCTCTGATCTGATCACATTCTTTGCCGTTCGCCTGCTCGTTATCGCCTTCCAAAAGCTTGAACAAGTGTTGAGTAAGTTCAAGGAAGCTTCTTCAAATTTCTCCCATCAGCTGTGGGACCAAGCCGCGGACAGACTCACCTCCGAGTTTTGCGAGCGCTGTCCAAAGATGAAGGATATCATATCAGCGTTTCGAAGAATCCCAGAAAGAAACCTCATGCAAAGGGAGGCTATCACAAGGTTGCTGTCGCTGTACTATAGCGCCACACCTCAAGTTGCCCTGGATGAGAAGTTTGATGTTTCCATGGCATTAACAAATGCTTTGAATGGGCTTGAGAAACAAGGTGCGACAGGGGAGGAACGTGAGATAAAGCTGCTCGAGCTCAGCCACTTGCTGCAAATCGCGAGAAGTGCACCAGACATGCGATGGTGGCAGAAACCCGAATCACTGCGATTCTCTCCCTTTACGTCCGTCTTAAAAGTCTTAGCCTCTTCACCAGACGGCGCTTCCTCTGACTCGATTGCACAGTTACTAGTGTCAGTCGTTCGCGACCATGACATTCTGAAACTCGATACGTGCCCATCGTCTTTTGATGCGCTCGTGTTCAGTCTACACACCTCTGAAGGTAAGCCCGTCACTGATGCGGTGTTCAAATTTCTGGACGAGTGTTTTGGTCGCTTCGTGAGGAAGCCGATCAAATATCAGGATGATCTTGATGATATCGTGGTTGCAGCCAAGATTGAGGCGACATCGCAGCCTGCAGCCAGTCTGTTCTTGGCGACCTTGCTCGAGCAATGGCCTTTTGTCCTCAAGCTAGAGCTTGGTGCTGTCGAAGACATTGCAAAGTGGATTTTGGACTTATTTGCGGGGTTGAGACACATCGGCGAGAACGAGGCCGTACTGCAATCGATGTTGAATAGGATGGCGGAAGCTTCCGATGGTGCCGCGTGTCGAAAGACACTCACGGGAGGGCTAAAGAAGGGTCAAACTCTCGAAATCATTCCCCTGACTGGCGATTCTGAAGCCCGTGCTGCTGACAAGAACGGCGCTGATGGTCAGGGCAAATCAGATGATGACATTGACATTTCAATGGAGATGCCACCTAAAGAAAACGACAATCACCCTGAGCTCACACGATGGATGCACAAGGATGTGGATGAAGCAGTTGACGAAGGCCACGTCGGCGCTCTTGTCCTTTGCTTATGCTCTGAGCATCTATCAATTCGTCGACAAGCTCTGCCCAATGTGCAGAAGCTCATGGCAAAAGTGCAGGTACGTACTTCTATCTAATCTGCGATAATGTCCAGGGCTGACGCCGACGTTTCCAGGCCTCGTCTTACGAAGAACGCGAACTCATATACCTTCTATTGGGCGAAGTCTACGAGACAGCGCGGCCGCTCATCTCAGCGGACGAGCCGCTACCGTGGATCGCAGGAACCCTTGCCGCCCGGGCGATCCCGATCCTTGCGGAGCCTACGAATTTCCTGTACCCTAAGTTAGGCTCATTCCTTACACGCGGACCCTCTTGGACAGTCAGCCGGCTGCCGTCATACTGGGCGGAGAAGATCATCCTTAACCCGCCAGAGGGCGACGACGCGGCACACTGGCGTGAGATCGAGTGGTTGCTGGAATGGTACCTGGATGGCTTGCGGACGGATAGAGATCTTGGTATTTTCCGCGCGAGGGGCATGTTTGAGAGAGTCTTGGCGCTTTACACAGATCCGGCGAGCTCCAAGAAGACAAAAGAACTGGTCCTCCGGTTTCTGTTCCGGACAGCAGCAGTTCCAGGCGGTAGCACGACGTTGATTACCAGAGCAGGCGTGTTGAGTTGGGTCAAGATGCAATTGGCGAATGTGGTTGATGCGAAGACAAGGCGGGATGGGAAGGGAAGGAGTGGGCTGAGAGAGGAGAGATTGCTAAAAAGGCTGGGGGGCAGGTTATGGGAGACTTGCGACAAGGGCCGGGTGGAAGAATGGAGCGGCGGCGGAGCGGTGGAGGAGATGCAGGGACTGGCGCAGTGAGGGCAAAGGATGCGCATGTTGTGAGCTATTCTTAGGTCAGGGTAAGCATAATTGCCTAGCGGACGCTGGCCGAAGTCCCCGCACTCGGCAGAGGAAGAAGCCGCCTGAAATGCGACCGCTTACGAGGCTATTGTTGAGGCGTGAGTGTGGAGCACTACCGCAGTGATGAAATGGAATGTCTGCGGAAGTGAAGTCGCGGAAATGAGCGCTGGAATAACACTACTGGAAGGCACTCAGATGCCAAGCGCAGGCAGCTGCAGCGCCGGAGAGCGGCCGGAGTGACGCTGTCGCTGTCGCCGTGGCCACGGCGGCCGACTCGCATGCGACTGGACTTGGCGCGTGTTTGCTGCGTTTGCTGCACCTTCGCCGCCAACCCACTACGCCGGCCACGACAGTCGCCCTAAATCACCCATCGCCAATTCCTTCATCCAACCCAGAACCCCGCCCCGTCGCCCGCCCGCCCGCGCTGTGACCCCGTGTCCCTCTTCGCTACGTAATAACGCCCGCTTGTGGCGCCGCTGCCCCTCTGCCTCACCGCCGACATCTCGCCGCAACTCATCTCCGCGACAGCAAACGCCCGCAGCTCCTCCCAACACCTCACCTGCCTCGCCCTCGAACCCTCCACCACACACACCTCTCTCGCCCGACACATCGCCTGCAACGTCTGCCACAGCTCCAGCACCGCGAATTGCGCCCGTCCCTCCACGCCCGGCGCCGCTGCGTCACCTCACCCGCCCACCTTACCGCCCGACACCATCCCCGTCCATCGCGCATCAGTCGGCCTGACGAACGCGTGTCCGTCTTCCCTCCTTCGCCCGCGTCCGCACGCCTCCACCGACAACCGGCCAGCCAACGGGTGCTCCAGTTGGTCGCCCGCTCAGACTCGCCATGCCTGTGGAGGTCATACGTTACACCCCGGAGCAGCTGCTTCACCTACGGGAGTCACCCCTCATCCAGAAGCCCGATGGTCTCCCCGCGATAGAACAATGGATGGAGTAAGTACATTGTCCGAATGCAGACGGACGCCGCTGACACGCGCAGACCTGCGCCCGAGCAGAACCAGCGCAAAGGAGGCCGTACGCAAGGTGGCAGGAATGATGACGCCGCGCAAGCCAACGAGAACGGCCAACGTCCCGCCCTTTTTCCTGGCAAGCATTTCCCTCGTCACTCGAGTACAGGTGAGTCACTGCTTCCGTCCGCCGAAGATGTTACTAACGTCACTAGCCCCCGAAGACATTGTGCTAGGACCCCCCAAGATGGCCTTCGCCTCGTCGTCGCGCGTCCCCAAACTGTCCGACGGTAACGATAAGGATGATGACTCTAAGGATATTCGTGACAAGTTCTTCAAGGACCGCGAGGAACGCAAGAATGGCGCGCTGAACGGTCGCCGTGGTCGCGACGACGGTGAGGGCTGGACCAATGTGCGGGGTCGTAAGGCTTCTTTCAGCGAAGACCCTGATCGCCCTCCTCGCATGGGTGGCCGCTTCAGCCGCGACGGCGATGGCGACGATCCCGCACCACGCCGCAACGGTGCGAGAGGTAGATTCGAACAGCCCTGGGGCCGCGACAACTCCGACACAAAGGAAGCAGATGGCGGCCATGGCAGCTGGCGCGACCGCCGCGACACTCGCGACCGTGACTGGACCCGAGGCAACAATAACAACCGTGTTGAGGAGGAACCCGAGTGGTATGATACTCCCGTTGTCAAGAAGAAGGATGAATTTGGCATGGCTCGCGCAAACCGTAATAAGGGTGGGGATTTCTTCGACGATCTCCCTAGGGAGGAGCGGAAGACTACTCACACTGCGGAAGATTTTCAGCGCTGGAAGGAGCAAATGAAGGCGGGCAAGAATGTGGAAGAGAAAGAGACTGCTCCAGATCCGGCTCCAGCGAAGGACACCCCGACGTCGTCGAAGCCTATCACTCCCATGCTACTTGACGGAAAAGACATGTTCGGCATGTGGGGTGCGGCTGCCAAGCAGGAAAGCCCCGCAACTACGGAAGGCGCTCCAGCTCCGCCGAAGCCCAAGGGTCCGACGAAGCAGTCTAAGTTCGCCAAATTATTCACTCCTCAGGAAGAGCAGCCTCAACAGATTTCGCAGCCTTCTCAGCAGCCTGAGCCGAACATTGGCAACAGATTTCGCAGCCTTCTCAGCAGCCTGAGCCGAACATTGGTATCGCAAATGGAAACAATGAAGATAAGGAGGGCTTCCAACGCATCCTCCAGATGCTCGGCAGTACAAGTATCAACACTCAGACCCCGTCTCAGGGTTCAGCAGCCCCCAGCAGGAAGCCTTCGGTCTTCACTCCAGTGGAAACCCGCTCACCCGATCGTGATACCGTCCATGTTCAACCCCAGCCCACCCGTCACCACATCCTGAGGTCACGCGAGGAGAAGGCCGGCTTCATCGAGTCTGTCCTCGCCCCTCGTGGTACTCCCACCGAATTCAAGGGCCCTCAAGGCGCGTTCGGCCCGTTCTCTCCTGCTGGTGAACCCAGTCAGGAGCAGATACGCCAGGAACCCCGTCCTGAAGGTGTTCGCTCTCCTGAAGAGCGTCTTGCACAGTCCACACCTAGCAACGGAATGGGCAACTTCGGCCTTCAAGGCCTTCTTACATCTCAGCCTCCGCCTCACGCGACACAATTGTCAAGAGACAGGGAGTTCCTGCTTAATCTCATGACTAACCCGCAGCGTAACACTCCGCCTCAGCCTTCACAGGCTCTTCCCCCGCCGCCCGAGCTCTTCACCAATTTTATGGATACCAAGGCAATGCCTCCGCGTGCCAATCCCCCTCCCGGCCTGTTCGAAGACCGCCAGTTCCCTGAGAACGATGTGCGCTACCAGCCTCAACCCCGCCGCATGCCGGACAACCCGGAGATCGAGAACGCTATGCGTCGTGCAGGTCGTTTCAACCTGCCAGTGCACCTTGATGATCCGGCCATTGCGGGTATTCAGCGTCGCAACACTGCAGATGCTGGTATCCCTCGTAACCAGATGGCCAACATGGGTATCCCGCAACAACCCCCACCCGATCAGATGTGGTCCATGAAGCCCCCCGGCCTCCAGCAGCCGCAGGATCGTCCTCCCGTCTCAAACATGGCCCCGCCGCCTGGTTTCCCTGCTGCCAACAACAATATGGGTGGTCGCGGCCCGCCTGGTTTTGTCGGTCCGAATAATATGCCTCCCTTCTCTGCTGGCAACACTCCTCTTGCCCACCCTGGCATGAACATTCAACGCGGTCCTCCTGGTAATGGTCCGGCCTCTGCTGGTCCCGGTCCTTCTCCCGGTATGTTCAGCCCACCTGGTCATGGCGGCCCACCTCACGGTTACTTCGGCCCCCCACAAGGGCCTCCTCCGCCTCCTGGATTCGGCGGTCCTGGACCTATGGGTATGGGTGGTGGCCCTGGTCCTCACCATGAGCAGATGCAGCAGATGCTTGGTCTACGTGGCGGTGCGGGTGGCCCGCCGCCGGGCATGGGTGCTGGCCCTGGTATGGGTATGGGCATGCCCGGCCAACGCGGTCCTGGCGGTATGGGCCAGGGCCCTGGTCCCAACGGCTTCGACTTCTTCGAGAATCAGAGGAGGGGCAGCCATGTCCAAGGCCCGTTCGGGATCTAGATGCCATGCTTCATGCTTGATGATTGGAATAGGGTTGAAAGGTCATCATCATCATCACCATCATCATTCTAGGTCTGAGCACGGGAGAGCATATCATGTGTATGGAGGTTTTTGAGAAAGTCTTTTCGAAGTTCTTTTATCATCTCTCTGAACTCAGGAAAACGGGGATATTCATGGCGAGGGCGTGGTTCCGGGATGCGGGTCAAATCTTTCTGTTTTTATGTTTGTCTTTTTCTCTCGAAAGTTCTCATTCTCATCCTCCATTCGGGGCTCTCCTCCTTACTACTTTTGAGTATCATCTGGGGAAACAAACGAAACGGGCATATTGATACCTCCTTCTGCTTTTATTTTCCTGGGTTCCTGATTTTTACACTCCTGTTCTCACCCTTTCATTTACGACTACGTGCGTGTTTTCTGAAGAAACGACAAAAATGGGAAAAAGCGCGCGTTCGGACTGAAGGTATGGATGCAGAAGAATTTGTCTACTATTCAGGCTTAGTCGACTTCTGGATCTATGGACGGGAACGGTGCTGCAGGTTAACGTCCTATCTCCCTATTTTCCTCCTCTCTGCTTTTTCGGGAAATCTTTGCGGTAAGTGGTACGTGCGTTGTTTCCTTTGCGGAGCCAAGCGAGCGAGTAAGAATTGCCTGTGAGTGTTGTTGGAGGACTGAGACATGCGCACGCACTTTTATCGTGCTCTTGGGGGTCTAAAATACGTTTCCTTGGACGTCTTCACTGCTTGCCGCTTATACGAAGTTCAGTCGTTTATGTCTTTGGGTTGCCATGTTTGCAAGCATGAAAAGTTGTCTTCAGTCTTTCGTGCGTTCGTATTGGGCTGCATCATTCGTTCTTTGTCTTCATGGGGTCCCGCTTTCTTGACTGTGGGTTGCTTTTGTCGTTTGTGCTGTCCCCGAAATGAAGAGATGATAACGTTGTCGCTTTAGTATGTTTTACTCCTGTTAATTACCTCCTCTCATCCTCTCAACTTAGCTCTGCAAGATTTTTTTGTCACGTCCGCCGGCGGTATGATCCAAGACTTGTGGTCTTTGGTCCTTGCGCGTTTAATGTTGGGAGGACTGTCGGAGCTGGCAAGGTACGGTGTAGTATATCAGGGGCTTTGACAACTTATCCCTGCTTTGGTATCCTGCAGACGTAGAAAGGCTGGGCCGGATGAGGTAGCGAACAGACACTGTGGCAATAAGCGGTTTCTGTCTGCGCGAGAAAGGAAACATGAGGCAAGTGGGTGGGGGTGGGTAGAGCTTGTAGCGGTAGAAGTGGATCAGCAATGAATGTGGTGTTGAAGCAAGCTTTACGCATTCGAATGAGGCTGGTTTATTTCCTTGGATTAGCGTATTAGTATTGACGCTACTTAACGAAGAACGGCCGTTATCAATTGGCTTCAGCTACTCCTATTTGTGCCTGTCCATCGGCGAGGAACGTAAGCAGGGGCGCGGTATTCGAAATCTCGTTGGATAGGATGTAATACAGTATTTTGGAGGCTAAGCCATATTGGGTGGGTGGGGGTTGGGGATGTTCTTTTTTGGGGCACTGATTCCGGGTGTTATAGTATTACCCCAGCATTGAATAAGTACAGAGGTCGGGACTACAGTGGCACGGCATCTGCACTGTTTTTCCTCTTCCCACCCGCCTTCTGGCGTTTGATTAATACAAGAATAGCATTTTCCTCGGCAACACCAAATTCAGGAACATTCGCCTCCAGTTTAAGGCCGCTTTCTGCGGCAAGTTTCCCTTTTTATTTAACTTTAAACCTCCCCTGCCACGTGTGAGTGACTTCTCCCTGCTCAAGCCGCTGCCCCAGATCATCCATTTCCCGCCACGGCGGCAGACTTTCGTTCATCGAAGATTCTGCGAATAATGTGGAGCGGTGAAGCGTTCTAATCTTTGACCAGTCGCCTTGGCATTATTGGACGGTGCTTGCTCCCGCCACCGGTGTGTTTTGCCTTTCTCTGCGTGAGGAGGTTCATCGCTACGGACGTATAGTACTAGAGAGAGTAGAATAGAGATAAACGTAATGCAGGCACTAGCTGAAGCGGGACGGAAAAGATTGTGAGATGATTGCTAATTTGTCGAGCATTGATCAGTGGTAGTGCGATCTTATTGGCCACCCGAGGGGTTCTATTTCAACCAATACATTCATCAAGAGCTTAAAGCAAGTAGTAAGCACAGAATCAGCACTTATTCAATACTAGAATACTGTACTGTTTACATAGCATCTTAGTACGCGGGCCGGAAGACGTGTAGAAATCTCTTATTATGAACCTCTTCGTAATTGAGCGCATTGTTTTGAGAGCCAAAATAGCTATTTCATAGATTTCTAGATACAGAGCAGTTCTATCAACGGGAAATGTAGGAGTAGTTATGAACGCATCTTATATACATACGAGATGGAAGAATTGAAAGAAACGAAAGAATGCCTTAAAGCCAGCTGGTCGCTTATACGACCAAAGTTCCGAGCCCTCATCGCCTCAGTGTTGTGATTAAGTACTCGAGCGCAGTTCAAGGGTGCATTAAAGGAATGAATTTTGTTCCTGCCCTCTAACAAACTGAGGCGAGAGATGGTGGACTCTGGAGAGTAGTCCTCTAAGCCGGGGTAACGTTGTAGAACAGAATAGCAGACTGGAGGCTGGACAGGCCAAAGGAGAAGTCGATAGTGTCGCCGTTGACGAAGTTGTGGTCGGCGATAGGGCTGCAAGAACGAGTGTTGCGGAACGCATTAGGGTCGTTCTGGTTACTGTCGGAGCGGCAAAGGTTAAGGCGGGAGCCACGCAGATTGGCAGTCAGGATGTTCTGTGGGGAGATGACGAAGGTTCTGTCGGTGCCTGTCATTGTCAATCGTCAGTAAATAGAGCCGCTAGAGGTCTGATAGTCTTATTTTGAGGTACACTCACTCCTCAGATGGCCGGACACGCTACCACGGTTAATGCCGAGCTGGAGCAGGATGGACGAGAGATGCTGGTTGGTGCCGATAGACGCAATTGGCTGAATCGTGCGGTAGCCATACTGCCTGCGGCCGCGGGAGGTCGAGCCGACGTTATCTTCACGCGGTGGAGTTGCCGGCGTGCAGATGATGACATCGTCGCCGTCATTGTCGAACTCCTCGGAGCAGTACGTGAACTCGGGGCAGGTCCCACCGACCCAATTGATCTGGCCGTTGGCGGTCCGGCAACGGTCATGCCACTCGCGTGGCCCGACGTCGGTCATGCAGTAACGAGCAGTCCAAGTATCCTGTCCGCACCGTTGGTCGGCCGGGGTGGCTCGCTTTTCGAGGCCACGGGCTGCGATGGTGCGGTTGTGGAGCTCGGCTTTGGACACGAGCTGACCGTCTTTGTCCGTGGTGAAGCTGGCCATAACCTGGTCGATGAAATCCTGAGGAATTTCGAGGTCGGTGTTTGTCTCCTCAGCTGGGATAGCAGAGCAGAGCGCCGAAGGAAGGACTGCAGCGAGCAGGAGGAAATTGAATCGAGGCAACATGATTAGAACAGAGAGTGAAGTTTTGGGCAACGAGTAAAAGGGAAATGGGGAGGTGACAGTTGAACGATGCTGAACTGATTGACTAGTGGTTCTGAGACCGAAGAGAGGAATTAGGGTCTTTTATAACTGCGAATACAAACCACCGGCGCTTGCAGGCGGTCATTGCCCGAGGCGTCTATACTAGTTCTGAACGATTTTGACATGCCATTGAAGGCATGTTCTGACTGAAGCTAGGCCGGAGCGTGCGGAGTCAGATCGATAGCGTTAGTGCATCTTAATACAGTGAGTTGGTTCTTCGTATCGCCCTTCGGTGTATAATTAGAGAGATGCACTGCTTGGCATGCTGCTGCAGCGATGTTCTAAAGAGCTTCTAGGTGCGCGTCGATGCGGGCTATACCGATTAGAGTTTAACGCCTTGTAACGGTGAAGTTTCGAATCGCCGCTGCAATCCTGCGGTACGAGGCTAGACAGTACTTCTGATACAATGGTAAGCGCTTTGAAAGGTGCTCCGAATTTGCTTTACGAGCTAGACTAACCCGCAGATGCGCGTCGACCGGAAATGAGCTGCGTTTTGTTTACACGCGATCTTCACATGCCTCAACTCTTCACTTTCTTCCTTAAAAACGAGATAATACGGCCCATGTGTAAATGAATAAACCGGGTTTCCGCATGTTGGACAAGATTAGAAGCGAACGCTTGCCAAGGCCCGTTAGCGGGAGCACCATTCAAGTATGCGTCATTTTTCTTAGGAGCAGCCTTGCCAAAGTTCATTAGCGTAAGCTTCCCTCGCGATAACTGGCAGCGAATGTTTGCTTTACATGAGAATTAGCGAGACGTAATGGAGTACGATTATGATCGAGCTGTTGTCAAAATAATATCATCTTATAAGATGGTCTTGGAGCCATTGGAGCATTCAAACGTGAATGACTCGACGTTGGGGTGGCACTTTTCTCAGGGTGATTTTCAAGATCTGCCTGAGGGGAGACAGTTTCAATTCCAATAGTGCATGTTGGAACAAGTGCTCCCAAGCCTGACTACCACGGACGCTCGATTCTTACTGGAAAGGGAATGCATCTACGCAACCAGCGAGTGATATCATAAAAAAACACAGGCGTGCATAGACTCTCGAGTAAATTGGGCCGGAATGTCACACCCGTTCTAGCTTCTGATTACTATAACAGTTTTTGCTAAGCTAGCTCGTGGAATACGATTCAAACTGGGATAGTTTGTCATGCTGGTGGGTTTCATTGGAAGAATCATGACCATTTTCCTCATTTATATATTTGACTTTTACGAGCGATCCGCCACTTCCGCTTGCTTGGCTTGCTTTCGGCAAAACAATTCTGGTTCGGAAACCTCTTCATGGAAGAGCAGTGTTACTAAAAAAAAAAAAATTCTAAGAAAGCGCTTGTTTCCAGATTGACTTTGATTTTTTTTTTTCGAATTTCCTACTGGATACCATGCATCCAGTTTTACATATCAGACCGAGCGTTAATCCCATTGTTTCTTTAGCGAGGCATGTATCACGAGGACCACTTAAGCTTAATGACTGAATCAGCCGTTTTGTTGCTTGAACACTCAATAACAAGTCATACTCCCTGGTGCGTCCTCACATAAGATTAACATGATAGAGATGTACGACATACCCGCAGACACAGATACATGTAGCACTTCGCATCGCTTATCTATCCAATAAATTTCTCTCAATTACGAGATGGCTAAGGCCTGGAATTTAGACCCCGCTGCGGCGAGCGCCGGAGCTTGCGTCTTTACATTCCTCATTATCCCCACACCCATGGCTTCAGATAAGCCCAGACTAGCGCTTTGTTCTCCACCTTCCCCCGAAACATGAGCTTCCTTCCTCCATCTGCTGTTAGCCGGTCCAAAGGTTATCAGATTGGTACAACTACTTCCGGGAGACACGGAGCAACCTCTCCGCTGTGAGGTCATCCATGTCTCCTTGGATCAAGTTCTGGTCTATGAAGCACTTTCATATGTCTGGGGCAGCTGCGTCCCAACCCCCAATGCACCCACCCTAGTCGTGGAGCCCGATGGGGGCCAACTCAGCTTGACCCACAGCTGTTACCGGCCCCTCAAACTCCTCCGAGGCCATGTGCAGAGACCGGCGTTATGGGTGGATGCAATCTGCATAGATCAATCCAGCAGCAGTGCCTCCGAGCGCAATCACCAAGTCAACATCATGCGCCACATCTACCCTCAAGCCTCGAATGCCCTCATCTGCCCCCGCGGACCAGATAATAGCCAACAAATGCCAACTTTGCTAGAGAGCGTCGAGGATACAATTGACACGGATCGTATCAAACCCCTTGGACCTGATCGAAATCCTGCGCATGGCATGGTTCCGGCGCACTTGGGTTCTCCAGGAAGCCATTCTGGCGTCTAAGCCGTATCTGGTCCTGGGACGCGGTATAATACCGTTCGACACATTTGTCCGGGCCGGTCGAATAGCTGTGCAACGCGGACGGTTCAGTCTCCTTGCATGGCCAGCAATCTTAAATGTAAGACAGCTGGTGCGGAGTAAGCCTGCCACGACCTTGCTCGAGCTCTTAAATCGGACTCGCAGACTGGAAGCCACGAACTCTCGCGACAAGGTCTTCGCGCTGTTGGGCATGGCGTCGGACGGCGCTGAATATGCGTCCACCGTCGATTATTCGAAATCGACGGCGGAGATCTACGTGACCTTCGCGCTTGCGCACTGCGACAGGCACCGAGACCAGGATCTGTAGAGGTCGTGCGATGGTTCCCCGCCGCCTGACCATACCGAGGATCCGGGTTACTGACAGAGATTGCGGGCTCTGCCAACTTGGGGCCCGGACTGGAGGCGGAATGTGTATAAGTGCATGCTTCACGTTTTCAAAGACTTTGATTGGTCATTCGATCCTTGAAGGTATCAGGAGCCGCTAAGCCATCTAAGCGAAATCGCGAGTGGTTTGAAGTCCCATGTACATACAAGGGCAGATGCTGGGCGCCATAGACATCGTTGAAGCAGTCGATCGCGGGCCTGGTATGACGATGGCTGAAAGAGAAGACTGGAAGAGGGACGGTCTGGAGTGACTCGCAAAAGCATTGATAATATAAGGTGGCCGAGTTTCTAGCCAGCGGAGCAATTGGGACTATCTGGTGAATGAGGAAGGTGTGTCTTGGCGGCGTGTCATTACAACAATTGATGGGCTTCACGGCGTAGGATCATGTCAGGCGACGGTAGAAGATACATGTTCGGGAGACCGGTATGGACACCTCCACTAGTCGGCAAGTGTTCGTCGCTGAGAAAGACACATCAAGGGTAGTTCTTCCACATGCGAGTACTGCGCCTTGGATGTAGGGCTGGTCGAACATCTCGCCAATGACTCTTCACCGCCAATCCAACACCTGTACAGATTGGTGGCGTTTACCTTGGCAGTCTTGGTGCACGGACAGACCAGTGCGTGCTTCGTGCACCCTGGTGCCGATCGCCTTTTCAGGGCCTTTCAGGCTGCTTTACCGGGATCTGCGCCGCTCGCGGAGGCTGCGGGCATCTGTCTCGTTACGACCAGCCTGCATCCACAGAAGTATTCAACACAGAACGGAGCTCCGCAGGAGACAAATCAATGCTTAATTGAATGTTGCCACTCTTTTCTCAGCTCTTTCTCAAAGACAGCGGCAACTCAGTTCAGTTTCGTGCAGGATCGAAGGTGCGCAAGGGAATCCCCGTAATTTCTCCACTTCACACCATTTCGGGTTGCCGGTTGGGTCTTGTACCCGGTCGACCACAGCCCCAAGCTGCAGGCAGGATTTCGGCCCCCAAAACGCTCGGTCCGTAGCGCCGGCTCATTCGCATTTAGGGTCTTAGTTCCCTCGATGCTACTTCGCTGCTTCTTCCCAGCCATTTTTTTCCCCCCGTGCTCTAAACAGTCTGCCTTCGAGTTCTTCGATTTCAGGCACGATACCGGCAGCGAAGCCATGTCCGTGAACGCGAGCTTCTTCCTCAGCTCAGCGCAAGACCAATGCACCTACAACGGCTCCACCATCGACGCCACGAACCTCACGCTGAACGGCAACCTCTGCGCATACGTCGAAGGCGTCAGCCGGGTGTGGGCGTGCTCAGCGCCCGATAGGTCCGTCCCGCTCCAAGCAACGCACCCCACCAGCCTGACCCGACCGCCCACTCACAGCCGCGTCGCAGAGTATGCTGGACGTACGCGCAATCGTGCAAGGGCGGGGACGACACGACGCCCGACCGCACGCAGGTGGGCTGCAGCAAGGACGGCGTGCAGTGGTGCTGCACCAGGGAGTACGACGAGTGCACGCGCACCCCCGGCCAGACCAACGTCTGCTGGGGCTTGTGGAGGAACCCGGACTTCAACATGACCGCCAGCGAGGCCCTGCTGTACAACCAGGAGCACTACTCGGCGCTGCCGTCTACGACCTCTTCTTCTTCTTCTTCTTCGGCGGCGGCCGCGGCTTCGAGTACGACCAGCGCGAATACGGCGGCGTCGTCCAATGCCGCCGCGACGTCCGGTGTGGCATCAACAGGCGCGGCGGGTGATTCGGGGGCCGACGGGTCGCTTTCGTTGGGGGCGATTGCGGGAATCGCGGTGGGTAGTGTCGTGGGAGGTGTTGCATTGGTTGCGGCAGCAGGTTTCCTCTTCTGGCGGCGGCGGAAGCGGAATGCGGCGCCGCGCTGGGTGCATGAAGCAGATGCCAGGGAGCACGTTCCTCCCCAGGAGCTGCAAAATGAGAATCAGATCGTAGAAGTGGATGGCAGACCTATGCTGATATCAGGAGGGAGCCCGGCGCCGAAAGAGAGACCTCACGAATTACCAGATCAGCGGTACCAGTAAGGCGGGGAGAAAGCTGGTGTTCTTTGTAATTTTTTTTTTTCTTGGTTTCATCCGAAGGCGAATACTAATGTCGCTGTATATATACCCAATCTAGCCGACTCTGCATACAGCTTCAATCACTTCCCTGTTTTGATCTTGGAAAGGATCTCCAGAAGGGCTTCTTTATTCTCTTTACCGCTCTTGGCGAGCTCCGAAACCAAACCGGTCGTTTGACCTCCCGCGTGTGGCCGACTTTCCTTCCCCTCAATAACGGATGAGAAATAGTTCCGGAAAGTGGTTGGTGCGAAGTCCGGATAGAGCTCGCGCGCATCAAGATACCCGAGGTACTTTGCATACTCCGGCGTGTTGTCTTGCCGGATGAACTTGGTGAGTTCATATTCCTTGGCGTACAAGCTCAAGCTACGGACGGGATTCTGAGGATCCTCTTCCGCGGCCTTTCTGAGAATCTCGATGACAGCAAGCGTGTCCGAGAAGGGTTGCTTGAATATGGCCCGTTAGCAGCCCATGGCAAATGTCCAGCTTTGGACCAAGTCATTCAACAAGCAATCTGAGACTTACATATTTTCTCTCCAGCTTCTCACCGGATAACTCCTCTGCTATATTCCAGATCTCGTTCTCCGTGAGGACATCGCCCCATGTGAATACGTATTTATTCAGGGTGCGCTCATCGTCGATGATGCGGGCTACGAATCGGCCGATATCCCGTAGATCCGTGTGCAAGTTCGGAGCGTTGCCTTCACCGTGCATGGTATCATTGTTGAAAGCAAGTGCGTAGTCGATCTTTCCGGAGGGCAATCTGGGGAAAGCAAATTGGTACCACCAGCCGACGTCGATAATGGTGTATCCAAGGAACAACCTACGGACATGCTGGATGACTTCCTCTTTCTAAAGGCCGTTTTAATAATAAGAATGATTGACCTCTTCAGAAATCGATCGAGGCTCATGATGCAGAATGAGTGCGAGAAAGAGGCAAACGTACCAGATCTCGGAGCGCCATGACCCCCGGTGGCGTGACCGTGCCATAATTGCAGGGAACGAAGCGCTTCACTCCAGCCTCCTTTGCAGCGACTGCGAGATTCTTCTCCGCGTGCAGGCTGAACCCATCGATCGCGCTGACAACAACGTCGATCCCATTGAGAATGGGAACCAAATCTTCGACGGGATCGTTGGGGTCGGCAATGCGGAGGGTGACACCGCGTTCGGCAAGCTTCTTCGTGCCAGGCTTCTCAGCCGAGGCGGGCCGGACAAGTGCTTCCACCTCCTGCAATAGATGTTAGTATACGGGTAGTTTTGGGGGAGAAAATAGAAAAGATCGTACGAAGCGCGAAGGCCGTTCGAGAAGCCCCTCCAAAATGGAGCCACCGGTTTCGCCCGTGGCGCCGATGAGAAGTACCTTCTGCTTGCCCATGATGTTCCCTGGCTGTGATGCGCAATAGCTATCAGTAATCCACAGTTGCGACATCATTATATACATACATGCTTTGGTGGGTTCAATCAGTCGACGCAGTACATTGATTACCAAGCGAAGCGGGGTCAACGTAGAACGCGCATGACGGAGGGGGCCAGCGGGTAGTTGCTAGCTTTAGGGGCAAGAATCCTTCAAAATTGGAGGATCTGGCGGAAATCCACGATTATGATAGGTCTGAATGGGATCCATCGCGATGCAGAAAAGCAGTTTCGTGTAGGGTGGCGAGAAAACGCCGATTTGCTATCATTGGTCAGCAAAGACGGGTTGTTCAGCGGACAAAACGCGGACTCTAGCAAGAGTAATGAAACCTCTGCAAGATGTTAAAAGAAGCTGCTGCGTATCAGGCTTGAGCAGAATGAGCTTAAGGGCATCTTACATCGATACCGGTCATCGGCATTGCCTGTTAATTGTCGTGTAACACAAGCAAACTAACTGCACGCCGCTGTTGAACTGTAAAATTCCATCCTCTTTTTAGCAATAGCTTCTCCTCGTGAAAGCCACTCGGGTCCTGTTAGTTTTTGCAGTTTCCCGTCTTATTTGCAAGTTCTCAGCGGTAATGAACGTTCCCGAACGGGGAGACGAAGCCGCGACGTGAAAGCAGAGCCTCACGCAAGATCCACAGCAAGGAGCAGTTCTCCCACGGATAGCAACAAAACCATTCAACGTCTACCGCGACGGTTGCGATATCAGCCTTTCTAAATATCAAACAAGATGCCAAATGAAGGTACTTGATGGCGTTTAGCTGAAGTAAAGGGCTGCTCGAACATCGATGAAGACGAGGAAACATGGAAGATGAAGAAAGAACGCACCGCCAATTCTTCATTCTAAGGCTAGATTCTGTACGACCTGCAATAAAAAGGCGGCGTTCTAATCAATCTTGATCGCTGTAAAAGAGCACTCCAAGCTCTACAGCACAGGCGTAAGCGGGGTTGTGGTGGAACACAATTCTGCTGATACTCACAGCATTTACACTGTTACAAACGTACCTCATTCCGACACCATGCACCGGAGCTCTTTTGTTGTTGTTACAAAGAATAAAACAAAGGAAAAAAAGAGGCATGATGGGAATTCACCGCATAAAAGCGCAGAGGGCAAAAATGTCTGAACAACTACAGCCCTCAGACATGATCACATACTCTGATCGCCGTCCCTGCTGCTATCGCACCGCCCTTCCCTCCCCGGCAAACCAGGTAACTCGCGTTTCCGACCGTCAAGATGAGCTTAAACCCTAAACTTAACTTAAAAAAAAAATAACCAGCCCACCAATCCCCACGGCCCTCCTTCCCAAAACAGCTAGCTCCCGCGCTCCCAAAACACGTCCCGTCTCTCACCGATCTAATCTATTGCAGGCGTCCAGACCACCCCTACACCAAAAACATTGCTGCCCTTCCCCGCCCTCTCTCCCAGTTCCAGATTCCCGGATCATGTAATCGCGCCAGGGGGGAAAGCCGGCCGTTCAGGCGCGCCACCGCCGCTTGCGCAAGCGAGAAACACGCAAAAGGACTGAACGGAAGCGAGATTAGCCCCGTCTCGATCGGGAGAACGGCCGAAGGGGTGGGGGCGATGGGCGTGCGTTCGAGCGTCCATCCCAACTCGTCGTGTTATGGAAAAAGGGAGGCACTATAGAGGGCTTGGCGGTAGATATGCGGGTACGGGGTGTAGGCGTCAGCGATCGCAGGGGTTGCAGGTAAAAGAATAGGGGAGGCGGGCGAGTCACGGCGGCTGGAGTGCTGGCTAGTCGTTCTGTGGCAGGTGCAGTGGTCACGGTTGAGGAAGCAGGAGCAGTATCTCTTTTTTGTCATGAACGTTGACGTCAGGATCGTCAGGTATTTATTTTTTGTATCGAAAGAAAAGTTGAGCAGGGAGAGAGACAGTAGTGACTGTCGTGTAGATTTTCTCATCCCACCACCCTTGGACCTCCTCTAGGTATCAAAGTGTAGGTATATATACAAAATTGAAAGAAGTAGATGCAGAAAGGAAGAAAAGTAGATATCGACGCGCATCAGAACGCTGCTCGTGCCACACCCCCGCACTTCGTGTGCCATCGATTCTCACTTAATCCGAGAAGGTGAAGTGGTCACCCTTGCTAACACGGTTGGACGAAGTCAGCCAGCTCGGGGGCCAAGAGAAGAGGCCACCAAACGGCGAGGATGAAGAAGAGCTGTCCGAGCTGGACTCAGACGAGGAGCCAGCGCCGGTTCCCGAGAGGCCGCCGAGGCCACCGAGACCGCTGCTGCTGCCGCTGCCGGGAGTGAAGATCGGGGGGAAGCTGCCAGTGCCAGTGCTAGAGCCGGAGCCGGAGCCGGAGCCAGGCGTGAAGTTGGGCGGGAAGCTGCCGCTGCCGGAGCCGGACGAGCCAGAGCCAGAGCCGTTGCCGAAGGGCGAACCGCTGCCGAAGCCAGAGCCGCCAGAGCCGCCAGAGATGGGCGTGAAGATGCCGCCGATGCCAGAACCAGTGCCGGTACCCGAGCCAGAGCCAGAGCCAGCGCTGGGAGTCGTGGCGGTGCCGGACCCGCTGCCGGTCGAGCTACCACCGCTGGAGGAGGAGCCGCCGGTGGAGCTGTCGCTGCTGGAGGAGCCGCCGCCGGTGGACGAGCTGGAGCCGGAGCCACCGGCGCAGTTGTTGGCGACGGCGTTGGCGAAGAGGGCGTAGCTGTCGGCATTGTTGAGAGCCTGCGAGCCGGAGAGCTGGGTCGCGGCGCTGTAGCCGTAGCCGAGGTCGTCGGTGCCCTTGATCTCGGACAAGTGGGTGAACTCGTGGAGAGTGGTGGTGGCTTGGTCCTGGTCGTAGCAGGTGTCGGTGAGGGCGGGCAGGGCGCTGTAGTACAGGTCGCAGTTGACAACGAGTGATTGCGAGGGCATGGTGTAGGCAAGCACCTGGCTCTGGCAACCGCCAACGGCGAACTGCGAAGGCACGGAGTTCTCATCGCAGTAGTAGGTCGCGGCGCCAGAGGTGGTCGAGGCGCACTCCTCAGCAACAGCGGTGAGGACCTTCTTGACCTCAGCCGGGTCGGCGTTCTTGAAGAATTCGGTGAAAGCCGCGTTGTCAGCCGTGGCGGCGTCGGCAGCGGCGGATGCGAGCTTCTGGCAGTTCTGCATCGCAGTCTGGGTAGAGGTGCCCTTGTCGCCGGAGCAGTCGGTAAGAGTCGAGCGCTTCTTGATCTGCTCGATCTTGCCCAGGAAGCTGCGGCGGACCTTGGCGGCGTGGGCGCCCACAACATTGGCCTTAATACGGTTGCTCAGGTAGGGGACGGCGCCAACGATCTTCGTAGAGTTGCCCTCAGCGTAGGGGATAGCGCCCTGAGTCAGAATGTCAAAGTCACCACCGTTGCTAAGGTCGTGCATCTCGGCAACATCGAAGTTGGCTTCAATGCTCTGACCGGCAGGGATGTTGGTGAAGGAGTCATTGTCGAGATCCTTAATATTGGTGCGCTGACGGATACCATCAAAGGTGACACGGGAGTCGGCGCCATAGACCTCAGCCTTCTCGATAGGGGCACCGTCAAGGAACGAGTTGCGGATAAACAGGTTAAGATCCTTATCACCGTTGTTGGTGACAGTAGCTTTAACCTCACTGTTGCCAACCATCTCGAGCTTGACGTCCAAGGGAGTTGCACGCCTGTTAAGCTCGACGGCGGCGGAGGCGGCCACGGTGGCCAAAGTAGCGTGGACAGCAGCAGTAGAGAACTTCATGGTGAAGAGACTGTGTGGAAGGAAGGTCGAGAAGAAGGAGAGACAGGTAAAGGCAGCGTCAAGCCGAAGGAAGGATGAAGAGAAAGTCAGTCTGACCGAAAGGAGTGAGCGGCCTGCGCGAAAGAGGTGGTGAAGGTGATGATGGTGGCGGTGGTGGTGAGGATATGATAGGAGCACGGAACGACACGGTGCTTTATATCAGAAGAGACGACAGAACAATTTCCAGAGTCAGACCAGCTGGGCGGATAGCCGAGCCGGGCGTCTTTCGTCTAGGCAGGAAATGCGGGGACAATTTGGCCAGGTGCACATGTTAATCACGGGGATGCTGGTAGGGTCCGGGCCTTAATCTAGAGGCAACGGACCAACTGCAACGGGGACTGGCAGGTCGGACGGGCCAAGAGGCGAGTGGCCGAAAAGAAGAAACAGCGAGTCGTTTCGGCCGGTTCGGGTATAGAAGCCGCTCCGGATAGAACAGCGGAGGCGGCAGCCACTGAGGATCCGAGAGCCAGGTGGAATGTGCTGGCGAGAGGCATCTTGGCAGTGGCGGGCTCGCCGGACGCGCGAGTCGGGGCATTGCAGAATCGGCCCATGGACTCATGCTGAATCTCAGATGGGCCAATTGCTGGAGGAGGGCGCGGAAAGGCAGGGAGCAGCAGGCGGGTAGGCGGGTGAAACGACGAGGGCAGGATGAAGATGGGCACTGGGGCTGCTGTCAGAGGAAGGAGACAGTGCTTGAGAAACGTTTCGGGCGGATCCCTAAAGCTTGGCGGGCGGAGGGGCGTCCAGCGCACTCAAGCAGGAGAGAGTGGCATGGCAGCATGGGCGCTTGTGAAGTGCCAAGCACGGCGGGCAGGGAGCGGCGGTTGGGCGGCGGGTCGAATGAAGCTCGTCGGGACGGCAGCCGAACAGCCCTGCGCGCGTGGCTGCAGGACGGCGCGCACGATCTGCGCCAGGCCTCCAGGGCGTGCTGGGGCGTGCTGCTGCGTGCTGCTGCGTGCTGTCACCGGTGTCGGCCTCTCCGTCCGGCTGCTCGTCTCTTGAGGCAGATGCGAAGAGACCCGACGACTTGTTGTTAAACGTCGAAACTGCCGAAACCAAACGCCGTTTCCCGCCCGTAGTTCTGCTGCAACGGCGGGCACAGACAGGGCCTGTCATGGCTGGCTGGGGCGTGGGTGACTTGGAAGGCCAGTTATGCGCGCGGCTGGCCCTTTGGCCCAAGCAACTAGGGCCCGTCTTGGCCCGCGCCGCAAGGGCTGAATCGTGAAACCCGCAGCGCCTCACCATCGCCATCGCTAATCCCCCGCGCCTCATCACGCCCGTCCGAAGCGGCAGCATCACCGTCTCCCAGCGTTTCAGCCTGCCTGGCTCCAGCCGCCGCCACGCCCTTTGCAGCTGCCTGGCGCCACGCTCCCGAGGCTGCCCTGCGCCCGCTCCAAACTTTTCATGCGTTTCTGCTCCATGCGCCTGCGCTTGCGCCTGCACCTTGCTGTTTGCTCGCTCGGCAGCGGGGGCGATCTGCTGATGCGCGAGCGGGTTTCGTGATCGGGCCCAGCATCGCATTGAGAGTCGTAGGGTCGGCACGCGTAGCCGGTTGGCGGTGGTGGCGCGGACAACTGGTGGTCGACGTCCGGTTGGAGTAAGCATAATTATTTGACTTCGCCCATGACTCCCCGCTGCGACCTGCTTATTTCGACCGTACCTGCGTCAATCATCGCCCAGCCCGAGTTCTGCCTTGCATAGTTGCGCACATAAACACGCTCTCGAGGTCGGCTTGCTTCGGCTCTTATAAGCTACGTCATCGCCGATCGCAGCGCCAGTCCGCTCCCGCCTACTTGGACGTCTGCCTTCAGCAGCGAACTTCACAAACCTCCAAGCAATCCGCCCGCTCAACACCTACGAGCAAATAACCGCGTCGAGACGCAACCAACGCCCCATGAGCAGCAACCTATCCATCCGCACCCTCACCTGCGCCGCCCTCATCATCTTCCTCATCTACAACTTCTCCGCCACCCTCTCCACCTACATCTGCCTGCCCTCCGGCCTGACCTCCACGCCACCATTCTACACAGCAACCAACAACAACAACAACAACAACAACAACGACGACGACGGCGACGCTCACACCATGGCCAGCCCCTCCCACCTGCACATCAGCCTCGCCCAAAAATCCAAATCCCCGCCCACCGTCACCATCCGCGTCAAGAACACGCACCCCTCGACGCCGCTCTCCTTCGTGACCTGGAACACGCCGCTCGACCCGGCCGTCCTGCCGCTCGGCGCGCTCGTCGTCGCCGACGCCGCCACCGGCGAGCGCCTGAACAAGGACGCCATCAAGATCGCCCGCAAGACGCCGCCCGACCCGGACCAGTTCGTCACGCTGCGGCCCGGCGAGGAGCGCGCGCAGGACGTCGAGCTGAAGGGCCCGCTCGTGCCGCTCGACAAGGTGGCTGCGGCGGTGGGCGGCAAGGTGAAGGTGTCGTGCGAGGGCGCGTGGGGCGATGTGTGGGAGGGCGAGGTGGGCGCGAGCGAGTGGGAGGAGAGGAGCGGGAAGGGCGTTGGTGGCGAGTATCGGAGCGAGGCCGTGGAGGTGGAGTTGTGAATGGGTGGGGGCAGGCGTACTGTCTGTGGGCGCAGCTAGATGCAACAGTTACCCGTACGACCGATGATGATGATGAGGACGACGACGACGACGAAGACGACGACGGCAACATCAACAACAGACGCTGGACGTTCATGGGATTGGACGGGACTGGAGCGTGTAGGTAGACCGGGCCGCGCTCAGTCTGCGGCGCAAAATACGATTTACGATTTCACATGTACGAAGAAACATGCGTGCTGAGATGTGAGTGGTTTGCATTGACGAGTAGATGAGGGCGGGCGCGCATCCCTGGCGGACTTGATTCAGGTTAATGCGGTGCGCGACCAGCCACGTCGAGGGAGAAGCATAAAGTGTCGAAGGCGAAGACAGTCGCCACGAGTCGCTCGCAATCGATGACGCATAGGCATGCTTTCCGCCTGCGATGTGTTGCGTGGCTAGGGTGTCCTCGGCAGCTGGTGCAGAAATCTTGTGTCTTAACGCCCCTCTCGTGACAGCAGCAGCAGCCGCCCTCTTCGTCCCAAAACGCCGTGCGCAGGCCAGTCGCGGTTTTGCCGCATTGGATGATGTTCCTGGTGTGGAGCTACTTTTCCTGGCTTTTTTAGCTCCAACGGCGCTAGTCGCAACAGGAAGGAGCCCAATCCGGGGTCTTCCGCCCAATCACCGAACCAAACTCTCACAACAAAACACAACAGATATCCGATGGACATGCGACCGAAGCCGCGAGCGTTCCGACGATCAGTCCACGGAACGACCAGGAGTTCCGGCTCAGCGGGTTGAGGGGGGCTGCGGCCCAGATCGTCGACACGGATCGCGCCATGCGTTTCAGAAGGACTGGGGCGGAGCCTGATCATATCATCGATGGGCCGGGAAGGAAGCACTGCTTTGAAACAGCCTGACATACGAGGCAGACCCACGAGCGGCTGCCTGCGCCTTTCCCGTTGCGCCGGTCGTCGGTGACGCCGTTCCAACCACACTGTGCGCAAGCCCTTTGCCGGGACTGGGCGATCGGCTGGTGCTGTGAGCTTAAGATACGGTGGGGCTATAGACCGCTGTGAAAGTGTGGAAGACGGCTTTGAGTGGCTCGCCGGGTGTCGTGGCGGCGGTTGCTGTTCCTGCGTGTCCGCAGATCGCCAGAGACGGCAGAACAAACCACAACCACCAAGACATTATACGGATGACGGGTTCGCCGAAGAAAGGGATTGCGGTTGTCGCATTGTCGTGTCTGTCTGAGATAGCGAGACCATTGCACACAGACGCGGTCTCCACCAGGAACGGGTTGCATTCGGGCTGTGTGACCTTCGAGCATGCCTACATGGCGCTCTATTCCGCCATCCGCATGGACCGACCAACACAGGACTTGAGACAGCCAAAACTTTGCCCAGCCAGCGCAAACACTAAAATTCTTTCCAGCAGGTGCTAACACCACGCCACCTCCGACCCAAATTTTCGCGAAAGTATCTCTCCATCATCCTATTACCCAACCAAAACGCCTCTCCCGCTTCTGCACGGCTTATTGGCACCCATCGATGACTCGCATACACCGCCCGGAGCCGCTTTCCATCCCTGCATGCCTGAGGCGCAATGTCGTCCCCAACCTTCTCTTCACTCTCCTCATTTCCTCCTCGCACTATGCCAGAGAGGGTGGCATGTCCGGAAGGGGCGTTCTTGGCGGACTGAAGCTTATGCAGAACGAAGGATCTGGGCATCCAGAGCGGATGTGACGTTGATGAGTGGCAATCTCCGAAGTGGGACGCCTGGTTAGCAATTCTTTGTGGAAGCAATTTCTGACATGCTACGGCTGCTGTTCAAGGGGTGAAGACCTCTGGCTTAGAGGCCGGCACTGATCTCGCGGTCAGCGGACAGTCAGCGAACGGATCAGAGGGCTCTTCATACCAATGTATGCAAGCCAGGCCCCAATGCCCAACCATTCTACGGGAATTTGAGAACAGCCGTTTCGTGACCGGAACCCACGAGGCCACATGGTGAGCACAGATCAACAGCGAAAAACTTGACCTTACTACCGTACAGTTGAAGCAGTCATCCAGACATGAATATTCGAAGATTTGGGACGTTAGTGTCCTGGTTACAGTTTCGCCCACACATTATCGTCCACTGAGCTAGTGTTACAGCATTTCCTCACGCCGTTCAATGTTTAGATTGTTCAAGATTTCGGCTAGTTGATCTGGCTTCTGCTGAGCCATATGGGGAATGCTATTGAAGGCATTCCGAACAACACATATTCCACTAACACCTTGCAGATCTCTTCGTCAACCGATAGATGACGTCTGCGTTCTATCAAGGTCAAGGTCAAGGTCCTCCAGTCTCGAGATCCGCATAGCTGTGAATGCATCGGTCTTGACAATTGGGGAGATCAAATACTGCGGTACATAATGCCCCTGCCTCCCTTTTCTTCCTTCACACGTATAGCAACGCCCGTGTATATCTGTCGCCTCTTTTGAAGTGGTACGTATGTCCTAGAAAGAGACAGGCAAATGAATCAACACATATATCGTCAAAGCTCGCCAACCGGACAGTTTTTGTATCGAGAGATCGAATCTGGTATGCTCCAGCAACCTTCAGAAACTTCAAAGCCGGGGTACAGTTCGTCAGGGATGATTCACAGTCGATTTTCACACCTTCAGTCTCCTGTGCAAGATCGCTCATGCCGGTGTTGCACTTGCGGAAAAAAGCTTCGTCGAATTCTTCATCACCAAAAATTCAAACCCGGTATTCTGAAGCAGGAATCTTCTCGGCGCCCGTGAGAAGCCCAACTAGAGGAGATCGTCAACAATCAATATGTTGCTGCTTTCCAGCGATAGCGCAGCAATACTACCGAGTTCTGGAGGATATTCAACCACGAATACTGGACCCCTCTGACTTATGCCAAATATCTTTGACATAAAGTCTTTGTAACCGCAAAGTGGGGCCCAAGACCAGGTTGGCACTTTGCTGAGACGCTCTTTTAGAAGGCTCTCTGTTCTTTGGTGGAATCTGATCCAAGAAACGGAAGCTAACAAATCCGAAGACCATACACCGTGAATGTAGACGTCATGCCTCGTCTTCTGCATCCCTTTCGCCAGCCCTTCGATAGCAATGAAGCGGTCGCTTTCGTACGTGAGATCCCGTTGCGTGTAAGTGAGAACATTCGTCAACCAAGCTCGGTTTGATGTCTCCGCTGTCCAGGTGATGCTCTCACGCTCACTCCGCAAGTTGTCACTCCCACTCATACCAGTGCCTGCACAACTCCAATGCAGTTCATGAGCACCAAAGTGAACAGTCCTGCGTGCTAAATGCTTTTCCTGGAAAGCCCAAGCTCTTTGCCTCACAGACATGCTACCCCAGGTAAGTATCTCGCTTTTAAAACCATACACCTGTGTATCTAAAAGCCCTCGCTAGTAATTGTGTCTTGATTACAATTGTGATGGACTAAATGTGCTCATCGGTGCCGTCCTAGATGCAGAGAATATAACGCTGGCTAGGGACCTCACAAGTAGCGTCGTCGATTTGAGTCTTAGAGTTGAAGGGAGCTAAATACTAACCGAAAATAGTGAAAGATTCACCTGTCATTGTATGGGTCCGATTAATTTTCAGCAAAGTTATAGCTTGCAATACCTATGTTTTAGCACGTGGGAATCAACAAAGTATTCCGATCCAGACTTTGGAGCAGAGGGTGGAGATAGTATACTCAACAAAACATAATATAAGGCATAATCAAGGTAAAAGCACCTTTGCTGTCCGCCAATGAAACTGCTCAAACGCCTGTCAATCCTTTCCAACAAGTTTCCCACCACGCTATCTATGCATCACTGGATGTACCGCCCATTCTATGAAATCGAATGCCTGAGAAGTGTAAAGAGAGATTCATCAACGCCTTCCAAATCATAACAGTATCTTTTACAGTTGGACTTCCGGTATCCTTGCCCTAAATAGGATCTCTGCTTCCGGATCCGGGATGTGCTCAGACTCGATCACGCTTTGCGGCTGCTTTCCCATAAACTTCCAATCGAAGTTCAGTAGCAGGTGGATAATCGCAATTTTGATCTGAGTGTTGGCGAAAAAGCGGCCAGGGCAAGCTTGCCTGCCATAGCCGAAGCCCATGTGGTCGGCGGAGGTGCTGATGAATTGCCACTTGCTGCCACTACCCGGTTGTTGGCGGAGCTTGAAGAAACGATCGCCCACAAACTGTTCAGCATCGGGGCCCCAACGATCGGTCGACTTCATGGAGAGGGTGGGGATCCCGAGTACGGCGCCCTTCGGTAGATGTGTTCCATCGGAGAGTGTCATCTGTTCCTCAACGCGACGGTTCATCGAAACTATTCCCTCGTGTCAGCAAGCTCAACCGACGAAAAAGGCAACAGAGCACCACTTACGAGCTCCGACCGTATGCAACCTCTGACTCTCCTTCATGCAGCTATCCAGAAGCTTCATCTTGTATAGCGTATTCTTCTGCCACCCGCCATCCTCCTTCAATACGGCGACCACCTCCTCCCTCACGCGTTCCACCCACTCCGGATTCTCAGCAAGGTCGTACAGCAGCGCCATGAGCGTCACGCTCGTCGTATGGATCGCCGCAACGCTCAGCATCATCTGCTCCTGCACGATATCGTACTCCCTATCGCCGGCCACATCATCGAACCACCCGATGGCATCGTTGCTCTTCACCGGCGCGCCCGCCACCTCGGCCTCGAAACGCGCCTTGCGACGCGCCGCCACCTCCGCGCCGACGATCCGGCGCGCGGCCCTGACCTCGTCGCGCACGACGCGCATCTCGGGCAGGAAGCGGTGGGCGAAGGGGCGCAGCACGGGCGGCCACATGCGCAGCGCGCGCACCGCGAAGAACGAGTCGATCGTGTACTTGATGGACACGTCCAGCCACTCCTCGTTGCGGCACAGCGCCTCGCCCAGGAACGCGCGGCCCGACAGCCGCGCCGTGAGCTGCGGCGCCACCGGGAAGAACCTGATCGGCGCCCAGTCGCGCGTGGCCGGCAGCAGCTTCGCCGTCGCGAGCTTCATCTCCGACGAGAGGAGCGGCGTCATCCCGTCGAGGGCGAGCGTGAGGTTCTTGCGGACCACTTCTTGGAGGATGTCGTTGCCGGTGCCGATGGGGTTGAAGATCTCGAGGCCTGGGTACGACGGGAAGAAGTTGTGGTCGATCACGCCGGTGAAGGAGAGGCGTGAGTCGTTACGGATTTCCTCGGCGAAGGAGGGAGGGAGGATTATAAGGGGTCCATTGGCACCGTTGACTTGGAAGATGCGGTCTTGGAACTGTTTTGGGGTGTTGGCTGGTGGGTTGTTTGGAAGTGTTGTGTGGGAGGACGTACCTGTGCCATTCCTTGCTTGATCACTTGGTTGGCGTACCGCACGAACCTCTCTTTCGTCTTCATATTCAGGAAATCCCAGGGCACTTGCCCCACAATGGGGATATTAGGGTATGGTCTGTCTTCATAGATGAAGGAGTAGATAAGAGCAGCAGACAAGACGATTAGGACAAGGAAGAGCCATGCGGCCCAGTCAAGTTTAAGTGCTAGTATATAGAGTATCATGTTGGAAATCTGTTGGTGACTGAGTGATTATCTGGGATGATTGTACTCACGCAGGAACTGTGCTGCATTGTTTTATAGAGATTTCCCTCTGCAACACAATGGACGCCGGTCTGCCTGATTGAGGCTCCTCTCGAGCCAGGAACAGGCAACATGTTGGGTTCGGCCCTCCCATGGCTCACATGTGGTGCTGCGCCTTGTCCAGATTCACGATGTCTGCTGGTATGTTGGTGCGCCACATCGGCTTATATCGGCATGACGTCCCGGAGGACTCTCCCGAAGGCGCTGCCTAACGGCTCATTATTCAGGACGATCCTGCGGCCGGGTAGCTCGTCGCCTACGTACTTAGAGTTCCCATTTTGTTTTCTCTAATCTGTGATTTTTCAATCCAGCGTGGAATTGCTGTAGAGATTCCCTGGAGTCGGTAGTGCAACGACGAAGATTTAGGTGACACATATCCCAAACAGGAAAAATTTACTGGCCATGCGCCACAGCAATGTCGATCCTTGAGGATGAGACAGATACCATAATTATCCCGTGGGCGCCTATAATGTTGGCCAGTTGTGGCGGTGATGGCCATTCGACCAATGAGCTTCGGCTTTGTGGACGCACAAGACAAAATGGCCCCCAAACGGTCGCTAACCACCCCGGTATGGCCTCGCTCGTATTAGGTACAATTAGTCCCCTTTAGTCCGGAGGATTATCTCAGCGGGAGTGGCCGTCCTGAAGCCAGCCTTGCGAGGAGAGAATGGACGTCATGATCTGCACGTCAAGTGTCCCGAAATCTGACAGTCCTTTTTCCGGATCGGGAAAGCGAAGACAGCCACCTCGCTTGTGGGCTGACTTCAGCCTCCTCCTTTGGCCGTATTGGTACAGTCATACTGGACACCTGCCCTCTACATACGGTCGGTCAGCCCATCTGGCCGCCCTGATGTGCAGCCACGTGGACGGAGGTTGGTCCGGTATCATTATGGAGGGTAGTGAGTCAATAAAGTGCAGCCATTTTCAGTTCTCCGAGTTACAAATCATAGGTCTCTGAAGTTCAGCTATGCAAAGCCACCGCATCCGCCAACTTGACTAACCAAGCCTTTGTTAAAAATGTCGAAGGCGCATTCAACGTGGCACATGTATTGGCAGCATGCAGCCCAACCGTAAATATTCATAAAGATTTTTTTTTTTGGCAGTATATTATTGCCAGCCCCAAGACCCTTGCGGTAAGATATGATATCTGGCTCGCATTGACAGTCCTCACACCGTGTCTTGAATTATGCTACTTGCGGATGCCTCGAGGTGAAGGCCGGAACCGGCAACTTAGGCGCTCTCGGAACCGGAAACATGTTCTGTCCCGGCCGCAACGGTGGTTATGGGAGTCAGTTTTCCAACATTGATATCCTTACCATCCGGTGAAGCTCTTCTAGTAGCGACGAACCACACGTTCGATTTGCAATATACTAGAGTAATGTGACAGTATTACTTAATTTCTTAAACCACAGCGTAAGGAACAGGGCGAATTTTGCGGCTCTACAGCCATTATTATTACTTTTTATTTGGTTCTTTCTAAGTAGAGCCCAAAACTCCGCAGAGAATGCCCCTGGTCGTCATGTGTCTACCATGAACGCCTCAACACGGTACGTAAGCGCTAACCCTGCGGAAACGAGTAAACCGGATATATCAGACCATTTCTTTTACCTCTTGTTTGACTTCTGACATGTTTAAGCTCTCATTATCATCATCAAAAGACGACTTGCGCTCTGGTGTTCCGCCCCATGAAAAGTTTCGCACATTTTTCTCGTCGAGCTCTGACCTTGAAAAGCGACCCGACGTGACAATTGTCTGCTTGCTTTCCATGAATCTCCCGTTATTATGGAAAGGCAAATCTCCTGATGGGGCTAGTATCTCTGTTTGGTCGTCCTCAATTGTTGGGATACACATGCGTTTATAGACGAAATCCAGCACGGGCACAGAAAGGCCATGTACAACAATCGAGAATAGAACAAGCCAGTACACCGCTATACTCGTTAGCAGTTAACTTATTATTTAAATTAATATCTGAACTTACTAGGAGCAAGTGCGGCGATTAGGTTGAACTCCTCTTCGTCACCTTCGCCAAGCTCGGGAAAGAGGTGACGGGTGTGCTCTGCGAAGAATATTGCTCCAATACCTGCAGGATGATCATTTAGTAAGTCACTAGTGTGTAGAATTATACTTGTACTCACCTATGGGGCCGAAGTAGCCCATGAACAATGCTTCTCGAGCATTCGAGCACACTTTTGGAAGGAGCTTATAAGAAAGCATAGTAGCCGGGATCCTGCGAAAGACCAGAACGAGAACCCCTAGCGCAAGGAGCCGAGGATACGTGATCCCCGACACATCGGGCGAGTTAAACTCGTCCCAAGGCAAGACGGAGCCAATGTACAAAAATGCACCAAAGTTGAGAAGCGAGCAGATGGTAGGATTGACTTTGTCGCCCACGCTTTCCGACTCCTTGAGGAAGATTCCATTCCAGTTGAAAGCGTTGCCCGCGGCGAAGCAGGCGAGAAGGTCTTCCGTGCCGATGGCGCCAGCCGTGCCTAGGATGAAGAGCTGGTGACAGTTAGTCTAGTGACTCAGGCGTGCGTGTGTGCCACTTACTCCAATGACAGTGGGAAAGAGAAGCAAGTGTTGAGTATCAATCCATCTCCTAGGTGGGATAAGCTTTTGACCGCTATAGACAGATTAAGTACTTCACATACCTCCGGAGAACGAACTTAAGCGCCAGACAGCTCGCATACCCGACGACCACTCCATAAACGATGGCCAGCAGGACCGTGTAGAGCCACGTTTCAAGCAGCCACATTTTGAGCGCCACACCCACTCCACCTCCTATTCTCCCAACTTCCTCTGCTCTCTCAACGAGCTCTGTTCCCTCTCCTGCGGCTGCGTTTGCTTCGCCATTCCCCGGAGCAGCCGCATGGCGAATGAGAAAAGTAGCCAGCATGAGGGAGGGGAACGCAAAGCTATCGTTCGCGCCGGCCTCGGAGGAAATGATCTCTCTGAGATGTCGGGGGACGTATTTCTCAGCGAAGGGCCCTTTGGCGATGGACTGAGAGAGGACGGGGTCGGTGCATGCGACGCACGATCCGATGACCATGGCTGCTAGCTGGAGTGTTATTAGCATAGCCACCCACTAAACGTCGCGATTGACCAAGCCTACCCAAGTCAAATTGGGAATAGTAACGTAGATACATGTCGAGGTGGAGAGCCACATGATTGTCATGACTGGCAGCATGCCAATCACTTTCTCCTTCCACCGAATGAGCTGATATTTCGCGGGGAGCTGAGCGCCTGCGATCACAACGTTCACTCCGATGACGACTCTGGACAGGTTCTGTTGATTCGTTGGATTAGCTCACGTGCATGCTTTCAAGGGACGATGTTCTCACGAGAGTGATTTCATTTTGCTGGTCGGGCTCGGCGGACCCCCATTTTGTCGAGTCTATGAACTTCGCCGCAACTGGACCAAGTATGATACCGATCACAGTGGCAGGGACTAAGCTACACATTAGTTGATTCGGAGCAGCAGCGAGAAGGGATACTCACGAGCCTCGCCGATATACCAGGAGTTTTTGATTTTGGACGATATGACACCAAAAAGTATCAAGAAACCACCTATGATGGTCAGTATGGGGGCAATATGTAGTATACATCTTGACGAGTGAAGAACAGACCGATTACTGAAAGAACGATGTTCAACTCACTCAGCTCGAGCTGAGGCATGGTGCCAAGCGCCAAGATAACAGTATTTGAAAAGAATGGATGGGTTGGTCCTAAAACCAACGGAGAACTCGCCTGCGAGAAGAAGAAAACGAAAAGAAACACGAGAGAGCGAAATCGGCCAAGGACAAAATGTATTAAAAGAAGACGTCCAAGAAGTGAAGTTCGACTCTACGCCAACGATCCGAAGTTGGAAGAAAAGATATGTGAGTGTCGGGAAGAGGCCATTTGGAAGGCTGGGAGTAGGTATGACAAACCTTACTGCAGTCAGTGCTTATGGTGGTGCATTATCACTCAAACTAAGACCAGACTTGACCCGTAAAAATCAGACCATGCTCCTTCAGGCGTGGGGTTGCCCTGGACTTGGCGTCGGAAACGCGTGCTGCCGAAGTGGTGCATCAAAATGGGCCAAATACCTTATCATCAGGACGATCATTGGTAGATGGCTGCACACAAAACTACTTTTTGTGGATCCAGAACTCAAATCCGGTATGGACGATGTAGATTAAGCTTCCAAGCTTTAGCCAAGCCTCGGGACAGCCAACGCTCTGTTTTCATGCTTCGCCTTACCGTCTCTTTCCGTAGAACCTTCACGACGTCAAATATTCTCCATTACTTCCTCGTCGTCTTGATTTTTGTTTCTTGGCGAAAGCAAGTTGAGCGCTCTCTGTCCTCCGGCTTTAGGCGGAGATGTATGTTGATATCCTTTGCGTCATGGTCTGCTCAGCCCCTCCCCGGTCCACAGAAAGGCCAGACTAGACGCGCTCAGCCTTCTCACCGTCAGCAAGGCCACCCGCTCCTGCACCCCGTAGCGTCTCGACCGTCGGCCCGTAAGGCCGTACGATGAAGCGATCGTCGTGATTCTTGGCATGGTGTTGCAGTCGCCAACTCCACCTGAGGCCTAGTGCGAAACCCAGCCTGTCGACAGATTTGGACGTCGCACGTCATTTTCGCACCGCGCCACACTCGCCCACAAATTCCTTCGTGGCAAGGTCCCTTGCAGGCAGCGTGCCCCCAAGTGATCTTCTTGTCGATCTACCTCTTACCTCAACGAAGCTTGTCAGGCCAAGGCTTGGCCTCGCCTTGTCTCCAGGCCTCGCTGATCAACTTAAATCGCCTATCATCTCCGTTCTCCATCCCATGCGATCGTTCAACTGGCGTCGGTTTGATAGTAAGCGTAGGTTATTCATAGAAGCCACGGCACCGAACGCGAAACCTCAACGGTAACCAACCCAAGCAACGGTCGACGTAGATGCTCGTATTGGAAAGCCAACTTGCACAAAGCTTTCTTCGCAAAATAACACGAGTAGGACTCGTAACACATTGCTCTTATCGCGAAGGCGAGGCATGCGGATCCGTCCCGGCTCTCTCCGCGGTACGCCAACCTGAAACGGGCGCTGCAACGGAACGCAGTATGGCAAAATTGAGATTGGCGGTGCTTGCGCGCCTTTCACATGCAGCTACCTGCCATGCTGGCGAAAATTCGAGTCAGTTGAACGCAAACCTTCACGATAGGAGTGCTGGCATGTCTATGGAATGAGTCGGACGATCAGGTCTGCATCGAGACCAAATACGCATATCGAATGTGCATGATAACTTCGGTTTTCGTTCGGATCAATGCTTGAGTCCAACCCGGTAGCCTGCGCGCGCCAGGCATGGTGAGCCGGAAGTATGGCCATCCGATGGCCAGTACTTCTCCAGCCTTGCGCGGTCGTGACGGAATCGTTGCCGTCAGCTGTTGAAATCAGAATATTGCCTGACGCGTGACGCTTAGCACCGAAGGCAAGCAGGAGTTGCATAAGCAGTCTTCAGGGACGATAATGCTACAATTTATTGAACTTTACGTCTAAACGTTGCTTTAACACCATAGTCATACGCAAGTGTGGTGACTTCTGACACCTACGTGAATGGAGAGGTAATCACCAGACCTCACGGCGCTCCATCAAAAGCTCTAGAGTCCATAAACGACAGTAATCTGCCAACTCCATTGAGCAGCTAGGGTATCTAATTTAAAAAAAAAAAAAAAGAAAAACAAGCGTTGAATTTTCACATCCTCTGTACCTCCGCAATCGCATCCATCCACTCCCTCCTCTCGGCCTCCGACCCAGCTGCCAGCAAATGCACCCCCTCCCCCGCCTGCACGAAAAACGGCCACAACTCCTGGCCCCTGGGCAACTCGTCCAAAACGGACGCCTTACACGGCTTCCTGGGCGCGCCCGAAATCGAGCACTGAACCTGCGCCGCGGGCATCAGCTCGCTCAACCACCACCAAGTCCCGCTGGCGCCGGTGCCCTTCGCGCCCTTCCGATACCACCCACCACCGCCACCACTGCCACTGCCACCGCCACCGCCACCGCTGCCAGCAACCCCATCCCCATCCCTCTCCCACCGCCCAAACACCAGATAATTGTCCAGCACCACGCAGCGGCACGCCTTCCACGCCCCCTTCCCGCCCACCCTGCACGCCAACCCGCCCATCCGCACCAGCCTCCGCCCCTCCTGCATCAGCTCCATCTGCCCCGCGCATGCTGGCTTCAGCGCGCCGATGCGCCGGTCCAGCTCCTCCAGATCCGCGGCGTGCTGGGCGGCGCGCAGGGCGGCGTCGCAGGCGCTCCGCACGGCCGCGAGGTGCTCCGCGAAAGCCGTGACGTCGGCGTTGGTGGATGGCGACGATGAAGAAGAAGAAGCGATGCGCGCCCACGTGTCGACGTAGGCGGCGAAGCGCTGCAGCGGCTGGCGCAGGAGGGAGGTCAGGTCGTGGGTGCGGGCGAAGGTGGCGGTCAGGCTGGCGAAGGCCGGGTCGGCGTCGGCGCGGGCGCGGAGGGCGGACGCGGTGGAGGGGTAGGCCTCGAAGTAGCGCTGGTAGGCGGGCAGGGCGGCTTTGGACCAGCGGCGGAAGTGGCGGAGGAGGGTGGCGGCCGTGGGCGGGTTGGGGGCGTCTTTGAAGGGCGTGAGGAGGTGGGTGGTACTGGCGGTGCGGATCTGGTGGGTTTGGTGCAGTGCGGTGAGGGTCGGCCAGAGGTCGGGCCAGCGACGGGAGATGGGCTCTTCGATGAAGGTGTGGAGTATGGTGAGTTTGGAGAGGTAGGAGGTTTCGGACGTGGTGAGGTGGCGCTGGATGGGGAGGAGGGCCGGGTCGGTGGGCGTCGGCTTGGTGTCGCTGGACGAGGAGCTGGTGCGCTCAACTAAGGTGTCGCAGTCGTTGTCGTCGTCCTCGGAGGGTTCGGAGGCCGAGTCGATGGTATCCGGAAGGGAGAGACTAGAGTTCGTGGCCGGGTTGGAGCCCGTAGAGAAGATTGAGGGCGTTAGCGTAGTGGCTGTTGACGTGCGCGATATTGCGTCCCAGTTGTCCTTGCCCGTGAGAGATGCTCCGGCGGTTGAACTTGAAGATAATGTAGACATGGAAGTTGAAGGCATGAGAATGTGTCGGCCCGAGGGCAATGGCTTTCGTTGCACCCTGGGAGGATTGGGGCGTGGAGATTCAACGGCAGAAGGAGTTGCGATTCCATTCCTAACTTCTTTCTCGACAACCAGGTCTGGAATTCCAGTCGAACTGCCACCCTCGCTCATTTTTCTTTCACTATTGCCTGAGCCGTCAATCGACCTTTCTCCTACACTTGGCTTCCTCTCTGGGGACTCAGAGCTGTTGATCAAGATTGCGTCATCGCTGTTTTCTCTACCGGTCGGGGTCGAGTTTCTTCTGGCAGGATCCTTCTCCGTAGAAATCGATACTTTATCCGAAGTGTCTAGATCCGCTTCTTCATCAATGTCACTTGCTGAATTTTCTGCTGACTTGGGGGTACCATGGATATCAAGCTTTTCAATATCAGGAGCAGTCTCCGCAGTAGGCTCGGAAATAGACCTCCCGGTGCCGGGGCGGTTTTGCGCAGCAGCCAAGGCCCTCCTATACGCCCTCGAATTGACAATAGTATCATCAAACTCAAACTCGGTCTGATCGATTGTCGAGGCAATGGTGGACGCGCGGTCAATGACGCTATCTCGCTCGGTCGAGAAGACGGACGAGACACGTATGCGGGGGTGCGTTTCACGCAGCGACCGCGACCGCTGTGCGACCTTGGAGATCATGGCGTTGTTGTCGCGCATCAGCTGCTTGAGCTCGGACAGCGACTCTAGCTGCAGCATCTGAATGAGCAGGTTGAGAGCCATCTGCTGACCGCGTAGCTGTGACAGCAGGTCGCGCATCGTGTCCTCGCGCCAGATGAAGCGGCACCGCACCTTCCACGTCATGGCGTCGGCATCGCGCGCAGAAGCTTGCAAGCGTTGTATCTCTTCTTCGAGGCATGCGTAGACTACCGTGCAGCCTGTCAGGGCGGTGTCGAAGGTCTCGCGCAGCTCAGGTCGGCTGTCGAAGTGCGATTCGAGGTGGGCGGCATCGCGGAGGAGGAGGCTTTGGATCTGGGACAGGGAGGCGCTGATGGAGGAGGATTCGGCGCAGATAGCGGTTATGATGTTGCCTGCGTTGGTGTATTTGTCGCGGAGGTTGCTGAGCGACTTGGCGGTGGTGAGCACGCAAGTCGTGATGTTAACCTGCGGAGTGGAGATGGCGTCAGTCGTCGGAGCTCAAGCGCTCTTCCCCTCTCGGCCCGTGTACGCGGGACGACGCGGCAGACACAGACGCTACTCACCACGCTGTATGTTATTGTGATCGGATCCGGCATTCTGGAGGAGTTCGTCTTGGAAAGGAATGGGCGGGAGATGGCTCTTTTGAGGATTCGGGAGGACCATTTCGTTGAAACATCAGCCGCCGGAAGGTGTTTCGTGGGGGCCGCAGTGAAACGCCGCTGTCCCGCCTGTCCTTGCCGCTGATGCCTGTTCGGAACCGCTGTATTGAGCCACTCCCAACACCGTTCTCGTGTTGGTATTCCCACGGCGCGCAGAGCGAGCCCGCATAGGGAATCATGTAAACATTAATGTGCTGCGAAAGCGTGTAAGCTCGTACATGTACATGTCTACAGTCAGACGTCTGCTCCACTCCCCGTTGCACCACAATTTGTCATAGTACTTACTCTCTTCGCAGTCCCCGTTCCTTCATTGTATGCGACGATGAACATCGGCTTCAGGGGATGAGGTTCACAAGCTCAAGCTTCATTGGTGGAGAGAGCTTTTCGAATTGGCGAATCGCAGCCGAGTGGAGGCTTCGGCCGGGGGGCGGTGTTGCCTGCGTTTACGGTCCCGCTCATTCCAGCGTCATTGAATTACTCTCAAACCCTGCAACTTTTCCACTCATCTGTTCTTTCTTTCCCTGATAGTGGATCTAAAGCAGCGCGAAGGCTATTTTATTTATTCGACCTTGCCTAATCACTATATCCGCTTGGTCCGCCTTCTGCCATCAGCTCATGCGGACGGCTCTATCTGCTGTCAGATCTCACAATACCATGAGAGGAACTGTCCGCCATATGACGCGTTATCTTACATCTGAGGAGATATTGAGGATGGCCTTAAGTTCATTCATATCAATGATAACTCATTCATGATCCTCAAGGGTGGATTAGCGACGAAGGATCAAGCACACTCGAGATATCTCCGTTTCGGACGTTTGCTGCAACGTGTTTTAAGGCTACATTGGACAGGCCCGGGAGCAGGAGTACATGGTGAACAACTGAGCGCTATATGCACATCCAAAGCTAGGTCGTTGGGGGAGTACTGGCTTCTGAACAAAGGGCATCATCTACTATAGTAAATGATGGTGTGCTGTTGGTGAATTGGGGCCTGACCGCATCAGAGAGCGTATCAACATCCACCATCAAATGTGCTCGCGCAATCTATACCTGCTATTCGCATCGGCGCAAACAAACACTTGCGCGGCATTATGACAAATCCTTTTGCTCTGTCGAATACGAGAACTTTACTATTGAATTCTCAAGTACTGGTGCAGCCTCCGGCGAGCTTTCTATTGCCTACTCTTCCCCGACAAATCTAGCCAACCCGATTCGGGCTGTGATGCTCAACTTTGCTGATTACCCTACTCTCTTGGGTACGGCGGGGCTTCCGAACTGAGCTGGAAGTTGGAGATCTGATATGCGGTTGCTTTAGCATCAGCCCGATGCACGCAATGGTTGTACGAGAGACGCCGCCTGGATTGCAGTTCGTTGGAACAGCTACGACCTCAGCTTCACTCACTCATGAGGGAAAGAAACGTAGCGGTGGAAGATTATGCGGGGTTTGAGGAGATCCGGATACCAGACGTCACAATCTCCTTCGATCCTGTCTCCTTCCTAACATTCGTTCTCTTGCCATTTCCATGAACGAAAGCCCATAATTATGACCATATGCGCGTTACCTACTTATGTGTTGGATATTCGCTCCTGCCATCCCCAGTGTCTATATAATTGCTCGTGCGCCTTTAGATGTGGCTACGTTAAATGCTCCTCCGAGGTCTTCAAGATACCCAACAACCTCTCTTATTCCGCCCTTTCTGTGAAGCGATCACCACCTAGAGATATATCAGCACGGAAACCACGTCCACCGTGAGAACAGACACACCGAAAACGCACACATAGCAAACACCATCCCAGTAATCGAGATAGCCGGCTAGCTCTCCCGATGCGACAAAGCCACTCCACACATCCTCCTCACACACTACTTTACCCGCTCCTCCGCCCCCTTCGCCGCACGCTCGCGATCCAGGCCTAGCGTTGGCAGTTTCGGATCGTACACGAGCAACAATATGCGGCACACGTCCGAGTACAGCTGCGCGCCGACTGCGCATCCGAAAAACCAGCACCATCCACCCTCACACATCCCATAAGACACGGAGAGACCTACTATGGCAATCATTCGCAAACCATACCCGCGGAAACGAGCCCCACCCCTCCCGCTCGAACAGCACCGGCGCGAAGCTCCCCCGCCTCCCGCGCTCCCACGCCTCCAGCTCGCCGCGCAGCCGCATCCACGTCTCGACGCTCCGCCCGCCCGGCCCGTAGCACCACGTGATCACGTCGCTCGCGAGCGCGATCATGCGCACCGCCCAGGCGCAGTCGTCGTCATTCGCGGCCGAGCTCCGGTCGATCGGCAGGTACGCGGCGAGCGGCTGGACGGGCGTGCGGGTCAGGAAGGCGATGAAGATCTCCTGGCGCAGGGTGACGAGGAGGGAGGCGGTGCGCAGCGAGGAGGATTTCGGCGTTTCCTCTTTGGCGCGGACGAGGATGTGCGCGGAGAGGATGTGCCCGCGCGTGGGGCGGGGGGTGTCCAGGTCTGGGAGACGTCAGGTGCTGGTGGAGGGACGGGAGAGGCGCGGGGCGCAGTGGGAGCGTACCGGTCATTTCGTCGAGGAGCCGCAGGATGGCCGTGGCGGCGAAGAGCGTGGAGTCGAGGATCGAGCAGTGGTCGTTGAGGGCTGGGATCAGGTGCTGCAGGCATCGCCGCTGGTATTGGTCAGAGGCTAGCCGGTCACGGTCGCCGCGCAGGCTGAGGTGCTTGGCTGAGACGGCGAAGATGGCGTTGAGAAGTGTTTGGCATGTGGCAGAGGCTTGAACGACGGTCGTAGCAAAGTGGCGGTCTTTGTCGCAAAAGTCGAACTGATAATATTGATTGTGAGATATAGCTTGTTGAAGCTAAGGGATGGCCGGGGAAGCCGCTGTTGGCGGAGTGTACCCAGTGTGAGAGATCGGTTATGAAGTACCGTAGGAGAGTAGCTTCATCTTCACTTCTCAGCGGCTAGAGTCCCGCTGAGCTGAGCGTTGTGTCGAGAGTGGCATCTTCATAGTAAGGCGCCGTAAAATCGTCCGAGCTTAAAGCAGAGTCCTGGTCATGCGGCTGTGACGCTAGCCACCCGTACGCATCCAGCCTTTCAGTTGCAGATGAATTGACTGCGCTGATTTCTGGAAGATCGTCTAATGGTAGGTCGCTACGTGACACAGGTAATTCTACAGCCTCCGCTACTGGATGTTGCAACAATGGCAACGTGGAAGAAATACTATCGCCTGAATATGGATCTGAGGAGTCTTCGAGTGGAAACTGCTGATCAGAGATATGATGTTGTGATAACATACCCGGCGATTCTCGGCAATCTGGCACATCTGCTCTACTGGTTTCCGAATTTGCGATTTTCTGAACCTCGTCTGATTCCTCTTGGTCCTCGTCATATCCATCAGATGTTGAAGTCGGATCATACTCTACAAAAATGACTACAGTGTACGGTTATTTTTCAAAACCTATTACAGGTTCATGATCATTAGACACTGAACTGAGGCATCTCAGACGTGGTAACCTACGACTTTCAGGTATTGCCACCCGTGACTGATGGCTATACTTCTCTTTTTTCCGGCGTCTCTCAGCTTCCGACGAATGAGCAGTGGGATTGTGATCGTGACGAAAATTGCGTTTGGTACTTGCGGCAGAGCAGGTCCAGCCATTCTCCTCGCAAGGTGTGCAGGTCGGCGTTTTTCCATCGCCTAAGGACCACAAATCAATCGAATGGCAGCGCAGGCAGATACCTATGCTTACATTTGATGTGTCGTTGCTGGCATGTTCCACTAGGATCCTCAGTGCGGGGCATCGACAGCATGGGTCTGTCACTGTACTTACCAAGCTTTCCGGTGTCCGAGCCGTTTCATGACTTCATATTTGGCCCGTAAGAATAGAATACATCAACGCTGGAGCTGTGAAGATAGTTCCAGAGGAGATAATAAGAGACGAGTAAATGTCTCCGCCATTACTAAGCGGAAAACATCTCCATGTGCGGGGCTGCTACCCCACACACGCATTGGCGCAGCGCTTAGACAGATCCGTCGTCACCGAGCTACGGAAAACTATTCCTGAATCAATTGATCCGAACCGTATCATGCCAGTTACAGTCCCACATTTCTACAAAGGACAAGCACAGGGACTCAATTAGTATTTTGTCCACTCTGTCGGACTATTCACTCCCAGAGAGCTCGCATCCCTTTTCTAGCGGTCACTCCAACATAGCCAATCCGAGACCCGTATTTGTCTACCAGAGCAGAGAGGTTCACCAACGATATGCAACAATGAGCCAATGATTGCTCAAATATTCATTCTTGCCTCACCGGCGATACTCATGATTATGCGGGGTTAGGATTGCGTTTCAATGTGGCAACAGCATCCATTGACACTTGATAAACGGATTTCACGAATAGTAGTCTTTTCCGTCGGTACAGGCGATGGCAAGGGAGATAAATATGAGCGCTGGAGATCCTCAATCGACTACCACTGTTAGTTGCACCAGAGCCTACATTCGCCATCTCACTGTCTACGGCCTTTGAGCCCGTTGGTAAGTATATATAGGAGCTAGTTGAAACTTGAAACACAGTATTCACATTATAGGAAGACCGAATCGCTATGTCTGTAACTGAGACCATCACCCAGATCCCAGGCACCACCTGGCCCGGGGTACAGTTACGCGTTAATGATGGAATCCTTCCGCCTTCCGAAGTCCTCCCACTCCGCCCGTCACACGCAACAGAGCCGATCGAAGTCCTCCGAGAGCGCTACGAGAAAGACGGCTATGTCTACCTCAAAGGCCTCCTCCCTCGCGAAGACGTCCTCAAGTGCCGGGAGGAATACTTCAAGCTCCTAGCTCCTACCGGCGTCCTCAACCCAGGCTATAGCCCGCGTGACGGCATCTTCGACACCTCAAAAGACAAGAATCTGTATCCTGGCGTCGGAGCGGCGACGAATCCCGGGAAGGGAACGGACAATACCGCGTCCCACTTTGTAGATCTAGCCATCAAGGCTCACATCCAGCCTTGGTATACTGAAGGGCTGTGCGCTCATCTGACCCTTCTGAATTTCATTAGGAAGTTCAGTGGGTGGGGCGATGATATGCTACCACTTCGCAGGACATTGTTAAGGAACAACACGCCGGGCAACAAAGCGATCGGTGTGCATTACGATCAGATCTTCTTGCGGCATGGAGAGTCAACAGCGATCACGGCTTGGGTGCCCATTGGGGACGTCAGCCTCGAGGGCGGAGGTTTGATATATATGGAAGATGGTAATATCTTGCTCCACTTATTTTCATCCATCATGCCTAACTGTCTAATCCGTGTATAGGTGACAAGATCGGTCAAGAGATCGAAGAAGAGTTCACCGAGAAAGCGAAGAAATCTGGTTTGACGGAGGGAGAGGCTAAAAGTGGGTTCAACCAGAACATGATGAGTACCGGATGGCGCGGTGATGGACCACTTGAGTTCGGGCGCCAATTCAAGAAACGATGGCTCGTTTCAGCTTACGAAGCTGGTGATCTTGTATTGCACAAGCCTCACACAGCAAGTTCAGCAAGAAGTCGTCGGCATTCCGCTTCGCTAACTTTCGTGTAGATCCATGCGTCTACTATCAATGAGGATCCTTTGAACAGGATCAGACTAGCAACAGACCTCCGCTATGTCAACTCAGCCTGGCCTCATGACAAAGTATGATTGTCTCCATCGTTATTGATACAGTTGATTTCTGACTATTACTCCAGCGATGGATGGACCATTACCGTCCAGATGACGGACTTTGAGAACAAGGAAATAAGCGAGGGCTGTGTGGGTGAATAAGCCGGAAAGAACAAGCTTGTCACATATTTAGGTCTCTCTTCATTTATTCGTAGTTGAGACAGCCGTGCAATTCGAATGACATTCATCTATATTAGGAGCTTTCGTCTCCTCCTTTCCGTATCCGCGCCAAAATAGTATACACCTGACAGATCGTCTTTCAGAGGATGTGCTGTGGTCATGACGATCTTGACTTTACCTCCACCGCTCCGTGCAATTTCAATGAAGTAGTCTAGGAAGTCCAAACTCCCTTCGCCGGGAGCTGAGCCAAAGCGACAAAGGTCAAAGCGGTCGATGACGATACAAGCATATTCCTGATACAAAACCAAGGTCTCGAAAACAAATTTGATTCCTTCGTTGGTTTGGAAGTTGATTTCGTTGACGACTGCTGGCGCCTTTGCAATGAGCGATGGGTCTTCCTGAAGTAGACGATATATCAAGATCTTGAGGACGACGGTCATATCCAGAAATTTTGTCGGCAGTAGGATAGTTTTGTGGAGAAACGCAAATGTCAACGGTCCGCGTTGTAGACGTAGGAGCCTCACAATGTCTTGTGAAAAATCCGTAAGCGAAGATATTTGCTCAGTGTCCGGACTACCGACCACGAAAATATGGTCTGGACAGAGATCTCTCCAAAGTCCCAAGCGCACAAGAGCTTCGTTATTAGACCATTGGTATCTTGGCCCGAGGGTATCCGGATACATGCCGGCGGAAAACGTCTCTTTCTCATTTAATATTTGTACCGCGTTTGGGAGTAGCGCCTGGAGTAACTGCTGAAGGCGAGCATATGCTTGAACCTGGAGCCACGCTACTTTTGTCAGAATTCCGGAAGTTCTCCAGAGAATGGATAGTTTGATTACCTGACTGCTTTTCATCAAGATTTGTGAACTGGGCCCGTAAAATCTTGATTTGATCATAGTTGCGGTCTATGACTGTGGCCTATTTCAGTTTCAGTAACACAAGCTCTCGGCATCTCGACTCACGCAAACGGACTTCTTCCTGAACCTCGAGAATCCGCTTTGTTTCTTCTACGTGGCCAATATTAGCTTCATTTTCCATGTCTTGACCTAGTTGAGCGACGTTGTCTATGTATATGTCAAAGTTGTAGTCGTCCTTGGGAGAAAAGATGTCGCGTATTTTCCCTATCTGCGTGTAAGCGTATGCAGACTTGAAGCATCTTGGCGCGTGAGGTCAAACTCACCCCATTTACTCGTCAGACAGTATTCTACAGATCGCTCAAGGAGGTCAAGAACGTGAATGTAACACTCCGCAAGCTTTGCTTTCATTGAATCAGTTGGGTACTGCTTCTGTAAAAGCTCAAGGCGAGGTAATTGTTTGTCGAGCTTGCTCATAACGAGGCGTAACACCGTCGACTCTTTCTCCGTTGCGTCATGGATGAGCTGAGACATTGTGAGACGGCTATTGTGAAGATGACAGCAGCCACTCAGCTTACGTGGGAGATCAATGCCACGCATCCCCAGGCAATGGCTGCCTCAGGAGACTGGCGTACGAACTCGCTAAGCAGCCCCTCAAGCTTGACCGTAGAAGCGGAAAGAGACTCCAGTAGGGAGCTCGCAGCCTTCCTCCAAGATGGTCTTTCTTCATACCTACATTCTACCTCTTCTCTACCTTTGCGGATACTTTCTTCAATAATCTCTCGGTTCAACGAGACAGACAATAAAGCTTTTTGATGAGGCTTCAGCCTGCAAGTCCTCAGGCGGGTGTTAACTTGTCGTGCTCGAGCAAGCGCAGGCTCATAGAAGCTGCGACATGGTTAGACAACTGTCGTAAGTTGAGGAATTACTCACCAGATGTCAGCACCTGGTTCATACCACCTTGAGTGCTCGTTTATTGATATTGAATTATTCTGATGATGGGTAGAGGTCCTTCGAAGCGGATCCATCGTCATTTAACAATAATACCGTAAACGCTAAACTGGCTTTTTCCTCCTCGTGCGGTTTAATGTTCTGCGATCGTGGGGTCTGGAACACAACGAAGATGGCATTCATAGAGAAAAAGGATCCCGTTAGCCTTTCTGTAGCGTCTCGTATTTTGGGAAAGGCCTCCGTAACTATTAACTGCTTGCTGCCTAGACTACTGCCTGATCATGGAGGCTCTGAGCTGCTAACGAGGATGTCATGCCTTTGGTTAGTGCTTACTCATTGCATGCAACCGAGGAGGGAGAGGCTCGTGTCGAGGCATGATTGCATGAGACCCCTGTTTTTCGCCCTCCAGGATCATCATTTATCACATCCTTGGCGCGGCAGTGCCTGCAAGAGACCTAATCCGTACAAAGCCCTAGGTCAGACGATGGGAGGCTGTGCACAAAATTGACCTCAGCTCCCTCCTCTTTAATCCACAGCCGGCTAACTTCAAACAGCTGGATCCGGCCCTCCAGTGCGGCTCACTTTCTCTGTTGCAAATCTTCATACATCCAAAATCACGGCATGGGTGACGCTCGAATTTCAGCCCTCGGACGAATCGGCCGTCTGGGCGAAAACTCGGAAAAGAAATGGACAAGCGACGTGGACTGGGACAAGGAAACCAGCAAAAAGAGCAGAGCTGACTTCGCTGTGACTTGGTCAAAGGACGAAGACAGTGAGACAATCGGGATTGTATCGCAAACTTTACGGCAAGTCGTGGATCCATACGCAAAGTTCTTTCCGAACGTTTTGCGGGAGCAAGGATACACCCAAATTCCGAGCCCCTTCTCTGTTTTCTTCCACTATTTTGATAATATAACAGAAGATATTCTTAGTCTCAAAGACAGTGAAGCTGAGAAAGATCTGGAAGCTCTCAGGCGCCTCGTGAGTGAGGTGGCTGACAAGCGCCAATTCAAGGTTTTACGTTCGGATCTCAGCGATGGTGTCGTGTCGTACAAAAATCTTTGGACCGTTTTCGAGCCTGGTGACCGTGTGGTCTTTACCGGGTTGCTTGATGAAGAGAATATTCTTGTCTTCCGCAACATCTCGATAATGAGAACGCCAATTTCAAGTATCCGTTCGAGGAGTAGTTGGCCTTCCAATCAGACCCAGATACAAGCGTGGCCAATCATCTGGAATGACACTACCAAAAAGTTTGAACGACGCCTTCGAGTTCTCCTGGTTAATGAGTTTTTCGGCTTACAGTCGATTGTTTCTCTCCCCGTTTTTCCGATTCGATTCCTTATTGAAGAGAAAAGAAATCAATTGGTGAGCACGGCACAGGACAGGGGAAGAAAATATGCTCGCCTGGTACAAGAAACACCTTCGCTTCCTCCATGTCTCTTCTACCAAGGCAAGGCATTGCTTCAGAAAGACATTGACTATTTTTCGCCGTTCGACCCACCAAAGCTTCCCTCCACCGAGGTAAATATCTATCACCTCCTGTTAAGCATCAAATTTGAATGGAATACTAATGTTTGAGTAATTAGATCAAAGGGCGTGTTATGCTAGACTTGTCAAACGGTATTTCATTTGAAGACACAGTATCAGACGCCATCGAATCTCGATCTCGTCGACTACCAACCGCCGACATCGGACGTGACGAAGAAGATTTTAGAGACTTCGATACCCAAACAGAACCCACACATGCTCAGGCTCTGCTATGTCCAGCTCTCATATGGTGCTATCATATCGACACGAAGAGTGGTGGGGTCTTTGCTGTAGGCAAGCTTAAAGACGTGGAGTGGGATACCGAGTCTATCGAGAGGCTCGTCCTCCAAGAAGACAGGAAAAACATGATCAAGACCCGCATCCATCGTCATATCTATCGACAAGATAGTTCACGGGCCGACATCATTGCTCAAAAAGGCCATTGCCTGACCGTATTGCTTCACGGGCCGCCAGGCACCGGCAAAACATTGACCGCAGAATCCGTTGCAGAGTGGTGCCGAAGGCCATTGCTGTCCTTGAATATTGGATCCCTTGTGTCTGACAAACAGGATTTTGAGGTTAGCCTGAGAGAAATGTTCCGTAGGTGTAGTAACTGGAAGGCTGTTCTCCTCCTCGACGAAGCCGACGTCATTCTCGAGCACCGATCCAAGGCAGATTATCAACGCAATGCTATCGTCTCAGGTAGGTGATGCTCCTGCGATATAATGCGACAGCAACACTAAATATCACTAGCATTCCTGAGAGTACTAGAATACTATCAAGGCGTCTTGTTCCTGACGACTAATCGGGTCAATGTGATAGACCCTGCGTTCCACTCGAGGATCCAGATGGCCATAGAATACCGAGATCTCACACCCGAATTGCGATCAGAAATATGGAATAACATACTTCAAAGCAAAGACCTTGCCGATGACGCAAGACGGGATATCGAGCAAAGCCTGCATACCTTAACGCAACTGAAGCTCAATGGTCGGGAAATTCGGAACGCCATTAATTACGGGCAAGACATTTCATTTCAAGAGTACGGTACAGAGACAATGATGCACATCGGACATTTGCGTAAGGCAGCTGGGGAAGTGATGAATCTCCAGCGCTTCTTTGACGTTGAAAACCATCGCAAAAATGAAAGTATCCGGTCAGCCTTCAAGCCCGATAGTTACGCAGGCCCGATGGGCACTTGGAATTAAGGAAATGCTTCATAGAAACATGTCTGTTACATTTCCGTGATGACGTACTCACTTGCGACTGGAGTCCGTGTGGTCCTCGAGGGAGTCGTCTGGACAGTACATGTGCCAACAGGGGTCGCAACAAACAAACCAAGCAAACAGTTTTCGCTATAGCATAGCGCAAACCAATACTAATTTAGTTAACTACTAAGACAAGCTAAGTAATTAGTTTTAGAAAAATAATAAGTAAAATTAATAGTTCTTATTAACTAATAGATAAAAACGCGTTATATATATATAAAAAATATAAGAATTTACTATAGAAATATATTAAACGTCTTTATATACCTTAAAAATAGAATAAGAGGTAAGAATTATAGAAAAGAAGCCTAGAGAGTTTATAATATATTTTATAATATTAAGCTTTAACGTATCTACTCTAAGCTAGTACGACTATAAATAGTCTAGTATTTATTAAATTAAACTTAATATATTTAATATATCTAGTATTTTATTTTATTTATTTATTTAACGTCTATATAGAAGCTAAGCTTAAGATAAATAGCTAGCTAAACTAATATATCTTTATAGTATTTTTATCGTAGTTTATTTTCGTAATATATTACTTTAAAGGTTAGGAAATAGTAGAATCTAAGCCGAAGTCGTTATATTACGGTATAGTTATCTAGAAAGACGGAATAATAAAACTCTACTTCTATTTACCGCCTATATAACTAGCTTAAAATCTATTTAGTAGAATATCTACTAATATTAAGACGCTAAACTACTATATTATTTATTTAATAAGCTTAGACTTCTAATTAATATTAATTAGTAGATTAATATTATAGATTACTACTAATCGTACTAATTACTCTATATATATAAACTATACTTATTTATAGTAGATAAGACCCTTATAGTTAACTTATTAATTAATTTCTACTCTATTATTATACGAACCTTCTCTATCTACCGCTATACCGACCTCTAGAAAGTCTAAGCTATCTAATAAAGCGCCTATACTTCTCTAGAAAGAGTTTTAGTATAATAGTATATATAAATATATAAGAATAGAAAGAGAGATAGTTATTAATTTTATACTAGCTATTTATTTATTTATTTATTCGTTTAATATCCTTATATAAGCTAAGCTTATAAAAGACGGCTAGTCTACTAACGTATCTAGTTCGGTATTTTAACTAGGGTTTTTATTTTAATTTTATTCGAGAGGAAGTCTAGAAATAGTAGAGGTATAATAACGGGGCCTCTACTACTAGGCTTTAGAGTTACCTAGTAGGTTTAAATTTATTAAAGGGTTTATTTTAAAGACGAGAAAAGGAAAGTAATAATAGAATAAGAAGTTATATAATATAGAAGTTTAGTAGGCCTTATTACCTCTAAGTTAATATAGTATTAAATTAGAACTTTAAATTAACTACGAGGGTTAGAATACTATCTAACGAGCGTATCTATATACTTTAAAGAAGCTATAATAATCTATTAGATAGTAGAGGATAGTTAGTATCCTCTATTATCTATACGTAGTAGAGGATAGCTATAATCCCTTATTATCTAGTAGGTTCGGTAGGTTCTACATAATCTAGACGCTAAAGTCTCTTTTCTAGAATCTAACTTCTACTAGTATTAACGGACGATATTATCGCTATATTCTTATTTTATAGTACTTACTCTTATCGCCTTTCTATTTCCTACCCGCGCGGTTTTTTATCTCCTACGGGTTCTTTATTAGACCGTATCTTTTTTCTAGTTACTACGCCCGTAGGCGTTCTTCCCGTACGGGCGGTAGTTATTACCTACGAGTATTTCCGTACGCGCCGTTATCCCGTGTCCTTAGTCTTTCTATATGGGACTAAGAAGCGCGGCTCTACTAGACGTAGGGTCTTTAAGGCTCTACGGTTTATTTTCCCGTATAGGCTCGCGGCTCTTATAGCTATAAAGCCCGTATATTCTAGGGTTTATAATAAGAGGCTAAGCTAGTACTTTTTAGAAAGAAATAAAAAAGAAAGTAAGTAGAAGAGTAGAAGAAGTAGAAAATAACGCTAAGAGAATTAGAAGAGGACGTTTCTTTATAAAGAGAGACTAAAGTTAGTTTTTTAAAAGTATATATTTAGGCTTTTATCGAAGTAAGTTCTAATAGCTACTTTTAAGTAGCTATTTTAGTTATTAAAAGAAAGTTTAGAAGAGTCTTCTATCTATCTTTAGTATTAAAAATAAGGTCTAGAGAGGGGTTTTTTATTTCTAAACTAGTATATATATCTTCTCTTTCGAGTCGATACTTTTTATAGTCTAAAATTAGATACTACGGGGTTTATTTAGCCGTATTATTATACGGGTAATAATTAAAGGGGTTTAATTCGAAGCGATTTAGATAGAATTTAAAGTAGCCGTATTTTATTTTAAGCTAATAAAATATAGAGCTAGTTTCTCTTTCTATAGAAAGGTTTATTAGCTTACGTTTTATTTTCTAGTTAAACTGCCGTAGATAAGACTCTTTAGAGGCTATTTCCGCTTACTTATTCGCTATTTTTTACTATAAATTAATAAAGTCTACTTATATTAGTATTCTAAAGAATACGTAGCTAGTAGATTCGTTATTTAGGTTTATTTTATAGGCGTATTTAGCTAGAAAATCTACTTCTTTATTACTGCGTATATTAAAATAGCCGGGGACCTATTCTAATTAAACTAAATTTCCGTTAAGGATAAGCGTTTTAGCTACGTTTAAAGCTCGTATTTACGCTTATTATTCTAGATTTCTAGATAGTATTTTTAGACGGTAGAGTATAGCCTAGTTATTTATATAGACTCTAATATCTTTATCGATATATTCGTTTCTAACTATAAGTTTAAGGGCTTTTATAAGAGTCTCTAGTTTACTATTATAAACTAGGTTATTATCCCTAATATTTTCTACTATAATAGTAGTTTCGTCTTTAAGAGTAGGGTCGTTTCTATTTATAAAAACTATAAATTCTATTCTAGTTTTATTCAGAATTAAACTAGCGTCTATATAGATAGAAATTAGATTATCTAGAGGATTTTTAAGTTCGTTTAGATATTTCTTAGCTTATTCTTCTTTCGAGAGTTTAGAGACTTTAACTAAGTAGGGGATAGATATCTTTTAGAATAGAAAGTAGAAAGAATTAATTGTTTTAAGGTTATACGGTTTATCTTTTAAAAAGTCTCTAATTTTTTTAACGAGCTTACTTTTATATTCGCTCTCTCTTTTTAGAAGGCTTCGAATTAGGTATTTTTAGTCTAATTTAAGACTTCGTAGAGCGTAGAATTAGAGGTTATTTTCTAAGCGAATTTCTAAAAGTAGAATCGCGGCTTCTATTTTAAGAGGAGTAATTAGAGCGGTTTTAAAAACGCCTAGTATTTTCTATAGAGCTAGATTCTAGAGTATCGTAGCTTTTTATTTAAAATTTACTTAGTTATTCTAGTATAAGACGAAGCCGTAGTCGGAAATAAAGGTAATATAGACTAAGTATAACTACCGTACCGCGTTAGATTTTAGTCCATTTTTAATATTAGCTAGTTAATTTATCCTTAAGAGGCTTAAACGTACTTAGCTTATTCTAATATTAACGTATTCCTTAAAGTTAAGAAGTAGGTCTAAGAAGACTTCTAGATATTAGACTAGATTCTTAGGCTTTATAACTAAACCTATAGATAGTTTTAAGATAGAATCTCTTACTATTTTTTTCTTAGAAAAATATATTAATTTGGTTTTTTCGAGGTCGAATTATATAGTATTTTCCGCGCTTAGTTTATAGAGTCTTTCCGCTTCTCTTTCTAGTATCTTAATATTCTTTTTCTAGCTATTTAAGCTTACTATTAAAGAGATATTATCGATATAAGATAGATAGATAGCGAAGTTTATCTAAAATAGGTCTCGAATATAAATTAGAAATAGTATCGGCAAAATAGAACTTTTTTACGATATACTCGTTTCTACGTTACTAAATTCTTCTATATTTCTATTAAAACTAAGGCGTAATTATTAGGAATTTAAGAAAGTTCTAATCTACGCGAGTAGATTAGTTAGAAGCTTTAGCTTTCTTAAAATATCTAGAAGTTATTCTTACGCGACGTAATTATATACGCCGCGTACGTCTAGAAATAGCGTAGATATTTTTAGCTTTATCTTTTAGTTTTCCTCTACTAAATTTATAAGAATAAAGTAAATATCTATAGCGGATTTTTTAAGTCTTTCTCTTATTTAAGTAGGGTAGATTAGATTTGTAGTTTTTACTAGAAAACTAAGGCGTTTAGCTATTACTCGTTCGAGTATTTTTTCTAGATAATTTAATAAAGAAATAACCCTATAAGTTTTTAGATTTATAGGATCTAGCTTATTAGGTTTTTTTAAAATTACCCCTATTACTTATCTCTAGTACTTTAGATAGTATCTATATTTAAATAGATTTAAATAAATAAAATAAAAGACTTTAGAAGATACTTTATAGGCCTAAATTATAATCTATTAAGATATTAAATTAGGCCTAGGTGTAGTTCCTTTTATTAGATTTAAATACGTTCGTTTAAGCTCTATTTTATCTAGAATTAGCTACTCCTAGCTTAGATCTAGCTAGTAGTTTATCTAGTTATTTTTAATTCGTATATTAGAAGAAAATAGAAATAACGTTTCTTTTAGCGCGAAGCTTTTTCCCTTCTAACTATCTTATAGTAAGCCGTTTTTAGCCTAAATTAATAGAATTTATTCTATTAGGCGGTATTTTATATAGGCTATTACTTTAAAGATAGTTTTAGGGGTATTTTTACTTAGAAACGAATTCTAGTATTTCTATTTAGCTTTTCGAATAGAGGAGAAGTATTTATTTTAGGTTTTTAGAAAGTCTTACTTATTTACGAGCTCTAGCGAGTATTATATAAGCCGCGTTTATCGTTTAAGATTCCCTTAAGCCTCTATTAAAGTAGAATTCTACTAGGATTTTACTTAGGCTAGCGGAGTAGTTTTCAAAATAGCTTAGTCTGCTATTTACCGTATAAGATTAATTAGAAATTCTCTTAGTTTTTCTAATAGAAAGACTTCTTTTAAGCGGTCTTTTAGAATTTCTAGGCTAAGATTTTTATTCTTTTCTTCTAGAATAGCTATTTATAGGCGTAGCTTTTCTATAAAGTTCGAGGCTTTTTCTTTAAAGACTTTAGAGAATTTTTCCTAATTAGCCTTATCGTAGTTAAATCTAAATTACTTAGATTTTTCCTAGTTTATTCGTTTATTTAATTAAATTTAAAATAAAATAGAGAAATAGTTAGATCTAATAGATTTAAGTATTTACTAGTCTATTATTTTATTTATTAGCCCTCGGCTAGAGAGCGTTAGATCTATTACTATAAGTCTATCTAAGTTCGACTAGTAGAAAGTACCTTCTTCCGGCGTATTTAGTAGGTCTAGGTTATTAGATTTAATCTAATTAATTAGGGCAGAGGCCCTATCTAAGTAGGAGAACCTTAGATTCTATTATAAGTAGTAAATATTAAAGTCTCTAGCTATAATACTAGGGATTTCTAGCTATTAGTAGCCTAGAATACGTTCTAGCGTATAAAGAGAATTATCGATTTCTTATTTCTTTTAGTTATATAAATTAAAGAGGTAAAATTAGCTTTTTTCCTTTATTATTTTTAGAACTATTAGGTTAGAGGATTTAGTTACCGCGGAGTTATAGTTAATATCTATTTCTATTAGATAACGGGATATATATACTAACGTACGCGGTCTTTCCGTTAGAGAATAATCCGGTAGAATTTAAACGAACGCGGAGTAGTTAATTGATTATCTTTCTTTAGAATTTTCGGAGTTTATTAGCTATAGTTTTTATATAAGAATTAGACTAACTTTAAAGTCGATTACTTTAGATAGAAGACTCTCTATAGCTAGAGCGTTTCTATTTAAATTAGCTTAAAATACCCTTAATTTATCTATAGATAAAGAGGGTTAATTAATTTAGATTAGAATAGTACTAGTATCGTATATCTTTAGAGGCTTTATAGCCTATAAATTTATACTTATACTCTCTTATAAGATACTCTTTTTTATAGATTTCGTATATAAGAGTCCTTATATACTTTACTATTTTGTATTTATTTTTAAAGTAGTTATAGTATTAAATTCCCTTAGAAATAATCCGTACTTTCTCTACTTTATAGCTTATTCCGTATATAAAAAGACGGCTATTAATAGCCTTTTTCTATTTCTTTTTAGTATAGAACGAGACTATAAAAAAACTTTAAATTAAAAAAAATAGAGTTTATACTATTAAAAATATCTAGAGTATCTATAATAGTCTTATATATTTTTATATAGGGCTTATATTTATATTATAAAGAATTTATAAGCTATAGCTAGCTTCTTTTTTTTATAGATAGTATAACTAATTTCTAAGCTATAATATCTTTTAAATTATAAGGCATATTTATATAGTATAGTTCTTATAGTAATATAGATATACTTTAGCTTTATTAGCTAGAAAGCTAGCTTTATTTAAAAAAAATAGAGCTATATTTATATAGACTTACTTATTATATATATAGTATATATAGTAGTTAGTAGATTATAGTAGATTATAGTAGACTATTATTAGTAATAGTTAGCTCTTACTAATAGTAGCTATCTACTATTTATAAAAGTATAATAATAGAGTCTCTACTACTAGACTTTAGAGTTATCTAATAGATTTAAATTTATTAAAGAATTTATCTTAAAAATAAGAAAAAAGAAGTAATAATAGAATAAAAAGTTATATAATATAAGAGTTTAATATTATAAACTTTAGAATATATAGGCTTTATAGCTATAAGAAACGCGAACTTATATAAGAGGATAAGCTATAAGGCTCTAAGAACTCTATATATAATAGAGTTATACTTCTTAGTCTTATACGAGAAAGCTAAAAATATAAGACGACGGCGCGTATAGAAATACTAGTAGGTAATAACTACTATTTATATAGAAAGAACGTCTATAAACATAGTAATTAAAAAGAAGATACGAACTAATAGAAAACCCGTAGAAGATAAAGAACTATATAAATAAAAAGTAAAAAGTTAATAAGAACTAATACTATAGAATAAAAGTATAATAGTAGTATTATCCGCTAAGTATAGTTAGAAGTTAGAAACTAAAAAAAGAGTCTAAGTATCCGCGTTACGTAATAAGCTATACGACCTACTTAAATTAACCTATATAATAATAGGGCCTCTACTACTAGATTTTAAAGTTACCTAGTAGGTTTAAACTTATTAAAGAATTTATCTTAAAAATAAGGAAAGAAAAGTAATAATAGAATAAGAAGTTACGTAATATAGAAGTTTAGTAGATCTTATTATCTCTAATTAGACTTAAGTCTATATTAGAACTTTAAGTTAACTATAAGGGTTAAAGTACTATTTAATAAGTATATCTATATATTATAGAAAGAGCTATAATAATTTAGAAATTAGAATAACTATTAAATTAGTTATAGTATTAGATTAATCTAAGAGTTAAATTAGTACTAAAGCTTTTAATCTTTAAGTAAGTCTAGTAGATTCTATATAATCTAAGCGCTTAATACTTCTTTTCTAGAATCTAACTTCTACTAATACTAGCGGATAATATTACTACTATACTTTTATTTTATAGTATTTACTCTTATCGCCTTTTTACTTTCTACTTATATAATTCTTTATTTTCTATAAGTTCTCTATTAGACTATATCTTTTTTCTAGTTACTACGTCTATAGGCGTTCTTCTCGTACGGGCGGTAGTTATTATCTACTAGTATTAGTCTCTAGCTATACTTTTAAAATCAACCTTAAGAAAAAGCGCTAAGATTAGTATCTATTGAAAGCTCTTAATTTCCTTAGCTAGATTCTTAAATTCTAGCTTCGTAGCTATACGCGCTACTATATTATTACGTAGAAAAGAGACCTCGTTAGGCCGAATTATCGTCTTCTACCTCTATACCTCTACTAAATTTCTAAATCGACCTAAAAATATACTAAATTTACGGAACTAATAGAGAATATCTACGCGTACTTTTATACTAAGTTATACTAGATTTAGAGTACGTTTACGCACCTAAATCTAAGGTAAAGAAGCGCTTTCTCCTCCTCGTTACTCTACTTTTTTTCCGCGGCCTATATACGTAGAGTTTTTACTACCTCTATATTAAAACGAACTAAAAATAACTAAGAATAAGCGAGAAGCTTAAATAAATAGCCGCTAAAAACGCTTTAGTTACTTCTTAGAAGAAAGTAACTAAGAAAATTTCCTACTCTCGCCTAAAATTTATTTATTTACGGCTTAGTTTAGACGAAAATAAAGCCGGCGATTTCTTTCTAATCTTATTTTCTATTTCTATCTTTTCTTTTCTCTAGAAAGAGTATAGAAACCTAAGGAAATCCTCCTTCGAATTCTCTAGATTTTTCAGACCCTCTACGCCCCTTAACTTCTATTTAACTATCGACTACGCCGGTAATTATCGAATTCTTAAATACTATAGGTTCTAGTAATATTAAAGATATTAAGATAGAAAACGAAGAACTAATATCGCTATCTAGAAGGCTAAAGATAAACTAAGACTCTAAATAAGTAATAGTAACGATATAGTCTACGCCGACTCTAGAAAAAAGACTTTCCTTCTCGTCTATCTCTACGAGTATTAACCTATTTAAATACCGCCCCGAGAAAAAAATCCGGTATATACCGAGTTTAAAACTAAAGTCCTCCGCGGAATATATTAAAGCCGCGTTCGACTATCTTATTAAGATAATTAACCTTAAAGACGACTAGTCTAAGACTAATAATCTTAGCGAACTTCTTACTATCTTCTACGAATATATAATAAAAGGGAAAATCGATTTTACTAAGTTAATTCTCGCTACTAAAGTCCGCGTATTTAAGAACGTATTTCGTACGCTCTCGAATAAAATAAGAAACCTTAGAGCTACTTTTATAGCGACTATAGGAAAGCCCTAGCCTAGCTAGCTAGTCCCGGCTAAAAAACCTATCTTCTACGTCTTAGTAGCGGTAGGTTTAGTTCTAAACGACGGTTTTATAACCGTATCGTATAAAAAACTAACGGAAAAAAATAACTTCGAAGCTTATAAAACTAACGTCTATTAAAGATAGATAAATTACCGTCTTCTATAATAGTCTACGAGACTAATTTAACGGAATCTAGCTTTAATAAAAGCTAAACCTAGCTTTCGTAGAAGCCGAATTCGTAAATAAACCTATTATCTAAGGAACTTCCCTTTCGTTTAAGGGAAATATTCTAATTACGGGTACTAAAGACTATACTAGCTAATTTCTCTTAGAAAAAGAGAATATTATTAGGAAAGTCCTTTCTAATTCTAACTCGAAACTAGTTAAGGCCTAGTATAAGGTTATTATCTACGAAATCCCTACGTAGGAAACTAAGGATATTCTAATTAACTCCTTTATTAAGAAGGAAATAGAGACCTTTAACGTAGGTCTATCTTCTATTAGAAAGCCCTACTAGGCTACTTTAAAGAAGAAAAGAGAAAACTAATCTATAGAATTTATTATAGTCTCGTTTTATATTAAAAAGAAATAGAAAAAGGCTATTAATAGCCGCCTTTTTATATACGAAATAAGCTATAAGATAGAGAAAGTACGGATTATTTCTAAGAAAATTTAATACCGTAACTACCTTAAAAACGGATACGAAATAGTAAAGTATATAAGGACTCTTATATATAAAATCTATAAAAAGAAGTATCTTATAAGAGAGTATAAGTATAAATTTATAGACTATAAAGCCTCTAAAGATATACGATACTAGTACTATTCTAACTTAAATTAACTAACTTCTTTTATCTATAGATAAACTAAGGGTATTTTAAGCTAATTTAAATAGAAACGCTCTAGCTATAGAGAGTCTTCTATCTAAAGTAATTAATCTTAAAATTAGTCTAATTCTTATATAAAAACTATAGCTAATAAACTCTAAAAATCCTAGAGAAAGGCGGTTAGTTAACTATCCTACGTTCGTTTAAATTCTACCGGATTATTCTCTAACGGAAAGACCGCGTACGTTAGTATATATATCCCGTTATCTAATAGAAATAGATATTAACTATAACTCCGCGGTAACTAAATCCCCTAACCTAATAGTTCTAAAAATAATAAAGGAAAAAAGCTAATTCTACCTCTTTAATTTATATAACTAAAAGAAATAAGAAATTAATAATTCCCTCTATATACTAGAACGTATTCTAGGCTACTAATAGCTAGAATTCCCTAGTATTATAGCTAGAGACTTTAATATTTACTACTTATAATAGAATCTAAGGTTTTCCTACTTAAATAGGGCCTCTGCCCTAATTAATTAGATTAAATCTAATAACCTAGACCTACTAAATACGCCGGAAGAAGGTACTTTCTACTAGTCGAACTTAGATAGACTTATAGTAATAGATCTAACGCTCTCTAGCCGAGGGCTAATAAATAAAATAATAGACTAGTAAATATTTAAATCTATTAGATCTAACTACTTTTTTATTTTATTTTAAATCTAAATAAATAAACGAATAAACTAGAAGAAATCTAAGTAACTTAGATTTAACTATAATAAGGCTAATTAGGAAAAATTCTCTAAAATCTTTAAAGAAAAAGCCTCGAACTTTATAGAAAAGCTACGCTTATAGCTAGCTATTCTAGAAGAAGAGAATAAAGATCTTAGCCTAGAGATTCTAAAAGACTACTTAAAAGAAGTCTTTCTATTAGAAAAACTAGAAGAATTTCTAATTAACCTTATATAGTAAGTAGTAGACTAAGCTATTTTAAAAACTACTTCGCTAGCCTAAGCTAAACCCTAGTAGAATTCTACTTTAACGGAGGCCTAAGGAAATCTTAAATAATAAACGCGGCTTATACGACGCTTACCGGAGCTCGTAAATAAGTAAGACTTTCTAAAAACCTAAAACGAATACTTCTCCTCTATTTAAAAAGCTAAATAGAAATACTAGAATTCGTTTCTAAGTAAAAATACCCCTAAAACTATCTTTAAAGTAATAGCCTATATAAAATACCGCCTAATAGAATAAATTCTATTAATTTAGGCTAAAAACGGCTTACTATAAGATAGTTAGAAGGGAAAAAGCTTCGCGCTAAAAGAAACGTTATTTCTATTTTCTTCTAATATACGAATTAAAAATAACTAGATAAACTACTAGCTAGATCTAAGCTAGGAGTAGCTAATTCTAGATAAAATAGAGCTTAAACGAACGTATTTAAATCTAATAAAAGGAACTACACCTAGGCCTAATTTAATATCTTAATAGATTATAATTTAGGCCTATAAAGTATCTTCTAAAGTCTTTTATTTTATTTATTTAAATCTATTTAAATACGACTACTATCTAAAGTACTAGAGATAAGTAATAGAGATAATTTTAAAGAAACCTAATAAGCTAGATTCTATAAATTCTAAGACTTATAGGGTTATTTCTTTATTAAATTATCTAGGAAAAGTATTTAAATAAGTAATAGTTAAACGTCTTAGTTTTCTAGCGGAAACTATAAACCTAGTCTATTCTATATAAATAGAAAGAAGACTTAAAAAATCCGCTATAGACGTTTACTTTATTCTTATAAATTTAGTAGAGGAAAATTAAAAGGTAAAGCTAAAAATATCTACGTTATTTCTAGATATATATAGCGTATATAACTACGTTACGTAAGAATAACTTCTAGAAATTCTAAGAAAGCTAAAGCTTCTAATTAACCTACTCGCGTAGATTAGAACTTTCTTAAATTCCTAATAATTACGCCTTAGTTTTAATAGAAATATAAAAGAATTTAGTAACGTAGAAACAAGTATATCGTAAGAAAGTTCTATTTCGCCGATACTATTTCTAATTTATATTCGAGATCTATTTTAGACGAACTTTGCTACCTATCTATCTTACGTCGACGATATCTCTTTAATAGTAAGCTTAAATAACTAGAAAAAGAATATTAAGATACTAGAAAGAGAAGTAAAAAGACTCTATAAATTAAGCGCGGAAAATACTATATAATTTAACCTCGAAAAAACCAAATTAATATATTTTTCTAAGAAAAAAATAGTAAGAGATTCTATTTTAAAACTATCTATAGGTTTAGTTATAAAGCCTAAGAATCTAGTCTAATATCTAGAAGTCTTCTTAGACTTACTTCTTAACTTTAAGGAATACGTTAATATTAGAATAAGCTAAGTACGTTTAAGCCTCTTAAGAATAAATCGACTAGCTAATATTAAAAATGGACTAAAATCTAACGCGGTATAATAGTTATACTTAGTCTACGTTATCTTCGTTTCTAACTATAACTTCGTCTTATACTAGAATAACTAAGTAAATTTTAAACGAAAAGCTACGATACTCTAGAATCTAACCCTATAGAAAATACTAGGCGTTTTTAAAACCGCTCTAATTACTCCTCTTAAAATAGAAGCCGTAATTCTACTCTTAGAAATTCGCTTAGAAAATAACCTTCGATTTTACACTCTACGAAGTCTTAAATTAGACTAAAAATATTTAATTTGATACCTTTTAGAAAGAGAGAGCGAATATAAAAGTAAGCTCGTTAAAAAAATTAAAGACTTTTTAAAAGATAAACTATATAATCTTAAAACGATTAATCCTTTCTACTTTTTACTTTAGAAGATATCTACTCTCTATTTAGTTAAAGTCTCTAAACTCTTAAAAGATAAATAAGCTAAGAAATATCTAAACGAACTTAAAAATCCTCTAGATAATCTAATTTCTATCTATATAGACGCTAGTTTAATTCCGAATAAAACTAGAATAGAATTAGTAGTTTTTATAGATAGAAACGATTCTATTCTTAAGAACGAAACTACTATTATAGTAGAAAATTATTAAACGCCGGCCCGTAGATAGATAGATAGCTAGAGACTAACGTAGGAAGAAGGCTACCGGCGTATCGCCGGCGGAACCCTAGCGGCCGGGCGGAGGATAAAACTCTAACCGAGGCTAGCCTACTAAAACCTCCTCCCTATTAAATCGTCTATTTACGAATATAAGCTCTTCGTCCCTCTATTAACTTTCTATCTACTATATAGTCCTTATAAAAATATTAGAAATAATAATCTAGTTTATAACGGCGAACTAGAGGCTCTTACGAGAGCCCTTAAACTTATAGTTAAAAACGAATATACTAATAAAGATATTAGAGTCTACGCGGATAACTAGGCTACGCTTTACTATTTAAAAATACTATTCGGAAACCTAGAATAATAAGCGTAAATATAAGCTTTAAATATAGCTAAAACGCTTATTCTTAATAGAAATTTAGTTTAATTAGAATAGGTCCCCGGCTATATTAATATACGCGGTAACGAAGAAGTAGATTCCCTAGCTAAATACGCCTATAAAATAAACCTAAATAATAAATCTACTAGCTACGTATTTTTTAGAATACTAACGTAAGTAGACTTTATTAATTTATAGTAAAAAATAGCGAATAAGCGGAAATAGCCTCTAAAGAGTCTTATCTATAGCGGTTTAACTAGAAAATAAAACGTAAGTTAGTAGACCTCTCTATAGAGAGAGAAACTAGCTCCGTATTCTACTAGTTTAAAATAGAATATAGCTACTTTAAGTTCTATTTAAACCGCTTCGGATTAAGCTCCTCTAACTATTATCCGTATAATAATACGGCTAAATAAACCTCTTAGTATCTAATTCTAGACTATAAAAAGTATTAACTTAAAAGAGAAGATATATATACTAATCTAGAAACGAAAAACCCCTCTCTAAACCTTATTTTTAATACTAAAGATAAATAGAAGGCTCTTCTAAGCTTTCTATCGATAACTAAAATAGCTACCCGAAAGTAGCTATTAGAACTTACTTCGATAGAAGTCTAAATATATACTTTCGAAAATCTAACTTTAGTCTCTCTTTATAAAGAAACGTCCTCTTCTAATTTTCTTAGTGTTATTCTCTATTCCTTCTACTCTCTTACTTACTTTCTTATTTCTTTCTAAAAAGTACTAGCTTAGCCCCTACTATTTCTAGACTCCTTCTCGAAGAAAAATAGAATAAAAATTCCGGTTAAAATACTAGACTAGATACGTTAGTAAACTAGCCGTCTTTTATAAGCTTAGCTTATATAAGAACGTTAAATAAATAAATAAATAAATAAATATCTATATAAGTTTAATTTCGAAAGCTACGCTAGAAAGAATTTAAAAGAAGGAGTAAGTAATTAGAATAATATAGTATCGCTCTACTACTATAAATAAGAAAAGAACCTAATAGATTAGTACTACTAGACGAGAAAAACTAGACTATCTAATACTTATAGAAGGAGATAACCCTACTAGAATATACGAATAATATCTTAATAGTATTTCTAAGAAATACTACTAGTTTAAAGAAATTTTTAAAGAAAAGATTAAAGATATACTACTAGAATATAAACTATAAGACTATAAGATTAACTTAAAACTAAGTATAGAACCTTAATTTAGACCCTTATATTTAATATTAGAAAAGAAGTTATAAGTAATAAGAAAATACTTAGACTTATTACTAAAGAAGAAATATATTCGACCCTTTTAATTCTTAATAGAATTTCCTATTCTCTTTATATTAAAGCTTAAAGATAAGTTACGCCTTTATATAGATTATAGATTTTTAAATAATATTACTATTAAAGATTACTACCTTCTATTTCGTATTAATAAACTAAGAAATTATCTCTTTAGAGCGCGATTCTTTACTAAGTTAGACCTACGGGATAGATACTATCTTATCTAAATTAAGAAAGAATATAAATAGAAAACCGTATTTAGAACTTAATATAATCTATATAAGTACTTAGTAATATTTTTTAGACTTACTAACGCCTCTACTATATTCTAAGCCCTTATTAACTACGTTCTACGAGAATATCTAGACCGATTTTATATAGCCTACCTTAACGATATTCTAATATACTTAGAAACTCTTAAAGAATATAAGGAATATATATTTAAAGTTCTTTAGAAACTACTTAAATATAACCTCTCTATTAAACTAGAAAAATATACCTTCTATATCTAAAAGATAGAATTTCTAGGCTTTATTATTAAACTAGAAAAAGTAATTATAGACTTAAAGAAGATAGAAGATATTCTAAAGTAGCTAGAACTAAGAAACGTTAAAGAAGTATAAGTCTTTCTAGGATTTACTAACTTCTACTAACGATTTATCGAATAATACTTATATATAGCTAAACCCTTAATCTAACTTATTTAAAAGAATACCTTCTTTATCTAAAGAGAACCCTAGTAAAAAGCGTTTAATTAACTTAAAAGAGCCTTTATAAAAGCGCCGGTACTAATTATATTTAATTCTAATAAACTACTCTATCTTAAAACTAACGTATCTAACTATACTATTAGCGCTACTCTTAGCTAGCTAGATAATAAGAAAAGATTATACTCTATTACGTATTACTCTTATAAAATATTACCCGCTAAATTTAATTATAAAATATACAATAAAGAACTACTTACGATTATTATAGTATTTAAAGAATAGTAATACTATCTTAAGAAAGCTAATTACGAAATTACGATATACTTAAACTATAAGAACCTAGAATACTTTATAACTACTAAGATACTAAATAGAAGATAAGTATAATAGACGAAATAACTAGCTCTATTCTACTTTAAAATCTACTATTATAAAAAAGAGGAAAATAATAAAGCTAACGTACTTAGCTATAGAGCTAATTATATAGAAGAAAAGCTAGAACTATTACTAGTAGTACTACGATAAAATAACGACGGTACGTTAGAATCTAACTACTTCTAAGTTATTAAGAAATCTAACCTACTCTAAGAGGAATAGATACTAGTATCTATTATAAAACTAGAAAATCCTATTAATAATAACGAGCCTCTAAAAGACTTAATACTAAAATAAAAACTTAAGAATAAGAAGAAACTATAGAATAAGAAACCTATACTAATATCTAAAGAGAATATAGAAGAAATAGAAAATAAAGAAGAAGATAATACTACTACTTAGAAGTAAATTATCTAAGGAAAATATAATAATAATCCGCTATTTTAAAAGCTATTTTAACGAATAGATATCTTTAAGTATAACGATTCTAATCTAGTCTAAGACTATAGAAGTAATATACTATTCTATAGAAAAATCTACGTACTAATACCTCTATATAAATAGCTAATAAAGAAATACTATAAGTTTATAGTTTACGAATATCTAAGAATAATAAGAACTTTAGAATAGCTTATTATTAAACGCCGGCCTATAGATAGATAGATAGCTAGAGACTAATATAGAGAGAAGGCTATCGATATATCGCTAGCGGAACTCTAGCGGCTAGACGGAGGATAAAACTCTAACTAAGACTAGTCTACTAAAATCTCCTTTCTATTAAATCGTCTATTTACGAATATAAGCTCTTTATTTCTCTATTAACTTTCTATCTACTATACGGTTCTTATATTCGATTTAATTATAATTTCTATTAGGAAAAAGACGGTTAGTTACTAGAGATATCTCCTCGCTATCGTCTATACGCGTTCTACTAAGCTAACGTTAAAGAAACTTCTTTAGAACTTCTTTTAAACTCTTATACGCCTACTAACGATTATATAGATATAAAGCCTATAGATACTCTTAAAGAAGACCTAATAATTCTCTTCTTTATATTAGTATAAGAAGACTTAGTACTACTAGAAGTCTTAGACCTTAATAAAGTTAATTTAAGAGCTAGTATTCTTAGCTTTAATAACGCGTAAAGTTAGCGTTAAGATAGCGCTTAGAGTATCTACTCTAGATACGCTTTAAAAGATAATAAAGATAATCTATTAGCGCTACTATAGGTCTTAGACCTTACTAGTAACTTTAAGAGAATATAAAGACTCTAGAAGATCTTAAAGATATTTTATATACTTTAATAAACGTTCGCGTTTAAGAAATAGCGGCTAGCTAGCGTACCGCTAAAGAGCGCTAGTAAAGACTAAAATAAGAAGCGGCTTAAGACGCTAGTAAAGATAAAGCTACTAGAGCTTAAAATAAAAATCTAGAAGACCTTTAATAAGTAGATTATAGTAGTAGAGAATAAGTTTAAAATTATTTATATAGACTACGACTATTAATAGCGTATACGGTAGGCTATATAGAGTCTAGATCTACGTCTAAACCTTACGTAAAAAGCGTATCGCCGCCTAAGTAAAGAAAAAATAAAGAGTCTACTCTTATAGAAGAAGTTTAAGTAAATACTTTAGAATATTATTTATAATCCTATAGTTAAATACTTTATTTATTTATTTATTTATTCGTTTAACGTCCTTATACAAGCTAAGCTTATAAAAGACGGCTAGTCTACTAACGTATCTAGTCCGGTATTTCGACCGGGGTTTTTATTCGGGTTTTCTTTAGGAAGGAGTCTAGAAATAGTAGGGGCTAAGCCGGTGCTTTTTTAGGAAGAAATAGGAAAGTAAGTAGAGAGATAAGAAGAGGTAGAAGATAAAAGAAAAATAAGAGAGAATAACTTCTTTTTAAAGGAGAGACTAAAGTTAGTTTTTCGAAAGTACGTATTTAGACTTCCGTCGAAGTAAGTTCTAATAGCTACTTTCGGGTAGCTATTTTAGTTATCGATAAAAAGCTTAGAAGAGCCTTCTATTCTTCTTCGGTATTAAAAACGAGGTTTAGAAAGGGGTTTTTCGTTTCTAGACTAGTATATATATCTTCTCTTTCGAGTCGATACTTTTTATAGTCTAGAATTAGGTACCGGGGGGTTTATTTAGCCGTATTATTATACGAGCAGCTATTAGAGGGGTTTAGTCCGAAGCGGTTTAGATAGAACTTAAAGTATTCGTATTCTATTTTGCTAGTAAACGCGGAGCTTCTCTCTCCGTAGAGGTCTATTAACTTTCGTTTTATTTTCTAGTTAAACCGCCTTAGATAAGACTCTTTGAGGCTATTTCCCTTCTTATTCGCTATTTTTTACTACGAATTAATAAAATCTGCTTGCGTTAGCACTCGAAAGAATACGTAGCTAGTCGATTCGTTATTCGGGTTTATTTTATAGGCGTATTTAGCTAGGGAATCTACTTCTTCGTTACCGCGTATATTAAAATAGCCGGGGACCCATTCTAATTAAACTAAATTTCCTTTTAGAATAAGCGTTTTAGCTACGTTTAAAGCTCGTATTTACGCTAGTTATTCTAGATTTCTAGATAGTATTTTTAGACGGTAGAGCGCGGCCTAGTTATCCGCGTAGACTCTAATATCTTTATCGGTATATCCGTTTTTAACTACGAGTTCGAGGGCTCTCGTAAGAGCCTCTAGTTCGCCATTATAAACTAGGTTATTATCCCCGATATTTCCTACTATAATAGTAGTTTCGTCTTTAAAGATAGGGTCGTTTCTATCTATAAAAACTACTAGTCTAATTCCGGTTTTATTCGGAATCGAACTCGCGTCCGTATAGATAGATATTAGGTTATCTAAGGGGTTTTCGAGTTCGTTTAGGTATTTCTTAGCTTATTCTTCTTTCGAGAGTTTAGAGACTTTAACCGAATAGGGGGTAGATAGCCCCTAAGGTAGAAAGTAGAAAGGATTAACCGTTTCGAGGTTATACGGCTTATCTTTTAGAAAGTCTCTAATTTTTCGAACGAGCTTACTTTCGTATTTGTTCTCTCTTTCTAGAAGGCTTCAAATTAGGTATTTTTGGTCTAATTTAAGACTTCGTAGGGCGTAGGATTGAAGGTTGTTTTCTAAGCGAATTTCCGAGGGTAGGATCGCGGCTTCTATTTCGAGGGGAGTAATTAGAGCGGTTTTAAAAACGCCTAGTATTTTCCGTAGAGCTAGATTTTAGAGTATCGTAGCTTTTCGTTTAAAATTCGCTTAGTTATTCTAGTATAGAACGGAGCCGTAGTCGGAGACGGAGGTAACGTAGGCTAAGTATAACTGCCGTACCGCGTTAGGTTTTAGTTCGTTTTCGATGTTAGCTAGTCTATTTATCCTCGAGAGGCTCGAACGAGCTTAGCTTATTCTAATATCGACGTGTTCCTTAAAATTAAGGAGTGGATCTAAGAAAACTCCTAGATATCAAACTAGATTCTTAGGCTTTATAACTAAACCCGTAGGTAGTTTTAGAGTAGAATCTCTTACCGTTTTTTCTTTAGAAAAATGCATTAATTCGGTTTTTTCGAGGTCGAATTATATAGTATTTTCCGCGCCTAGTTTATAGAGTCTTTCCGCTTCTCTTTCTAATATCTTTATATTTCTTTTCTAGCTTTTCGAGCTTACTATTAAAGAGATATCGTCGATATAAGATAAGTAGGTAGCGGATTTCGTTTAAAATAGATCTCGGATATATATTAGAAATAGTATTAGCGAAATAGGACTTCCTTACGGTATACCCGTTTCTACGTTACTAAATTCTTCTATATTTCTATCGAAACTAAGGCGTAATTATCGGGAATTTAAGAAAGTTCTAATCTACGCGAGTAGATTAGTCGGAGCTTTAACTTTCTTAAAATTCCTAGAAGTTATTCCACGCGACGTAGTCGTAAGCACGCGTACGTCTAAAAATAGCGTAGATATTTTTAGCTTTGCCTTTCGGTTTTCCTCTACTAAATTCGTTAGAATAAAGTAGACGTCTATAGCGGATTTTTTAAGTCTTCCCCCTATTTATATAGGGTAAATTAGATTTATCGTTTCCGCTAGAAAACCGAGGCGTTTAGCTATTACTCGTTCGAGTACTTTTCCTAGGTAATTTAATAGAGAGATAACCCTATAAGTCTTTAGATTCGCGGGATCCGGCTTATTAGGTTTCTTTAAAATTACCCCCGTTACTTATCTCTAGTACTTTAGATAGTAGCCATATTTAAAGAGGTTCGAATAGATAAAATAGAAGGCTTTCGGGGATACGTTATAGGCCTAAATAATAATTTATTAGGATATTAAATTAGGTCCGTAAGCGTAGTTCCTTTATTAGGTTCGAATACGTTCGTTCGACTCTTTTTATCTAGAATTGGCTATTCCCAGCTTAGATCCGGCTGGTAATTTATCCAGTTATTTTTAATTCGTACGTTAGGGGATAGAAATAACGTTTCTTTTAACAAGGAGCTTTTCCCTTCTAATTATAGTAGGTTTTTTACCGAATCGGAGGGATTCGTTCTATCGGACGGTGTTTTATATAGGCTATTACTTTAAAGATAGTTTCGGGGGTATTTTTACTTAGAAACGAATTCTAGTAGTCCCGCGTTTTCTTTACGAAGAGAGAAGTATTCGTTACGGGTTTTTAGGAAGTTTTGCTTATTTACGAGCTCCGGCGAGCGTCGTATAAGCCGCGTTTATCGTTTAAGGTTCCCTCGGGCCTCTATTAGAATAGAATTCTACTAGGGTTTAGCTTTAGCTAGCGGGGTAGTTTTCGGAATAGCTTAGTCCGCTACTTACCGTATAAGGTTAGTTAGGGATTCTCCTAGTTTTTCTAAAAGTAAGACTTCTTTTAAACGGTCTTTTAGAATCTCTAGGCTAAGATCTTTATTCTCCTCTTCTAGAATAGCTAGCTAGGGGCGTAGCTTTTCTATAAAGTTCGAGGCTTTTTCTTTAAAGATCTTAGAGAATTTATCCTAGTTCGCCTTCTCGTAATTAAATCTAATTTACTTAGATTTCTCCTAGTTTATTCGTTTATTTAATTGGATTTAAAATAAAATAGGGAAGTAGTCGGATCCGATAGATTCGAGTATTTACTAGTCCGTTATTTTATTCGTTAGCCCTCGGCTAGAGAGCGTTAGATCTATTACCGTAGGCCTATCTAGTTTAATGGCAGAAGCATTCTCCCGGCGTATTTAGAGGTCTAGGTTATTAGATTTAATCTAATTGTAGGGCGGAGGCCCTGTTCGAGAAGGGGGACCTTAGGTCCCACTACGGGTAGTAAATATTAAAGTCCCCGGCTATAATACTAGGGAATTCTAGCTATTAGTAGCCTAGAATACGTTCTAGCGTATAGGAGGAATTATCGTTTCCTTATTCCTTTTAATTATATAAGTTAAAGAGGTAGAATTAGCTATTTTCCTCTATTACTTTTAGAACTATTAAGTTAGAGGATTTAGTTACCGCGGAGTTATAGTTAATATCTATTCCCGTTAGATAACGGGATATATATACTAACGTACGCGGTCTCCGAATAATCCGGTAGAATTTAAACGAACGCGGGGTAGTTAACCGACCGCCTTTCTCTAGGATTTTCGGGGTTTGTTAGCTATAGTTCTTGTATAAGAATTAGGCTAATTTTAAGGTCGATTGCTCTAGATAGAAGGCTCTCCGTAGCTAGAGCGTTTCTATTTAAATTAGCTTAAAATACCCTTAGTTTATCTATAGATAAAAGGGGTTAGTTAATTCGAGTTAGAATAGTACTAGTACTATATACCTTTAGAGGCTTTATAGCCTATAAATTTATACTTATACTCTCTCGTAAGGTGCTCCTTTTTATAGATTTCGTATATAGGAGTCCTCGTGTATTTTATCGTTTCGTGTCCGTTTTTAAGGTAGTTACGGCATTAAATTCCCTTAGAAATAATCCGTGCTTTCTCTACCTTATAGCTTATTCCGTATATAAAAAGGCGGCTATTAATAGCCTTTTTCTATTCCTTTTCCGTACGGAACGAGACTATAATAGACCCCGCGGATTAGTTTTCTCTTTTCTCCTTAGAGGTGGCCTAGTAGGGCTTTCCGATAGGAGAAAGACCTACGTTAAAGGTCTCTATTTCCTCCTTAATAAAGGAGTCGATTAGAATATCCTTAGTCTCCCGTATAGAGATTCCGTAGATAATAACCTTATACTAGGCCTCGACTAGTTTCGGGTTAGAATTAGGAAGGACTTTCCTAATAATATTCTCTTTTTCTAAGAGAAATTAGCTAGTATAGCCTTCGGTGCCCGTAATTAGGATATTTCCCTTAAACGAAAGGGAAGTTCCTTAGATAACGGGTTTATTTACGAAACCGGCTCCCGCGAACGCGAGGTTTAGCTTTTATCGGAGTCGGATTCTATTAAATTAATCTCGTAAGCCGTCGTAGGAGACGGTAATTTATCTATCTTTAATAGACGTTGGTTTTACGAGCTTCGTAGTTGTTTTTTTAGTTGGTTTTTTATACGATACGGTTATAAAACCGTCGTTTAGAACTAAACCTACCGCTACCGAGGCGTAGAAGGTAGGTTTTTTTACCGGGACTAGCTGGCTAGGCTAGGGTTTTCCCGTAGTAGCTATAGAGGTAGCCCCGAGATTCCTCGTTTTATTCGAAAGCGTACGGGATACGTTTTCGAGTACGCGGACTTTAGTTACGAGAATCGACTTAGTAAAGTTAATTTTCTCTTTTACCGTATATTTGCGGAAGACGGTAAGAAGTTCGCTAAGATTATTTACCTTAGACCGGTTATCTTTGAGGTCGATCGCCTTAATAAGATAATTAAACGCGGCTTCGATATATTCCGCGGAGGACTTTAGTTTCGATTCCGGTATATACCGGGTTCTTTTCTCGGGGCGGTATTCGAACGGGTTAGTGCCCGTAGTTATCGGCGAGAAGGAGAGTCTTTTTCCTAGCGTCGGCGTAAGCTCTACCGTTATCGTTACCTTTAGCCTTCTCGATAGCGGTATTACTTCGTCGTTTTCTATCTCGATATCTTCGATACTACTCGATTCCGTAGTATTCGAAGATTCGATAACTACCGGCGTAGTCGATAAGTAATTGTAGTCGAGGCGAGAGGGTCCGGGAAATCTAGGGGTCTGGAGGCAGATATCCTTAGTTTTCTATACTCTTTCTAGAAAGGAAATAGTAGAAATAGGAAATTAGACTAGAAAGAAATCGCCGGCTTTAGTTTTATCTAAACTAAGCCGTAAATAAACGAACTCCGGGCGAGCGCGGGGAATTTTCTTCGTTACTTTCTCCTAAGAAGTAACGAAGCATTTTCGGGGCTATTCGGTTAAGCTTTTCACTTATTTTCGGTTATTCTTAGTTCGCGTAGGTAGGAAGGTAGTGAAAACTCTACGTATACGGGCCGCGGAAAAGGAGCGGAACGGAGAAGAGGGAGCTTCGCTTTAGATTTAGTATCAAACGCGCTCTAAATCTCGTATAACTTCGTACGGAGGTACGCGTAGGTGTTTTCGGTAGATTCCAAAAATTTCGTACGTTTTCGGGTCGATTTAGGAATTTCGTAGAGGTACGGAGGTAGAGCGAGGCGATTCGGCCTAACAAGGTCTCTTTTCCACGCGATAACGTAGTAGCGCGTATAGCTACGAAGCTAAGATTCGAGAATCTAGCTAAGGAAATTAAGAGCTTTCGATAGATACTAGTCTTAGCGCTTTTTCTTAGGGTCGAATTCGAAGGTATAGTTAAAGATAAGCGGGTTATAGTATTTAGTATTATAGATTCTCTTTTTTTTTTTTTTAGTTATATTCTTATAAAAGTTCTACTTATTTTCTTAGCGTTTATCTAATAGTAATTAATAGATAACTTTATTTAAGATTACTCTATACTTAATATACTATTAAAACTAACTATCGCGATTTCTACTTAGCGCTAGAATATTACCTATACTAATATAAGAGATATAAGAAATAAAAGAGTTTTTTAGTAACTAATAATACTTTCCCGCTATTTCGCTATCTTATTAGCTTTCTACTAGCTCTTTCTACTACTAAAGTTCTATCTTCTAAATTTATTTTATTCTACGCTTATTTCTCGTACTAGAAGGCCGCTTTAAGTCTTTTTTAGAAGATTCTTTCGCCGTACTATCTTTTCTTATTAGCTTAATTAGAGGATTAGTTTCGTTTATTAATAATCTTACTCGCTTATACGGGGGCCGCGTTATTCCCGCGTTTAAATATTACTTCTTATACGTCTATAATAACTTTTAGTAATTATTAAGTTCGCTTTTAATCTTCTACTTATTATACTTAGCCGGCTAGCCTTTCTATTTAATAAGGTACTATATTACGCTAGAACTCTTTCTAGAGGAGTCGAGGCGCGTCGTTAGATAGCTTAGGCTTTCTAGGGGCCGATATAGTAGTAGGTAGGGGAGGTTCGTATAATAGTAGAGTAGGAATTAATTAATAAGTTAACTACGAGGGTCCTAACTACGATAAATAAGTATAGTCTATATATATAGAGTAATCGATACGATTAGTAGTAATCTATAATATTAACCTACTAATTAGTACTAATTAGTAGTCTAAGCTTTACTAAGCGAGTATACGATAGTCTAGTATATTAGTATCGATAGATATTCTACCGAGTTAGGCCCCGAGTTAGTTACGTAGGCGGTAAGTAGTTATAGGATTTCGTTATCCGCCTTTCTAGGCGACTATACTATAATACTATCCCCCCTCTAGGTAACCTTCGGCCCGAAGGTCGAATATAAAGGTAGTTAAGCTCCCTTCTTAGTTCCCTTAAGATTATTTCTCTACCGTTATATCTAGTTCCGCTCGTCGATACGCGCTTCTTACTCGTATTCTTCGTAACGGTACTAACGCTCCTAGACGTTATTTCTTTTACGTAGAGAGACCTTATCTTCGTTATCTTATATCGCCGGATTCTAAGAGGTATTACGAGTATACTAAGCGAGGCTACCTTTATTCTTTTCCTTCTAATATAGCTTCCCCTATTATTACGCTAGGACTTAGAAAGAGGGGTAAGGTTAGAACGTCGGGGAGGGTTACAGCGTCTAAGGTTTACTACCGCTATCTAGAATATTACTAAATACTATATTTAGAGGATAGCAGCCGTAGTTAGGTAGAGAAGGTATAAGAGGGGTATAAGATAATAATTAGACTTAACTACGGAGGTCCTAACTACTATAAATAAGTATACTTATATATAAGGAAATATCTATCTATAATCGTAATTCCTAACTACTATATTGCGGTAGGTTATAGTAGGCGGTTATATTTATAAGGGTGCGGTCTTAGCGTTATAACCGTTAGTAACGGTACTAAGTAATAAGCGTAGTTATCGGTCCGCGGCGCGGGGACTCGCTTAGCGCCGTACCCTAACTTCTATCCTCTTATAGATACTCCGTAATACTATCCCCCCTCTAGATAGCTTTCGGCCCGAAAGCTTTTATAAGATGCGTGGCCCTTACTTATCGTTCTTTTTCCTTAGTTTCGCGATATCTTCTATCCGTACCCTTCGTCGCCGTCGTTAAGCTTAGCGTATTAAGGCGTAGGGGCGTCCTACTAACGTGTCTTATCGTCGTTATTAGTAGCGAGAGGAACCCCTTTATATTATCGCTAAGTTTTACTCGGCTTATTCTTATTATACCTCTATTAGTCGTACGTTGTATAACGCTATAGCGAGTTCTTTAGATTTAGAATATAAGTCGTCTTTCGCTATTATCTAGCGGTCCTAACTATTTCTTAGTTCGTCGCTTAGATTGGGCTCGTACCGACTTACTTTAGCGTTTAGAATAGGCGGAGAGCTAAGTAGTTATAGAAGAGGAGGATGCTAATACCGTAGCTAAGGCGGCGGATTAGGTAGCTAAGGCTACTTCCCGTATCGCTCTTACCGCGAAGGCGGCGGCTCGGCGATTCCGCGACGCCTAGCGTAAGAAGCAATAGATTTAACGTCTATTACGGTACGTTAAGCAGCGGAATACTACTTTATTTACTTAGGAGATATCTACTCTAGAGGCGGAGGAACGTATAGAGAGGGAGGCTACCGTTCGCGAGGGTCGCGCTCCTTAGGATATCCCTATAGACTCGGATAGTAAGGCTACGCCGTATTCGCTTAGCGGGTCTAGTAGTAACGTAGCGGGCGCCGATAGAGTGGTTCCCCGGTAGGCCCCTATTAACCAATTCTAGGTGTCTCTAACTCCTCCTCCGGGTTTCGTATCCTAGGAGGATACTCTAGGGCTAGGCGATCCGGGTTTTATCGGTAGAAGTCCGCGAGAAGTTCTAGGCAGTTAAGGTTCGGTAAAGGCTTCCAGGTATTTTCTAAGTCGTCGTAATTTTCCTATTTAACTAGGTATTTAAGCTAACCGTCGGGGTCTCTTTTACTATCTAGGATTCTTTCGACGTCCTATTCTTATACGTCTTCGGATTAAATTTCTCCCTCGGGGTATTCTAGTGCTTAAGCGTTTTAAGGTACTAGTTTAAGGAGGGCTATATAAAAGACGGGGCTTCGGTATATATTTTTAGGTAATTTAAGTTTGTAGGTAACAGAAAAAAGTTTTTATTTAATTTCGAAGGGGCCGATTTTCCTATAATCTAATTTGGGGCTCGGTCGTTTAGTTTTAAGGTTTCTAGTAAGAAGCTAGACTTTATCCCCCTCTTCTAGGGGCGGCGGCTTCTATCGCCTTCGGTTATAGTATATAGCTATACGGTAGTTAATAAACTTAATATCCCGGGCTAGGCTCTAGTATAGACCTTTTAATTATTCTACTTAGAGTATTCCTTTTTATACGATATTTTCTTATAGGATAGGTTCCCTATAAGCTCGTAGCTTAAATCTAAAGTTAACGTAGAACGGCGTCTCTTAGGTAGTTTCTGCTAGTATGCTATTATAAGCAAATTATACTAGAGGTAGAAGTTCTACCTAGTTATTTTACTAGTAGTTTACGTAGCTTCGTAGGTATTCCTCTAAGGTCTAGTTAAGCCGTTCTATCTAACTATCTATCTAGGGATAAAAGGCGGTAGATAGCTTATACTTCGTTTCTAATTTATTTATTAAGGTTTACTAGAATCGAGCGCGGAAGCGGGTATCGCGATCGGAGATAATAATTTCTAGCATTCTATAGTTTACGAAGATATACCTTAAGAAGATATAGACTAGCTTAGGGACTTCTAAGGCTTCCTTATAGGGGATAAAATACCCCTATTTAGATAGTCGGTCGGTAATAACTAGGATTACGTCGTAGCGTACTTCGGTAAGTGGTTCTTTAGATTTTAGTAGCTTGGTAATAAAGTCTAAGGAGATAGATTTCTAAGGTCGGTCGGGAGGTATAATTAGCTATAGCTTTCCGTAGGGGGCGTATCGTGCCGCTTTATTTCGGCGTGAATCAGTAGTTCACGGTACTATCGTACTCGCCAGTGCGGTATATAGAATATTCTTTTAATTCTTTCTATAGTGGGGTTAGTGCCTCTATAGCCATATACCGGGGTAGCGTAGATTTCCTTAATAAGTTGTCGCCGAAGTCGTTAGAAGACGTAGACTAGTCCTTTAAAAAGGATTATCCCTTCTAGGCTTAGTATAAGGTCAGGGTCTTCTTCTAGGTAGTCGTAAATCTATTTTAATAATTATTATACTATAGTGTCGTTTTCGAGGTCGTTTTCGTAGGTTTTAGATATCTTTCTTCCTATATTAAAAGTAAGGGGTTATTTTCCTAAGGGTCCTTATTTTCTTATAGGTCTAAGTTTTCGGAGGGGGCTTTCTAGGAGCTATTATTTCCCCGGACTTAGTTTCTAGGATTTTCTTCTTAGGCTAATTATGTCTCTAGGGTATTTATCTCCGGAGGTCCTTCCTAGGAGGGTTATCTTCCTAAGTTTATATTCCTAGAAGGGGTTAATTCCTAGGTGCTTAGCGCTTCTAAGGAACTAGGTCCTAGGGGTATTATATTCCTAGGAACTAGTTCCTAGAAGTCCGCAGTTCCTAGAGATCTCTAAGGCCTAGGAGGTTCTTTCTAGGATTAGAGGCCCCTCGCTTAGCTTCGGGTAATTAGAGCTAGGAGGCGGATTACCGTAAGCTCTAGTTAAGGTCTATTAAGTTTAATATTTCCTTCCTTATTTTATTTTAGAAGCGCCGGGGATAGTTCCGGTTAATTAAGTATATAGTTATATCGTCGGCTAAGGGCGTCGGCTTTTCTATTCTCGGTTCCCTTTCGGTGGACAATTTTAAAGTTAAAGGAGGTAAGTTATTCCGTCTATCTAACCTATCTTCGATTAAGGATCTTTATAGTTATAAAGGCGCCTAGGTTTTAGTAGTCCGAGTATACCGTTATTTCGAAGTTTACCCCTTCGAGGTAATATCGCTATTCTTTAAAGGCTATAATAATAGCCAGTAGTTCTTTATCGTAGATATCGTAGTTAAGTTCCGTAGGTGATATTTTTCTAGAATAGAAAGCTACGGGGTATAGCCGTTCTTAGTTATCCGGCTAGCTAAGGTATACTCCTATAGTATAGTCTAATACGTCCGTTTCTAGGTAGATAGATTTATTCGGATCGAAAAGGGCTAGGACAGGTGCTTCCATAAAGGCTTTCTTAAGTAGGTCAAATACTTCCTATTATATATTCTACTAGTCGAAGCGGGTGTCTTTTCGGGTTAGTCGAGTTAGGGGTTCTACTAGTTTAGCGTAGTCCTTAATAAACCGTCGGTAAAAGTTAGTAAAACCTAAGAAGAATTAGACTTCTCGGAGGTTCTTAGGTGTAGGCTAACTAAGAATAGATTCTACCTTTTTAGGGTCCATTACTACTTCCCCGGGTCGGATAATAAACCCTAGGAATTCTACTTCTTAGGCGTAGAAGGCGTATTTCTCGGGCTTAACTTATAGCTTCCTTTTCTATAATTTTCTTAGTATCTTTACCACGTATTCCTAATGTTCCTCTAGGGTCTCGGAGTAGATTAGGATATCGTCTAGATATACTATATAGAAGACGTCTAGGTATTCTCGAAGGATATCGTTAATTATAGCCTAGAAGGTTACGGGGGCGTTAGTAAGCCCGAAAGGTATAACGAGGTATTTAAATAGTCTAAAGCGACTTCGCTAGGCGGTCTTCTATTCTTCGCCTTCTTTAATTCTAATTAAGTAGTAGCCGTCTCGGAGGTCGAGCTTAGTAAAATACTTAGCTTTCCTTAGTCGGTCTCGTAGTTTGTCGATCCTAGGTAAGGAATAGCGGTCCTTAATAGTAATATCGTTTAGGGCTCGGTAGTCTACGCACAGTCGTAGCTTTCCTCCTAGTTTCGGTACGAATAGGATAGGGGAGGCTACTAATAACTAGGATAGTCGGATATACTCTTTTCGTAGATAGGTTTCAATATATTCCTTAAGCACTTATAGTTCTTTTTTAGAGAGGGAGTATAAAGGACTAAATTTAGGTGATATTCCCGGCATTAAGGGTATTTTATAGTCCTATAGTTAGTATTCTAGTAGAGTATCTTCCTATTTCTCCGTAAAGATATCGAATTTTCTATATTATAGGGGTACGTTATCTAGGGGGTTTTCTATATTAGTGGCGTTAACTCGCCGTAGGTCGCATTTTATACGTTCTCGGGGTTCTTAGGGTTTCTAGGGTCTATAGGTTCGTTTTCTAGAAAGGCAGGCGATTCTATAGGCCTACCGAACCTCTAGGGGTTGCTAAGTCTCGATTTTAATTCCTTAGGAGGTAGTGCGCACCTAGAAGATTCCGGTAGGGGTGTCTTTCTTTACTTCCTTTCTAAGGGCCTTCTTAGAGATCTTACTAACTTATACTAGCTTACTCCGGGTTATTCGGGGGTATACTAACGCCGCTATAGTACTTAACAGCTACCGCGCCTCGTCTCTTTCTCGGGACCTAAACTTTACTTCTCCGTTTTCCTAATCGATATAGGGTTTTCATTTTCGGAGCTACGGGAGTCCTAAAATAATATTATATCTAGGGGTTTTTATAATATCTAAGTAGATTCTTTCTTAGTATTTTCCTCGAGATAGTACGAGTCCTTAGGTTTCTATAAGAATTAACCCTCCTCTATATATACTAGGTAAGCTATCTACTATAATAAGTTCGTAGGGGTATTCTTTTTCTCGGAATTTTATATTGTGTTTTTCCACGAAACGAGGGTTAATATAATTGCCCCTATCTACCGAATCGATAAGGACACGAGCTCGTCGTCTATTAGCGAGTATATTAATAACTAGATACTCGGTATACTCGGCCGGGGGTTCTTCGTTATTTATAGTATACGTAGAGGGGAGTTTTCTATTAGTATTACCGGTCGTAGTTATAGTTACCTAAAGGAGCGCTAGGAGCTACGCTTCTACCCGCCCCTAGGTTAGAGGCTTAATTAGTTTTTTACCTCGGGCTAATAATCGTTAGTTTCCTTTAGCTCTCGGTAGCTTTCGTATTCGTTATTAGTATAATCGGCCTAGTATTACTTATTATAGGAGTCCTCTACTTCGGTTACCTACGCGGCGGCGGTCTAGCGCGTAGTCTTATTACCTCCTTTATACTATCGTATATAGTATCTCTTTTTTCCGTATTAGAGATATAGGTCTTTCTTACGGCGACGGTCTTTTTCTTCTTATAATAGGAGCCTATTGCGTTTAACGCTATCTAGATCTATAGGCTTACTAGGGCTTATCGTATTTCTAGTTTAGATAGGGTTAGTTATAGGGCGAGTAGACCGGGTTATTTCTCTACGTCGGTTATATAGCCGAGTGTCGAGTTAAATAGCGATACGGACTACCTCCTAGTAGAAGTCGGGTAGCTTAGTTCTAGCGAATTCGTCCTTAATATAGTCTTTTAATCCCTTATAGTATAGTATTTTAAGGATATTATCGGGCTATTATAGTCGTAAGGTATAGAGTCGAAACTAGATTATATACGTCGCTATAGACCTAGTTTATTTAAGCGTCTAGATTCGGTATACCGCATCTTAGTATTAATTCTTATCCTCGAACGTTTCCCGGAGGGTTTTAGTAAAGTTATAGAGGCTATAGAACAGTCGTATAGTCTCCTCGTACTAGTTTAGTTTTCCGAAGTCGTCCTAGTAGGGTTTAAACCACCGAGCGGTATTTCCGCGGAGGTATAATCTAGTAAAGAAGATTTTTTAGGTATCGTCCTAGAAAGCTATACCGAATAAGTAGAAGTAGATATATAGTTACCGCAAGAATTCATCTAGTTTTCCTCGGGTACCGTCGAAAACGTTAGGTTCCTTAACCTTAAACTTTAGGTTTTATACTTATACGGGGGCAGGTAGGACGGAAGTAATTTCCGTAGCGGGAGGTTACTCTCGGGGTCTTATAGTGCGGTTAACTAAGAAGGCCTACCCTCTAATAAAGTATTCTAGTAGGACTAGGGCATAGTCCTCGGAGGTATCGGGAGGGATTCGAGGTCGGCTAACGTCGCGGGTTAGGGAGGCAATCCCGGCGGCGTAGGCTTCTAATATAGTTATACGGGTCTCCGTATCGGGTTCTCTAGAAATTACTAGATAGATATTATATAGTTACTCTTCCGCGTTAGGGAGCGAGGCGCGGATTTCGGCCTAGGTCGTTATAGTTAGTTCGATAGGTTTACTTACCTTCGGTGCCTATAGGGTGGTAGTCAAAGTATTACGCTAGAACTCGGGAAGGGGGGTAAGGTTAGAACGTCGGGGAGGGTTATAGCGTCTAAGGTTTACTACCGCTATCTAGGATATTACTAAATATTATATTTAGAGGATAGTAGCCGTAGTTAGGTAGAAAAGATATAAGAGGGGTATAAGGCAATAATTAGACTTAACTACGGAGGTTCTAACTACTATAAATAAGTATACTTATATATAAGGAAATATCTATCTATAACCGTAATTTCTAACTACTATATTACGGTAGGTTATAGTAGGCGGTTATATTTATAAGGGTGCGGTCTTAGCGTTATAACCGTTAGTAACGATACTAAGTAATAAGCGTAGTTATCGGTCCGCGGCGCGGGGACTCGCTTAGCGCCGTACCCTAACTTCTATCCTCCTATAGGTGCTCCGTAATACCTATTAAGTTTCGTCGTATAGATTAATAACGGAACTAGATACGGGCTTAGATTAAGTAGATCTAGCGCGAGATCGAAAGGAATAAGGCCGAGATTTAGCGGTTATAAGAAGAGGCTTAACGTTTAGTTCGTCGTACCGCTACTTCTCGGTCTAAGGTAATCCGTCTATTACGGATACTTTCCTTCTTAGATTCCCGGAGTTAGAAGTTATTTAAGCGGGAGTTAGCGGCTATTAAGGCTAAGAAGGCGTAGGAGGCGTAGGCGGCTTAGAGGTCCTTATTATCTAGTTTAGGCGGTAGTAACGTAGCGGGTTTCGACGGGCTAGTTTCTCGAGAGGCACCTATAGACTAGTTTTAGATATTCTTAACGCCTTCTCTAAAGTTTACGTTATAGAAGGATACTCTAGGTTTAGGCGGTTAGGGTTTCGTTAGTAGTATTTATAGATAAGTTCCTCGTAGTTAAGGTAAGAGATTAGTTCCTATAAGGGTTCCTACGGGTTTCCGGTAGAATCCGCTCCTTCCTATTTAATAAGGTACTTAAATTAACCGTCGATCTAGTCTCTATCTAAGATTTTCTCTACGTCCTATTCTTTATCGGCGTTATCGAAGTATATTTTAAGTTCTAGGTTAGGTTTGGCGTTACTATATATAGGTTTAAGTAAAGAGATATAGAAAACTAGGTATATACCTACTTACTCTAGTAATCTAAGTTTAAAGGAAATAGGTAAAAGTTTTTTCTTAATTTAGTAGGGTCCGATTTTCTTATAGTCTAATTTATTATTCGATCGTATTATTTTAATATTCTTTCTAAGAAGCTAGACTTTATCCCCTTTCTTTAGGGGCGGCGACGCCTAGCGCCGTCTATTATAGTATATAGCTATTTAGTATACGGTAAATTTAATATCTCGGGCTAGTTTCTAGTATAGTTTACGTAGCTAGTCTACTCTAAGTATAGCTTTTTAGGTAAGTACTTCGTAGATCTAGGATTCTCCGAAGATAGTAAGATCGAATCCGTAGTTAGTATAGAAGAGCGTAGTTTATATAGCTTCCGTTAATATACTATTATACGCGTATTAGGCTAATAGTAGGAGTTCAACCTAGTTATTTTACCTATAATTTAGGTAGAATCTTAGGTACTATTCTAGCGTTTAGTTAGTTCGTTCCGTTTATCTATTAGTCTACGGGTATACCGTTATTAATATCTTATATTTAGTTCCTAACTTATAGACTAAGGTTTACTAGAACTTAGCTCTAAATTGTAGGTCTCGGTCCGTAATTAGTTCCTTAGGCATCCCGTAGTAGGCGAAGACATATCTAAGGAAGAGGTAGGCGTAGTCTTCTACTCTAATTTTTTTATTATAAGGGATAAAGTATACCTATTTTATTAGACGGTCGATAATAACTAGGATAGCGTTATATCGTACTTTAGTTACGGAGTCTACTAAATTTAGTAGGTCGGTAATAAAATCTATTATAACCGATTTCTAGGGTTTAGTTAGTATTATAATAAGCTATAGTTATCCGTATAGTATATATCGTACTACCTTATTTTTTACATATTCGTTATATTCTTAGATAACTTTCTCTACTACTTTCCTTATTTAGAGAAAGTAGAAGTATCTTATAAGCCGTTCTAAGGTTCTTATTATTCCTAGGTATTCGTAAACTACGGACTTATAGTATTCCTTTATTAGCCGTTTACGTAGAGGTATAGATACGTAGATTTTTCCGCGGAATAGTATATTGCCTCTATAGTCTTAGACTAGGTCGGGGTCGTTATATTCGGAGGTACCTATTCGTTAAAGTAGTTCTTAGAATAGCGGATTATTATTATATTTTCCTTAGATAATTTATTCCTAAGTAGCGGTATTATCTTCTTCCTCGTTTTTTACCTCTTTCGTAGTTTCTCTAAGTATTAGTATAGGTTCCTCGTTCTATAGTTCCTCTTTGTCCTCCGGCTTTTACTCTAGTATTAGGTTTCGTAGAGGTTCGTCGTCGTTAATAGGGCTCCCTAGCCTTATAATAGGTGCTAGTATTCGTTCTTTCTAGGGTACGTCGGATTCTTTAATAATTCGGGGGCGGTTAGGGCCTAACGTACCGTCGTTATTTTATCGTAGTACTACTAGTAATAGTTCTAGCTTTTCTTCTACGTAGTCGGCTCTACGACTAAGTACGTTAGCCTTACCGTTTTTACTTTCCTTACGGTAGTAGATCTTAAAGTAGAAGGGGGCGAGTTATTCTACCTATCGTACTTATCTTCTATTTAATACTTTAGTAGTTATAAAGTATTCTAGATTCTTATAATCCGAGTATACCGTAATTTCGTAGTTAGCTCCCTTAAGATAGTATCGCTATTTCTTAAACGCTATAACGATCGTAAGTAGTTCTTTATCGTATATCTCGTAATTAAGCTCGGCGGATAATATTTTACGAGAGTAATACGCGATAGAATATAATCTTCCCTCGTCGTCTAGCTAGCTAAGGATAGCGCTAATAGTATAGTTAAATACGTTAGTTTTAAGATAGAGTAGCCTATTAGAATCGAATATAAGGAGTACCGGCGCTTCTACGAAGGCTCTTTTAAGTTAATTAAACGCCTCTTATTAGGGTACTTCCTAGGTAAAAGGGGTATTTTTTCGAGTAAGTCGGATTAGGGGTTCGGCTATATATAAGTATCGTTTAATAAATCGTCGGTAGAAGTTAGTAAACCCTAAAAAGGCTTATACTTCTTTAACGTTCCTTAGTTCTAGCTACTTTAGGATATCTTCTACCTTTTTTAGGTCTATAACTACTTTTCCTAGTTCGATAATAAAGCTTAGGAATTCTACCCTTTAGGTATAGAAGGTATATTTTTCTAGTTTAACGGAGAGGTTATATTCGAGTAGTTTCTAGAGGACTTTAGATATATATTCCTTATATTCTTTAAGGGTTTCTAAGTATATTAGGATGTCGTTAAGGTAGACTATATAGAATCGGTCTAGATATTCTTATAGAACGTAGTTAATAAGGGCTTAGAATATAGTAGAGGCGTTAGTAAGTCCGAAAGATATTACTAAGTACTCGTATAAACCGTATCGAGTTCTAAATACGGTTTTCTATTTATATTCTTCCTTAATTCGGATAAGATAGTACCTATCCCGTAAGTCTAACTTAGTAAAGAATCGTACCCCGAAGAGGCGATCCCTTAGTTTATCGATACGGGGTAGAGGATAGCGGTCTTTAATAGTAATGTCGTTTAGAAATCTATAATCTATATAGAGGCGTAACTTACCTCTAGGCTTTAGTACGAAGAGAACGGGGAATCCTACTAAGGATTAAGAGGGTCGGATATATTCCTTCTTTAGTAGTAAGTCTAAGTATTTTCTTATTACTTATAACTCCTTTTCCGATATTAGATATAGGGGTCTAAATCGAGGTTTAGTATCTAGTTTTAAGTTAATCTCGTAGTTCTATAGTCTATATTCCGGTAGTACGTCTTCGATCTTTTCTCTAAAAATTTCCTTAAACCGATAGTATTCCTTAGGAACGCTATTAAGGTACTATTCGTATATCCTAGTAGGGTTATCTCCTTCTACGGGTGTCGGGTAGTCTAGTTTTTCTCGTCTAGTAGTACTAATCTATCGGGTTCTTTCTTTATTTATAGTAGTAGAACGATACTATATTATTCTAATTACTTACCCCTTCTTTTAGGTTCTTTCTAGCGTAGCTTTCGAAATTAGGCTTACGTAGGTAATCGGTTCGGCTATAGTACGTAGTTTCTATTCTAGTTCTTAGTTTTATTCTCTAGACTTAAGGGTAATTCCTCTATTATCCTAATTATATTATATTTTCTATTTCTTCTACTAAGAGATACCGAGAATAATATTATACTTAGGGATCTTAGTAACGTCTAGATAGATACGTTCCCTATAGTTTTTATATTCTAGGGTTAGTTTCGGGGTTTCGATAATTACCTTTTTATCTCTAAAGGAGCTAGGGGATCTATTAATAGTTCTTAGCTAATATAGTTAGTTCTTTTCTCTAGGTTTTAGGTTAGCTTTTTCTATAAATCGGTTTAAGACGTAGTTCCCTTATAATATAGAGTTAATAAGGGTAAGCGCTCGGCGTCTATTAATTTTTATTACGACAACCTAGTAGTTCCCGTATTCTACGGAATCTCCCTTACTTTCTAGTAGGTATCTTATAGTTTTTCCGGTCGATACTACTATAGTCCTATAGAGTAGAGGCCTCGCCTACTATAGCTCTAGTTTAGTAGGCGTTTCTAGTTTTTTAGATAGTACCCGCTAATATTCTTAGCTTCCTAGTAAATAGGATAGGCTTCGATACTATAAGTAGACTAGTAGAGGATATCGTAGTCGGGGGTCTCTAGTCGTCCTTTAGTAGCCGAGGTAGTTTTCTTATCGTTAGTTCGCTAGTTACTAGTTCGTTTATCTAGGTAGTTTCTACTAATATATCCGTACTTTCTATAGTAGAAGTAAAGACCCTTTTTACGCCGTCGCTATTCTTCCTCCGGCGCTAGCCGAGGGTTTCGTCGTTAGTTAGTATCTAAGTCTATAGGGTCCCCTAAGGGTAGGTTATTTTAAGGTTACGAGGTATTAGCCGAGTATCGGATTTAGCCTATTTCTTATCTAAAATTAAACAGTTATTAGTCGACTCGGATAGCCGTATCGATAGTCTCGCTAAGGTTCTTAGATAATTCGATACGGGCAAATTCGGCCTTTATATTATACTTTAGACCCTTATAGAAGATATATTTAAGGGATTAGTCGTTCTAATTAAGGTAGGAGGCGAGTATACGGAATTCCGTAATATATTTCGAGACTAATCGGGTTTATCGGAGGTCCTAAATTTAAAGGGCGGCCTTCTACTCCTCGTTCTTACTACTAAAGGCTTATCTAATTACGTCGGCGAAGCGATTATAGTTAGCGAATAGGCTACTAGTTTTCGTACGTAGGATAGCCGAGCGGAAATCCTTTCGATAGAATTCGAACTATCGTACTACGTTACCTTAGAGGTAGGTTTCTATAAAGCGGACCCTTTCCTTATCGTCCTTAAAGAATACTTTATAGAATTCGAAGTAATTCTCTAGTTAGGCTAGAAAGTTGTTAAGCTTACGTCGGTCTCTATTATAGATATCGGGGGTCTTAATCTTTAGTTTAGTATTATAGGGGGTCGATTCTAATATCGCGGGGGCGGCTAGAGTAGAGGGCCGTATAGTACGGTTAATAGTAAAGGCTTATCCTTAAATAAAGTATTCTAGAAGGACTTAGCCGTAGTTATTACTAGCGTCCTCTAGTACTCTAGGTCCGTTAATTACTTAACTTAAGGAGGCTATACTCGAGGAATATACTTCCGAAATAAGTAGCCTTATATTAAGAGCTAGGTTTCTAGAGATTAAGAGACGGATTAACTAAAGCTATTCCTTCTCCGTTAGAAGGTTATTCCTAATTTCGGTCTAGGATATTATAGTTAGTAGTTTTTAGGGTAGGGTTACCTCCGATACCTATAAAAAGGTAGTTAAAGTATTACGCTAGAACTCTTTCTAGGGAAGTTAAGGCGCGTCGTTAGGTAGCTTAGGCTTTCTAGGGGCCGATATAGTAGTAGATAGAGGAGGTTCGTATAATAGTAGGGTAGGAATTAATTAATAAGTTAACTACGAGGGTTCTAACTACGATAAATAAGTATAGTCTATATATATAGAGTAATCGATACGATTAGTAGTAATCTATAATATTAACCTACTAATTAGTACTAATTAGTAGTCCGAGCTTTATTAAGCGAGTATACGGTAGTCTAGTATATTAGTATTAGTAGGTATTCTACCGAGTTAGACCCTAAGTTAGTTACGTAGGCGGTAAGTAGTTATAGGATTTCGTTATCCGCCTTTCTAGGCGACTATACCGTAATATACTACGCACTACTAATTCTTTAATAGTAGACTATAATCGCTTCTATCTTCTACTATTTACTATCTTCTAGCTCTTCTACTACTAGGGGCTAGAATCTTAGTTAAATAGAGTATTTCTTAAGTAGAGATATATAGAAGACTAAGTAGAGCCGCGATATAGCTATTAAAAAGTCTAGTTTATAGACTACTTTTCTAATATATTCTAAAACGCGAAATAGTTTAAAGTACTTAGAGTTAAGTTTCTTATAGGGCTACTTTATATAAATATTATAGGCTAAGAGTAAAACTTCGTCGCTAACTACGAATTACTTTACTAGCTAATAGTAATTATAGTATTTTATCTAAATCTCTTAAATAAGATATAGAGCGTCTACCGCTCTTATATAGATTTCTTATAGATAGCGAATATAGCTTTAGACGGCTACCGCTCTTAACGCGGAGTTATTAGAGCTCTTACTACTATTCTTCTCTTCTATTATATTTTATTTTAAAACGCCGTTAGGGAAGTTTAATAGTCCTTTTAAAGCGAGCTTAATAGAGGATATTTTTATTACTAAATATATCTTACTATTATACGTAAATAAAGCGCTAGATAGTAGGCGAGTCTAGTTGAACTATTTCTAATAGATAAAGATTCTTAAGTACGACTCGAGCTTTTAGTTTTAACGTTCCGTTTATCTATTTATTTACGAGTAAAAAGCGGTATTTATCTTACGTTTAATAACTAGATAGAAGTAAAAGATTTATTAGTATTTACTAATAAAGACGCTTTCTCTATTTAATATAATACTATCTAGTATCTTAGCCCGCGAAAAGATATAGTACTCTAGAAGTTCTTCTAGCGTAGTCGCGTTAATTATCTTATAGACGGAAAGATAGTAGACGTACTTAGTAAAGCGGTCTACTACTACTAGTATTATATTATAGGCGTTACTATAGAAGTTAACTAACTTAGATAGGTCTATAATAAAATCTATTAAGTAGTAACGCTAGGCCTTTCTAAGAATAAATAAGAGCTAAAGTTTATTATATAATTTATATTATTAGCTCTTATATCTTTAGTATACGTTATATAATTAGATATATAAGCGGACGTTTCTATAAAGATTAGCCTAGTTGTATTTTCTACGAATAACCTTCTTTATATAGTTAATACCGTAGTACTTCGCTAGCTAGTTATTATAGTTTTATAGAAGAATCTTCTTCTTTAGAAACGCGTAGTTAAGAATAATAACTCGTCTATTTTATTATAGAACGCCTTTCTTATTAAGATAGAAATCTACTAGCTTAGCTCTCTAGCGTTTTTCTAGCGCTTTCTAGATAGCTTTATAGAATGGATTTTACGCTTAAACTATCTAGATTAGCTTAAAAAAAATATTAAAGACTTAATATACGTTATTTTAGCGAGCGTAGCTACTATTATATCTCGTTATAATATAAGACTTTACGTTAAGTCTACGCTAGTAAATACTACCGCGACGCTAGTAATATTAGATATAAAAAAGTTACTATTATTAATTCGACGGCTAAATATAGTTAGGATATTCTTAATTAATTAAGTCTTAGAAGAAGTAGCTAGTTTCTTATTAAAGAAGCGTAGTTTAAGCTCTAATACTTCTATTAGTATAGCGATATTAGAAGTCTTTCTAGACTTTCTTATTTATAACTTTTACTATAATATAAATAGTATAGCTTTAAAATATACTCTCTTAATATTATCTTTAAAGCTATTAACGTAATCTAAACGTCTTAAAAGAAGATCTATAGAATTTATTTTATCTAGCTTATATTTAATTTAGAAATCGAACTTAGTAAGCTCTTTAGTATAGCGTATCTAGCGCGGAAATAGCGCTTTAGTAGTTATAAAATAGTAAAGATTATTATAATTTAATAAGACGTGGATTATCTATATTACGTAGATAAGATAGTAGCGCTATTTCTTAAAGTACTATATTATCGCTAGTAGTTTCTTATTATACGTATTATAGTTAAGCTTTACTCTCGCGAACTTCTAATTATAGTATATTATTAGAAGCTAATAGGTCTATCTATTCTACGTCTAGTATAGCTATAAAAGAATACTAGCGTACGTTATATTTAATATATTTATAATAAGTACTAGTAGTAGTAAAGAATTATAATAGCGGAGAAGAGACGATTATAAGAACGCGTTACGTAGATAGTAGAACGTCTATTATACCTTCTCTAGCTACTACTACGGGCGATACTACTACGTAGATTCTTTCTAAGGTCTCTTCTATAAAGAGCTTAAAGATTACGCTACGGCTTCTTTTAGTAGGCGGTATAGAGGCCGCGTAATCTCTAAGTAACTCTAAATAAATCTTCTATAGAAGTTAGCGAAGCTAAGAAATACTTAGATATCGCGAAAGTAGATTAGCTTAAACTATTCTTAGATCGCTTAAACTCGCTTAGAGTCTATAACTACTTTTTAAAAAGTAATAAGAAACTCTAGAAATTCTATTTATATTATATAAAAGATATATTTAAAGAGCTTATAGTAGAGCTTCTATTCGCGAAGTCTAGTAAAAATCTACTTTATATTTATAATATACTAGCGTTTATTAAAGAAGTAAATTAGAATATTATTTAGATAGATAATATAGATTCTATCTACTAACGACTCTAATATTACGTAGATATAACGCTAGAAAGTTACTAACGTATTTATAAGTTTAAACGATATAACGTTATATTTATATAAACTAAAACGCGTCTTAAAGACTATCTTCTACTTATTATCTTTTTAAATATAAATATAATAGTACGTATCGCGTAAATCTAGCTTAGTAAATACTTTCGCTTTATTTAACTAGTTTAGAAGTATATTAATAAGTAATAGTAGATATTAGTTCTTAATTATAATATAGTTTAGACTATAAAAGTTAATATAGAGACGTATAGTACTATCTATCTTAAATATAAAGAGTATAAATACGCTCGTAGGTGACTTACTTAGTCGAATCTATTCTTTTATAAGAGTTTCGTTAATATATTTATAGAGGATCTATAACTTCTTTTAGAAAAGATTATAAATTAGAAGTTAGAACGGCGTCTTATTAGCTTCTAATTTAATAGTATAATTATATTAAAAGTATAATACTAGTATTAGATTCTACTTATTTAAAAAGATATCTTCGTTCTTTTAATAGAGAGCTAGAAGCTTATTCTTCTTAGCGAGACTCGCTACTAGCTATAAGATCGTATCTAGTAGCTAGTCTACTTTAAAATAGAGCGTATAGACGGCGACTAGATAGCGTCTAGTTTTCTATATCTTTTTTTACTTAGATTCTATAAGCTAGTTAGAGTTTAGATTTCCTTCTATTTAGGCTTCTTTCTTTTCTTCTTTTAGAGATATACTAGCTAGTAGCTAACTTAGCTTTTAAAAAGTAGATACTACTAGTTATAATATATACTCTAAAAGATAAAGAGCGTATACTATCTTACTCTACTTAATAATTATAATAAACTATTAGATTAGTATAATAATAAGACGCGACGCGTTAGTAGTATTCTATATAAACTTTCTAGTATAGAAAGAGATTATAAAGTCCGCCTCTACTAGCTAATTCTATTCTAAGACTAAGTTATAATCTATAAAGAAGGCGCTCTAAAAGTATTAGAAACCTATTATATACGCGACGCTTTAGAAGTCGATAGTAGTAATTAATAATAGATATAAATTCTAAATCTTTATAAGATTATTATTAAGAAAGTATATCTATAGTCTATAAGTCTTTTTAGGCGTATATATAATAGTAAGACGTTTAACTAGAGTCTAGTTTATAAGATTTAATTAATATCCGCTATTATATAGTACGCGTAGAAGAGGAGTATCTTCTACTATTCTTTTAAGTCTAACGTTAATAACTATTCTCTTTATTACTTTCTCTATAGATAGTTCTAGGCGTAGCTAGATTAGTATTAAACGCCGGCTTATAGATAGATAGATAGCTAGAGACTAATATAGAGAGAAGACTACTAATATATTATTAATAGAACTCTAGCGGCTAGATAGAGAGTAAAACTCTAACTAAGACTAGTTTACTAAAACCTCCTCTCTATTAAATTATCTATTTATAAATATAAGTTCTTTATTTCTCTATTAACTTTCTATCTACTATACGGTTCTTATATTTAATTCGATTATAATTTTTACTAGAGAAAAGACGGCTAGTTACTAAAGATACCTTCTTACTACTATCTATACGCGTTTTACTAAGCTAACGCTAAAGAAATCTCTTTAGAATCTCTTTTAAACTCTTATATACCCGCTAATAATTATATAAATATAGAGTCTATAGATATTCTTAAAGAAAATCTAATAGTTCTCTTCTTTATATTAGTATAAAAAGACTTAGTATTATCGAAAGCCTTAGACCTTAATAAAGTCGACTTAAGAGCTAGTATCTCTAACTCTAATAACGCGTAAAGTTAGCGTTAAGATAGCGCTTAGAGTATCTACTTTAGATATACTTTAAAAGATAATAGAGATAATCTATTAGCGTTACTATAAGCCTTAGGCCTTACTAGTAACTTTAAGAGAATATAGAGATTTTAGAAGACTCTAAAGACGCTTTGCGTACTCTAACGAGTATTCGCGTTTAAGAGATAGCGGCTAGCTAGTATATTATTAAAGAGTACTAGTAAAGACTAAAGTAAAAAACGACTTAAAATACTAATAAAGATAAAGCTACTAGAGCTTAAGATAAAGATCTAAAAGATCTTTAATAAGTAGATTATAGTAGTAGAGAATAAGTTTAAAATTATTTATATAGACTATAACTATTAACGGTATACGCGATAGGCTATTATTATAAACTCTAAAATATACGGGCCTTATAGCTACGGGGGACGCGAGCCCGTACGGGAAGACGCCTACGGATATAATAACTAGAAAGAAGGTACGGTCTAATAGAAAGCCCGTAGGGGATAAAAAACCGTACGAGCGGGAAGTAGAAAGTCGATAGAATAAGTACTACGGAATAGAAGTATAGCGGTAGTAGCGTCCGCTAATACTATTAAAAATTAGAAACTAGAAAATAGATCTAAGCGCCTACGTTACGTAATAACTACGCGACCTACTTAAATTAATCTAATCTAAGTCCCTTAATCTAATACTATTAATTTAACGGTATTAATCTAATAAGTATTAATCTAGATTATTATAGCTTTTCTATAGTATATAGATACGCTCGTTAGATAGTATTTTAATCCTCGTAGTTAACTTAAAGTTCTAATTTAATACTATATTAACTTAGAGGTAATAAGGCCTATTAGACTCCTACGTTACGTAACTTCTTATTCCCTTATTACTTCCCTTTCCTCGTCTTTAAGGTAAACCCTTCGATAAACCCGAACCTACTAGATAACTCCGAAGCCTAGTAGTAGAGGCCCCGTCGTTATAGCTATATAAAGCCTAGACCCGCGTTTAGACCTTACGTAGAAAGCGTATCGCCGCCTAAGTAAAGAAAAAATAAAGAATCTACTTTTATAAAAGAAGTTTAAGTAAATACTTTAGAATATTATTTATAATTCTATAGTTAAACGCTTTAATAACGTAATTAAGTATTATATTTATATTATAAGGCTAGGCTAGAAGTTTAATAGCTTTTTAGTCTATATATAATAGTTTAAATAATAGTTTATCTATTACTAGAAGATTAAGAACTAGTAGATTAACTAGTAGTTCTTTTATATTATTTTAAAGCTTCGTCTAAAGCTCTATAAGCTTTAGTTTATAAAGTAGATTAAGATGGTTAATAATATATTCGCCGAGATCTACCGCGCGAAATAAATCTTAGTTACTATCTAGATAGTAGGCGATAAGTCTATTAGTAGAAAGCTAGATAAACGTATCCGCTAGAATAGCCTCCTAAGAACTTTATACGAAGATAAGAAGAAGAAGCTTTAATCTATTAAAGATAAAAGATTAAGAAGTACCGCTAGAGAGTCTAGCTAACTCTATAAAAATATTAGACCTTTATAGAGCCTCTATAGGAAAAATAGTCTATCTAAAAAGAGCGACTTCTTTAAAGATAATAAGCTCTAGATAGAAAAAGCGAAGCTTTCGTAATTAAGCTAATCTAGCTACGCCTAGAGCTACCTATAGAGGGGATAGTAAAGAGAATAGTTATTAACGTTAGACTTAAAAGAATAGTAGAAGATACTTCTCTTCTATACGTACTATATAATAGCGGATATTAATTAAATCTTATAAACTAGACTCTAGTTAAACGCCTTACTATTATATATACGCTTAGAAAGATCTATAGACTATAGATATACTTTCTTAATAATAATTCTATAAAGATTTAGAATTTATATTTATTATTAATTACTACTATCGACTTCTAGAGTATCGCGCGTATAATAGATTTCTAGTATTTCTAGAGTATCTTCTTTATAGATTATAATCTAGTCTTAGAGTAGAATTAGCTAGTAAAGACGAATTCTATAATCTTTTTTTATATTAAAAAGTTTATATAGAATACTACTAACGCGTCGCGTCTTATTATTATACTAATCTAATAGTTTATCGTAACTATTAAATAAGATAAGATAATATACGCTCTTTATCTTCTAAAGTATATACTATAACTAGTAGTATCTACTTTCTAGAAGCTAAGTTAGCTACTAGCTAGCGTATCTCTAGAAGAAGAAGAGAAAAAAATCTAAATAGAAGGAAATCTAAACTCTAACTAGCTTATAAAACTTAAGTAGAGAAAGACGTAGAAGACTAAACGCCGCCTAGTTATCGTTTATACGCTCTACTTTAAGATAAACTAGCTATTAGATATAATCTTATAGCTAGTAGCGAGTCTTATTAAGAAAAATAAGCTTCTAGCCCTCTATTAAAAGAATAAGAACGTCTTTTTAGATAAGTAGAATCTAATACTAGTATCGTACTTTTAATATAACTATACTATCGAGTTAGAAGCTAGTAAGACGCTACTCTAACTTCTAATCTATAATCTTTTCTAGAAGAAGTTATAGATCCTCCGCGAATATATTAACGAAGTTCTTATAAAAGAATAAATCTAACTAAGTAAGTCGCTCGTAGACGTACTCGTACTCTTTATATTTAAGGCGGACGATACTATACGTCTTTATATTGACTTCTACGGCTTAAACCATATTATAATTAAGAACTAATATCTACTACTACTTATTAATACGCTTCTAAACTAGTTAAATAGAGTAAAAGTATTTACTAAGCTAAATTTATATAACGCGTACTATTATATTTATATCTAAAAAGATAATAAGTAGAAGATAGTCTTTAAGACGCGTTTTAATTTATATAAATATAATATTATACCGTTTAGACTCGTAAACGCGCTAGCGACTTTCTAGCGTTATATTTACGCGGTACTAGAGCCGTTAGTAAATAGAATCTATATTATCTATTTAGATAATATTCTAATCTACTCCTCTAATAAACGCTAGTATATTATAAATATAAAATAGATTCTCGCTAGACTTTATAAATAGAAGCTCTATTATAAGCTCTCTAAGTATATCTTTTATATAATATAAGTAGAATTTCTAGAATTTCTTATTACTTTTTAGAAAGTAATTATAGACTCTAAGTAGGTTTAGATAGTCTAAAAATAGCTTAAGCTAACTTACTTTTACGATATTTAAGTATTTCTTAGCTTCGCTAACTTTTATAGAAGATTTATTTAGAGCTACTTAGAGATTATATAGTCTCTATATCGTCTACTAAAAAAAGCCGCGGTATAATCTTTAAGCTCTTTATAGAAGAGACCTTAAAAGAGACCTATATAATAGTATCGCCTATAGTAGTAGCTAGAGAAGACGTAATAAATATTCCGCCGCTTATATAACGCGTTCTTATAATCGTCTCTTCTTTATTATTATAATTCTTTACTACTACTAATACTTATTATAAATATATTAGATATAGCGTATACTAGTATTCTTCTATAGCTATACTAGGTATAGAATAGATAGATCTATTAGCTTCTAATAGCGTACTATAGTTAGAAGTTTACGAGAGTAAAGCTTAACTATAATATATATAATAAGAAACTATTAGCGATAGTATAATACTTTAAAGAATAATACTACTATCTTATTTATATAATATAGATAACCCGCGTCTTATTAAATTATAATAACCTCCGCTACTTTATAACTACTAAAGCGCTATTTCTACGCTAAATACACTATACTAAAGAGCTTACTAAGTTTAATTTCTAAATTAAATATAAGCTAGATAAGATAAATTCTATAAACCTTCTTTTAAGGCGTCTAGATTACGTTAATAGCTTTAAAGATAATATTAAGAGAGTATACTTTAAAGCTATACTATCTATATTATAATAAAAGTTATAAATAAGAGAGTCTAGAGAGACTCTTAGCACTACTACGCTAGTAAGAGTATTAGAATTTAAATTACGTTTCTTTAGTAAGAAACTAGCTACTTCTTTTAAGACCTAATTAACTAAGAATATTCTAGCCGTACTTAGTCGCTAGGTTAATAATAGTAACTTTTCTATATCTAATATCGTTAGCGTTACGGTAGTATTTACTAGTATAGGCTTAACGTAAAGCCTTATACTATAATAAGACGTAGTAGTAGCTATACTCGCTAAAATAACGTATATTAAGCTTCTAATATTTCTTCTTAAGCTAATTTAAATAGTTTAGACGTAAAATCTATTCTATAAAGCTATCTAGAAAGCGCTAAAAAAACGCTAGAGAGCTAGGCTAGTAGATTTCTATCTTAACGGGGAAGGCGTTCTATAACGAAATAGATAAGTTATCGTCTCTAATTACGCGCCTTTAAAGAAGAAGATTCTTCTATAAAACTATAATAACTAGCTAGTAGAATACTATAGTATTAACTATATAGAGAAGGTTATTTATAGAAAATATAACTAGGCTAATCTTTATAAAGACGTCCGCTTATATATCTAATTATATAATATATACTAAAGATATAAGAGTCGATAATATAAACTATATAGTAAACTTTAGCTCTTATCTATTTTTAAAAAGGCCTAGTATTACTACTTAATAGATTTTATTATAGATCTATCTAAGTTAGTCGACTTTTATAGTAACGCCTATAATATAATACTAGTAATAGTAGATTACTTTATTAAGTACGTCTACTATCTTTCCGTCTATAAGATAATTAACGTAACTATACTAAAAGAACTTTTAGAGTACTACGTCTTTTTATAGACTAAGATACTAGATAGTATTATATTAAATAAAGAAAGCGTCTTTACTAGTAAATACTAGTAGATCTTTTACTTCTATCTAGCTATTAGACGTAAGATAAGTATCGCCTTCTATCCGTAAATAAATAGATAAACGAAACGTTAAAATTAAGAGCTTAAGTTATACTTAAAGATCTTTATCTACTAGAAGTAGTCTAATTAGACTTATCTACTATCTAGCGCTTCGTTTATATATAATAGTAAGATATATTTAGCGATAAAAATATCTTCTATTAAGCTCGCTCTAGAGGTACCGCTAAACTTCTCTAATAATATTTTAGAATAGAATATAACGAGAAAGAAAAATAGTAGTAAGAGCTCTAATAACTCCGCGTTAAGAATAGTAGCTACTTAAAGCTATATTTACTATCTATAAAAAACTTATATAAGAGTAGTAGACGCCCTACGTCTTATTTAAAAGATCTAAGTAAAATATTATAACCGCTACTAGCTAGTAAAGTAATTTACGGTTAATAATAAAGTTCTACTCTTAGCCTATAATATTCGTATAAAGCGACTCTATAAGAAATTTAACTTTAAGTACTTTAAGCTATTTCGCGTTCTAGAACGTATTAGAAAAGTAGTCTATAAGCTAGACCTCTTAATAGCTATATTGCGGCTCTACTTAGTCTTCTATATATCTCTACTTAAGAAATACTCTATCTAACTAAGATTCTAGCTTCTAGTAGTAGAAGAGCTAGAAGACGATAAATAGTAGAAGATAGAAGCGATTATAGCCTACTACTAAAGAGCTAGCGGCGCGTAATATCTTATTAAATAGAAAGACTAGCTAGTTAAATATAACGAGTAAAAGATTAAGAGTAAACTTAATAATTACTAGAAGTTACTATAGGCGTATAAGAAGCGATATTTAAACGTAGAGATAACGTAGCTTCTATATAAGCGGGTAAGATCGCTAACGAACGAAATTAATTCTCTAACTAAGCTAATAAGAAAAGATAGTACGACGAAAAAACCCTTTAAAAAAGGCTTAGGGTAGCCTTTTAACGCGAGAAATAAGCGTAAAGTAAAGTAAATCTAAGAGGTAGAACTTTAGCGGTAAAAAAAGCTAGTAGAAAACTAATAAGACGATAGAATAGTAGGGAAGTATTATTAGTTATTAAAAAACTCTTCTATTTCTTATATCTTTTATATTAGTATAGGCGATACTCTAGCGCTAAGTAGAAATCGCGATAGTTAGTTTTAACGATATATTAAGTATAGAGTAATTTTAAATAAAGTTATCTATTAATTACTATTAGATAAACGCTAGAAAAATAAGTAGAACTTTTATAAGAATATAACTAAAAGAAAAAAAAAAGAAGAGAATCTATAATATTAAATACTATAATCTACTATAAAAATATAGTTAAGAAGTAAGATAATTCTAACCTATAATAATAAATAAATAAAAAAATACCCCTATACTATATTTCTATACTATATCTAGCGTAATATCTAGAACGTTCTAGACGACGAAAAGAACGCTAGCTAACCTAGATATTTCTTCTTAAAGTTATAATTGACCGTTAAATTATTAGCGGTACGCTAATTAACTAAGCCGTAATTCTTCTATAAAACGCTATAGATTAGTATAAGCTATCTATAAGCGTATTAAGAATATTCTATCTAATATTAGGCGAGGTTAAGCTACTAGCTTATAATCTAGTTATAAAAGTATACTACTACGCCGCTCTTACTCTAGATCTAGTTAGCTACTATATAAGACTAGAATATATAGACGCTATAAATCTTTTAGATATATACTAGTATACTACTAACGTCTTAATTAATATAGAAAATATTATCGCCCGCTAGCTAGACGCTAAGAAAGGCGTAGTTATAAATAAAGAAAAATATATTTAATACTTAGTAGAACTAAAAGAGAATCTAAAAAAAAAGAGAATTTTTAAGTTAGCTAACGAATCTAAACGATCTAATAGTAAATATTATATATTTTATTATAACTCTTACTATAGTAAACGTAGCGGAAGTACTTTAAAAGTATTCTATAGTCGTATATAGTAAATAGACGTTTTACTTACTTACTAATAGCCTCGCTAGCCTCTTTAGCGTTATTCTACTATCGTAGATAATATATATAGGCAAATATATATAGATTAGACTAGAGAGTAAGATTTAGCGAATTAGCGAGATTAAGAACCCGCTATAAAATAGACTTACCGCTAAAACGATTAATATAAGTCTAGCTAGACTTTAGTATTAAGCTACTTAGTAAAATAGCCTAGTAGAGATTTTTAATCTCTACCTCTATCTTAGTAGGGGGTAGAGTACTACTACTAAAAAACTATAAGTCTAAAGAAGATAACAATAAACCGCTAATATTTAAAGTATTTCTAAAATACTTTATATTTACTAGATTCTTAGTATCCGCGGCTATCTTATCTTTAGCTAGCTTACGCTAAGACGCGCGTATCTTCTTCTTCTTTTTCTTTTTATTCTTACTCTTCTTATTACTACGGTACTCGTTCTTCTTATTGTCTAAAATATTAATAGAAGTAGAGGAAACCGTAGACTTAAAACGAATTAACCGACGTTCTAGTATAGAAGTAGAAGGGTTAAATATAGATACTAGAGAAAAGATATTAAAGTTAAAGCGAGCTCTTACTAAGAAAAGTAAAGAAAAATTATTAAAGAAGAATTATTACTTTAGTAGCGACTCGCTTAGCTTAAGTATTATAAGTTTTAAAGCCTAAAATAAACTACTAGTAAGACGCTAGCTAGAAGAAGTTAGCGTTAGCGGAGTATAACTAGATAAAGAGATACTAAGTATTTAAAAAGAATACTATAAGTTAGCTAGCTTATTAATTTTAATCTTACTATAGTAAGCTAGACTAAAGAAATATTAATATTTATCTAAGCTATTATTTTAATAGAATTAACGTCTAAGACGCTAACTTAGCGATTAGATAGCGTATTTCTAGAGCTATTAGCGCGAAAGAAAGAGCGATTAAAGAAGCGACTATAAGATATTATAAGAGTAGAAAAGATTAAAAAAGAGGAGATTAAAGAAAGATAAATAAAAATAGAGAAGATTAAAATTAATTTAGAAAAAGCTATAGAAGTTAGAAGAGTAGTAGTAAAGAGAGTAAAGAAGAAAGATATACTTCTACTAAACGACGCTCTTAAGAATCTTCTAAGATAGCTCTAATACGTTATTAATAGCGAATACGTATAGTATTAAAATAAAGCTAACGTATATAGCTTTCTTCTTATATAGGCCTATAGTAAGACCGCTACGTAGCTATAGACTCTATATATATAAGGTCTACTTATAGCTATATAGTAGTTTAACGCTTTTTAAGCGCTCTTCTAGCGTTCTTTAAATATCTCTAGAAGTAGAATCTAGTAAAGAATAATTAAGCTTCTAGTAGAATTTTAACTAGAAAAGACGCTAGAGAGTAGAATAGAAAATTATCTAGGCTATAAACCGCTACTAAAAAAACTCTCTATAAGTCTTTTAATAGCGGCTTAAGATTCTAGAAACTTATTCTACTTATTATATCTAAGTTTTTAGCTTTTTAAACTACGACTTTAAGGCGCGAGCCTAGCTACTAGATTAAATCGCGTTAAATCTAAAATATATATATAAAACGTTATAGTTCTAGCTATCCGCTAAATAAATATAACTATATTACCCTCTACTAAGCGCGTTTAAAAGTAAGACGCCGCTATAAAAAGTCTAAGTAAGAAAGTAGAATAAAGCTATACTACTAAAAGATCGCTAGAGGTACGTACGCTATAAGCTAGTACTATATATAAATATACGTATATTATAACGTTAGTATCTTATCTTATATACCGCACTATACTAACGTAAGATAAAAGCTAACTAACTATAATTATACTCTTTTCTACTTAAATCTTTTTCCCCTACGCCGCTAATATAAATAACGAGGTAAGAGGTTTTTTTTTCTAAGTAGATTTTAATAAGATACTACTAGGCTTAGAGATAGTCTCTTTAGAGAAGGAGATACTATTAAACGCCGGCCTATAGATAGATAGATAGCTAGAGACTAACGTAGAGAGAAAGCTACTAACGTATTACTAGTAGAACTCTAGCGGCTAAGTAGAGAGTAAAATCCTAACTAAGACTAGCCTATTAAAACCTTCTTTTTATCGAATCGTCTATTTATAAATATAAGCTCTTCGTCTCTTTATTAACTTTTTATCTATTATATAGTTCTTATAGTTAGCTTAGCTATAAGAACTTCGCTTTTCCCGCTTAGAGCTTATTACCTTTAAAAAAGTCGCTCTTTTTAGATAGACCGTTTTTTCTATAGAGGTTCTACGAAGGCTCGACGTCTCTATAGAATTAGCTAGACTCTTTAATAATACTTCTTAACTCTTCGTCTTTAGTAGATTAAGGCTTCTTCCCCTTATCTTTATATAAAGTCCTCGGAAAGCCGTTTTAGCGAGCGCGTTTACCTAGCTTTTCGCCGGCGGGCTTATCGCCTACTATCTAGACGGTAGCTAAGATTTATTCTATATAGTAGATCTCGGCGAATATATTATTAACCGTCTTAATCTACTTTATAAACTAAAGCTCGTAGAGCTTTAAACGAAGCTCTAGAGTAATATAGAAGAACTACTAGTTAATCTACTAGTTCTTAATCTTTTAGCGATAGATAAACTATTATTTAAACTATCGTATATAAGCTAGAAAGCTATTAAACTTCTAGCCCGGCCTTATAACGTAAATATAATACTTAACTACGTTATTAAAGTATTTAACTTACCTTCGAATTCGACTCCGAGAAAAAGCGCCAAGACCGGTATCTATCGAAAGCTCTCAATTCCCTTAGCTAGATTCTCGAATCTTAGCTTCGTAGCTATACGCGCTACTACGTTATCGCGTGGAAAAGAGACCTCGTTAGGCTAAATCGTCTCGCTCTACCTCTATACCCCTACGAAAGTCCTAAATCTACCCGAAAATATACGAAATTTTTGGAATCTACCGAAAACACCTACGCGTACCTCCGTACGAAGTTATACGAGATTTAGAGCGCGTTTACGTACCTAAATCTAAGGCGAAGAAGCGCTTTCCCCTCTTCTCCGTTCCGCTCCTTTTCCGCGGCCCGTATACGTAGAGTTTTCACTACCTTCCTACCTACGCGAACTAAGAATAACCGAAAATAAGCGAAAAGCTTAACCGAATAGCCCCGAAAATGCTTCGTTACTTCTTAGGAGAAAGTAACGAAGAAAATTCCCCGCGCTCGCCCGGAGTTCGTTTATTTACGGCTTAGTTTAGATAAAACTAAAGCCGGCGATTTCTTTCTAGTCTAATTTCCTATTTCTACTATTTCCTTTCTAGAAAGAGTATAGAAAACTAAGGATATCTGCCTCCAGACCCCCTAGATTTCCCGGACCCTCTACGCCCCTCGACTCTAATTCGACTATCGACTACGCCGGTAGTTATCGAATCTTCGAATACTACGGAATCGAGTAGTATCGAAGATATCGAGATAGAAAACGACGAAGTAATACCGCTATCGAGAAGGCTAAAGGTAACGATAACGGTAGAGCTTACGCCGACGCTAGGAAAAAGACTCTCCTTCTCGCCGATAACTACGGGCACTAACCCGTTCGAATACCGCCCCGAGAAAAGAACCCGGTATATACCGGAATCGAAACTAAAGTCCTCCGCGGAATATATCGAAGCCGCGTTTAATTATCTTATTAAGGCGATCGACCTCAAAGATAACCGGTCTAAGGTAAATAATCTTAGCGAACTTCTTACCGTCTTCCGCGAATATACGGTAAAAGAGAAAATTAACTTTACTAAGTCGATTCTCGTAACTAAAGTCCGCGTACTCGAAAACGTATCCCGTACGCTTTCGAATAAAACGAGGAATCTCGGGGCTACCTCTATAGCTACTACGGGAAAACCCTAGCCTAGCCAGCTAGTCCCGGTAAAAAAACCTACCTTCTACGCCTCGGTAGCGGTAGGTTTAGTTCTAAACGACGGTTTTATAACCGTATCGTATAAAAAACCAACTAAAAAAACAACTACGAAGCTCGTAAAACCAACGTCTATTAAAGATAGATAAATTACCGTCTCCTACGACGGCTTACGAGATTAATTTAATAGAATCCGACTCCGATAAAAGCTAAACCTCGCGTTCGCGGGAGCCGGTTTCGTAAATAAACCCGTTATCTAAGGAACTTCCCTTTCGTTTAAGGGAAATATCCTAATTACGGGAAGAAGGCTATACTAGCTAATTTCTCTTAGAAAAAGAGAATATTATTAGGAAAGTCCTTCCTAATTCTAACCCGAAACTAGTCGAGGCCTAGTATAAGGTTATTATCTACGGAATCTCTATACGGGAGACTAAGGATATTCTAATCGACTCCTTTATTAAGGAGGAAATAGAGACCTTTAACGTAGGTCTTTCTCCTATCGGAAAGCCCTACTAGGCCACCTCTAAGGAGAAAAGAGAAAACTAATCCGCGGGGTCTATTATAGTCTCGTTCCGTACGGAAAAGGAATAGAAAAAGGCTATTAATAGCCGCCTTTTTATATACGGAATAAGCTATAAGGTAGAGAAAGCACGGATTATTTCTAAGGGAATTTAATGCCGTAACTACCTTAAAAACGGACACGAAACGATAAAATACACGAGGACTCCTATATACGAAATCTATAAAAAGGAGCACCTTACGAGAGAGTATAAGTATAAATTTATAGGCTATAAAGCCTCTAAAGGTATATAGTACTAGTACTATTCTAACTCGAATTAACTAACCCCTTTTATCTATAGATAAACTAAGGGTATTTTAAGCTAATTTAAATAGAAACGCTCTAGCTACGGAGAGCCTTCTATCTAGAGCAATCGACCTTAAAATTAGCCTAATTCTTATACAAGAACTATAGCTAACAAACCCCGAAAATCCTAGAGAAAGGCGGTCGGTTAACTACCCCGCGTTCGTTTAAATTCTACCGGATTATTCTCTAACGGAAAGACCGCGTACGTTAGTATATATATCCCGTTATCTAACGGGAATAGATATTAACTATAACTCCGCGGTAACTAAATCCTCTAACTTAATAGTTCTAAAAGTAATAGAGGAAAATAGCTAATTCTACCTCTTTAACTTATATAATTAAAAGGAATAAGGAAACGATAATTCCTCCTATACGCTAGAACGTATTCTAGGCTACTAATAGCTAGAATTCCCTAGTATTATAGCCGGGGACTTTAATATTTACTACCCGTAGTGGGACCTAAGGTCCCCCTACTCGAACGGGGCCTCCGCCCTAATTAATTAGATTAAATCTAATAACCTAGACCTACTAAATACGCCGGGAGAAGATACCTTCTACCGGCTAAACCTAGATAGGCCTACGGTAATAGATCTAACGCTCTCTAGCCGAGGGCTAACGAATAAAATAACGGACTAGTAAATACTCGAATCTATCGGATCCGACTACTTCCCTATTTTATTTTAAATCCAATTAAATAAACGAATAAACTAGGAGAAATCTAAGTAAATTAGATTTAATTACGAGAAGGCGAACTAGGATAAATTCTCTAAGATCTTTAAAGAAAAAGCCTCGAACTTTATAGAAAAGCTACGCCCCTAGCTAGCTATTCTAGAAGAGGAGAATAAAGATCTTAGCCTAGAGATTCTAAAAGACCGTTTAAAAGAAGTCTTACTTTTAGAAAAACTAGGAGAATCCCTAACTAACCTTATACGGTAAGTAGCGGACTAAGCTATTCCGAAAACTACCCCGCTAGCTAAAGCTAAACCCTAGTAGAATTCTATTCTAATAGAGGCCCGAGGGAACCTTAAACGATAAACGCGGCTTATACGACGCTCGCCGGAGCTCGTAAATAAGCAAAACTTCCTAAAAACCCGTAACGAATACTTCTCCTCTATTCGTAAAGCTAAACGGGACTACTAGAATTCGTTTCTAAGTAAAAATACCCCCGAAACTATCTTTAAAGTAATAGCCTATATAAAACACCGTCCGATAGAACGAATCCCTCCGATTCGGGCTAAAAACGGCCTACTATAAGATAGCTAGAAGGGGAAAAGCTCCGCGCTAAAAGAAACGTTATTTCTATCCCCTTCTAACGTACGAATTAAAAATAACTGGATAAATTACCAGCCGGATCTAAGCTGGGAATAGCCAATTCTAGATAAAAAAGAGCTCGAACGAACGTATTCGAACCTAATAAAAGGAACTACGCCCGGACCTAATTTAATATCCTAATAAATTATTATTTAGGCCTATAACGTATCCCCGAAAGCCTTCTATTTTATCTATTCGAACCTCTTTAAATATGGCTACTATCTAAAGTACTAGAGATAAGTAACGGGGGTAATTTTAAAGAAACCTAATAAGCCGGATCCCGCGAATCTAAAGACTTATAGGGTTATCTCTCTATTAAATTACCTAGGAAAAGTACTCGAACGAGTAATAGCTAAACGCCTCGGTTTTCTAGCGGAAACGATAAATCTAATTTACCCTATATAAATAGGGGGAAGACTTAAAAAATCCGCTATAGACGTCTACTTTATTCTAACGAATTTAGTAGAGGAAAACCGAAAGGCAAAGCTAAAAATATCTACGCTATTTTTAGACGTACGCGGCGCTTACGACTACGTCGCGTAAGAATAACTTCTAGGAATTTTAAGAAAGTTAAAGCTCCCGACTAATCTACTCGCGTAGATTAGAACTTTCTTAAATTCCCGATAATTACGCCTTAGTTTCGATAGAAATATAGAAGAATTTAGTAACGTAGAAACGGGTATACCGTAAGGAAGTCCTATTTCGCTAATACTATTTCTAATATATATCCGAGATCTATTTTAAACGAAATCCGCTACCTACTTATCTTATATCGACGATATCTCTTTAATAGTAAGCTCGAAAAGCTAGAAAAGAAATATAAAGATATTAGAAAGAGAAGCGGAAAGACTCTATAAACTAGGCGCGGAAAATACTATATAATTCGACCTCGAAAAAACCGAATTAATGCATTTTTCTAAAGAAAAAACGGTAAGAGATTCTACTCTAAAACTACCTACGGGTTTAGTTATAAAGCCTAAGAATCTAGTTTGATATCTAGGAGTTTTCTTAGATCCACTCCTTAATTTTAAGGAACACGTCGATATTAGAATAAGCTAAGCTCGTTCGAGCCTCTCGAGGATAAATAGACTAGCTAACATCGAAAACGAACTAAAACCTAACGCGGTACGGCAGTTATACTTAGCCTACGTTACCTCCGTCTCCGACTACGGCTCCGTTCTATACTAGAATAACTAAGCGAATTTTAAACGAAAAGCTACGATACTCTAAAATCTAGCTCTACGGAAAATACTAGGCGTTTTTAAAACCGCTCTAATTACTCCCCTCGAAATAGAAGCCGCGATCCTACCCTCGGAAATTCGCTTAGAAAACAACCTTCAATCCCTACGAAGTCTTAAATTAGACCAAAATACCTAATTTGAAGCCTTCTAGAAAGAGAGAACAAATACGAAAGTAAGCTCGTTCGAAAAATTAGAGACTTTCTAAAAGATAAGCCGTATAACCTCGAAACGGTTAATCCTTTCTACTTTCTACCTTAGGGGCTATCTACCCCCTATTCGGTTAAAGTCTCTAAACTCTCGAAAGAAGAATAAGCTAAGAAATACCTAAACGAACTCGAAAACCCCTTAGATAACCTAATATCTATCTATACGGACGCGAGTTCGATTCCGAATAAAACCGGAATTAGACTAGTAGTTTTTATAGATAGAAACGACCCTATCTTTAAAGACGAAACTACTATTATAGTAGGAAATATCGGGGATAATAACCTAGTTTATAATGGCGAACTAGAGGCTCTTACGAGAGCCCTCGAACTCGTAGTTAAAAACGGATATACCGATAAAGATATTAGAGTCTACGCGGATAACTAGGCCGCGCTCTACCGTCTAAAAATACTATCTAGAAATCTAGAATAACTAGCGTAAATACGAGCTTTAAACGTAGCTAAAACGCTTATTCTAAAAGGAAATTTAGTTTAATTAGAATGGGTCCCCGGCTATTTTAATATACGCGGTAACGAAGAAGTAGATTCCCTAGCTAAATACGCCTATAAAATAAACCCGAATAACGAATCGACTAGCTACGTATTCTTTCGAGTGCTAACGCAAGCAGATTTTATTAATTCGTAGTAAAAAATAGCGAATAAGCAAGCGGAAATAGCCTCTAAAGAGTCTTATCTAAGGCGGTTTAACTAGAAAATAAAACGAAAGTTAATAGACCTCTCTACGGAGAGAGAAACTAGCTCCGCGTTTTACTAGCTTAAAATAGAATACGAATACTTTAAGTTCTATCTAAACCGCTTCGGACTAAACCCCTCTAATAGCTGCTCGTATAATAATACGGCTAAATAAACCCCCCGGTACCTAATTCTAGACTATAAAAAGTATCGACTCGAAAGAGAAGATATATATACTAGTCTAGAAACGAAAAACCTAAAACCTCGTTTTTAATACCGAAGAAGAATAGAAGGCTCTTCTAAGCTTTTTATCGATAACTAAAATAGCTACCCGAAAGTAGCTATTAGAACTTACTTCGACGGAAGTCTAAATACGTACTTTCGAAAAACTAACTTTAGTCTCTCCTTTAAAAAGAAGTTATTCTCTCTTATTTTTCTTTTATCTTCTACCTCTTCTTATCTCTCTACTTACTTTCCTATTTCTTCCTAAAAAAGCACCGGCTTAGCCCCTACTATTTCTAGACTCCTTCCCAAAGAAAACCCGAATAAAAACCCCGGTCGAAATACCGGACTAGATACGTTAGTAGACTAGCCGTCTTTTATAAGCTTAGCTTATATAAGGACGTTAAACGAATAAATAAATAAATAAATAAATAGATAGCTAGAGACTAATATAGAGAGAAGGCTACTAGTATATCGCCGGCGGAACTCTAGCGGCTAGACGGAGAATAAAATTCTAATTAAGGCTAGTCTACTAAAATCTCCTTTTTATTAAATCGTCTATTTACGAATATAAGCTTTTTATTCTTCTATTAACTTTCTATCTACTATATAGTCTTTATACTTATAAGATACTTCTACTTCCTATAAATAAGAAAAATAGTAGAGAAAATTATCTAAGAATATAATAAATACGTAAGAAATAAAATAGTATAATACGTATCTTATAAATAGCTATAGCTTATTATAACGTTAACTAAATTCTAGAAATTAATTATAATAGATTTTATTACTAATCTATTAGTCTTAGTAGACTCTATAACTAAAATATAATATAATATTATTTTAGTTATTATTAATCGTCTAATAAAATAGATATACTTTATCTCTTATAATAAAAAAATTAGAGCGGAGGGCTACGCCTACTTCTTTTTTAGATATATTTTCGCCTACTATAGAATATCTAAGAAACTAATTATAAACTAAAATCTATAATTTAAAACTAAGTTCTAGTAAACCTTAGTCTATAAGTTAGAAACTAAATATAAGATATTAATAATAGTATACTCGTAAACTAATAGATAAATAAAATAAACTAATTAGACGCTAGAATAGTATTTAAGATTCTATCTAAATTATAAGTAAAATAACTAGGTTAAACTTCTACTATTAGTCTAATACGCATATAATAGTATATTAATAGAAGCTATATAAACTACGCTCTTTTACGCTAACTATAAATTTAATTTTACTATCTTTAAAGAACTTTAAATCTATAAAGTACTCGTCTAAAAAACTATACTTAGAGTAGACTAGCTACGTAAACTATATTAGAAACTAGCCTAAGATATTAAATTTACTATATACTAAATAGCTATATACTATAATAGACGGTACTAAGCGTTACCGCTTTTAAAGAAGAGAGATAAAGTCTAGCTTTTTAGAAAAAATATTAAAATAATATAATCGAATAATAAACTAGACTATAAGAAAATTAAACCCTACTAAATTAAGAAAAAACTTTTACCTATTTTCTTTAAACTTAAATTACTAGAATAAGTAGATATATATTTAGTTTTCTATATTTCTTTACTTAAACCCGTATATAGTAACGCTAAACCTAATCTAGAACTTAAAATATACTCTAATAATACTAATAAAGAATAAAATATAGAGAAAATTATAGATAGAGACTAGATTAATAGTTAATTTAAGTATCTTATTAAATAGAAAGAAATAAATTCTACTAGAAACCCTTAAAAACTTTTATAGAAACTAATCTCTTATCTTAACTATAAAGAATATATCTATAAATACTATCGATAAAATTCTAACTATCTAAGTCTAGAATATCCTTCTACGATATAAAATTAGAAGAAAGTAATAAAGATATCTAAAACTAGTCTACTAGTATCTTTTAAAGAACTAGCCTATTAAAACCTACTATATTACTACTATCTAAACTAGATAATAAGAACCTCTAAGCTATCTATATCTTCTACGCTTTTTTAGTCTTAATAGCTATTAACTCTTACTTAAATAACTCTTAACTCTAAAAATCTAAGAAGAAAAGTATTTATAATAAGCGGATTATCTTAGACTAAAAAATAGCGGTATAATAAACTAAATATTAAGCCTCCTCTTATAACCACTAAATCTTAGCCTTATTTCTTTTAATTTTACGCTAGATTTATTTAATCTAAGTCTATACTTAGTTTCGTTATTAATCTATATAGCGAAACTTAGTAGAGAAAGCTATATTAGAAGAAAAGAAATAAAGATAGCCTCGCTTAATATACTCGTAATATCTTTTAGAATCTAGTAATATAAGATAATAAAGATAAAGTCTTTCTATATAAAAAAAGTAACGTTTAAAAGCGTTAGTATTATTATAAAGAATACGAGTAAGAAGCGTATATTAATAAGCGGAACTAGATATAATAATAAGAAATAATTTTAAGGGGATTAAGAAGGAGGCCTAACTATCTTTATATTTAATCTTCGGGCTAAAGATTATTTAGAGAGGGGATAGTATTATAATATAGTTACCTAGAAAGGCGGATAATAAAATTCTATAACTATTTATCGTTTATATAACTAGCTTAAGATCTAACTTAGTAGAATATCTACTAATATTAATATACTAAACTACTATATATTTATTTTATAAAGCTTAAACTACTAATTAGTACTAATTAGTAGATTAATATTATAGATTACTACTAATTATACTAATTACTTAATATATATAGACTACGCTTATTTATTATAGTTAGAATCCTTATAGTTAACTTATTAATTAATTTCTATTCTATTATTATATAAATCTCTTCTATCTACTATTATATTAGCCTCTAAAAAGTCTAAGCCGCCTAATAATACGCCTTAACTCTTCTAGAAAGAGCTCTAATATAATATATACTATTCTTAAACTTTCTATTTATATCTAGTTTTTATAGTAAGAATATATTAGTTTAGCTAGCCGTTTATTATAAGCTTAGCTTCTATATAGATATTAAACAAATAAATAAATAAATAAACGAGTATAGGGTAGTCTGGCACATTAGTATATTCTGCTGAATTAGGCCCCGAGCTGGTCACGTGGGCGGTAAGTAGGCGTAGGGTTTGTGTCCGCCTTTCTGGGCGACTGTGCCGTAACAAAGGATCCGGGATCACGTCACCATAGTGCTCAGGTACTCAGCGGCTATAATCCGATCAGGACCAAAACGCGCCGCGTAACACCGGAGGACGCCTGTCTCGAAAGGCGAAGACCACAGTACACGATCAAGGTCCACAGGAAATTCCTACCTCAACAATGCCGGCCGACGAGGACGATGGGGGCGGATACACCACCGTTGGCGCGTCTCCAAGCCCGACGAACCGACTACCACGCATGTGACCACCGTACGAAATCTACCAGGCGAATCGAGCGAATCGAGCGCGCCGGCCTAGACGAGATTGGCTCACTCAACGCCATTGTCGCGCAGAATGACCTGAGCGGAGTGAAGCGCTTGCGGAACAAGTGGCCAGGAACGAAGACGAGATCATGCAGCTGCGCAGTGTGCTAGCGACATCCGAAGAAACGCAAGTCAAGATGGAAGAGCGCATGGAAAGATGGAGGAATAGATGGCGGCGATCTCGTCGAGACGACGCGCAGGAACCTGGCCTCGCAGTCGCAGATCAACGCGAGTTAGGCAAGCGCCACGCCACCAACGTCCGCAAACACCAACCCAGCGTCGATGCCAGCTGTGCCGGTGCGAGCCACGACCACGAACACGCCACTGCCACTGCCACTGTCGCCGCCGCCAGCGATCGAGCTCGATCTGTCCGAGGCCAACGTTGACACCACAAAGCCGGGAGACATACGCGCGCGCTTTCAGAGAGCGCTCGAAAGCCAGGAAGCGGGCAAGTACATCAAATGCTGGTGCGAGTCCTCTTCCGCTCCGAGGATTAGGAGGAAAATGTCAGATCAAACAGCGGCTGGCTAGACATAGCTTTTCGAGGCGCGAGGATAAAGGGGCCGGCAACAGTACCTATTAAAGGTAGACAGCATTAATATGACGGCAGTCTTTAGCGGGGAACATACGGCTCTGCGAGAGGATGCTTGCAGGATGACGAGCGAAGAAAATAAGGTAGTAATAGTGTATGCGTGCTAGCTAAGGAAGCCGAATAACCGACTGTACGGTTTAATAGTAATCTACTTAACGAAGAAAAGCGATACGGACGCGCTCCTAGCGGATATACTAATAGATATCGGCGGAGAAGAGGCGTATACTAACGTATTTAAGTACCGGTCCCGTCCCCGGCGCTACTTCCGATGCCAGAGCTACGCCCACTAGCGATTTCGATATACGGGCGAAGAGAGGTACGTAAAGTGCGCGGGTATTAAATATAAGCAAGACAACTATAGTTAGAGGGTAGAGAAGCGTGTAGCTTACGACGGCCCGTATAAGGCTAACGATTAAGGCTACCCGAGGTATAAGAATCTCTTAGAGAAGATAATAGAGAGGTCGGAGAGGTAAATTATAGAGGAAAGAGGAGGAAGCTAATAAAATAGAGGTAAGTAGGCTCTATAGTTAATAGTCTCTCGATACTTACTATCCTACCGTTAGAAGGACGGGTAATACTTAGAAAAGCGGCCTTAATAGAAGCTAGTAGGTAGGATATTTAAGGTAATAGAATAAGGATAACTTTCGTATTCTACTAACTTTAGGGATTTCTCTTTCCCCCTTCTTCTTTCTCGCTGGGTAACTACTTATGTTCTACGGTTATATTCTTAATTTCTAGGCGTTAGATAAACCGAAATCTTTATGTGTTTCAAAAGTATTCTATAGCGCGTCTATTCCCTATGGTCCGTAGAGGCCGGCGGGGTGCATCATCATTATTACTAATCAGAACGATTAGGCTTCACTTTAAGTACAACTCTTCCCAAGTCTGGGTCTCTTTCAAATTCGTCCCTCATAGCGGAAAGCTCATCCACATCCCATCCGCTCAATATAAACCTGCCGTTCAAAAAGTCTGCCGCCGGGCTTGCTAACCATACCGCCAATCCTGCCGGCAGACTGACGTCATCCCAATCGTATGAATCTTCGGTCAGCCCTCTGCTGCGGTTTGGTTCGGTCAGAATGGCGCCTGGATGGTAGGAATGGACACGCAACCCGGTGTGCGCATACTCTGCTCCGAGATGCCTTATAAAGTAAGTCAATGACAACTTGCTCGGCCCGTATAGTGCGTGCAGAGGGTAGCGCTCATAGATCGAATGTGTCGAAATATCGAGGACAACTTTGTTTGTCCTAGCCTCCGAATTTGTGGGATCGACCGTGGAGAGGAAGGCCTTCAGAACGCTGACATTGCCGATAAAGGTGGTATCGAAAGCGGCACGTATCTGATCTGAAGTGTACGATAGCGCTGGTACACCCGCTAATATATTCGCAGCATTGAGCACAAGGATGTCGAGGTCCGCATTGAGGCGTTGACGAGCATCGGCGAAGACGTTCTTAACTGCATTTTCGTCGGCGATGTCGAGCGGGTAGCTCAGAATCTGGGTCGAAGGCAGCTCCGCCGCGAGCTCCGTCGCTTTCTGCGCGACCAGCTCACCGCGCCGTCCTGCAATGATAACGGCCTTAGCACCAGCGAGAGCAAATGATCGAGCGGTAGCGAAGCCTATGCCGCTTCCTCCTCCGGTCACGAACACGATCTTGTTTGTTGCTGAATTGGCAGGGTCGCGAGGCGAGATGCGGGGATACTAGAATTGTTATGTCAACGGACTCGTATCTTCAAATAGGATGGTATGCCAAACCTCTGTTCGGTGCGTAGTTTTCACCATGTGCTTAAGCGTTGGTAATTCGTCCATTCTGCTTGTTTCGTGCTTTCAAAGCAGGGTATCTCTCCGTACTCGCCGAACCTTACTTGGTTAGGATGTACAAAGTTTTCAAAAGCTAGCCAGCGTTTCTTATATACTTATTCACGTCAACTCATGTCGACGAGAGACGAGCTAAGTAGGATTATTTTTGGAAGCAGATGTGCTTCCTCTTTCGGAAAAGTATTTGTCAGCGGACAAAGTGAGACCGATTATACTAGTCTACGATGGAAGGAATGGTCGGAGATAGCTACGACTACCGGATGAATTTCTAATAGTATTCTCCACGTTTATGTAACAGTGAGCGACATTGACAATATTTTATACCTAAAATAATAACTTCTTTTAACCAAAATAATAATAATATTGAAGACCATTATAAGGTAACAGTAGTATGGCTATTTATTCTCCCCTTCAGCATTAACGGACTATCTCTTCGTCTGCTGCCAGGCATCACTTTTCTTATTGATATTACATAATGGACAAGCATTTCACACAGCAGATTTGACCAGCCCACTCCGTTGCGAAGCACTTCGTTTACACGATGATTATATAGAGTTGTGATTAGTCTCTCAGCTTCATCAGAAAATGAGTGTATCTATAATCTGCAGTGCGGACAGTAGGATGTGGCTCAGCCAGTGCGTTGCGGTCGGTGAGTAGGATATAATGTAATGCGATTCGGCCGAGTCATGCCCAAAAATTCCTACCGTGGGGGATTCGGCGTACACACGAGCCGTTCGGGCATGCATTTACACCGAAGTCCGTGTGACGCTTAGGGAAAGCGGGGTCAATTTCGGGGCGCAAGCTGTTTCAATGCGCCCGAAGGACCGCATCGACCGCACCCTAGCAGCACATTTGAACAAAAGCATTAGCAAGACGCGGATACCAGCAACAAACTAACTTCAAAGCGGAGACGTGGCAGTACACACAAGGAACAAGCAGGAGAAGGACGTCATGATGGAATATGTGGAAGCTATGCGGCCGCGCTGGGAGACACCGCCCGGGTGGTGAGACAGATGTAAGCGTACAAATCTCGGTGATTCCGTGCTCTCTTACAAGTTGGTCTTTACCATGTTTAACTATAGCCATCAAATTGCTTAGAAACGGTATCTGGTAGTCTAGCCACGCCTATGCCAGCCGTCGAGACGCCGTTGATCCGCCTAGCCGAAATGACGTAGCTTTTTCTTCTTCTTTTTTTTTTTTAAAAAAAAAAAAGCAACCTAGAGTCCTGATAGCGATGCTGCTAAAGCTGATTCAGAAGGATATCGATATTGTCAAAGCCATGAGAACAATGAGGATTCGCTAGTCGACGCCTTTAAGATAGATCTACCTATTACATACCTCTAAGTATTTGATTTAGCGCAGGGTATACACGCCACTTGCTCTGTAACTTCTAGGATTGTTATCTTTTCTAGAGCCCTGGGTTTTGAAGAAGCTGCCAATAAAGAAAAGCTCTAAGTTATACTCCTAGAATACTCTGCTACTCGTGCTTCCTCTCTCGAGTACTACTTCTGAAGTACTATCTCAAGTACCTTCGACATTACTGAGGGCAGGTTCCACTATTACCACTGGGATGTTAAGGCTCAAGTAGACAAAAGAGTTCTCTATGAGTTTCTTAATCTGGCCGCGAAGAAGACCGACTTTATTATGTACTAGCTGTCCGCCACAGCTAGTTACCGAAGGAATGTGGTTTATATACAATCAGGAATTTTCATATAGTTTAGCGGTACCGTTCCGAGTTCGGCATACAGGAGCCTCTATACTATCTTCGAAATGTATTAGCATGCTAATAGCGCGCGATTTGTCAGATCGTACATCTACCGGCCGATCCGGCTCATCCACCTGACACCGTCTTACATCTACGTACATCATAGGAGTTCCAGGCCGAGCCTGATTTATAAGTCATATTTGTAAGCAAACATTCCGGATCTAAACGGGTCTTGAGCCACACCGGCTGGATTTGAACATCGCATATTTATACGAGTTGAGACGGCTTGATAGTGGATCATTTGATCAAAAACCATGCTCAAGCGAACCTAAGTCAACAAACTTGTGTTCACGATGCTCATTCTTATTGCTGGGATCACGGGCATGGTCGGCCGACCTTGTGCGGAGGCTGCCCTCGCACGCGGCCACACTGTGCGTGGTCTTGGGCGATCTCCCGATAAGCTTGGACAACATCTATTACAGCGTTTAGAGCATTTTGAGCAGAGCTCCGGCATCTACGATCTTACAGCTCTAGATCGGGCCGTTTCGGGGGTCGATGCTGTTATCTGCGCATACTCGTACAAGCCTGAAATAGTGGTCGAAGGGCAACTGCTCCTGCTTCGGGCGGCCGAGCGTGCTGGAGTCAAGGTGAGTAGTTCTCATACTATACAATATATGTATTAATAATACCGGACAACTTATTAAAGCTTACTATAGATATTCCACGCGACATCCTGGAACTACGATTGGACCCGTGGCTACTTAGGCCAACACGAGGCCTATGACCCCTTTATTATTTTCGCCGCCCACGTACGGAATAGCTCAAGGATCAAGCCTATCTATATGTTTACCGGAGTTATTACCGAGTACTATTTCTATAGTGACCGTGATAAAATCTGGAACCGCGATACGAAGACCGTCCACTATTTTGGCGACGAGAGGCAAACCTTGCAATTCTCGACCGCTAATGACCTCGCTGCCTATACTATCGAAGCCGTTCAGGCTTCCGGAGCCGAGAACGGCGGCTTTATTCGCATCTGTAGCTTCGAGGCGTCTCCTGCAGATATTGTTGCTGCATACCAAGCAGCCCACGGTCGGAAAGCGCAAGCTAGGTGCGTAGGCACGGTTAAGGATGCGGAGAGTATGGTAGCAAAAGCCAGGGAAATAACGCCTCTCTATAACCATGAAAGCTATATCGGCCTATCCTACGCTGTCCATATGGCCCGTGGCGTTTGGAAATACGATCCTAGCGACGGCGCCCGTTTTCCAAGTGTCCACCCGACTGGACTGAAAGAATGGTTCCAAGCACATCCTCAGTTGTGAAAGCGGGACTAATTAGGCTCTGGAACAGGAGCCCAATCGTTGTCTGATCAATTCCTTAGTGCCTGATCTGTTTAAACTTTCTATGTACCTCTGTTACAGCGTCACATGTATATAGCCAACGCCACTCACTAGCTAAGAGGACAACCAGAAATTCATCATCAATTTCGCGGACTGGTTCCCATTTGAGGCTCGGATGACCAAGTGCAATCAGGTTTTCATGGGTATGCTGAGAGATCAAAGCAACGAAAACGGGCGGTTCGGTAACTTAAAGCGTGGTGCAAAATTCAAGTTTACATTAAGCCTGATTTTTATTTTCCACTATCTAGAGAGCAATAAAACACCACGGGCAGAAATTCCGCTGCTTCTAAACGAATTTCAATTTCCAAATCAAGCTCCTATCTCAGCTTTTAGCCGCTCTCATCGCGGCCTCCACAGTCAGGGCCGGGCCAAACCCCTCCTGCCTGAGTGATCCTTGTTCGCTGCTTAAGCATGCATCGCCGGCGTTCTGTCCTGAAACCTCCCAGTCTTTCATTCTCTTTTGGTTCAGCGTTGGGTTTGGAGGCGAACAGTCCCGTCCGACACGCGCATCCGTTCTCTCGAGCTATTCCTCTGAGCCTCCTGTGTGCAGACCGGGCCTGTCTCTCAGTGAGGCTTGGAAGAGGTCACGCTTAACAAGGCCTTCGCGGTCGAGGCATCTAGGCCTTAACAGGTTTCGCACCGAGGGTTTACAGCACGTTAACCCTAACAATTTCTCAAAAAGGAGGTTCCCTATGCCCTCGCCGCGTTCTCAGCGGACTTAGAGCCGGTGTATGTCCAAGTATGTCTTGTCGTACGGCTAGGGCGGGCCCGTATCGGCTGGCTGGACGGGCCAGCATCGGGCCTTGCTGCGAGCCAGGTCGTCGTACGTCGGGCGGTTTTCGTATACCACTTTCACTCGATGTGCATCCCTGGCCATGTTGCTCAGGTGGAGGCAGCAGGATTACGCGGCCTGATTTCCACATCTTTGCCAGCTGGTGGACGGCCATTTACCAAAGAAAAAGTGCCGGCTAAAATTAGAACCAGGGCGCTAAACTCCACGATTGGTCCGCCACCGAAACTTTTCTTTCCGCGGAGATTGTCAACGCCCTAGGCTTCTTGGAGGCTAGTTTGCTTAGCCAGCTCATGTGCGATGGGCTTTCGGCAGCGGAAGCGAAATGCTTGACAGTAAAATGACGACCGCCACTGTCGCTGCTGCGCCAGTGCACGGTATCGATGCCGCTCCTGAGGCTGGCCTTGTCGGTGGGGTATTGCCGCGTATCCGGAAGAGCGAGGGTGGGAGGCTCTCAAGACGGCACAAGCCCCTCCTCTCTCCACTCCACAGTAACGCCGCCGCCACCAGCGGCCTTGCCACGTAGGAGAGCCAGTGCGCTGCCGGACAGACGGCACATGTAGTCCGAATCGCCGGGCAGCATTGCATTTTCGATGATGTGCCTGCCACCGCCGCAGAAACGAATGGTAAGGTTTTTTTTTCATCTGGCGAAGGTTTGCAACGAAGGGACACCGAAGTGGTTCAGCAAATAGACTGAAAGGCTCGTCATGCTCCGCATTATACTTCTTTGCTACGCTGGACTTGGGGTGATGCGCAGCGTCTCGGGATTCGCTACCGCCATCTTGTTGTCACTGAACACTGCTGTGCAGAAGATAGCAGCCGTAGCCAGGCAGGAAAGGTAAGCAGGGTAGGTAGGAATCGATGATTATAGTGAACCACGAGGGTCCTATCTACTTTGAGTGAGTATGAGCTATATACTGCTGGTTGGCCATTGGTTTGCCAGACAGTGGTGTTGGTATGGTCAACGGGGTGGCCAGTGGTCAAGGCACGATCTGCTCCTTCAAGGGTTAAGAAGTTGGCTGCCAAAGTGGGGGCAAGGCGTGCCCGGGTCAGCGCGCGGTAATCCGGTCCGTCCTTTGGTTTTTCCTGCGCCGCTTGATCCGCTTCCTGGGTTCGTAAGTCTCGTGCGAACACCAATTCGCTCCCCTATCATCATCAGATTCAACTCCCTGCTTGCACTACGCTTTATCAGACATGCAGGGCGACCAGCACCTTTCTTAACCCAATGCTTCTGCTGTCAGAAGCCTCTAGGGAATGGGTAGGTCAGTGGCGACACAAGCTCGACCCATCCCTCCCTGACCGCTGCTGTGGACCTTGCCTCGCCTACGGCAGGGCTTCCTGCGTGTCAAACAATGACCAAGCCCAACATTCCAAATCACCGCTCGCTTGCTTGAGGTCTCAACATGGAGGAAATGAAGCTTGGCATCGAATCTTCATAGTATGCTCCTCGCAGAACTCGATCTGCTACAGCAAGAACGGCATCCTCGACCCTTACCAGATTTAAGGGGAGGGCCTCTTGTGAGATGGGAGAAACGATGGGAGTGAAATGGGTGGGAGTACTCCTTGTGCGTTCTTGAAATTGGGAGTGGAGGTGGGGTGTTTGGTATGTGGGATAAATGTGATATCTTGATTTCAGCCACACCTTCCTGTTAATCGGTTTGAGCGTAGCTTCGATCAAATGTATACTCTCTCAACTAACAGGCTCATCCTACATATAAAGTGAACACATTGCTGTAGCTATGCGGAGAGGGCCAGGCACAGCCTAGAGATACTAGTACGCCGACACTCTTGTTGTAAAAGTCGTGGCGTATCTTGGCGTATCTTGGCGTATCGTCGGATAAGTTCACAATGATAGAGAAGAAATCATTGACGAGATGACCACAAAGGTGCTAGCTACTATGGATAACCGTTATCTATATACAAGGGAAGTTCGCCGTGTCTTGGGCTAACCGAATGTATGAGTCTTGGGATAGGAGCGTCGACGAAGCAACGTCAGCCTAAACTTCGTCCACAACCTGCGACTCGTCAACATGCCATGCCTTTATCAGAACCTGCTTGGCCTTTTCGAGATCAATCTCCTTCATCCTCTCCTGTAGTGCCTCCCTGCTTTTTAGAAGCTCTCTTGCCACTTCCTTCCACTCTACCATCTCCTTACCCGCAATCTCCCTCGCATCCTCCTCTACCTTCATTTTCACTAGCCTTCCACCCCTCTTTCTTATAACTCCGTCTACAATCACCACATCTGCATCCTGCGGACTCGAATGTAGTACTACGGCCGCAACCGGGTCCTCCTGCGCCGCACAAACCATTCCTGGACTCCGCCCCTCCCAGACCACTATATCTGCCTTCATTCCTTCCCTTAACCTCCCTACTATCCCCTCTAACCCTAGCGCCTTCGCCCCCTTTACTGTCCCTAGATTGAACGCCTCCTCTACCCTTCTCCATACCTTCTTTGGAAGGACCCCATTCTCGATAAACCGCTGATTCCGCTCTCCTCGCGCTGCCTGCAACCCCAACCGAAGCTCCCCTACTACGCTCCCGCCGCCTGCTGAATGGCAGTCCCCACCAACGCATGCAATACCATACGCTTCTTCATCAAAACAGATGGGGCGCCCCAGCGCCATCTGCAACTCCGTGCCTGGCGTGCTCGCGAGATGACATTTTGTTTCCTTCATCACACGTAAATCCTCATCTGTCGCGCCGCACGCGTGCGAGAACACAACATTCGGGAAAGCGTCGCAGCCGTCTCCCAGGAGGCCCCATTCTCTCACAAGCGCGGGAGTGGAGAATGCATTTCCAACGGCGTTGCGGCCAAAGTGGGTGGTGAGCAGGTTGACGCCGTGCGTGCGTGCGGCACGCATGAGCGGCAGGCAGGTCTCCCGTGGCAGGTACCAGCCGTCAAAAGCAAGGCCGAGGGTGACGCGGCCGGTAGGTCCAAAAGGCGAGCTTGAAGCGAGGGAGATGAAGGTTGAGAGAACCCAGGGGGCCAGGAGGCCGTCCGAGGAGAAAGTCAATTCGGGATACCAAGTAGAGATTCTGTTGGTCGGGTCAAAAGCGAAGATGGAGCGGATACCAGAGGTCAGCGTTGCGGAGATGGCGGTCGGTGCTTCTCACGATAAGTCAGTGGTCCTTCCTCATAATGGACGGAGCTTCGCTCCAGGCGGAGGGTTTGAGGCTTACCAGCTTTGGGAGAGGTGTTCAAGTGTGCATGGTCGAGGACGGTGGTGGTGCCAGCATTGAGAAGCTCGAGGCAGCCTCCTAGCTGACCCCAGTAGAAGTCAGGGAGGGTATAGTTCGAGGATTGGAAGCTGCCTAGGTATGCTAAGTTTTTATCCTACGACCGATGATATAACTAACCTGAGGGCATGTAGTCTAGGAACAGCTCGTTTGCGTGGCGCCCTTTAAGTTGCGTCTCCCAAACATGCTGATGGCTGTCGATAAATCCAGGAGAGATAATCTTCTCTGTGCAATCAATCACATCTCCGACATCATTCAAAGATATGTCGGACGCTATTCGCGATATAGTGCTGCCGGAGATGAGTAGGTCCGCCTTAGTAGGAACAATACGGTCATTCTCGTCGTGGATGAGCAGCGTTCCGCCCTTAAGTAGAATGCTTGAGTTCATGATGTAACGATTTTCAAGTCTTTGGAAGGTTTGTAGCAAGAGAATGGCGCAAAGGTGGCCAGTATTTAAGCTGTAAGGGTTCGCGTCTAGATCTAAGACCTCGGGCTAATCAATAGTCGAAAGCCTATTTATACTCGGGCCGAAGTGGGAACTTAAAGCCGAGAAACACGCTTGTACTCTCTCGCTCGGAGCTTCGGCCGTTGAGAATTTTAATTAAATCCACCATTCATATCTGTGACCTGCATCTGCGGCTCCGCCGCTGAATTTTGTGGAGCAAAGAACGGCGCTTGTTTGTATACACAAACTTCAAATCAACATGCTACAAGCCGTGGAGCTGCTGCCACGAAGAGCACCCGGTGAGTCCGCTATGATGAATTCGGCCCCACACCAAGTCTGGCTTACGGAGTATCCCTGGTACGGAAAATTCACTGCTTCTCGGCCCTACAATATCTGCGGACGAAGGCGATGAGGAGCGAGGAAATTGAATTGAGTCCTCAAGTTTGCAAGGCTTAGGGCCAGTTTCAGTAAGCAGGGGAGATCCCCAGGATTAATCGCAAAATTGACCACGGAAGTCCTATTCCGCGGTAAACGAGTGTGATCTATGTAGGAAGTATGATCATTGATGTCGCTGTGATTGCTTTCAGGTAGTTAGAGTGATTAAGGTGATTGGGTCGCTAAAGGAGGGTCGAGGAGCTCAGAGCTGTGCCCAGTCGGGCCGGGCCACGGGGTAAACGGGCCCTAGTTACTCACGTAAGGTGAGACGTAGAAGGTCCGACTCCCCGCCTCTCTCTTCTTGCTTTATTTCTTGACTGCCTTACTGAATATTTGGGCGTTCTAATGTTTTTTAAGGTGTGGTACTTTTCTACTCCCTAGTCGTTCTCACGGGCCTGCTTACGTTAAGATCTATCCTTTTTGAATTTATCGGCTACCTGTTCCTAATTATGAGCATGGCCGTCTCAACAATGTCAGACCTTCGCGGTTTGCTATCGTGACCTTCGTAACAGGAGACATTGAGCGGCGCACAAACGATATAGATTTACCAAATCACAGCTAATACTGTAGATCCGCTCAGATGAAAAAGGCCGACCTTAGCCTCCGAAGATGGCTAAGGTTGAATAAGTGGTTCCTACAATTACACAGCTACTCGGATTTTGGCGTACAAGCTCCCTCATGCGCCAGAAACACGATGTAACGGCTCGATCAAATTTCTAGTGCTTGTAACGTCCACGGTTTCAGAGGCTAAAAGGGAGCAACTCGATTGTATGTGTTTGAACATATTCTCGCCTCCAGATGCCGAAGGCCTTACAGCTTTTGTTTACGTTCATGGAGGAGGGTATGAAAAGGGCAATGCTTCCCTGTTCGAGCTAGAGGTAATTATGCACACGAGCGACCATGGCTTTGTATCTGTTGTCATTCAATACCGCGTTGGAGCGTTCGGGTTCCTGGCTTCGGTGGAGGTAAAGAGAAAGGGAGAATTGAACATCGGGCTTCTGGATCAGTGCCTAACCTTACAGTGGGTGCAGCGGTATATCAGTCTTTTCGGCAGTGATCCGACGAGGGTGGCACCTGCCGGTCAATCCGCAGGTGCAGGTTCGATCATGCACCATGCAATTAGCTTCGGTGGTCAGGATAAAGAAGACTTATGATCAACAGTGTACGCAGATGTACTCAGCCACCTTCACAAAGTTGACACGGTTTCCAGGGTATTACTGCGAGTCCATCTCTTCCTCAGGAATATCACTATCTGGACGAGGAGGTCCGATCTTACTATCTTGCTTTTGCAGAAAAAGCCGGTTGTGGCGGCGCAGTCTCTACTTTCGAATGCCTACAGGAAGCAAACACAGAGGACCTTATCTTCGCAAATAACGAACTAGGAAAAACTGCATTATGGGGTCTTTACACGTGGAAGCCGGTAGTGGATGGTACACTTATCCCCAGCCGACCCAGTGTTGCCCTTCTAGGGAAGGTGTATGTGACGAGAGCTGTGGCTGAGTATGGATATCACTGGCTGACTCTGTGAAAGAACAACGCTGAAGAGGGGTGGTTATTTACGCCTCAAAACATCACCACAAGGCCACTCTTTATCGAATATCTGAGGCGCTATTTTCCACGATTGACCGATAACCAGATTGCCAGTATCTTACGAGTTTATAACACGCCAGAAATCCCGGATGAGCCGAACAAGGCGAGGTACTGGACCTCTGGGACATCCGGTATAACTTCTGTGAGCCAATCAGGGCTCGCTGCTGGGAATCAACAGATGGTCAACAACTTTTACGGAGAAGTCACGTTTTTCTGCCCATCACACTGGCTCGCCGAAGCTTTCCAAGATCAGGGCGATGCTTATCATACCAGGTATCCGGTCATTGAATCATGGAAAAGCCGCTTCATCCCATACTAACTCACTTTTGCCAGTACTCTGTAATACAAAGCTACCACGGCGCGGACATTCCAGTATACGTACCCGACGAGTCGGAACCTATCAATTTGGTCCTCCAAGAGGACCTCCAACGTGCACGGGGGAGCTTCATTATGACTGACAAGCCAAGTGACTGGCCGCGCCGCACCGCACTGGAACCGATGATGCTGAACTTGAACCTTACTGGAGGCCCTCCAGTCGATACAAAGCTTGACGAAAACTTGACTGTGAAAAAAGCTCGAAGGGCCGGGAATAGCCACGGACTTTGCAAAAGTCAATGCGGACACTTGGGAAGGTGGGCGGGGTCCCAGGTGCAGATTCATACGAACTTTGGCAGAGAACCTGGTCATTTGAAATAAGTGTACGATGATTATATTTCGAGGTAGCTTTACTTTTTTGGGAACAAGCTCAGCACTTCTGATCCATTGCCTTAAGTCCCAGTCACATCCTGCTTCCTTCCCCGTATTTTTGTCAATCTACACTAATGATGTGACAAGTACTACGCAACACTACATGTAATGCTAAAAATAGAAGCGGTACTTTAGATTGGGTTCACCCATTCCTTGATCTTTGACCGAGACGCCACAACGTTTGAGAGCGCGAATTCGAACGCTGCGGATACGCCACAAACACCAGAAAACAAAGACGTGCTAATAGAAGAACTAGTATCCCCAGGGGTATCTCGTCCGCAGGTTTTCAAATAGACAAAAGAAAAAAAGAAGAAATCCAATTTCATGCTCTCTCCGCCACCAATATCCCACTGCTTAGGGCGCCCCCGAGACCGGCGAGCCCTCCATCTCATACACAGGCCCCTTCCTCTGGCTCCCCACCTCCTTCCTCGTCACGACCCTCGACGGCGGACTGATCGACGGACGCCCCTCCGTCCTCCCCGCCGATGACGGCACATCCCCCACCGCCTCAACTCTCCCCGGCACCTCCCCCTGCGTCTTCCCCACATTACTCCCACCGTACATATACACCACATTATCCTCCCTGTCCCCGCCAAACGACGGCCTCTGCATCGACCCCCTCCCCGCCCCCCACTCCTTCCCGTACTCCGACCTCCTCCCATACTGCGACATCGTCGTCGTCGTCTTCGGGGAGCCGTCATCCCCCCTTCCACCAGCTCTAAGAAACCCAGCCAAGCGGTCCGATCCGTGATCGGAAGCGGTCTCAGTCGCCGGCGGCGGCAGCAGGCTGGCCTCGCGCAGCCGCTCCTTCCTGCGCCGCCGCAGCAGCGAGTAGACCGAGCCGCCCGCCAGCGCGAGCAGCAGCAGCGCGCCGACCACGATGCCCGCGACGCCGCTGCCGGAGACGCCGGCGCCCGGGGTCGACGCGGGCGCCGAGGCGCGTGCGGACGAGGATGATGCGGCGACCGTTGTCGTCGTGATGGTCGGCGAGGAAGAGGATGATGATGATGATGACGAGGCGGAGGTGGAGGACGAGGCTGAGGAGGTGGAAGATGTTGATGATGATGATGATGGCGCGGCGGAGCTGGTTGGCGCGTCGGGCGCGAGCTGTGCGGGCGAGTTGCTGCCGGGTAGGCCGGGCGGGCCGAGGTGGCATGTTGGCGTGCCGCCGCTGCTGCCGGCGTTTTGACAGGATTGCGCGGGTGGGCAGCAGTAGCCGCCGCCGCAGTCCGCATAGAAGAGGGGACAGGTGTAGCGGGGAAAGAGGCTGTTGGGTTGGAGGTGGTCATCGTTGCCGAGACTCTCGTGGGGAGCCATTGGTGTTGTGAGCCGTCGGGTGTTTTGGTTGTGCTGGCGCTGGCAGGCGCGCGTCGCGGGACAACGCGCTCGCTTTTATTTTCTATGAGACGGGGAGTAATACCAACGCGAGTGCAAAGTGGATATCAGAGGTAAATAAGAGTCTAGGAGCGCACTGCCATGATAAAAGCAACACTGCACCACCACCACCACCTCCTCCTCCTCCTCCCAACGGAATGCAAAACTTGGCCGCATCAACTCATCAGCCCAGGAATGCGCGCCAAGCCATGATTAGCTCTGCACGCATGACGCCCACGCACCCTCATCACCAAAACCTTAATCTTCGAGCCATGCCCCGAAGGTCCAATTGCCGCGAGTGTGCGCGCGATGATGCAATAGGCTCGCGACCTGAAACACCCTGCTCTTCCTAATCGGGCAAACAGGTTCTCCGCAGTCCAGTTGCTGCGCCAATGAGCGGACGGAATGGAGCCTGGCAGGCACCAACAGCAACGGCAACACATGCGTATTGGTTTTACAACGGCTCGGAGCCGTGTTTCGGCCTGCCGAGGTCGGCTGCTCGTGTCCTGAAAAAACTGCCGTCGGCCAGCCATTCGCGGATAGCTGGTGATCGGCCGATCGATACTGGCCTACCGATTTCTAGCAAGCTGGACGACTTCGCGCATTCGGGAAACTTGATTGTCTTTGCTCCGAAAAGTGCCAATGCCTCCTGTGTTGTGCCTTTGCCTTGGGTTCGCATACTGCTGTCCTGAGACTTTTGCTTTGGTCTGCTGATGAGCGTGTTACAGCGCGAACTGCAAGGCGCATTTCTTGAGGCTTTCCTGTCGGCCGTATGACGGATCTGAAGATTTTGCTGTCAGCATCATCAAGCGGCCGTAAGTTTAGAGATGAAGCGGGACATGACGTATGATGTTGCTGATGATCCGTTTGCGCGTATAAGTCGTTTCGGACTTGTGAAGACCGCAGCATGTGAACTTCCCGGCACTTCGAGCACGGCCATCCCTCTGTCTAGAAAAAAGTTCGATTCACGATCCCACAATGTCAACATGATCCCACCGCCTTTATCCGTAATGGCGTCGCGGTTGCGGTTCTCCCCCTGGCGCAACGAACTGACAGGCCGTAGCTTTGTAGAGTAGATGGCAAAGCTAGCTGGACGGGAGAGCCGCGGGTGGCAGTGGTTGCCTAGTTGCGTCAGCGGTCAGCAGCCTCACTGCCAACGTATCGACAACGTCTTTTTATACCCAGCCAGCTTTACCGTGGACCTGGATCTCAGCCATCCCACAACGGTCATTAAGAAATGAAAAATCATTGCATAGCCCTACACACATACGGAATGTCGTCCCTGGCTACGGACTCTTGCTGTCAAAAGCACCCACCCAGGATACGAAGGAACATCAGAACAGCACGGTTCAAGATGCTTGAGCCGTCAATCTGTGACCTTTGGGATGAGTTATTCTTTGGAGACACGTGGTACATATGCTTTCCAATCTTCTCGCGCGAGGTGCATTTGAGTCGGCTCGAGATTGTGGACTGCCAGAATGGGCAAAGCATGGCTTTGGTGGTGCGCCTGTCGTAGAGCTTTTCAGACTCATCAAGTGCGAGGTGGGGCTGGATCGTGAGTTACTTGCCTTCTCCAATGGGCGTTATACCAATATAGACCCTCCCGACGTACGGCTGTTATCTGGTAGATAAAGAAAAGTACGTACGGCACTATTGTCATCCTGTTAACTCTTACGGCCTGAAAGACCCATATGCTCCGCCATTAGCGAGCCATCTCTAGATGTGAAGTTTTTTTCTGCAAGGTCAGAATGTAGTAGAGGCTTCGACAGAAGGGAGAGTATAGTTGGAATTCAGATGAGGGATTTGCTTGTAGGCAGCGGAGACACGAGAAGCCACATGGATGATGCAATGTCCTCGTCAAGAAGGTAGCCTAACGTTAGTATGGCGATGTCAACACGGAGACATCCGCCTCGACGATTCCATAGTCAACCCCGGAAGTCCTGCACCGTAACACAGGATCAACAAGCACATGTTCCCCGGGTTCGGCATCCCGAGTGGCCAAAGCCACGTCTCGGACCGCGGCTGCAGGACGGGTGCTCCATCCGACCGGAGCCGGCTACCTCAACACCACAACGTCATCGTCACAACAAACCGCGGAATGAGAATCGCGGACGCCCTGATTCGCCAATCTTCTCCCTCCCGCACGTTTATTGGTCCAACCACGCTCTCTCAAACGCCATATCGAGGGAAAACCATTCCGGTTGTATGCGCAGGGAAACAGATTCCGGCGGCTCTGAATGGAGGGAGGTCGAGGACATGGCGCCTCAAAGCTTCACGGAGCGGCACGGAGCGCGCGGCGACAGGTCTACCCCACGGGGAATGGAGTGTCAGGGACGCACGAAGGCCCAAGGGGCCTATCCGGCAGCGCGGGGAGGGCTGGGGTTGCCGTCTCGTAGGGACTGTGTTCCCGTCGGCATTCGGTTTCCACGTGGCTTGGCTGCGCGCGGGAGGTTAGCTTTAAAAACGCCTCTTTTGGGTGCCCGCCCATTGGCTTGCGGAGTTTTGCGGGGGATGCGCGCGATTTCGAGATCTCGGGATTTTGACAGAGTGCTGCTCATCGGCGTCTGTCATTGCTGGTGTTGTGTTGTGGTGAGGAGCGTCGCTCGCGCTACGCAGCGCGGCGGCGCGGGAAATTGGGCGTATTTCGAGCGCAAGGGAAACCGCGCGCCTGCCCAGATGGGGGGGGGAGTCAGCGTCTTTACGAGACAACAACAGCGCGAATGTCGCCTCTTTCTGTTGCGCTTGCGCGAAAACACCCGGATCGCGCGGGCTGGGACAGATCTCTGAATGCCAATGCAAAGGCCGTGACGGCAACTCCGTCAGTCGTCACGACGGCGCATCGTCGGCGGCTGGCGACTCAGTTGGGAAGCATTCGCCGTGATTCTGTGGTTTGGCTCAAGCCCGCGCCGCGACTCGCGAACCGCTTTGCTGGCTCGGCGGCCAGGAGCGGTATGCGATGGCTGACAACGGGCATCTCTGATTGGCTGGATAAGAGACGGCATCACGTGGAAAGGTGCGAAAGGAGCGCGGCACGGGCGTCGCTGGGCGCCATGGCTGCTTAAGCCGCACGCCGGGTTTTCTGCAGCCCTGACGAGCCGCCCATCCGGCGTCTGCTCCCTGCCATGTGCTCCTTCCCGAACACCAGGACCTCGAGATCTCATCATGCCTGAACGCGCGTTCAGGTTCCCGTCAGCTGGACGACCCTGCGACGTTAGCAGCACTAGTCATGCCCGAAGCCGGAAACTCGATCGACTGGAAAATCGGGTCGTGGAGAAGACTGCCAATGCTGGCTGCATGACTAGGGAAAACCGCTGACCCGCGTGCCCACTGCCGGTTCCCAACCGGCTTCTGGCCTAGGCCTCCCACCCGACATCTGCCAACCCAATCTAGCCTTCCGTCCGGCAGGAGCTACTGCACGTTCTGCGCGTGGAGGCTGGGTCCCGGGCGGCTCTGCTGCCACGAAAACGGGCGCAAACGGGCGCTCTCGGGATTGCCAGCGCGCCCTGGCCAAGCGCGCCCTGACCAAGCGCGAGATTCAGCTAGAAGCATCGCGCGGCGTCTTGATCTTTCGGTAGACACCAAATGACGGGACGTAGAGGCCGCCGAGACGGAGAGCACCGCGCGCGCCCCTTGGCCCTGCTGATTGCTGATTGCTGCTACCGGGATGTCGGTGCACGCCCGACCCCAAGGGGACCCCGCACGCGCTGTTCATCCCAACCCTATAAGACCAGTCCGCCGGCCCTTCGCTGGTCAGCGCTCCAGGTCAGCTGCTTCGCTCCTCGCCGCCCTGTGAACGACCACCGCCAATTCGACCGCTTCGACAACATGGCCGACACCAAGGCCGACATCGCGCCGGCCAACCATGAGTTTGACCAGTCTGAGGGCACCAAGACGGTCGCCGTGCTCAAGCATGATGCAAAGCTCGCTACCGACAAGGAGAAGAACATGACCCTCCTGCAGGGTATCAAGCTCTACCCCAAGGCCGTTGCTTGGAGTGTGTTCATCAGCACCTGTATTGTCATGGAAGGTGAGTCTTCAATTTCGGGCCAGCGCGTTTGGAATCCTGACAATTCATGGCGTAGGTTACCAGACATGTCTGCTGTCCAACTTCTACGCCTTCCCCGAGTTCAACAAGAAGTTTGGCGAGCAGCTCGATGACGGCACTTACCAGGTCACCGCTCCATGGCAGGCCGGCCTCAGCAACGGTGTCTATGTCGGAGAGATCATCGGTCTGATGATTAACGGCTGGGTGTCGGAAAAATTTGGCTACCGCAAGACCGTCATGGGTTCCCTCCTGCTTCTCACCGGCTTCATTGCCATCTTCTTCACGGCTCAAAGCGTTGTCGCCCTGCAAGTTGGAGAAATCCTGGCCGGTATTCCATGGGGTGTGTTCCAAACGCTCACCGTCACCTACGCGTCCGAAGTCGTCCCCGTGGCCCTCCGCGGTTACCTGACTACCTACGTCAACTTCTGCTGGGGTGCCGGCCAGCTCATTGGTGTTGGTGTGATCAAATCGATGCTTCCCCGCGACGATGAGTGGTCTTTCCGCATTCCATATGCTCTGCAGTGGATGTGGCCCGTTCCGCTCATGATCGGAATGTACTTTGCACCCGAATCTCCCTGGTGGCTCGTACGCAAAGGAAAGGTTGCTGAGGCCAAGAAGAACCTTCTCCGCCTCACCAGCACGAATCGTGAGACCGACTTCGATGCCGATGAGACCATTGCCATGATGACCCACACCACCGCACTTGAGCAGAAGATTACCAGCGGCGCCAGCTACCTTGACTGCTTCAAAGGAACAGATCTGCGCCGCACTGAGATTATCTGCATGTGCTGGGCGATGCAGAATTTGTCCGGAAACGCTTTCTCGTCGTACTCAACCTACTTCCTGCAACAGGCAGGCCTTCCCACCTCGACTTCATATGACTTTGCGCTCGGACAATACGGTAAGTGAACTGAAATTTTGGCATAAAATTTGACGAGAAAAATGGTCCGCTGATGGGCGCGATTCGCCTTCAGGTATCAACTGCGTCGGAACTTTCGCGGCCTGGTTCCTGATGAACCGCGGCATCGGTCGTCGGTCACTTTACCTCTACGGTCTCTGCGGCCTTTTCGTCATGCTTCTGGCAATGGGCTGTCTCGGCTTTGTTCCGGATTCGCATCGGAGAGAGGCTTCATTGGCGACGGGGTCGATGATGATCGGTTGGGCCGCAATTTGTAAGTCAACACCACTCCTCCATCATCCCACGATTAAACTAACATATACCCGAGACCAATGCACTGTCGGAACTGTCTGCTACTCATTAGTAGCTGAGATAAGCACCAGAAGGTTGCAGATAAAAACTGTGGTGTTGGGCCGGAACCTCTACAACGTGGTCGGCATCATCTGCGGAGTGCTCTCCCCATACATGCTCAACCCGGGAGCCTGGGACTGGGGGAATTTCACCGGCTTCTTCTGGGCAGGGATCTGTTTCTGCTGCATCATCTACACTTACTTCCGCGTTCCGGAGCCGGCTGGTCGGTCGTTCGCTGAGCTCGACGTGCTCTTCGAGAGGGGCATCAGCGCCAGGAAATTCGCCTCCACGCAAGTCGATGTCTTCCAGGAGAATGTCAATGCCGGCGTCATCGACGAGTATGGCAGACAGATTGACCCGCTGCATCATGAGAAGAAGGCGGATGTGTCGTATATCGAGAAGGCTGTCTGAGGGTGGACGTTTGGAAGCCGTCGCTGGTTGAAAAGTTGTTCCGGATAGAAAGTCGTGGTCATCCCAATAGGCATGACCAGATGACAGTGGGATATCAGTTGCAGTTGAACCCAGGTCCGAGACCTTATGCGCTATGAAGAGATGGTCTAATGTACGTGCAAAGGGATGAGATAATGTAATGAGATACCTCAAATATACCACAACATTTTTCGTTTACTCGCAGCTGCTCAGACAGTCGCAGTATTGGATGACGAATGAGCTCGAAGATTGCTACTGAGCAGCCTTCAATATGCCGGGTGTTATGGTTACATCTGTCCGTCAGTCTGTCATGACCGAACCGATTCTCACTTAGCTCTACATCATACAGTCTGCCGAAGGATATCTGTGGTGTGGATACAAGCACTAACAATCTAGGTTTATATTAGCATTGTCTCTTATCTCGTCAATGGTTGGAAGGATGTGCTACCGTGAGTTTGTGGTGTTGCCGCGGTGCAGCAATGGTGGAATGAACTGACTGTGTCAGCGGTCGAAGAAACTAAGGAAACACAATATTTTTGCATCACTATCATGGGGAGTTGAAGCAGTCGTCCGGACGCAAGTATTGAGTGGATTTAATGACATTTGCGTCCGGGCGATTGCTTCAACTGCCTATGTCCACGTATATATTTTGCGATCTCATAAAAGTCACACCCGATTCTCGTCCATTCATGCCCCTCATGGCATGATCACCCAACTAGAGACGGTTGGCAAGGACATGCGTAGCGATCTCCACATAGGACTTACAGTATCACAGTCTACTAGCACGATGTCATGTCTAACAATCATCAATCCAAAGCAGTGCATAGCATTCCGGGATGAGCAAGAAGGCGCTGCATAAACCACCGAGCAAGGCGGAGGGCGATGAGCTGAGAACGTTTGGACGGACCAAGCCTTGTCCAATGTGAAACAAATTAACCACTCAGTAGGACTAAATTCAGGCGCGTCGGGGTTTTACTATAAAGTAAATCCCATCGGTGGGTCGTTGCAATTTCGCTGCTCAACCGTGGCGCCAAAGTCGATGCACCAGGGTCACAAATCCGTGGTAGGACGGCGCTGGAAGGCGCCGCCGAACGCAGGCGTCTCGATATAGTTAAGATTCTGCTGAACGTAGGGGCTGCCGCGAAAGAGAAAGACAAAGAGCAAATCAGTACTGCAATAATGTGAGCGAGAGGAGTTTGCTATATGGGAGCATATGATTTGCTCGAAGACTCACTTGTTGAAGATTCTATCGACTGGAATGGGAAAGCATGAAGTTCCCTCTCAGATATTTCTGACTCAATTTTCCACGCTTTCATGATTTTGCTTTGCCGGACATGAGCAATCGAAGTACTGCGATGGCAACCCGAGGCTTGCGTTTATGATTTTGACAGTCGATTGACTATAACTTCTTACAAAAAACGACAGTCTCAGTCAAGTGGCAGATTTGGACGCTGTCAATGATCATGGTCGAGAATCATGTTGCTGCAAACATGCTGAGCGGAAACTTTTATTCGGCGTATCTCGAGCAAGTAGTTGCATGTGGTAATATTCGCAAATATCTTGCTCTGAAAATATCAGTTTTCCAGGTTTGAGCCAAGACACTGGGATCTTGTGCTCATTCTCCTTTGATCTCATTAGGATTTCGGCGTAGGATGCGAAAGACTACACTTTCACCAAGACAAAAGCAGTATGTAATTCTACACGAAGAAATTTCCGGTCTTTCCTCTGCAGGAAGGTGAAAATTGTGTTGAGTAACTTGTCGTGGTCTGTGTTGGAATGTTTGAATAAGTAATTCTTGCGAGCCCTGACTCCAGGTTGAGTCAATTATAAGCTTACATGGGCAGTTAAAGATATCACCCGGACAAAAGTATAAGGAACATCATTTGAAATATGCATCCGGACGACTACTTCAACTCCCGAGCTAAGAAAAAAAAAAAATATACCTAGGGCTTAAAGCTGCTACGATTCATGCATTTGGGGCTTATTTTGTTGCAAGAATACAACGGTACAAATTTCTGCCACCGGCTGTGACTCAAAACTCCTACTTGGTCATGAGATAATGACAAAGGGTCCGGCGACAATTATGAAAAATTTGTATATCGACGGCGCACGATGCCGCGTAAGCCAGGTCTCTTGTGTGTTGCTCGGCTTTCCGTTCGGACTGTTACGAACTGCAGCGCCGCGCAACGCTACCGAGTCAGATGCACCTTCAGCAGAAGGCTGTAGCTTGTACATGTACTTTGGTGAAAATCGTGATGGCCGTCGATGGAGCTGGCAACCTTGTTGGACATACGAGTCTACCATTGTTAGGATGATTATATTCCTTGAAAGCTTGTCTCTCTGTCTAGACCTTCCTCGCCCCACTTTTTTCCATTGTAGGCTAATCAACCCGTCTCTAGCGAGCCTTGACCAAGCTTGTTTGCTATAAAAATGCAGGGGAACGTCTGATCGCCACCCAAAAGCCCCAGTGGATCTGTTCCACACCGCTCCAGCGGCTGTGTTCTCAATTTCCCTCCAACAACCACGTCATAGCCCTCGCCTTTAACCACGACCCTTCTCGAAGTCTTCCGCAACACTTCCACATACATATTCTTTTTGGCATCCAAAACATCTCTATCCCTTTTGATACCCCACCCTCTTCAAACCCTCACAACCATCACCGACCCAAGTGAGAACTCCCCCCAAAAAAAAAAGCATGGGCCTCCACGACACCTTCGAATTCGACGCCGCGGCCTACGCCGCCAAAACCGCCGCGCGGCCGACGCCGCAGCTGCGCGAAGAAGAAATCAAGAAGCTGCGCCAGCACTTCGCCGCGTCCTGCAGCATCGGCGCGGGCGTCGGGCACTCGATCCACAGCGCGGGGCTCTCGCTCGGCGTGTCCGCCTTCGCGCTGCGGCGCCTGGTCGTCGCGCGGCGCAAGCTCGCCATCATCCGCGCCGAGCTGACCCGGCGCGGCGTCCCGCTGCACGACCTGACCAAGCGCGACGTCGGCATCCCCGTCGCCGCGGCCCTCGCGGGCATGGGGCTCGGGAACGAGATCGGGCACGTCCTCGGCGGCCTGATGCCGACGCCCGGGCTGCCGCCCGGCACGCATCTGGACCAGGCGGGGAATGTGGTCGGCGATATGGGCGGTGCGGCGGAGGGGTTTGTGCACGGTGTTGCGGACCAGGCGGGCGCGGTCGGGCATGCGGTGCAGAGCGAGATTGCGGGCGTGTTGGCAGGGCATGCGGCGGGTGAGGTGGGCGCGACAGCGGCGGGAGACGGCCATGCGGTGGGCTACGTGGCGGGGATTCTGGCGGCGAAGAAGACGGAGGAGTTTATCGCGGAGGTTGTGGGCGAGGCGGTGTTCGCGTATGCGTTGGAGAAGATGCTGGATCCGGAGATTAAGGTGGAGTTGGCGCTGCAGGGCAAGTGCAGTAGGCTTTTGGGGCCGCTGGGGCAATATTGTCGTGGGTGTGGACAATCGATTCGGGAGGGGAGGTTTGCACGTAAGTATTTCTGTTTGGCATATGGTGAGGATGAGAGCTGATGATTTCATTGCAGACTGCTGTCAGGGAGGCGATGACTACGACTTGTGCATGCCGTGCTTCAGCTCTGGGATGAGCTGCCAGTGCACAGATCGGCAGATGCTGATTATGCAGAAGTCGGTTGCCGGTGATGTGATCATCTCAGAAAAAGGAGAGTCATGCAGGAGACTTGCAAGCGCAGTTGACGTGAAATGCTACAAATGTCAGAAAGAAGTTACCCAGGGGCGTTACTATTGTAAGTTCTCCATTACCAACGCTACTGACACGAAACTAAGAGCATGGACAGATTGCGATTCATGTAATGAGACCAAAGATGGATACGATCTTTGTGAGGACTGTTATGGGTCTGGACATACCTGTGACACACCAGACTCGCATCGTCTGTACGTCTACCTGAAGGCTAATGTGCCTGCAAACGTTGGCCCCTATGCCTTCATCTCGGTCGATGGCGTAACCTGCACACCGTGCCAGAAGCAGGTTGATCAGGGACCATATTACCGTAAGTTCCGTCAGGACCATTTTCGGAAACTCCCCAGCTAACTTCTGGAACAGATTGCAGCGAATGCGGCCAATTCGTCATGTGCGAACGCTGCTACGAAATGGGACGCGGCTGCAAAAACCGCCAAGCCGGCCATATCCTTAATCGCTATTATGTCTTTTCAGGAATGTACTCGGTCGCGGGAGATTTCCACGAGAAGAAGTGTCGGTTCTGTAAGGAAGTCCTGGGAAAGTCGGGAGACTCTTTTTACCGTAAGTTGGACGCGCAGGAATCACTTCATACCGTCATTGCTGACGTCTTCTCGGTGCAGGTTGTTCACAGTGCGATGACGGGCATTATGATCTGTGCGGCAGTTGTTACACCAAAGGCGCGGGGTGTGAAAATAGAACGCACCATCTAGCGAAGTACATCATTCAGTGAACGAAAGGGAGAAACGCTGGCAAGCCGTGAGAAAGCAAAGGTGTGCCAAGAGAATCCTTCGGCTTGGAAGATGGGCCGACGACGATCGCACTTCTTTCTTCTGTGACGCAGAATTTGTGGTTTAAAGGATGCCGGCGATCCAGGTACGCATGGATAAGGTTTACTTCGCAGTCGAGATCGCCGGTCGAAGAAGGGGAGAGTTCAAGCCACAGCAACAGTGACGTCAGCACCCAAGAAGCCAAGAGAAGTCGTTGCCGGCTTGCCCGACTCAGCGCTGCAGCCTTACGTGGATTTCAGGACCTCCATCTCACTAACTCTGTGGCCCTCTTGCGCCAATTCTGTTCCAATCAGGCGAAACCTATCCGCAACTCTGTTGCCTTGCTGCGCTCCTGGCCCACATTCCTTTCTGCTTTTTGACCGCTTCCTTTGCAACTCTGCACACTTGGCTTTACCCAGCCGCTCAGCGCTTGGTGCTCATCGGTAAAGACGGCAGGATGGTTGGTTTAGCGCCTAATTGCGATGTGGATGTCCCAGCTGCTGCAGCTCTCGACATTTACATGTGTTTCTGCTATTGCCAGCACAGGAGGTCCAGAACCTTGGCACCTGCCAACACCTTGGCCTACGTGGGAGCTCCAATTTCCAGCCATCAGCCCATCCTCAACTACTTCAATGGCTCTTACTCCCGGTGTCTCACGCTACTGAGCTAGTCAGGCAGTCTTCACGACATGGAAAACGTCACGTTCCTGACGGACGATGAGATTGATCGATTCTTGAACGACCTTGACCGCAACCGAGACGGAACTATTGAATACTGTGAGGTCGAGCTAAAGCTAGATCAGGTCCACGATGAGATCGCACCTCACCCGCAGCCTCACAACCTCCATCATGACACCAAAGAAGACCATGCCCGCCATCAATTCCTTCGAAGCATCATTGGCTCCGACAAAGACCGGATTCCAAGGAATGAGTTTGCACAGCGTGTTAGAGAATGGGAGATCCCTTCCCTGAAGCAAAGTAAGAAAGAGGAACAGGATGAGAAGGATTATATGCGCGAGCTGTCCGTTTGGCGCCGAATACGATCATACTGGGCTGTTCACGGACCGGAAATCCTCTTCGTTGCGCTCGTTGTCAGCATGCAGTTGGCCTTCGCCATCTGGCAAATGGTCAAATACATCACCGTCACCGAATACCGGGCAGCCTTCGGATGGGGTGTCGTACTCGCGAAAACGTGCGCTGGTGCGCTCTATCCGACCTTTTTCTTCTTGGTTCTCAGCATGAGCCGGTACTTTTCGACCTTTCTTCGAAAGTGGTACTACGTCTCTCGCTTCATCAACTGGGATCTGTCACAAGAATTTCACATCAAAATCTCTTGCGTTGCCCTGACCCTGGCAACACTCCACGCTATCGGCCATCTTACTGGATCTTTTGTTTTCGGCAGCCAGACTGGACGACAAGATAATGTTGCATATCTTCTCGGACCCGACGCTGTCCCCCGCCCATACAGCGCGTACGCCGCATCACTCCCAGGCTGGTCCGGCATCGTCGCGCTCGGGCTCTTTTGGATCCTTGCCCTCTGTAGCATTCCGCAGGTGCGACGGTGGAACTACGAAATCTTCCAGCTCAGCCACCTCCTCATGTACCCCATCATCGGCCTCCTAATGGCACACGGCACGGCCGCGCTGTTGCAATGGCCCATGTTCGGATATTGGCTCGCTTTCCCAACGCTGCTCATCCTCATCGAACGCATCACGCGCGTTGCTGTCGGCTTCCACCGCATCAGCGCCACCCTCACAATTCTAGACGGCGAAACGGTCGAAGTCAAAGCCCAAATCCCGAGCGAGCGCATTTGGAAGTACCGCGCGGGACAGTACATTTTCCTGCAAGTGCCAAAACTCAGTCTATGGCAGTGGCACCCGTTCACCGTGTCCATCTGCATCGGTAACGAGATGGCCGTGCACATCAAAACCGACGGCAACTGGACGAGCGCGTTGCGCAAACTGGCGGACAACGAGTCCGGCACCGCGACTATCGACATCGGCGTCAATGGACCCTTCGGCGCTCCGGCCCAGCGCTTCTACGACTACACGCACAGCATCGTCGTCGGCGCAGGCATCGGCGTGACGCCCTTCTCCGGCATCCTGGCCGACCTGCAGGCGCGCGACGACCGAGCGCACGCGCACCCGGAGAAGCCCACCCTCGAGCCACGCGACTCCGGCGACACCCTCACCGCCACAGACAGCTTCGAAGACGACTACCGCCGCGTCGACTTCCACTGGTTGGTGCGCGACCGCAACTACCTGCTTTGGTTCTCGGACCTGCTGAACAGTGTCTCGCGTTCGCAAAACTGGCACCGTCAGCACGAGGCGCGCCCGCATCTGGATGTGCGTATTCACACCCACGTTACGCAGCGCCGCAACGATATCGCCGTCCACGTGTATCGTTGGCTGCTCGAGAAGCATCGAACTTCTGAGCACCCCGAGAGCCCTCTGACGGGGCTGATTAATCCGACGCATTTCGGGAGACCGGATTTCGTGGGAATTTTGGATGCACACTATGAGGATATGAGGAAGTACCAGGGTGCACTAGTGAAGCAAGGGAAGGAGGATGGTGGGAGGCTGAAGGTAGGCGTGTTCTTTTGCGGACAGCCGGTTGTAGGTGAGATTTTGGCAGATCGCTGTAGGGCGTTGACGGCAAGGGGGAGAGCAGATGGGAGTAAGATCGAGTACTTCTTCATGATGGAGGTGTTTGGGTAGAGAGTAAGTGGGTTCACAAATTGGCGGTGGCAACAGCCCCGGGCTTCATCAGAACGGTCAGCGAGCTCAGTCTACGGGACGTTAAAATACACAGTCTTTTCATTAGATGCTTGTCTACTCACGCCGAAGGTCAGCTTGGGCCTCCTACGTATCACTACTTTCTCAGCTCGGCTTTGCATTGAGCGGGCCGACTATGCATATCGTATTACGCGCGTCTCGAGATCTAGGAGTGTAAATCTTGTCTTGTTAAAGTAATGGCCCAAGCTTTACATCCCCATGGGGTTTGTTGTAGTAATACGTCCGGGGAGAGCTTCCCCGCACTGTCAGGCGAGCGTCGATCCACCACCCTCCGCACTTCTCTCCGAGCCCTGCTGTTCAGCGGTGATAAACCCAGTCCTTTCGGCGGAAACATGATGTCGGACAATCGAGTACTCGAGTCTACTTCTCCCGAGCGTTGCAATATCCGGACTTGATGAGCTGCGCACATTCACGATGACAAGGAACGAGAGAGATCATGAGAAGTCGGATTCGGTAGAGGCTATTGAGAAGGTGGAATTGGCGGCACCACCTCCGGATGCCCTTCCGCTGCCAGATTCACTCGCTCATTTGCAACCCGACGAACTGGCAAGACTGGAGAGAAGCCTTGTTCGGAGACTGGACTGCACGTTACTCCCAGTCGTTGTCTTGCTCTTCCTACTCAACATTATGTACGCACTTCAAGATCTACTGACGCTCCCGCGCTAATATATGCACATTAGAGACCGGAACAATATCGCCAGTGCAAAGATTGTCGGCATTACTGAGACTCTGAACTTAACGAACAATCAATACAATACATGTCTGCTTCTCTTCTACGTTGGATGTGGGTAACACTGATCCTGTAATATTTAATGAGGCTCACATGCTTCCAGATGTGATCACGCAGGTTCCTTCTAATCTCATCATTGGAAAAGTACGGCCATCCATATACATTTGCTGCATCACCTCAGCATGGGGGATCGTATCAATGTGTCAAGGGTTTACCAAGGACTTCGCGACGCTTGCAGTAACTAGAACTATCCTCGGCCTCGTTGAAGGTAGGAACATCTTTTTCAAGCTGAGTAAAAGCCACAGCTCACGGTTTGCTTAGCACCCTTCCTGCCTGGTGTCTTCGTTTTGATGTCGTGTTGGTACAAGCGGACCGAGTTGCCCGTTCGAGTGGCAATTCTGTACGGTGGAAATATGCTTGCTACGGCGTTCTCAGGCCTCATCGCTGCCGGAAGTGTGTATGACAGCAATTTAAGGCCAACCTACATGCTAACGTCTTAAAGTTACATCACGAATGGAAGGCAAGGCCGGCCGGCCGTCATGGGTACTGTTCTCCTCGCCATTCCCTCCCCCTCAAACTACACACTCACCGTATGCCACCAGGAATGGCTCTTCATAATCGAAGGCTCCATGACCGTCGTGATTGCGCTCCTTTGCATGCCGCTCCTGCCCAACTACCCGCTCCAAACGACCCACCGCTTCCTCCCGCCCGACCACCAAGCCCTAGCCGAATATCGGATCCGCAAAGAGAACGCCGGCATCCCCGACGAAGATCCGGACTCGGTCCTCTGGGGCCTGAAGCAAGCGCTCCTCGACCCGAAGCTCTACATGTTCACGATCCAGCAGATGGCGCTCATCACGGCGCAGTCGTTCAACAACTTCTTCCCCAGCATCGTCGGCACGCTCGGCTTCGGCAGCACCGTCACGCTCCTCCTCACCGCGCCGCCCTACTTCCTCGCCTTCCTCGTCTCGCTCGCCGTCTCCTTCCACGCGTCGCGCCGGCACGAGCGCGGCTGCCACATCGCCGCCCCGATGCTCGTCAGCCTGCTCGGCAACCTGCTGGCCATGCTCGCGTCCGGCACGGCCGGCCGCTACGCCGCCATGTTCCTGATGACGGCCGGCTCGTACGCGCCGTACAACCTGTGCGTGTCGTGGCTGTCGTCGTCGCTGCCGCGGCCGCGCGCGAAGCGCGGGGCCGCGCTCGCCGTGGTGAATTTCATGGGCGCGGGCGTCGCGCATTTTTATACGAGCTACATGTTTCCGGATAGCCAGAAGCCGCGGTATTATGCGGGCGGTGGCGTCATGAGTGGGGCGTGCTTGGTCACGGCAGGCATGGCGCTGGGGATCAAGTGGTATTTGAGGAGGGAGAATAAGAGGTTCGAGGAGGAGGAGGAGAGGGGCGTGCTAAGGCATAGGGGGATCCAGGGCGCGAGGGAGGGGAGAGGTGGAGAGGCGGTGGTGGCGTTCAGGTACGTGCACTAATTCTGAGTGGGGATGGCGGTGTTGGAGTGGCCGAGTACCGTTGTGGCAGGGTGTTTCTTTAAAGTGTGTCAACGGCGGTCCTCGGGTGGTCGGTACTAGAGATGGTGATGAAGATGGCCAATCGTTTGGGCTCAATTGTGTGGAAAAGAAGCTGCAATGGCTGGCGAACAAGACCGAAACCATGCATAGGTAGATGCCGATGGTTCATATCATCCAGTACCGGTCTCGCAACAAAGTAACCCGAGTGCAATATCTCATTGGTCAATGTCCTCCGTCAGCGGGAAGACCGGACTTCTCGCCGGCGTCAAAGCCGAGATCAACAAACGCCGGGTGGCGTCCCCGCGCCCGGGTTCCCCGCTCCTCTTCTGGGGAAGAACTACACCTCTTCCGCGACCCACCCAGGACCACAAAACCGCATTGAGCTCTCATGCGGGTGCAGTAAACGCTTCCTGCTCCTTCGTCTCATCAGTTGCAGCACGCTGATTGGACGAGCTTCGTCATGGCGGCCAGGACATTAAGCTTGGCCGACGTTCGGGGCCACAATACCAAAGAGGATTGCTGGATCGTGATCAACTCTAAGATCTGGGACGTGACAGACTTCCTAGATAAGCATCCGGGAGGCCCTGGCAGTAGGTGAATTTGATCTTATCCTTGGCGCTGCTGACAGACGTTCGCAGTCATCCTCAAGTTCGCCGGCGCCGACGCAACAGAAGCGTACGATGAGATACACGCGCCTGGAATAATAGAAGAAACACTACCCGAAGAGAACCTGAAAGGAATCGTCGAAGCAAGCAGCGATGCGCCGCCAACCGCAACACCGGTTGATGAGACGGTTCCCGCATCCGGGAAACCGGAGCACGAGAAGCCAGAACTCCACAAGGCCATCAGCGCAGAGGATTTCGCCAAGGTCGCACAAAAGCACTTTTCCGCAAAAACGTGGGCATTCTACTCTTCTGCTGCCACGGACCTGGTGTCCCATGGCTGGAACAAAAGCTTGCTGCGCCGCATCATGCTCCGCCCGCGCATCTTGAGAGACGTATCGGAGGTAGATATGTCGACGACGATGCTGGGTCATTCGGCTTCAGCACCCTTCTTCATTAGCCCGGCCGCAATGGCTAGGATGGCACATCCGGACGGCGAATTAGCATTGGCCAGGGCTGCGGGTGCGGAAGGGATCGTCCAGTGTGTGAGTGCTTCGCTTCTGCCGATATGGTATAGGCCGTGGAAGAGATCATCCAGGCTGACACAGACCTCTAGATATCCAATAACGCATCGTATCCTCTGGCTAGTATTGTCGAAGCTGGTGTTCCCGGCCAGCCGTTCTTTCTCCAGCTTTACGTCAACTCGAACCGCCCAGAGACGGAAAAGCTGCTCCGCAAGGCAAAAGAGCTGGGCATCAAAGGAATATTCGTTACTGTTGATGCGCCGGTGCCCGGAAAACGAGAGGCAGATGAGCGCATTGCTGCGGAGAATGTCTCGGCAGCAATCAGTGGAGCAACAGCAAGCAACGACAAGAAGGGCGGCGGGATGGGAAGACTCATGGGTACTTACATTGATAAGTCCTTGAATTGGGATGATATTCCTTGGATACAGGAAGTATCGGGGCTACCAGTTGTGTTGAAAGGAGTACAGACGGCGGAGGATGCGAGAACGGCGCTGAAGTATGGAATCAGAGGAATCATGCTGTCGAACCACGGTGGCAGAAGCTTGGATACGTGAGTTCTCTGACTGGCGGAGATAGTATTGAAAAGTTGAAAAGTATGCTGACATCTTGCAGTGCCCAAGCATCCATACTCATCCTCATGGAACTTCATAGACATTGTCCGGAAGTCTTCGAGAGGATGGAAGTATATCTTGACGGCGGGTTTGAGCGTGGTACAGACATACTTAAAGCTATTGCGTTGGGTGCCACAGCGGTGGGTATTGGAAGGCCCTTCCTGTACTCGCTAGCATACGGAGAAGACGGCGCCGCCCATCTGATCCAGAGTAGGTCACGAAGAGTAATATTCGTGTGACTAGCCATGCTGACAATATACAGTTTTGAAAGACGAGCTTGAGACGACGATGAGGCTTCTGGGAATACTCAGCCTCAATGAAGCGGAGCCAGACTTGTTGAATACAGCAGATATAGATCACTTAGTACGCCCGGCCACACACCCTTTCCTTCGTAAGAGAATCAGGGCGATGTTGTAGAGCATAAGCAGTAGAGGAATAGAGTAGGCGGGATATCATCACTATCAGCATGTTAGCTCTGCATATTTTATTCAATTTCCACAGCAGAAAGATATCCATGTAAGATCAACATATTTGTTACGAGATGTGATGTATAATTATAGAGTCGCAATCCACGTAGGCGATGACGACATACTCCACGGCATTTTATACTAGGAATGATGATCACTGCAGTGTTGGAGACAACGAAGAGTGATTACCAGACTCTAATAACTCTTCTGCAATCACGTTCCCTTCGAAAAGTTTAGTTTCCACATGCGAGCCACTCAAAACGGTGATTTCAAACTCGGTGCTAAGATTGGCCGAGTGGGCCCGACGATGGGCGTGTGCTTCGGATACCCCACGTTTGCCCCGCGCCGAGCAGGATTCCCTTTGCCGAAGCCGGTGTCCGTACCTGAGGCTCTAGCTCTCTCACTTCGCTTGTTCTCCTCCCTGCTCGTCTTTCTCTCCGAACACCTCGTCTCGACAATCTCGGACTTTGCGCGACATCATGCCAAAGCGGTCCTGGACCCAGATGGCCGATGGCTCCACCGCTGTCGATGCCCACGCAGTGAGCCGCCAATCACATTCACCAGAATCAAGTCAGCTACGCTTACTGTCCATCAGGCTGCAGTGTCAACCAGTCCCTCGGATTCCGGCCTTGCCAACGGACGCAGGCCCGGCCACCAGACGACAGCTCAATCTGAAGCAGCGGCCCATCCCGCCCGCGCGCCTGAGATCTCCCGGAAGATCAAGGCGTGTGCAGCATGTCGCAAGCAGAAGGTCCCCAGCAAACTGGTGTCTTTCACGTAAGCAGTATGCTGAATTGCTGTGTCAGATCCGCTGTGACATGGAGAACGGTCCTCCATGCCGTCGCTGCGCTGACAGAAACCTGTCATGCGTGCTGAATCGGAGCTTGCAGACGCTGCTGGATGAGCAATCTCAGTGTGTAGTCCACTGTCCAACCCCTACGATGTCTAACAGCTCTCCAGATTCAGGGAGGATATCGTCCATGATCTGGAAGCCATTCACTCTTCGCTTCAGCAGTTAGCAGATAAGGGGCTGCTCTCTGAGCTGCCAGCCCTACGGAGTCTCGCCCATGCTGTCCCAGAACCACCACCTCCTGACCCCCCCGAAGAAGTTGGTCCTTCGTGTGACAACTCCCCAAAGCTGTCTCCACAGGACGATGGTCTCTCCCACGTACCTATCCAGTCAGTCTATTACCTCACCAAGCTACGCGCTTTGCGTTCCGACTTCGAAACTCGCCCCACCACTTCAGGTGAGGAGCCCGTAAACGACTTCATATCTACTGGCCAACTCTCCCTCGACGACGCGGAAAGGCTCTTCCGCATCTACTACGACCGGCTGGACCATTTCATCTACCGTGTAGGCGGGCGATACAGCACGCTCGAGACGCTCCGCCGCAACAGCCCCACGCTAACAGCCTGCATCTGCACTGTCGCCGCGATGCACGACCCGGCCAGCAATCACCTTTACAGCACGTGCAAAAAGGAATTCCGACGGCTCGCCACCGCCTCCATGTTCGACGGACACGTCGACCGAGACTACCTGCGTGCCCTCTCCGTCGGCGCGTACTGGCTCTCCGACATGTCCTGGATGCTGTCCGGCATCGCCGTCCGGCGCGCCACGCAAGTCAACCTCAGCGCAACCATCCGGCACCTACACACAACCCCGCACCCGGCCCCGGACCACCTCGACCTCCTGCGCCTGTGGTACATCGCCTACGTCTCGGACTCGCACCTCTCGATCCTCTACGGCCGCGCGCCCATGGTGTCGGACGCGGCGCTCGCCGCGCGCAGCGGCGCCGGCGACGACGCGGCCGCCCTCCTCGCGCTGCCCGGCGCGACCGAGGACGACAAGCGCATGGCGTCGCAGGTCGCCCTGCTGGGCATCCTGCGCGCCATCCACGACCTGTTCGGCCCCGCCACCGACGCCGCCGCCGCCGCCGCCGCCCCGGCACCCATCCCGCCCGTCTTCGCCACCCACATCGCCGCCTTCGGCCGCCAGCTCGACGCCTGGCTGGGCCGCTGGTCGCCCGCGCTGGCGCGGAACGCCGCGATAGGGGACTTCCCGTCCAAGGGCGTGCTGATCCACTTCCACTTCGCGAAGCTGTATTTGCACAGTTATGTGTTTCGCGGCGTCGACGCGCAGCAGCAGTCGCAGCAGCAGCAGAAGAGCGGGAACGGCGCGCCGCAGATACCGGCGGGGCTGCGGGAGAGCGCGCGCGCGGCGGTCGAGGCGGCGACGGGGATCGTGGAGTTGCTGCTGACGGATGCGGATCTGAGCGACGCGCTGAACGGGATGCCGGCGTACCTGCTGTCGATGACGTGCTTCGCGTGCGTTTTCTTGCTGAAGTTGACGACGGCGCCGGTGCGAGAGTTGGGTTTGGTGGAGGCGGAGGTGGTGAAGGGGTTGACGGGGGCGTTGGTGAGGAGGTTTCGGGAGACGCCCGTGGGGAAGTGGCACCTGGTGCATTTGATGGCGGACGGGTTGGAGAGGTTGGCTGGGTCGATACTGGGAGAGGGGACGAACCAACCACAACAGCAGGTGGGCGTGAATGGGGCTGGAGTATCGGCAGTGGGAGCGAATGGATTGGCAGCGGGCATAGATGCGTTTGGACAGGTTGATGCGCAGGGTTTGAGCAGGCAATTTTCTACCGGCTTGCTGGGCCCCGGGTCGCCCTTCTTCACATTCGATATGGATTGTAATTATGATAGCCTGTCACTGCTGTAATGGGGAAATGAAGATGACTTCGGAGGACGTGGCCTGAAGAGACACTTAGCACCGATGAAAATCGAGGGGAGGGGCTTTCAGTACTTTCAAAGAGTGTGAATACAGCGGTACGCCCCCGCGTACGCATCGATTAGGGCAACTTAGCTGCGCGACCCCCATAGGCGCAGCCTTCTGCCGCCGACTGCAAACATACCGGATAGCCGGTCACACACAGTCAGTCCGGAGAAAGAGATTAGGCAGTAGGAGCAGCTCTCGGCGAGAAGTCCGACCAGGGGCCCTGCGCGAAGCGGGGCGCGGGGCATGTCGCGGGGCAGACCCGAAGGATCTGCGAGCCCCAACACCAGCAACAACAATATATTTCGAGCTCAAGAACTTGGCAAGTTGAGAATTACACAATCGAAAGAAAAAAAAATTCAAAATTCAAAATGGAGTATGCCAGGTAGGTTTGATGCCCTGAGTCTTCGCGATTGCGCTCTGGAGATTGACATGCTGCGCTATAGATTAGGGAACAGCGGCCTGAAGGTCTCCAAAATCATCCTCGGTTGCATGACCTTCGGCAGCAGCAAATGGGAAGGGTCGCCATGGACGCTGGACGAAGATGAAGGCCTTAAGCTACTCAAAGCAGCCTACGACGTCGGCATCAATACCTGGGTAACTCATCCGACGTTGCTTCTCCCACCGCGTTCCTATCCCGCTAACGACTGTCAGGACACCGCGGACACATACTCGAACGGGAAATCCGAAGAAATCATCGGCAAAGCTCTGAGAATCCACAACATCCCGCGCAACAAAGTCGTCATCATGAGCAAGATCTATAACCCCGTGATGCCTGACGACAGTCGCCCCGCCAGCGTCAACGATGGGCCCCTCGTCAACCAGATGGGCCTGTCGCGCAAGCACGTCTTCGCCGCCGTCGACGCCTCGCTCGCCCGCCTAGGCACCGACTACCTCGATGTCCTGCAGATCCACCGCTTGGACCGGGAAACGCCGCCGGAGGAGATCATGCGTGCTCTGCACGATGTCGTCCAGAGTGGTAAGGTGCGGTACATCGGCGCGAGCTCGATGTGGGCGTGGGAGTTCGCGCGGCTGCAGTACATCGCCGAGATGAGAGGGTGGACCAAGTTCATCAGCATGCAGCCGTTTTACAACCTGCTATACAGGGAGGAAGAGAGGGAGATGATCCCTTTTTGCGACGCGACGGGCGTGGGTGTCATTCCGTGGAGTCCGTTGGCGAGAGGCTTGCTGGCGAAGCCGTTGGGCGTGAGCGGGGAAACGCTGAGAGGAAAGGCAGATAAGAAGGCGAAGGCATGGAACGAGACTGCGAACTTGGAAATTGTGAATAGGGTGGAGGAGGTTGCCAAGAAGAAGGGCGCGAGCATGGTGGCAATAGCGACAGCATGGGTGCTGCAGAAGGGATGTTGCCCAATTTTAGGGTTGAGTAGTGTGGAGAGAATCAAGGAAAGTGTGGAAGTGTTGAAGGTTAAGTTGACGGATGAAGAGGTGAGGTATTTGGAAGATGAATATAGACCGAGAAATGTGGAGGGCATGTGAGTAGTGCTCGTATCTGAGGATTTAGGTGCCGGAACGAGACATCGCTCAGTATCAAACCCTCGCAAGTCCTTCTACTGCCAAGGAGGAACAAATTATCGCAAAAACTTCCTCAACACTTAAATCAAAATCAAGTTTTATGCCCTGAATTCCGTGTACTTCCGGTTCTGTACAGATACACAATGAAATCCTTCAACATGTATGACATCTTCTCTGGTAGAATTACACATATATCTTTCCACGTCTTCACTTCTTTCTACGTCGCCTTTTCTTTCCCCGTGCCCCTTCGGTAGAAGTTGTCGGTTGTCTGCTTGAGGTCGTGTGCGCGGAACTGGCTGGCTGGTGGTCGTCCTGTCGAAGATTGAGTTGCCTCAGGGCTGCAGCCGATTCGTCCGTCTCCTGCTGCTCAGTATCGACCCTACTAGGATCCCCGATAGGTATAGTCTGAGTGGTGGCAGATGAAAGTGACCATGATGGATGTAAATCATCAAGAGCGTCACAAATACGCCTGAAGTGCATTGGTACCCACTGCTCATAGATGTTTTTGACAATCCTCCAAAACTTCCAATGGTCTGAGAGATCTTCCAAAGCTCCCCCATCGATCTTGTGCATGTATATATTCGTGTTTTTGCCTCGAATCAAGGGGTAGTGTCCGTATATACGCGCAACAGCATGGTCGTACACTACCGAAAAGCCGAGTATTTCGCGATGGATGGCCTGCTCTCGACCTGCGCCCCTGAACAGCTCCACGGTTGCCATGACTGCAAGCGTAAGAGTGTGTGCATTCTGCCTCTCTGCACTGACTATACCCCCCCTGGATGACTTGGCCTCACAGGCTAGAAACGGAAAGTACATGTTGGGAGTAGGTGCGAATCTGTTACCGTCGCGCGTGACTCGCCTAATAGTTTCTTGCCTCTCGTCTGAAAATGCATACTCAGGAAATCCGACACAGTAATCCGGCTGTGGCTTAGAGAACTCCTTATAAAGCATGCATTCCGGCGCCCAGCCTTCGTTCATCGCATCTATCAATAGGTCGTATGTCGGTGACAACTGTGGATCGTCATGGTATAAGGCAGAGAAGTGCTCAGCAGAAGGGCAAAGAAGGTCATGGAGTGTGTGCGTGATCTTCGACTCCGTTGCGTCCCGTAGCTTTTCCAGTCTTCGACGAAAGACGTCACGATCATTATACCTGTTATCTTGCGGTGGGGTTTGCGCTTTGTTCCTCAGATCTTTGCACAAAGCCTTGCTGTCAGAGTTTGGCCCTTCTTCGCGGCTACCAGGATTTTTGTAGTCGGTCATAAAACTTCTCATAGCGCCGTTTCCTTCTTTCAAATGGTTCACAAAGGCTTTGCTCGAATAGTCGCCCTTCTTGCTTGAGTTGGTACCAGCCGAAACTCTCGACTTCGGCTGTGAGTAACCTTTCTGCCTGGCCGAATTCTCAGTAGCTGCCTGGACCATCGAGGCCGAAGTAACACTCTCTTGCCGACAAGTATACACCATGGTGGAGGGTCCGCGAAATCCCGTCGGCCAGGTATTATCATGAAAGAGCCAATGCCAAAGAGGGTCGCTTCTCTTCTTCGTTATCTCGACTAATCGTGGTTTTTTAGAGTCGCTGCCAGGGCGAGAAGTGCGCTCAGTGACGTCTGCAGGTCTTGGACTCTTGCGCTAGTTCTTTATAAGCATATTCTACCGTAGCGTTCACCTCCTTGAGCACTAACCTTTCTGGATGTGTCTTCAGGTGGCAATCCTCCAAGCGATGCTGGTTCACCCTTGAGACGACGGCTCTGTCTCTTAGTTTCTCCGGCCTTTTGCGACTCGTCTTAACATTTTGGTCAGTAGGCCTTTGTTTAAAGCTGGACTGGAGACTCACATAAGATAGGGTTTGAAGCAGCGAATTTTTGGCTCCTAGTGAACGGTCGGGATACAGGAACACTTCCATCTTGACGAGGGCGTAAGGCGGGGGGCATGTTGTCCACTCCCGGGCAACAAGCGGCGGTGTGTATGCAGCTCAGTCGAACGCCGACTGGAGATGCGGACGATTAACAATTCGGAGACAGGTTGAAAGATCCCGGTCGACGCTTCCGGGTGGCCGACCCCTTGAAACGAGCGTCTCTTTCATTGGGTTGATTGGTAGTGGGCCGGTGGGACCACCCGTTACTCTGACTCTCGTCCCGGATGATCAAACCGGAAGCAGCAGCCGCGACTGCCGACACCGACGGGTTTGCTAGTAATGGCCCATGTGCGATATCCTGGAAGAGTCTCTTGAACATGCTGCGCCGCACTTACTACTCGGACTTTGTCCCGGAAGGAGCTCACCACCCTAGCACGCGACATCGCACCTCGTGATTATGGAGCTGAAGCTTAGAGTGAGAAATCTAGCTTCAAAAAGAGCATATAATTCCACTTATCAGTAATATTTTCGCTATAACATTTGTCCCTCATCTGCAGATATAACTTGCTGATGAAGAAGACATACATATGTGACTCCATGCCGCAGACCGGCCGGTTCGCTGGGATGGGGAATCGTCAGTCGGTATCCACAACGCCCAACTCGGTCACGCGGCGCGTAGCGATCTTTCAAACCCTACCCCCGCACCCGAAGCGAGCCGGATCCACTCGTGTCCCGACACTGCTCGCCATATCGCGAAATCTGGTTCTTTTCGGTTCTCTTATGCATCGAGCTGATATGGGATAGCTCGCAAATGGGCTGCATTCTGGTGGCAGGTAGACATCCAGAGCAGTACATTGCTGCGGCTTTGGAATTTTCGACTCAGTCGAGACTTCAGCTGACGTCGTGCACAGCATGCCCTCACATAACGCCATCGCCTTATCAGTATGATATTCCGCAAATCTGCCCAACTCTCTGATCTCGACTCTTTTCAACGTGCAGCAGTAGCAGTAGTGACGCCGCTAGACCTCCTTACCGGAGACCCAACATGCAGACGAACCTACAGAAACTTAAGCTGGTGGGAACGCTGTCAAATCGACCCTTTAATCCTATTGGCCCCTTCTCTGCATGGTCACACCGTACTAACCGCGATGGTTGGAATTTTCGGAATACAGGAACGTGTGGAATGAGGAAAATTGATGAGAAAACGCAAGTCCTTGCGTGCATAATTCCAAGCCTTTACACAGCGACTGCAGAAGAGCGGTGTGTTGACCCATGTCCTTGATATCGACTCGAATTGCCCGTTCACATTACACTTTCGACTATCTGACACCTTGACCACACTGATTCAATCTGTTCCTTGAGTTAGAGTATCCTTGCTTCGACGATGGACATCGAACAGTGGGTAAAGCAGCAGGTGGCCGAAGCACGAGCGGCAGGAGCTCTTGGGAGCAAGAGCGAGTTCAAGAAAAGACTTATATCACAGAGACCGCAGCAAAAACTAGAGATACGACAGCTTATCAACAAGTAAATTTTAGTAAACCATTGCAAAGAGAAGACACAGCTAACAAGTCTAAAGGATAAAGTGGGGTGATGCCATCCCGTCGAAAAAGACTCTATCTACAGCGACAATAGCACAAGCAGCCAAAGTCAAGGCAACAAGTCTCTCATCCTCGCAAGCTTCTTCAGCCAAACAGTCTTCCCAGTTCTCGAGAAGCAGTGATCAAACAAGTGAGACATCGAGGCAGTCACTAGACGAGATTCTTAAGTCTGTTGTCTCCTTGGATCCGAATACAAGAAATACAAAAATACAAGGTATTTGTCCCTTATGGTTAAAATCAAGGATTTTTATTAAAAATTTAATCAAAGATCTTCACACTTCGCTATCAGATGTATCTCCAAAACGAAACGCGGGGACGTCAAAAGTCGAGCTTCCGCCACTCGATCACCAATGGGAGTTACTACACCGCAACATTCCTCTCCGTTCCCGCGGACCTGAGTCTTGCAGTCTCGAAACCGCAACTTTGTTCTCAGCCGAAGCTTTCTCGAAAGGACTTGCTCATCAGGCCCCACAGTTCGCGTTGCTCGGGAGTCAGGTTCCGCATGTCCGGACTCACGGGACGCAGACTATCGACGAGAGGATGTTCCTTAACACAAACATCCCGTTTTCTGCCTTCGTTTGCGGGCTTCAAGGTAGTGGGAAATCTCACACGACGTCGTGCATCATAGGTAAGTGTCCTGACCAGAGATGTTGAATCACACCTCTGACCTCTGCAGAAAATTGTATGATCAAGTCAGATAAGTTGGGTGTGCTCGAGGCGCCCTCTTCGACACTCGTCCTACATTACGGAGAACACAGTACATCCCAGAATTTCCGTCCCAGCGAGTTTGCGTTCCTTTCCAACCTCGATCGGACCGTGAGCAGCAATGCGCGACGTCTTCCCGTAAAGATATTCGTATCAATATCGAGCTTTCTAATCTTGAAGGCTCGCTACACGGAGATCCCCGGCGTGATCGTCCATCCGTTTCTCATAGACCCTAAGGAGTTGACCACAGAAACGATGTTAACACTCATGGCTGTATCGAAAACCGGTTCTCCGCCGCTATATATCAGTCAAGTGACAAATATCCTTCGCCAGATGGCTTCGGAAAGCTCACAGGGGTTTTGCTATCGAACTTTCCGTCAGCGCCTGAGGGATACTCATTTCGACCGTTTACAGGAAGAACATCTCAATCAGCGCCTCGATCTTCTAGAGTCCTTCGTTGACCTCTCAGGAAAAGCGGTTGCTCCTGGGTATGCTCCTGGAGAAGTTACAATCATCGATCTATCCTGCCCATTCGTGGATGAGAACACGGCGTGTCTCCTGTTCAACGTTGGGATAAGCAGGTTCCTGGCGTCATCCAGTTCTCGTGGAAAGCTTTTAGTTATCGATGAGGCGCACAAGGTAACTTATATTAATTGCTCCCCGCTTCATCCTGTGCATTCAAATTCCAGCCAAGAGAAACTGACGTTGCCGCCAGTTCATGCATGACACTCCAGCAGCGAAGCAGCTTACCGAATCGCTACTGTCCATGATCCGTCAACAGAGACACTACGGTCTGCGAATTGTAGTCTCCACCCAAGAGCCCTATGTATCTCCACGGATCATTGAGCTTTGCTCCATTATCGTCATACACCGGTTCAGCAGCCCTGCATGGTTCGAAACTTTGAGGAAACACATTTCAGCCGAGTCAGGAAATGCTGAGGAGTTATTTCGGGAGATATCAGACTTGCAAACAGGAGAAGCAATAATCTTTGCTCCCTCGGCTGTGCTGAAGCTTGAGGATGGCAAACTCTCAAAAGCTGGTGGGAAGACCTTGAGGGTGCTCATACGGAGGAGGATTACATGGGACAGCGGCAAGTCAGTGCTGAGTGTTTGATACACCGGCACCAATGTTAGAGTCTGTCAAGTTACTGGTTTGCATTTTGCGTTCATAGTTTCCTTTGTCCTTCTCTCATTTAACCAAAGTAAGCAGAAGTCGATCGATAGATTTCAGAGGGATAGATTTCATGAACGTCGTGTTGCTGCGGTGATCAGAGAGGGGTGAGTAACTTTGAAATTGGAGCCACATGGAGGAAAGTCTATGCCCACGCGCCAACCAAGCTCATTCCCACAGCACCCGCGAATACGAATAAGCAAGCATATACTCGACGCTTTCCTCTCAATATACGCCAACTTTCGTCACTCAAAAAGTCTTCGGACAAAAGTTCGACCAATGATGCGTAAACGAGCAGCCCGGAAGAAATTGCGTTCATGATTCCAACCACGAGAAGCCCCACTTCTGAATCCGGGCTGTAAAGTGTGTGCAAGCCCAAGCCAATGGCTTGTCCAACAGGCGTCCTGTCACACATGTCAGCTATGCGGGGTCAGAAATTCTCTTCTTACACAACAGCGACTTACGTGCAACCGTAAGCCAGACTCATGAGCCACGGCTGGATCGCCGTCCGCTCCCAACGGATCGATGCAATGCGGGCACCCAGCGCCAAGCCCTCGAATGTCTCTGTAGAACCGTCAACCCTGCCCACGCAATCTCCCCGCGTCCCACTTACGGTGGAAGATAATGGCAATCAGCAAGATGATAAACTCCCTCCCAACCGACACACTCAACGCCATCCCGATGAAGACGCTATGAAACAGGATCCCCATCTCGAGCAGCGTGCACTGCAACACAGCCTTCCGATGCTCCTGCTCCGGCGTCAACTCGACCACGCCCTTGACAGCCAACTCGCTCCGACTCCTTCCCTCCACCCCGCTCTGCTGTCTACTCAACGCGCTCCCACCCTGCGCACTCATGTCCGTCAGCCTCCGCCCGACACTACTCGACCGTCCACGCAGCGGCCCAAGGTTCCTCAGGCTTAACTCGTCCATCTGCCGCTGCCGCTGCTGCTGCTGCTGCTGCCGCCGCCGCTCCCCCTCGACCTCCCCCTCGACCTCCTCCTCCTCCTCCTCCTCCATCTCCTCGACTCCCTCAACCGCAACATCCCCCCGCCGCTCCGCCCCCAGCCCCTCCACCACCGCCGCGGCCCCCCCGCACACGTGCCTCCCCGGCGAGAACACCATCTCCACGCCGGCGATGAAGAAGACGGCCGCCAGCACGATGGCGCCGGGCATGGCCGGGTAGTCGGTGGTCCAGAAGGCCGGCAGGCAGGCGTCGTTCAGCGACGCGAAGGCGGTCGGCAGCAGGTGCACGAAGGCGGTGGCGAGCAGGACGCCGGTGCCGAGGTGGCGGGCGCCGAAGAGGAAGGAGCGCGGGATGCGCAGGGCGGGCAGCTTGGCGGCGAGGTGGGGGAAGGCGCACGCGGTGGTGGAGACGGCGAGGACGATGAAGAGGGCCGCGATGTGCAGGGGCGTGTTGTATTCCGAGGGCGCGGCACGCGCGGGCGCGCAGGTGCTGCTGCGGCGGGCGTGGGCGGGCATCGTGGTGTTCCGGTGCCGGTGAGGTGGGTGGGCGGTCGAGATGCGCGGCGCGAGGTGGTGGCGGAGCGCGCGCCCGGATGCATTGGGGAGGGCAAGGCTGTGTGGCAGGCTCTTTACTTCTTGTTGGGCCAGGGAAAAGGGTTTGTTTATGAAGGGTCAGCGGAGGGTTTGAGGGAGGGTAGCGAGTGAGGGTTGGCGTGGGTCATAAATGACAGCGCCCCAGGGCCGAGCGGAAGGCTTGGTGCCGAGCGCAGCGGAGACGCGCCGCTCGCGCGCCCGGAAGTTAAATGCTTGCGGTTGCGTGGAGAAGGCGTTTGTGCCAATGGCAGGGACGTCGGCCCTGCTGCGCACACGGGAATCGGCGAGGAGGCCTTGGCGCCAATGCCGTCTTTTCCATGTTCAAGGCTCAGGATGAGGTCAGATACTGCAAGGTGATTTCCTGCTGTGATTGAAGATTTTTTTTTTTTTCTTGCCAATGCTGTGATTCTTGTGAGAGAAGTTCTTATGTCGTTGGATAGGATTCAGCCCGGTACAGATTTGGAAAGAGGGGTGTTCGTCGAAGTGATCGCCAAGACACGCTCCTCCGCCGTGATCGCCGTGGCACTGCAAGCCTCCACACGACCAATCAGCATCGAGTGGATTTAATTGTGCAACTCAGCAGAGTTTTCCTTGTTTCGCATGTCCTTGGTTCAGATCTTGATTAACCCCCCCCCCCCGGGGGAGGGGGGGGGGGCATTGCGGCGTCTGGCTGAGAGATGGACAATAGACGAGGGATGCCGCACAGCCAATATTCTACTCACCACCAAATTGCGAACCCGAAGTAAGCAAGGATACGTTTGAGAAATGGCTTCTGAGCTCTTATAGGGAGAACAAGGCCAATCAGGAACCGAATTGAGGTCTAATTATTCATGCTCCCTTACCCGCAGCTCTATACCTGTGGGCACGTGTTGGAGCAAAACCTCGTATGCTCCTGTATTCGTTGTTGTTGTCTGTCTCTAAAAAAGCGAAGGAGCTAAACTACCCGGCTACCCAGCGGCGCTAGCGCCGCGCTAAGCGTACCTGCCATAACAGCACGGCTTCTTTCTACTGTTTTGAACATAGCGCTCATGGAAGCTTGCAGCACGTCCGCAAATCAAAGTCTTAGGAACTAGATCAATGAGAGGCCGCATGCTTATGTAGCACACGCCAGCGGGGTAAGGTGAGCCCGAATGTTCATGGACATACAAAAGCAGCAGAGCATTTCCAGATACTACAAGTATTACTAGTCGCTACAGTAACAGGTAATCTATCCACTCACGCCAAAACTTGCTGAGTGTGAAACCCTCGCCAGCGGTAGGATAATATTTAAGTTCTTTCACGACCTTGAACCAGGGCACGGCAGAAAACCTGCCCGCCTCCCTAACCTCTTGATAAACCTGTATGTCTAGATAAGCACTGAATTGAACTTCTACGCGTGCATTCACTACTATGAACACCATTTGTGATAGGTCTACCTTTTTACGCTGCAGAATTATTGGTTGCACGGCATATCGTCATTTCCTTGGCGGATTGCTTGTCGGGCCGGCTCGTCCATCGACCAGCTGGGGGCCTAATGCAACATACATTTAAAGCCCTTCTGGGTTAAGCTTTGATTTTGGAAATATTAGAATAGCTTTCGTGATACGGTTGGAGGACCTATCAGTTACCATACTGCATCAAGGAATCAGAGACAAATGTTACAGATGATATAGTGGTTCGTTGCTCCGAAATGGGTTTTGCAGTCAGGCCAAGACATTTGAAAATCGCTACCCAGTTGTTCGTCAAGATTTGATTGATGTACATACATGAGACGTTGCAAGCAAGGCCACGAACATGCTGCACGACTCAAAGGATCATCTTGCGTACAGATTAGTCAGTTCCGGAGCGGGGTAAGAGTACTTTTGTCGGTTATAAGACCAGGGATAGAAAAACTATTTTTATCTCCATTGCATTCCATTGCCCTCATAGCATCCCCCATGGCAGCCGAAGATCGACTAACAGCTTTGGGAGGCATCGTAGCAAGGCCGTGACGGTGAGGAATATCGAGCCAGAGCAGTTTTGCTCGTTGGGTAGGCCGGACGAATTGAACACCGCGTTGGATTAACCGTTGGTGAGAAGTTTCTCACATTTATTATGCGGTCAATTGGCATAGGGTTAAGATATTCTACTTGAAAATTGATAATCTTTCCCCTAGGAAGCATGAAGGCATCTATGTAAGCAATCTACTATGGACTGGCCACTAGGCTGTGTTTGAGCAAATCGAACCAGAGAATGAATTAAAGCTATGCCAGTAATTATCCTGACCTCTTCCGTCAAGGCCATTTCCTGTCGCTGGATCTATTCCTGTAGACCAAGCTTGAACGTAATAACGTGTATATGACAGCGCTCATAGCTAAAGGGAATACAGTAGTAACACTTCTGTGTACACCTTCGATTCAAATTTTCTCTTGACTTTCGCTACTTGGCAAGTCTTGTCCTATGAGTGAATCGAGGATCTTCAAGTAAGAGAGTGGTTAATAGTTAAAATGTAAAAGACCCGATATTAGGGGATCCACTAAAAGCTTCATAAATGTATTGTTGTCAATGATATCAATGTTGAAGGGCCGCTGGGTCTGCATATGGGGGGCTTGGAAGATCATGGTAGTCGCAATTGAAAGCTGTTACTTCCGTGTCACATTGAACAACATGAATCTTTGAATGTTAAGAGTCGTTTAGAGAGCTGAACCTATCGACTGTGGAAGAAGAGCAGCGAAAACAGATCCTGTTGCGGGGCGATTTCATAAAGTGAAAGGGTCTGTCATCAAATAAACTGACTTTGAAGAACTCTGTCGAAAGTAATTTCGGTGAAACCCAACATTGCAGGTATCATACTATGAATAGATCGTCACTATTGCAGAATAAGAATGTACCTGAATACGTGAGTGATCAAGCATCACCGGACATTCGGCTTGGAACAAGAGTATGGCGTAATCTATTAAGCTTTTAGACACCGGCCACCAGGAAATCTAGAAGGCAGTCTTACAAGCTAAGCCACTGCGGCATGCAATAATGACGAAGAAACTCACGATGGCATGTCTAATGTACCAAAAATCGTCCATTCGGTCCGAAGGCATCTCACCCTCCCGCTGAGAAAGGTAGATTATAAGTATCAGAAATGAAAGGGCCGTTTTTCAGGCACAATGCTCGTCTTGCAGAGGTCGAGACTCAGAACGGAAATTACTAGAGAGCTGATGGGAAACATTCTGATGGAGCCAACCCAAGCCTGACGTCCTTATCTCTCAAAGATTCCTGCTATGGTGTAACTGCCAGAAGTCCAAGTCTCGTACAGATCAATGATAGTTTAGATGATACGTGACTCAGTTTTTCTGTCCGCGCAAGAGGCTGAACTGGAAGATCCGATCTTATGGTCATCTCTGGAACAAAGAAAGCTACCATAGGTTGTCATTTATGATCATCGAAAGATTAGAAGGTTGTGAAACAGACTGTTTTCGAGTCCAGCCACACCATAATTCTCTGCAAAGTGATACAAAGTCCTCTAAGAAAAGAGAAATGTGCTTAGAGTAAGAACATCATCAACAAGTTGGGTGCTGTTAAGTGAATTTGAATTATCATGCTGAGCTGGTGGTGATGGCCAAAGCATAGATGAAAGTGGCGAGAGAATCCTAAGGGTGCGAGGAGGTTGAGCAGGGGAAATTATGCAACTCTCGGATTTTTGAGTGTGGACATGACAAACAAGGTGCAATGCAGAAGGCGAAAAGACGGATCGCCGTTGTGGGGCATAGAAATGAGGCATGGGCGGTAAGGAAACTCTCCGCCCAAGAGAAGTAACTCCTGGCGGCGGCAACGGCCGGGTACTAAACTTAGCTACCAACACGAGCCGCTCCGCCAGTTACCTGGCTCCTCCGTTGAGCACTAACTGAGATGATAGATCCAAAGCGGCCAATCAAAGGCTACCTAAGGCGAGAGAAAGTTTCCTCAGCCATTGACAGAGTAAGTTTTGCTGATAACTTCGAGCTAACCGAATTCGGTAACCGTCATCTAAGCGACCGAATCGCTTCCACCCTAAGATCATGACTGCTAGTGCTTTTGAGATCGAAATGTCGCACAACGAGACTCTCTCGATCAATTTGAGCCTCTCCCGATTTCAGTATACTGAAATTTAAAGCGGGTTTCACAGGCTCGGAGTTGGCGGAAGTAAATATTAGCTTCCCTTGGCTCTGAGATGAGCACGGGAGCCTCCGATGACCGACGGCGTTGCAATGGTCGAGAAGACTGATTAAAATCCCGATATAAAGCCACCGGAAGGTATATAAGGTGAGCACGCAAGAACATCCTTTTCTGCCGCCATTAACAACAACTCATTTTCCAATCTTCTCATCCTGGTACTGGCAGATCTTATTTATTCTCCATAACAAATCACCATGTATCTCTCGAACATTTTCTTTATTCTTGCTGGTCTCAGCACTGCTCTTGCTGCCGCGAATGACCCCGCCGGTGGTAGTCAGAAGCTAGCCCGACGAGAGGAATTCCGTGACGCCGTGAAGCGGTCTGTTGGCACCGATGGTAAAGATACCAACGGATTGCCACCCAACTGGGGTTGGACTCCACCACCAAGCACGTTGCAATACCAACTGTAACTGCTGGGGCAACACATGCTCCGGCTTTGGCTTCGGCTGGCCTTCGTCCGGCAGCGGGCCCCCATCTACTGGCTGGAAGGTAAGTATTGCAAGAACATATTTCAACCACTAGTACTAACATCTGAGAAAGAACAAGCAGTAAACAGAGACCCGAATCAGCTCGTGCATGGCGAAAGGGTAATAGCCTTTTCCAACCTCTTGGGCCCATGTTGAAAGCACGGAACTGTGGGTTATGGACAATCTGTACTGCTCAAAGCTGTTCTGAAGGATATTGAGTCACTTCGATCAACGGTAGACATCTGGACAACTCCGTAGTTTTTTTTTTTTTTTTTCTGGTTACCTACCGCAGAAAATATATCAGAAAGTTACATTGCGTCAAGTAAAAGTTTCAAGCATGATTTAATAAATCATGAGAAAATGTGTCATTATTCTCTACAAAGCTATCAATACTTCAAATGCTGTGCTGTCACTTTGTAACAACTGAAAAAGCAAAAGCTGATTTTAGCTGGGTAGTCAAAGCAGTCGTCAGGGTGTACGTATCAGAACATGTTACTGACAATTACGTCAGTATTACTACTTTGACTCTGCATACCCAAGATTCTCAAGACCGGTCCGTTCGTCTGGGCTGACGCAAAATTGGCCGCTTTAGATTTGGCGATCAGATAATGCTTCCGCTGAATTGTGCCGGATGAATTGCCTTGCTTCCGACGATCGTCCGAACAGAATAGGTCGCTGAGAGTAACATTTCCGGTAGTGAACTACTACGAAGTATCGCAGATGCCGGTATCCTATCAAGGCAACATCCAGAATTTCCGCGACACGCTAATGGCTACGCAGAAGCATGGTTAGGGGCGATTGTGGGCGTCATTTGTAAAGTGGACGAATTTCGGAGGAGTGACTTTTCTGGGCCTAATCGGTCGCAGAAGGGAAATGCGAGAGCCGAATACGAACATGCATTCAACCTCTATCAATTCCGAAAACAGTGTGCGTTATTGAAGCGTGATTGGTAATGTTGGGACTGCCCTAGGTCATCGGACAAGTCTTTTCGGGATGTCGATTTTCACGTAGTCTGATATAAGAAGCATACGCATCCGAAGTAACTTAGACCAACAGCTACACTGTCTGATTTGCGCATTCAAATCATACACACATCAAATTTCCACCAGCAAACCATAAGATGAGCGACATCGGTGCCACCATCGCGGCGAGGTACAAGCCTCTGACAAAGACACACCACCGCACCCAATATCCCGCTATCGACCCTACCAATCCAGCCAACTCCGCAGCCGGCAAGACTGTGGTGGTTAGCGGCGGCGCTAGCGGAATCGGGTATCTCATAGCCCGTGGATTTGCCAAGGCGGGAGCGGCAACGGTCGTCCTCATCGCCCGACGACAAGAAGCTCTGGACGAAAGCGCTCCGCAACTGCGCGCCGAAATCGCACAAGCAGGAAGCAAAACCAATGTTTGGACGTATTGCGTCAATATCCGCGACAATGAGGGCACCAAATCCGTCTTTGACCAAATCCGGAAGCGTTTGAGTGCGGAGGGTCAAGCCGACGACGCCGATATCCTGGTTACCAGCGCAGCCATGATGAATCAAGGTGTCACCACTCTAGAGTTTGATCCGAAACTCATCCAAGAGGCGTTCGACACAAATGTTATGGGCAACTTGAATCTCGTCCGCAGTTTCCTCGAGCCCGAGATCCCAGCCATTCCCTTGACGCCATTGGTCGGACCGGTAAAGGATACTACCGGCGTGAAGGCTCCCACTCGCGAGAAGATCGTGCTTGATGTGAGCTCAGGCGGAGTTTACATGAAACTTCCGGGTCAGGCGTTGTACGGCGGAACCAAGCTGGCCATTACCCATATGCTCCAACATCTCCAGACAGAGGTGGACCAGCTCGCGGGATCGCCGATTCGGATCCACAGCTTCAATCCAGGAGTAATATTGTCGCCCGCCAGCCGTAAGCTCGGTCTTACTGATGAAGCTAACGCTTGGGATGATGAGAGTTTACCAGAGGGATTTGCGGTCTGGTTAGCAAGTCCGGCGGCAGAGTTCCTCAAGGGAAGGTTCGTTTGGTCGAGCTGGGACGTTGACGAGATGATTGCTCAGAAGCAGAAGTTTGAGGAGGATCCATTTTTCTGCCAGTTCACGCTGAAGCTGTGATGTACATCTAGACTATACCCAACAAGGAGCCATCGCTCCAGGACATGGAATAGACTTCTTGTAGTCCCACCTCAATGCATGTTGGTTTACAAATTAGTACTGGAATTTGTACTCCACATCGCCATTCGCGAGTCGTTGGCGGTATATAATTACTATGTAAATTTTTCCGATGTGTCTCACACAGATGACGTGCTACTACTGCTTGTCTCTTGCCTTTACCAAATCTGTTTCGAAAGATAGGCCCGCCTGCTGCCTCAGAGCGCCAAACATGGACGACGAGTCAAGGGACCGCCCTTTCTCATCAGAAAACTTTTTTGCTTCTTGCAAATGTTTGAATGCCACTTCCGCAACATCCAGCCTTGACCCTGATTGCTCTGCACATGTGATCCCATGCCCAACGTCTTTCAAAGCAAGATTCAAATCCGACCATGGTCTTTCATCTGTGCTGACCGTTAGACTCCGCGCTGAGAAGAAGAAACATCCGTCGCCCTACCTGCAGGTGGCATAAAAGCGCCCGTCGTCAACCGCCGAGACATCGTGTGTGCCAGCGGCCCATACTGCTGCTCGATCAGAGCTTCCATCGCCCCACTGCCCAATCCCGTCTTCTCCGCAAAAACGTGCGCCTCAGAGATCAGCTCCATCATCCCTGCTGTAATGAAATTTCTGTCCCCCGCAGCAATCAGCATCGGTTCAAGCCACTAGTAGTCTGCGTGAACAAGGTAAATATTGAAACTACTCACCCCGCGGTCTTCAGCATGCTGGATTGCCGCACATCCTCGCCAAGCCGAATGACGCCTCTCGCCATCACTCCGACGAGATACGGACTGATAGCATCCACTGCATCATCAGGTCCAGCCAAGATGAAGAGCAGCTGTCCTTTAGCGGCTACCGGACTCGCTCCAAATACGGGCGCAGCTACGAACTTGGCGCCCTTTGCGGTTAGGGCGGTGGCTACCTTGGAGGAGGTGTCAGGATGTACGGTAGTCGTGTCTACGAAGATCTTGCCAGCTATGCTACTGCCGGCTTTTTCATGGTTGAGGATGGAGTCCACGGTGGCAGTCAATGCGGCGTCGTCGCTAAGAGAGATGAAGATGATGCCGGAGCTGGCGACGAGGCTGGCAACATCTGCGCAGGGAATGGCATGCTGTTTCCGCAAAGAGTCGCCGCAGGATAATGTGCGGTTTGTGAAATGGAGGTTGGGCGCGCCGATGGACTGGATGTGCTTTTGGAGATTTGTGGCCATAGCAAGGCCCATTGAGCCAAGCCCTGCATGAATTAGTCTGGGTGAGTCTTATATTTGGAACAAAGCTGTCGGGTTCTGGATGATAAATTTTCACGCTGAATGTGAAAAGAAAGACGAGGCTAGGTTACCTATCCATCCAAGCTTTTGAGATGAGGGCTGCGGCATGGTGCTATAATGAGATCTATTGATACGGGTGAGGTTTCGAAGTGCTAAATTGTATGCATTCTGCAGCATCCTAAATACCAATTGTGTAGTGGTAACGTCGTATGAGTCATGGAAGGAGAGTGGGGGAACATCGCTTAGTCAAACAACCGTGCGCTGCGTCGTAGCGCTCCGCATATTCTCCATTTGACAATTCTACGCATTTCAATGTACAGAGCAGTTCGCATGCTGGGAGTCAGATGCGTAAAGTGGAAGCGAAGATCTTGTAAGCATTAACCAAAAGCACGCGTTCACGTCGAACTATGCGCCCGCTCATCCACCTCCACCACCAGTCTGAATCGACCAAACCGATTTATGTATCCGACGACGTATTCAGCGATGTGAGCCCTGGCGCATAGAACAATATCCCTGAGGATCTCTGGAGCTTCTCTAACCCCTCAATGACCATTGAGCCTCCTGATGTCAAAGTTTACTCCCCGCGCCTCCGGCCGGCTCACAACAAACACCCGCTTCCCCTTCATCCTCCCCCACCAGCACGCTCCTGTTCGCCCCCTGCTCCGAAATCTGCACATCAAGCCCCGGGTTCCCCCCAAAAAAGTTCACCGGCTTCAACCCCACCACCATCTTCTCGCACGGCATGACCGGCCAATCCTCGATGCGCGGATTATGCGTGGACCCGAACGTATGCCACACCACGATGTCCTGATCCCGCACGTCCGAGCTCTGCGTCGGATCAGCACGCCTGGCCTCGATCCAAGACGCGATGCCTTCACCGCCACGCGACTGCATCGTATGCGCGCCGGCGGCGTACAGCTCGTCGTCGGCGTGCCGCGTGAGCCAGACGGCGTGCGCGGCGTACTGCGAGCGCCGGGCGTGGAACGAGGACGGGTGCGCGAGCAGCGGCTGGCTGGGGTGCGGGACCAGCCTGTAGCCGACGGGCGTGCGGGTGGCGGGGTTCGCGACGCGCTCGTTGACGATCTTGAAGACGCGGTTCGTCGCGATGTCGAGGTCGAGGCCGGCCTCGCGGGCGATCGGGGTCGTGGTGGTGGCGTAGCCGACGCCGAACGGGTTGCGCGCGTCCGGGAAGGGGAGCGGGTGCGATTCTTCGGTCACGAGCGTGTTGCGGTGGCCGTCGAGAGCCGGGTCGATGCGCAGGCAGAAGAGGTGCTGGTGGTAGGGCGCGAGGACGCCGGGTGCGACGAGCGTGCCGTAGGGGACACGGTCGGTGAGGTTGATGGGCGCGGTCGAGAGGATGCCGGTGGCGCGGACTTCGTAGTGGATGGAGGCGTCTTGGCTGAAGTAGAAGAGGAAGATGTATTCGTAGTTGCTGACGGTGATTCACCGGAGCTCGTGTTGTGCCATGCATCGATGTATTCGATGTGGCCAAGACAGTCGCAGCCCAGCTTGAGGTTGTTCGCATTGACGCCGGCGCCGTCGTTCCCCAGGTCAAACGCGCCTTTGCGGGGATATGGGCACCGTGGGTCTCCATAGGGAACGAACATTTCAGATAGCGAGAGGCGGTAAAACAGACTGCGTCCGTCATAACGCACATCATGGAGGGTAATACCTTCGCGGTAGTTAAAGCCTACGCGCATCGTCCATTTCTCCCAGCTAAGATGGTTTCCAGTGAACTTGAAAGAGGGTCCCTCAGGCTGCGTTACATGATATGGACGTGTGGTAGATTGGCGTTCTTGGGCAAGATCGGGGTGGTACTCGCTGCTCGTGTGGATTTTCCGGGTATCGAAGTCTTTCTTGGCATTGCTGATTTCTTCGTCTGCACCTGATGGGAGATAGTATATCTTAACCACCTCAAGCGCTTCGGACACTTCTGCGCAGAGATCGAGAGGGTAAGCATAGTAGTTCCAATCTAGGTGCGACGACAAGCGCATGTAGAACCAGCACTGCGTCGAAAATTAGCTTATGGAGGCAGGGTCTCCACACGCACCTACGTACCATCGTCGTTCGTTCACTCATATCGTTCATTCCGTCCGTCGCATAAGCCCAAGGTTCGACAACAACTGAGGCGCCTTCGGGTAATTTGAGAGATTGTATCTCTTCCTGGACTCTATGATCTGCCAGACAGGCATGTTCCACTTGGCGCATGTAGTCGGCATCGATGTATGAGTGTTTTCCCAGAAGCTTTTCTTTCTTGAGGATGGATTTGGTGCTTAGATCTGCTAGGTACTCCGTGAATACCTTCTTTACACCCGGCACTCCGACATAAGCTTGGACCTTGGCCACACGTGCAGGAGTTGGAAGTGGCCCAGATCTGGTGTGCTCCATCTCAAGGAAAGACACCATCTCTTGCTTGCGTGGCTCAAGCAGTGTGATGACCCGGAAAACAACCTCGTTATCGCTGGATTCATTGCGAATAGTATCTGATGCCTGATTTACTCATTAGGACTAGACTGTAAATGTGCGACGGTTACTACAGAAACCGTGCGGACTTACGAAGCGGATCTCCTCGGGTGTCAAGGGGTCGAACGGATGAGGAGGCGATAATGAGCTCATGATGTAGGATGTAACAGCTGCGCAGTATACTCAGCTTCTGGGCTTCGGCGATGTTGAGGTACAAAATAAATACTTATGGGCTGGGCAAGCGTAGCTCAGATACCGCTTCGAAGTTGCTGCCGCCTTTGACGCCAAAAGGAGTCATGGATCATGTGTCAAGGTTGAAAGGAAGACCAATGTTCCCTAAAGCCAATGGGAATTACTTCTTCTGCGGGTACGAATCGCTACAGGAAGCTGTAGCAGAAGCGAAGTTTGGCGTTCGTAACATGACCGCGAAGGTAAGGTATAGGCGAGTCGTTATCTCCTCGGCGGGTACCCCGCACCAGGGTCGCTCCTCGGAGCTCTTCAAAAGGCGTGGAAGGTGGGGGTCGGGAAATAATATCTCGGAAAAATCTGAACCTTAATTGTAGACCATGAAACCGTGATCAGCGTCGAAATCCATAAGAACATGAGTAGCACTTTGCACGCGCAACAGCGATAGCCTCACGTAACTTCAGCGGTTTTGAGGCATACCGTTAGTCAGGACTCCACTTTGAATCGTCTCATATAACACACTTCTTACCCTCTTGAATAGGGTGTGATACCAATGAGCCATGCGCTTCAAGACTCACCCTACCGATCATTTGACTGGCAGCCCACTGGCCATCTCATCTCATCATATAGCTAAACAGCTCCACGCCACTACACGAAATGTCCGAAAGGGTCGCCCACCTATCTGCAGGTGTCAAAATGTGTGCATTATATTGATTTGCTTTGCGATTTGATGAAATCTCTTGAACATTACAGTATCATGATTGTTAATGACACTCTAGGTATGAGCCAAAGATACAGAAAAGCTTATTTGACGAGAAGCATCAATTTTCTCAATCGATTTTTCCTGCATCTTCTGTTGCCTGCTAAGATATATTACAGTCCAATAATAACTTTCATTAGCACTGCGAAATATGCAAATGTGCAAAGTTGAAAGCTGAATAGGTGTCAGCATTTAGCCTCATCTACTTCTATTGGGGACCACCGAAGTCTTGACAACGGGATAGGGTTTCACTGGTAACCCTGTATTAATGGCGTTCCAGTTCCATCCCTATTTGGAAGAAGAGGACCAAATAACAACCCCGCTCGCTACCAATATTTGTGAAAATCCACCGCAGGCATATTTTAAACGGTTTGATGGCCTCTCAGCCATCCCAATAGGATCTGAACCAACCAGACGGTACGCAACACTCTTTTGTGATGTCCCACAATCCAAAGCTCAGGAGCAAATCTGTCGACTCTACAGTCGCTCTCCGATTCCCAAATAACGAACCTCTACATTATTTCTCACGTGAGCCACACAAAGGGCGAGATTTTGTTTTCCACAGAGCCACCCGAAGCTGTGATGGAGCATCAATCGGCTCAGATGACAAGGACTTCATAACCTACCAACTTCATACTCCAGGCTCATGAGTAGCACCTCCCGTAAGACAAAAGAAAAAGAAATCGATAAATGGGACCCAGATCTTCCAAAATGTTCTCTAAACATCTTTTGTCGTAGGACGTCGAGTGGTGCTTATGTTGGAAGCCAAATCAGCGCACTAAACCACAGATTATACAAAGGAAGAGAGAGGAAAGAAGAAATGCGGCGCGAGCCATGGCTGGTGTATAATGATAGGATGTTTTTCTCAAGATTGCACGACGCCTATTAAAACGACATGTGCAGGGTCTGGCGCCGATGGCTCTCGCTGAAAATTGTCCGCAAATTTCAACTTATCAGGGTGAGTTTGAGAAATTAGCGTCCATCGCACGAATTAATATGGGTTAGTTCACCAAAGATCGCAGCGCACAACACGAAGTGGTTGAACTCGACCATGATGCGTTTGCAGAATTTCAATGGGACTTCTATCACCCCGAGCCTATTAACCAGGAATCCCATGTCCACATTGACTGGATTTTTCGGTTACGCTAGAAGCATCGCCGGCATACACCTTAAATCATCAAGTCATGGTCAGGCTGAAGGGTAGCCATCGCCGGGTCTATTCCGGGCGTTATCTCAACCAGCGTCGCAATGAGCTGGGTGTTGAAAGGCGGCCAGCTTTCGACGGTATTCACAGTGGCTGGCTTTATTCCTGTCGCATCTGCGCGTGAGTCTTTAGTGCCGCGCATCTGGTGTGTTCCCAGTTCGTTGACAATGCACAGTTCTGGCAGGTCTTCTAGGATTCATTAGCGAAATGGAGCGGTAGATATGGCATGAGCTCCTACTAGATAAACCTCCACATAACCTTAGCTATAGATTGCATGAGCGGGAACCACTTTCAAGTGAATGACAAAGAAAACAAAAATTGTAGGACTGAAATCTACCTATCGATGACCAATCTGACATGTTATCTTGAAAAGAAATTATCAAAGTCCTCCGCATCTACAGAAAATTTGGCTTGTTAAACAACCGTGCAAAGCTTCCTTTCAGTCTATAGACAGCATTAGTACCCATAACATGCTTCAGAGACCTTTCGATGCTGCTCTTGAGCCACGCTAAGGACAAAATTGCGGCACGTGTCACAGGACTCCCATCCCGCGGTAAGATGTTCGGCCCTGTCTTTGCATTCGTCGACTACAAGCTCGACAACGGGCTCGACAACAGGCTCGAACGCAGCACACAAGCCTTTCTTCTTTTTCTTCTTTGAAGATACTGGCATTGCCCATTGGTCCTCAAACCATTCAGCTGCAGGTGGTAGTGGTTCCTCCATCGCAGGTTCAGTTGCGTAGATTGGACACACACACGTGTCTCCCACAATCTGTGGTTCCACAACACAAGCAGGATCGTCCTCCGGCTTTGTTGCAATCTCGATGGGGGGATACTCGTCGAAAACTGCCACAGCATCTTTTCTTCCTAGGTGCTTCTTTCCTTTCTTCTTGCCTTTCTTCTTCAAAATAGGAAAATCGTCCCAGCAGTCTTCCTCCCCAGCTGGCTTGTCCGGAACCGCAGAATATTGCTCAGCGGCTTTTTCCTCGACGGCTGGTCCCAACGGTTCTCCAGCATTTCCCTCATCCACCACTGCCTGTGCATCTGCTTTGTATGGCTCAGGTTCTGGTTCTCCATCTGTGTCCATCGAGTGAGCACTATTCGTAGTACAGCCGTCATTTTCGCTAGATACAAGAAGTACTTACAGGCAATATCGGTGGCTGGAACAGCAACTGCACATTCTCCTTCATCGGAAACAGCCTCGTGCTTGCTCTCATTACAAGAAATGACTGAGAACGAATCATGTGTAAAGCTTTCCGACTTGGCCGTCTCCAGCGAAGCAGGACACTCTGCCTCGACTGCAGGATCCTCTGGAGGAGCCGGCATGTGGTAAGACTCTTCTGCATGGGAGGGGTCCTCCATATTGCTCGTTCTGTATGTGTTGTAGGAGTTCGCTTTCATGTCGGCAAATATGGCTGCAGCACTGGTTAACATTGCTCTTGCAAACCGAGAGCCAAGCTGTTGCCAAGATGTCTTTTCCGAAGGATCCGCGGAGGTCGAGAAGGTCTTCTTGACGACAGCCGTCAGATAGTTTGTCAAAAAATCATCATCGTCCGAAATCTCAGAAAACACTGCCTCTAGCTGTTTCAGGATGTCTTCAGTCGCTACGTCGGACTCAATGGAAAGGATTTTCTGCATTGCCAAGACTTTTAGATCACCCAATCCATATTTTCCTGCTGCGACGTAGATGCTCAGAGCGCGTTTGTGTTCCCTGGTTTGTCTCGCTGTCATTGTTGCCTCTTTGCTTCGTAGAGTCTGGTATTTGCCTGTGTGGAGGAAGTGTACGAGCGGGTGCGCGATGTCTGGATCAGTGTCGGAGAGGTAGACTGTAAGACGATAGCCATAACAAGCGTGGTCCGGAGCAAGTGAAGATGGCAGGAGAGCACTTGGCACATTGTACTGTACTCCTGCTGCGCCAAAGCGAAGTTCTGCAGTGCTACTGGTATATGGACTGTAAGGTATCAGAATAGCACTATCTCCTCAATCCGTCTGCACTGGTCTGGCGAGGTGAGAAAAGCTTACGAAGTATCGGGTCTGTCGTCTGCAAGGAGATCTTGCGAAACCTCCACTGCTGGAGGCGGGGCATTCTCTGATAACGGAGGCTCTGGCACTGCCGCTAAGTCTTCCTGTTGGGGAGTCAACCACGCTGCTGCCGACTTCGCCTTCATCTTCCGATTCTTCTTGTCATTCTTCGAAGGTCTCGGTTCAAATTCCATCTAAGGTTCTCAATCAAATCAGGGGTAATGGTTATCGCAATACTTCAGAGGCAAGGGCGAATGGAATCGGGGAAGGCAGAGCTACAAATTATACGCGGAGCCAGCCTTGCGTATCGAGTACGCAGTGCTGCATGTAACCCCTCCTTTTCCACGCCAGAGACAACATGTTCCACAAATGCATGGAATCAGACGATCGGTGGTTTTGATTGGATGGAGTCCACTTTTGCTTGGCTTCTGCCTGGCGTTTGAAGTGAGCGTGTGCGGCACAGCTGCGGTCGGCGGTTAGCGCGACGCCTACCACGATAGTTATTGGTTGCGATAGCACCACATGTTCTGTCGACGCAAGGAGCTGAAGCAGCACAGCCTTATCGCATGTGTTTCCTGCGTAGTCTTCCGCCTGACCGGTATGAGTCCGGGATCTCAAGCCTGTCCGAGGGGTTGCTGCCTGGCGCTGGTTTTGTGTCTCTCCAACGCAGATCTGATCCTGCCAGTGGTCATTCAGACATTCTGCATCATAAGCAATAATGGAGCAAGAGGTAGATCAACACGGAGCCTTAATTGGAAGTACTGCAGAAGGCAAAATAATGAATACTGATAGTACACATTATGGTCTATGAGGTTGACCGAAGTCAACAAGTAGAAATGAAATACTTAGTGTCATATATCTTCGCTTCGCAAGTCTCAATCAGCTTTGTGCCTGAATTTTTGTCAAACGCCGGGCCGTAGATAGATAGGTAGCCATAGACTATCGTAAGGAGGAGGCCACCGGCGTATCGCCGGCGGAACCCTGGCGGAGGGTAAAACCCCGACCAAGGCCGGCCAACCGAAACCTCCTCTCTATCGAATCGTCTGTTTACGAATCCAAGCCTTTCGTCTCTCTGTCGACTCCCTGTCTACCACACGGTCCTCACAGTTCTAGCCTACTAATATATCCCATTAGTTACCCTCGGAAACGTAGTTAATGAACCTCCTTTGAATCGGTATAGTAAGTACGTCTGGAAATCGGAGGGCACCTTTATTCTGCTCTCAAGTAAAAACACAGCACTGAAACGATACCGGCAGCCAGCTCTGAAGCGCTGAAAGGGATCGAACTATCAAGGCTCGCATCATTACACCTGTGCAACTACGGCTTTAGGAAAGTCAGGAAATGACATCTTTTTGTGTGTATCTTCTATCAGCTCATGTCGCAGTGTAGAAACACTATCTTCCCCACGTAAGGTCCACTCAAATATATCTACAAACCTCTGGCATTCATCCCGAGGACTGCAAACTTAGATACTCAATGCTTCACAGACTTGATTATCTTGACTTTATCCTTGAGCCTGACTTTGTGCAGTCCGCATACCACTCGGTTTCGTTCATAACCCGGCGGGAGACATGTGTCTGCTGGTATCAGTAGGCTTCCTGATTTTTTTAATGTGAGGCTAGTAAAGAAGTCTTTGTAGATTACTGATGGTGGTCCTTACAAGAGCCAAAAACATATGGTTGTCGGCTTTGAGAAAAGTCAATCCTGGCTTGAGTTCCTTGAGCTTTTTGCACGGATACACACCATATACGGCACCAGAATAGATATTTTTAGCCGGGTGTAAGCTTATCAATAATGTTGTTGTTAATTCAGGCACGTGCACTAGGATGTGTCTTTGAAGTAAGGCCAGCGGTCAAGCCAACGTCGATGCGACACTAGTTTCAGAGAGATGTTGCACAGTTACTGTTTAAAGAAGTTCATGAAATAACACCGCACGTACAAACTTTGTATGTGCACTTGCAGGGAGACGTTGGAATTGCGGACCGACAGTAAGCAGAGCCTTGTGATTCTCTGGTTGTTCTATCTAATAGATCGGTGATCTCCTTCAATGTTTGTTGAAATTATGGTCATGATGGAAAGACAATTGAACCCTATACGCTCACTTAGCATTGTTATTTTTTGTCTAAATTAATTTAAATAAGTCGATTCTTCTGAAGATTATGACAGTTTAATAGAGAAGAAAAAAAAAACTTAGAGGCCAGCACACACAATATCCTTGATGCTGCTCCCGAGATCTGAGACCTTCCAAAACTGGGCTTCAAATGATCTGGGCGAGGGCATTCTTGCACATTCAATCTCGAAAGAGAGAAAGCCGCGTAGTGGTAGAAGTGGTTGGAGCAGACGTTCCTCAGTATCTCACCACATGTACTCTGTAACTCCATCCAGGCGTATACGAACATACTCGAGACCGAGCATCTGGGTAGCTGCCAGCCTCCAGCGGTGTTCCCACCAGTTTGGAAGATTCTCTAGGACACCGTCAAATCGGTCAGGGTGAAGGCAGTGAGTCCAGGTAACGTGGAGAGATTGTATGGCGGCGACGCGCTGTGGCTGGATATTACTAGCAAAATAGAAGAATGTCTGATCGCGGAAAATGTCGAAGACATTGGCGCTGTAAAGAAGGTCGGCGGCTTCTTGATAGACGGCTCAACAGGTCTGCAGGAGGGCAATATCCGCTGATGAAGAGGAAGAGAGTAGTGCTTGTGTTCGCTGATGACATCGACTTGCTCAGCCATGCAGCAGCGGGCCTTGTCGTGGTCCTCGTTCATGGTACAATGCACATGCCGAACGCAGCGTCGGCGAAGAAAGAGGTGCACAACACCGGTGCAAGAACGCATTCATAGATTTGAAGTCCGAATTTCTGCTGGCAGGAAGAATATTGGGTCCATTTGCTACATGGGCGGCTGCCCTGACTGGCATAGGGAGGATGGAAGCGGGCTTGAAAGGTTTTCCCTCCCATCGCGCACGTGTGCAACTATCTGTCTCTTTCTGGCGATCACGTAGTAACACTTCCTGGGATATCTCCAAAGACGAATCAGTTTGTCGACACAAAGACGTGGATTGAAGTGCATGGCTGCATGGGCTGTTGAAGCGATGATAATCAAGGTAGTAAAGCAGTCGGACTAGAGTGTGGCGGTGCCTGGGAGGAACCAATGCCATGCTATAATATCCGTCGACTGGACAGCTTGAGCTGAGCTCAAAGCTCTGCGGGATGATAGGCAACATGATCTATGCGGCACAGCAGTTGCGTGGTGCCGGAAGCAGAGTCGAGAATCCGCTAGCCGTTCTTGGCTTTAGGCACCCGCTTCCCAATCCCTCTAATACAGCAATCCCGTCCTGCATCTGCATCAAAACTGCATCACCAGTTGGAACCCCAACAAAGATATATTACAAGCTGCCCAGCAAGAGTGAAACATTAGCAGGATTATCAACCTGATCATTGTAATTATTAACATCAAAATCAGGTAAAAAGAATAGTACAGACCACCAGCAACGGCAGCCTCACAGGGGTTTCTTCGACGACTCCAAAACTGCCAGTATTCAACTCGCGCTCCTGTTCGATTTTAAGACACTCAACCAGCAACTGTGGTCCGCATTCCAGCAAGACCTCCCGCAGCTGCTCGGAAGTAGTTGGCTTGTCCGCTGGGATGCTGCGGGATGCGTCAAAGTCATGGGGCCAGTCGATGTCGTCATGACGGCCGACGCATCCTTTGCCACTACTGTGAAAGCAACACGCCGCGATATAGTCTACGAAGTACCGCCGGGCACGTGAGAGGATACCGGATATAATATCTCCAATTCTAATCACGCGAGCTTCTCAATTGGCAGGGCTCTAGGACCTATCGGATGGACCGTTGGAGCGTCATAAAAGGCGACGTTGGGGTGCCATGTCAGCGCGGCCGCGGACATCAGCCTCCTCTCTCGCTACTGAGCTACAACATCTTGGCCTGAGATGCGACGTCATGTAACTTGGGAGGATGTAGCTTACTTGGTGGTGAGTGTGCTCAACGGTGATAACGTAAATTGCGTAGCTGGATTGTGGTCCAACTGGTATCCTTGGTAGTGGGATGTATCCTATATAATCGACCTGATAGTACCGCGCCACTAATTGATAGAGGCTCCGTGAACGGTGTGATTAATGAAATTCGTTACTGGCGCACTATCCTATAGAATTGAGAAGGACGTTCTGACATAGCATACTCTGTCCTGTATCATACTTGAAGCTTGCAATGAATCCCTAGTCTTAATCTCAATGAACGTTCTGTAGCCTGCGAGCAACCTACAGTGGCTTCGGGGAATTCTTTTAGTTGCATCAGGACCGAAGCAAAGGAAGATAATAATAATCGAGATATGCTTTATCTTACTATCAGCGAATGTGTGATGAGTGGCTCTAGAGAGAAGGTTCAAGATATTGCCTAACATCAATGCAAGCGTGATGAGATTTTCTAGCACATAGTAACCCTCTAGGTCATATCCAGTTTCACAGTTCACTCGCACCATTTACATCAGGCGAATAGACTTTAATGTCAAAAGCCAGTTCTATTCGTAAATATATTTGGCCTGCCGAATCAATCACTCACTCACCTCGCTGGCCTCCAACCCGCATCACGTCGTCCTGCTCAGTCCGTCCCTTGAGACGAACAAGACCAGAACAGCTGCATGTGTTGCTCCTGCTACAAATATTTCAGCCATCCCAGCGAGACTGATAGCTGTCAATATAAAGATGAATGTGAAAGCAGCAATGACAATGATGGTGAACCTGGAATTTGCAGATTCCACCACGTTTTAGTAAAACGATAACTGGAACTATGAGAAGGACAACGGCCAAAAAACCTGCAAAAGCACGTCACGCCACTGCTTTTGTAGTCGATGGCTAAATTCATAGTTCAGTAGGGCCCGAGTCTCCCGCAAAGAGCTATAAATAAACGTCAGCAGCCGTACTTTACTGCTTTAACTAAGCGGCGACAGACCTATTTTATCATACTCAGCCTCTTGCAGAACATCATTGCCACACATTCCGCAAAAGGAACAATTTGCCAAGGCCTCGGTCAGATGCGCATCCCACACTAATTAGGTCAGGAATTTCTGCAGCCAGGAAGGCTGCTTCCGAATTTGCAATGCACATATAATTAATCATCCACTCTCGCATGTCTTTCATGTGGTGATGATGCGGCTCTGCCGCCGTCATCGCCCACATAATACGCTGCATAAAAGAGTCTTCATAGAAACCTATGTATTAGTATAAGACGCTTGAGAAGATTGACTTCGGACACAACGTAGGATTGAAAATCATCTTCAAACATGTCAAATACTGCCTTTCGCTCGGAGTTTTCATCCACTGAGGCGTTGAGCTCCAAGCCACAAGGTGCGTTCTTCCTCGCGGTCAACCTGACTCAGTATCCTCGAATTTTGCTTTTTCATGTTACTTACGAAGAGACACCCGCATGCGAAGGATCTTGAAGCGCCGAAAGTTCTGGTATTCTGGCTCACTGACGAATGAAGAAAGTGCAAGATAGCCGTTCAGGTATTCTAGTGACATGAGAATGACTTAGCGAGGCTTACTTTTATCAACAAATCATTTAGACTAGCTTCCCTGGATGAGTTCTTTTTGATACCTGAAAACTGTTCCAAAGCCGGGAAAGAACACCCCGTGCTGGAACTAGGGGGATATCCGCGGCAGTGCCGACGGAGCCAAGCTTCAGTATTAAGAATCCTATCAGTCTTGCGCTACTTTTGTTGGAAGTTACAATCAATAATATTTAGGGTGGTCATCTTAAAATAGCCTCGCGAAATCTTAATTGGTTGCAGGAAGGGTTGACATGCAGGCCTGTTGATGAGCAGACCTCGCTTTAGTAAACATCTCGATAAAGGTCTCTTCCTTTTCCAGTAATTTTTTCTATCTTTCTACTAAGTGACAAGATTGTCATCATCTCTTGGTCTATTCCCTTCTACCGTTTTACTCATCACCGGTCAAGAAAGCGGTAATCTTCTTGCCCCTTCCAGCGAAGCCCCAGCCAATCTGGTGGGCGTTCCTAATCACAATATCCAAATCGTCCGCCCATGCCCACACCAACCCCGGGTTCTTCTGGAATAAGCGTCCGGCCGCAGCAATATCCAGACCGTCCTCCAAAAGTTGGTTTGCCAGCTTTCCATCCGTAATGGTGCCAACAGTCGCAACCAACATTTTATCGCCCACCTTCTCCTTCACCGCCTTCGCGAACGGCGCCTGGTGTGCGGGACCGCCCTTGATCTTTTGCAGCGGGTGCGAGCCGGCCGACGACACGTCCAGAACATCGACACCGCGCTCAGCCAGCAGCTCCGCCAACCTGACCGTGTCGGCGACGGTCCAGGACTTCTCGGGGCCAAACCCCGGCACCTCCTCAAGCCAGTCAGTCGCGGAGACGCGCACGAAGAGCGGCATGTCCTCGGGAATGGCCGCGCGCACCGCCTCCACGACCTCGAGCGTCAACCGCGTCCGGTTCTCGAACGAGCCGCCGTACTCATCCGTGCGGTGGTTCGACACGGGCGACAGGAACTGGTGCAGCAAGTACCCGTGGGCGTTGTGGACCTCGACGAAATCGAAGCCGGCGGCGATGGCGCGCTTCGCCGCGTCCACGAACGCGCGCTTCACCTCCTCGATGTCGGCCTTGGTCATCGCCTTCGGCCTCGCGTGGTTCTCGTCGTACGGGACGGCCGACGGCCCCTTCACGTCGTCCGCCCACCCGCCCTCGCTCGGCGGCGCGAGCGCCCCGAACGACAGCCACGGCGCGACCGTGCTCGCCTTGCGCCCCGCGTGCGCGAGCTGGATGCCGATCTTCTGGTTCTGGGTGTGGGCGAAGTCGACGACGCGCTTCCACGGCGCGATCTGCGAGTCCTTCCACAGGCCCGGGCAGTGCGGCGTGATGCGGCCTTCGGGCAGCACGCCCGTCGCCTCGGCGATCGAGATGCCCGGCCCCCGCGACACGATGCCGCCCAGGTGCGCCTGGTGCCACTCCGCGATGTGGCCGTCGCGCGAGGAGTACTGGCATAGCGGGGACAGCATGATGCGGTTCTGCACGCGCATGCCGCGGATCTTGAGCGGCTGGAAGAGCTTCGGCACGGGCTTGTTGTCGGGCTGCGGGAAGGCGGCCGTGCCGGCGGGGATCTCCTGGTAGGGCGTGAAGTAGGGGACCTGCGGCGGTGGTTGGTCGTTGGATTAAGGTTGCGTGGGATGCTGGTTTGGCCAAGTGCTTACCCCGGGGGCGGGAGTGTTGATGAACTCGGTGCTCATGATGGTGGTTGGGCTGATGCGATCGCTGTGCTAAGGGGATTGGGGAGGAACAGAGTTGGAGAGCGAGTCAGGCTCATAGTACGTTTGGCAGAGCCTTTATAGACGTCGTGAAGTGGATTTCTGCAGAGCTGCTGATAAATCCGGGAATGAAGCTATCAGACCATTGCCTCAGGAGAGCCTATAGCGTTGGAGCTTGGACAGCCCTCGGGACGGCGCACGTACACCGCCGCTGGTAAAGTGCCCGGCAGATCGGCTTGAAAGACCAAAGCCACATCACTTCGAAGGCCTCGTAGGCCAAAGTAGCGGCGAAAGTAGGGCGCGTACGAAGGGAATCGAAAGCAAAGGAGACCCAAAACGTCAGTAGCAAAACGCAACACGCTTGGTAAGCAAGCAAAGTGAAATCGAGAGGATCGGCATCGCGAATAAATAGCCTCAACTGGACATCCTCTCGATGGGGCATGCAAAACGCGAGACGAAAATTTTGTGGGACAAAAACGTTGGCTTACAAATTGGCCCATCTGCCAAGCAATTGCCGGAGATGCCGGAACTCGTTGCCGGGCTAAACGTACCAGAATCAGACAGAAAACTCTCAGCGTTTGTGTTCACAGCGAGCCATAATTAACAATAAGATTACTGATATTCATTTAAGTCAAGTACAGCAACTAAAAGTGGTGCTTCGTATGTACATGTGGTCGAAAAGGGATTTTGTTCCCTCTATATCATCATAATCTTGGCTCCCGACGCGCCGCATGTTGTTTACCCAGTCCATCTTGATTATCATTTAACAGGAGCTGCTGGACTGTAAAGATTCCGAAATAGGCTTTACTCATGTAGTGTGCACCTAAGCTCAAGGCGGTCAATGTCCTGTCGTGTTTCGATAACAGCAGATGTCGGGCGGAGTTTATGGCTGTCATTTAAATCCGAGTTTTTCCCCGACAAGTGCAACAATGATACTACGGTGGAACGAGGGGACCATTTTGCTGCCCTGAGAGATGCTGAAAGCTTCGGCGTATCACGGATCGTGGGATGGAAAGATGAAGCATTGCCAGGACGGAAGCCTTTAACGGCATTCGTGATAACTTCGTCCGAATTGACGCTTCAACAGCCTCTGCAGACTTTGTCTTGGAGGACCACCGGATTAGTATGCATGGTCCTGCTTACCATGGAGATTGAGCTCGCGGGGCAGAGAGGGTGGGGGCGCTCCGGAGCTGGCGTCACTCTTCCCGAACGCTCCATCCTTAACCCACTCTGCCGCGCTCACTGTCCACCATCGTTTACCTGCAGCTCGCGTTTGCAAGCCCTCCTCCAGCCAATTTTCTGGACGCAATTGCGTCCACCTAGTACGCCCTGATCTTAGGCTATCATCTTTCATGAGTTGCCTTTGTCTGAAGTGGGTATAGCATGCTGTTTTTAGCCGTACTTGAATAGCCCAATCACCTGCCCAACTCTCAGACTCCTCTTTCTCCGTCGGTAGTCATACATCGTCAAGTCAGTCACTTACTATAACAGAGCCATGATTCATGCAAACGACGATGGTTCGGCTTTCGAAAGAGTCAAGGCTGCTCTGTGCCAAAAGCCTCGTGGGTGGACGAGATTCTTAAAGGAGAGGATCAAGTCCTGCTATTTCTCTGTGTAACGCGTCGACTGCTTAACTTTTCCGAACAAACGTTCTGTCGTCCCCTCGGAGAATTAAGTTAATATCCGGGAAATCTTGCACCGAGTTCCAGGATATGGAACCGATTGATTCACGATTAAGTAATACCTGCCACATTCAATAGCGTACTTAATAGCGCATATCATAGTTTACTCAACGGGCCTTAAGGGTAGTATAATATAAATTAATCTGCGTATAGTTTGTATAAAAATCAAGGCCTTTTAGTGGGCTTCGTGATTCTACTAATTCACCTCCTTTTTAACATAAGATTCAGTAACACATTAATTTTGTTCAAGTGGTATCTCTGGTCAGATATCTTTCGAAAGCGTTCGCGCCTTTATTTGCATGAAGCGCACGTGGCACAAGTGATGCAAACAATGTTGGCATCATCAATAAAACTCTTGTTCGGTCATGACAGCAATTTGCAGGACAGCAGCGATGCAGCCGTCTTTGACGCCCAACTCAGCCCCAAGGACGCTAGTCCCATTGGCGACGCTCGCCCATGTGCTGTACCCGTAAAAATCGGGAGTGTTTCTATTGTATTTTATAAGACAGCTCGTCGGCGCAGAAGGGTTGAAAAGACAGTATGGCCTGCCTTAACACCTCTCGCCCATAACTCGAAGCAGTTGGTGGATTATCCGGAAAATGTAGTGGCTTTAGGATTGCACAAAGTTACCCTGCTGGAATTAGCATGTGATGACTTCTTTGTAATACTAGCCGTCACTCACCGTGTGTTTCATCTCCTGCATGTAACGGTCGCGCTGATCGAGATTGTTGGAATAGCCGCAACGAGTACGATGAGGACCTTGTCGGATCAATCTGCAGAAGTACGGATACCAATTGGTATCGGGATGCTAGGTGGAGAATCGGTGATTTGATCATCGGCTATCCTCAATTCGCATCTCTACCTCTGCACTGTACGACAGAGATTCAGCGGCTTATCCTATCATCTGTGATATTTCTGTAGCGGCGCTCATGGCCTCCCCGTTTGTAATCGCAGCTACCATCCATATCTCATAGCTTGCAATGGTTCCTTCCTCTAATTGCTGAGAATATTCAATAATAGTAGGGAAGGTACGACGAATGTCTACGTATCACCCTTCCGTACCGGACCAGAACGAGGGCCTATTACGGGCTTATCAAGGAGATGGTCTGCTGGAGTATTCTCGGCTGCAAACGGTGATGTGTGATGGCTGCAACTTTGACTTAGCGACCATTGGCAGAAGCTGCTCTTTGAGACTCTATAGATGCACCGATGGCGAGATCCCGGAGAGCTAGTTCTCACCCTACTTGCCGTGTTACAATGCATCTCTGTGGGATAATGATCTTCGCATACCTATGTCTCGGTGCAACACCCTTCTACATGTCTTCTTGACAGAGAACGAAATGGATATTTCTGTAACCGCTGCCGAAAAAGAATGGTAGGAATGTCGCGATTCCAATGGAAGAAGGCAGGTTGCAATGGTTTACCATGAAAGACATGGCGACACGACCGAGTAGATCTTACCGTAATGCGTGCGGGGTAGCATAGCACGAGATCGGATTTCAATTCCCCCGGAGACAAGAGGTGGTTGAAGTTAGCTGGCGTATTTCTCGCGAGCCGATTGTGCCAAAGCATGCGAATGCAGTCGACGTGCAATTTTGGCACGGAGATTGAAAGAGCAACGTTGCAGTGTAGAGCAAATGAGTGAGGTTGGAACGGGTGAAATTAAGCTTGAATTGATGCTTGTCTGGCCTGAGGCTTGTGTTGTAGCGGATGCAAATGGTAATGGATGCGACAGGGAGAGTACCTGAGGAGAAAAGGCAGAAGATGGCGCGTCAGGCGCCCAATTCGGCGGCTACCGACGGCGCTAATCCTCCGTCCTATTGTCTCAACGTCAGTCATGTCCAGCTCTCGGTTGAGTGCAACGGGTACACCCAGTATCGCTTGCTGCTGGTGAGACGGCAGAGCATGCGGACATCTCCGGCTGCGTCATCAAGAAGATGATCGCTCGCTCGCGTACTGGTTTTGTTGTTGTTGATCGGCATCACGCAAGAGCAGCGTCCTCGATGATCAGGTCTGGCTGCGACACTCACTGTCTGTGACGCCTTGTTCAAGTCTTCCATGGAGCGGCTGATGATGAAGGAGGCGGCAAGGCTGGGACTGGGCTAGGGCTGGGTTGGCACTAGGCTAAGGCTGGGCTGAAGCTGTGGCGGTGGCAGCGGCTGGGAAAATTACTCATTCTCGAACGTTGCCTCAGCACGCGCGTTACAGCACAGAGCGATTGGCTGCTGTCTTCTTTGTGTTAGTGCATCAGGAGGCTCAGACTTCGCGAACAACCGGGCTTCAGCGGCTGTCGCGATGGATAATGCTGGACTCGGTTGCAAGCCGCTCGCGGGCCTTGCAAAAGGTGTAAGCGCCTACGCGATGCGGCTGTCACCCCGTGGCACCTCTCTCGAGTCTAGGCGGTGCATCAAAACGTGTCCTTGAATTGCAATTGATCTCGAGGCCTTTTCCCGTTCTCAGTCAATTCTAATGCGATCGCTGTGCCGATAAAAGCGTGGACCGTCGGCTGTGTTCGGTAGTGCCGGGTCACAGTCGAGCGCTGGGGAGCTGCGGGCGACCAACTACGATTCGACCACACCGTATATTCGACCAACCAGAATGCAACACATAATTTGGAAACCAACCGTTATTTCAAAAAGCTTGGAGGACTGACAGGATTCCAATTGGCCCTTGCTCCAGCCTGATGCAGTCGAGACAAGCCCAGCGCTGTCGCACAGAGCCCAAAACCGCTCATGGACGACGCGTCCTCTACCCAAGTAATTTCTTGCCTGCGTTAGACCGTCGAGAAAGATCAGCCAAGCCACAGCCAAGTGCAGCTCACTTGCCGTACCGGTGAGGAACAACCCTGCGATCGCCGTTATGCGGGGAGCGGAGAGGGCGCGGTCCGAGCAGTAGGCCCCCAGCTCTGCCAGTTTCAGGCCCTGTCTCTCACACTGTACCTGTCTCACGCCCGCATTCGGCCTTTCATGCTTCCAACACTCCAATCTGGGCACATCGACCGCCTGTTCAAAAAGCCCAGCGCCTTTCACATTAACCTTCTCTGTCCATTCTTCCAGTCAAGCACTCATTAACTCCTTCTCCTTCTCTGCCAAGCTCGACACATTCCTTTTGTCGCCGGACGACGCGCTGTCTACAGAACGACCCAATACTCTAATTGATACTTCGTAATCAACGATATACCACCATTTCATTCACAATGAAGTTCTCTGTCACCGCCGTTTTCTTCGCCCTCGTCGCTTTCGCCGTTGCGGCTCCCATCTGTATGTCCCCCGTCCAATCTAAACCCACTGTACATTTTGCTAACAGATATTCAGCTGACCCCGGCGACACCGCTCCCGTCATGAGCAACGGCCAAGAGACCGTGCCATTCGCGAACACTGGCAACCCCGGCAACGCTATGGATGCCACCGATACTGCCGCTTAGATTTCTTCCACTTGAACTAGTTTTCTTATTGGACTTGAGGGTGGAGGGAAGTCGGGATGTTGGAAAGAGGTTTGATGGGGCCGTGAAGGGGCTTTCTGATGTTGATGATTGGGATCGAGATTGAGGAGATGAAGGTCGCTGGTGAAGCTAAACCAATACCCAATTTGACGACACTGCTGTTGCCACGGCGCAGCCAAATCAACCACAATGTGACTTGAATAAAGCAGCTGCTTCCGCGCGTGTGATGTTGTAACGGCTTGACTGACTTGAAATCTCGATCCAGTAGTTCACCGTCGTCCAAGCAGCGTCTGAACTGGGAATTATAGAAGATCCTAGAGCTGTGTCAATTAGATATTCCTCTTGGCCGCGCTATTCTTGTAGGGTAGGTGAGCGTTGGCCCAAATACAGCGAGAACTTACTTGCTCACAAGAGTGGAGTCTTAAGATCTGCTTTATCTCCGGGGAATTGACCCACCTGCGTCCATTAATAGCTCAACATCGGAGTCCGCTCCTCCCGGTTTCATCTCAAAGCAGAAAGACCAGCAAAGACATTGAGAACGATTTCATAACAATCATGACTCACCGGCTTCAAGAGTCTACTCTATGATAATATCAGTACAAGTACAGAATTCGTCCCAATATTATTGCTGATTCTTCAGGGTATCCGCAAATAAATGGCATTCACCAATTCCGTGAATACCCGTCCACCAAAAAGTCGACCGAGCCAATACGCTTCAACTCGCCGGTCTCGTCAAAGTACCATTCGTGGAGCTGCTTCCCTCCGTCTACATTGACGAAAGCGTAAGCCCTTCCCGCTTGATTCATCGCGATCGGTGAGAATGCCGTGACATCAGGCATGCTCAAGGTGTTGTCATTGAGGTCTGCCTTTGCCCCGTCTTCTTCGCTGTAGCCTGTGAGCATTACGGCTCCTTCGTAAAGGGTCGTAAGAACATGAAGCTGCATTGCAGCACCAACGAACTGTGTATTCGCGGCTATCGTTCTTTGTCCGGTGAGCTCAGCCACCACTTCCTCCGTGACTAAGACTTCAGATCAGCAAACCGTACTCAACCAGCACAGATTTCCTCCGCACTTACGAGCCGAGCTTGTCCAGTTACCGTTGCCCTCAGCTTCATACTCGTAAACCTTGTCCCAGGCGACGAGAATCCGCACCGTCGAAACATTCCCTTCATGCCACGCAGGCACAACGCTGATGGCCGCTCCATCCGCAATTGCACTGCCATTCCTCTGTGACGCAACGACGCGCTCCTGCCACGTATCGTCCGCATCCAAAAACGCCATCTTCAGCACCGTCCCGCCCTCCTCGTCCTCGCCCAGGAAAACCGGACCCTCACCCGGCACGCACCACTCGCAATCTCCCCCATACGCCGCGAGCCCCGAATCCTCCGTCGCCGCGCCCTCGTACGCGCTCAAGCGCCACGCGGCGTCGTCCAGACCCGACACGACCCCACGAACGGTATTATTCTCGTCGAGAAACCAGACATTGAACCGGAGCTACGCTCATCAAATCAGCCCCAATCCCCTCCCCAAACCCCACCCGACGATCTCATTCTTCCCCGGACTCACCTCTGGCCCATCCCCCATCACGTACGCAGCAACGGGCGTCCCGTGCCGCGCCCCCACGCCCGTCCCGTCCGCCACCACGCCCGCGACGCCCCACGCGTTCCCGGTGACGTTGTAATCCGCGCGGCGCAGGGCCAGCGCCTCGTCCTGGAAAAAGAGGCTGTACCGCTCCGCGCCGTCGTCCGGGTGCGTCCAGTTCACGGCCGCGAGCTGCGATTGCGGCGACATGCCGTTCGGGAGCACGCGCAAGGAGGATTCTTCGACGCCTTCGTCATCGCCGTCGTCGTCGTCGTCGTCCGCGCGCGACCCGACGACGCCGCCGACGACGGCGCCCGCGATGACGAAGATGAGGAGCGTGCCAAGGACGCCCCAGAAGGCCTTGCGGCGGAGGCCGCAGATGGTTCTCGGTCTGGGCACGGCGGCGGAGGCGGGGTGCTGCGGCGTCAGGGTCGTTGTCGCAGTCGTGGGCGGAAGAGGCGCCATGGCGAGCGCGCGACGCAGCGGTGGTCGGCTGCGGTCATGGCGAGAGGAAGAACCGTCGTGGGTTTGGGTTTGTAGGTTTGCGTCTGATGGGGTGGCCCCCGAGTGCCAAGTCGGCTTTGAGCTGAAAAGAGGCGACGAGGTGGCCGGGGGGGCGTGCGCCGTTGCCGCGCAGGGAAGGTCGGTGGGACTTGCCGATGTCTGGGCGCGATCCTGCTGTTGGAGGGGACTTGGCGGGCGTGGGCGAATGGGAGTGCCCGGGGTTCGTTCGCTTAGGCGGTTGGAAACGTGCCAAGGTCGGGCTTTTCGGGGAATGCTGTGGTGTGAGAGTGTGGGTTTACGGTGCGAAGGATGACGTGTTCGTGTTCGATTGTCGGCGGGGAGTGAGAGGATCCGTGTGAAGGTTGAACAATGGGTGATGGTATGGGTTGTGTTTTTGTATGGTGAGTTTGACTCGCTGAAAGAAGATGGCAATCGAGCTATAGCCAATCAGAACCTCCGCACGCCGCAATTGCCCGGCGAACGCAGAAGAGATATGGTCTCCCTCTCTTCTCTCCGCTGGACAGCAAGGCCGCCACAAATTAGGTCCCATCGTACCCAATTAGAATTTAAAAAAAAAAAAAAGAATATCCGAGTTTCTGCAGGAGACTCTTTCAATAACAAATGAACCGGAGGGCTTGTTCGAAGATTTCGAAGAGGACGCCAACAACAGCGATAGAAAGGATTATGTCATGTAGAGGGACCACAATGACAGTGCGCCCAAAAAAGGGTGCATCACGCTCTTTGACACTCTATAGAAGGAAATGCCAACCTTCAACAGATCTACTCTTCTACAGAACTTCGAAGGTACATTTGGGAGGAGCGCACCTTCAGCTTTTCCTCATCTCAACCAATAGCACACCGTACAACACCTGAACGTCCGGAATCACATTTTGCAAATAGCTTTCTAAATTTGATAAAACAGACGGGAGAGGAGAGCTGATGGCTTTGTCAGAAAGCCTCAAGAAGGACTTCTACTTCGTTCGCAGCAAGCTACAGGTCCCGAAAGACGAGGCGTACGACGGCTGACGTTGCAAGGCTCGCTGCTGCGCTGGCTGCTCGAGCGCTTTACGATCTGAAATGAACAGACCGGAGACATATTCATGGAATATTGCTAGCGTTCGTTGGTGCATAAGAGCAAGATTACGATAGCTAAGCACGGAATTCTAGCATCTTACCACGCTATTGGATTAAGTAGTCCGGCAGGACATATTGCCATGACAGATACTTAAAACGCTTGTGGTTCTGCTTGGAGGTTATTTAAGTGCTTTCGGCGGCCATTCGTTGAGCGTGTGGGGGTGGCAATTGCGAAAGTAAGCTTTCAAGGTGGGGAGGTGGGGGTCGGAAGCAAGTATGGCTTCGTTGAGAAGATGTGGCATCTCAAGCCCTACTTCCTCACTAAGATATACAAAGAGAAGCACACAGGATCGCAGGTCAATCACGGACGAACAGGTCACGGCCGTAAGAATTCAATAAATGCGGCGGTGACTCATATCCCGATGCTTTTATTGCCACAGTAATGCGCATTGGCGAGTCACAAAGATGAAAAGCCCCAGTTCGTTCGTGGGGTACGATTTTGAGCCGGGGCTACTATGCATGTAAGCAACCATTTAGGTGTAGGCGGAGGTTCCCTTGCTTGAAATGGTAACTTCGGGGTGATCGCTGCGTCATTAGCCCACATTTCCTTTCTGTATCATGCAAGATGACCCATAAAAGTATTTTATTTGACAATCAAATCCCCAAAAGCTGCTATGCAAGCTGTACACGTCTCAACCATTCATCTTCAGGATGATTGAGCCGCATTTCGAACAGCACTGACGTTCATCGTGCAATGGGGTTCTTGTAGCTCGAAACTGCGGTCATCTCATACCTTTCAAGTCATTCGGCATACTTTGATTGACTTTCTCTGATTGTACTTTTTCAAGACTGGCAGACCTGTCCGAAGTTCGATGGCTCAAGACTATAGAAATTATTTGCCCCACACGCTTCCCGGAGATACTGCCTTTTACACCTGCTATATGCATTCTGCAAGAAGTACGTGCCTATGACGTTCTAGTGGAGAACATACGCAAACCAGCGATTCCTGGAAGAAACATTGCTGCGACTTATCAATCTCCAGATAAAGAATACAATTGGTCTGAGCTCAACAAGGGACGAGATCCTCTCCGGGGTGATCTGACCCCGAAAAAGTTCGGTAACGTTGAGTGAATTCTTGGCAATTCATCTTTGCATATAATAACAAAGGCTGAGTTAATTGTGTTCTCCAGATGTTCTCACGTTTGCCAGAGACCTTTTCAAAGTACCGAACAAAAGGCAATTCACAATGGTGGAGACCTCGCAACAGTCATACAGCACATTGGAAGTTGACCAAAGCGCCCACCTTCCTCAGGCCAGGGTGGGCGAAGACGATATGCCTGAACCAGCCCCAAACGGCAACAAGGCTGGTACGTTTGTCATAACCACGTCTCCAAAATTGTGCGGCATTCGTAAAAGAACATTCTGTACGGCTGTAGGCGCACTTAATGCTTGTATTGTAATCGGCATCGCAGTTGGTGTGGGCGTGGGTGTTGGTGTAATAAGAAAAGAGTCGGCCAGCTCCGAGCAAAGGGACAGTCGGGCAAACAGTGGGGACTCAAATTCGACAGTTGTGATCAGGCGGGGTATTGCACCTGGATCTCACCTAGCAGCAGCGAACTATACAGATGCAGATGGCGCCGAACATTCACAGGTATTCTACCAAAACGTTTCCACACTGGATATCTGGATGGTCGATTACAATAACATTTCCGCAAGTTGGTTCTTCTCTTCGATATTTCCGCAAAATAACGATAGCTCGGTTAATCCCAAAACCGGGACGCCGATTGCAGCTTATGATTGGCTCCATAAACACTGGTCTGTACCGGTGAGTCTTTGAAGGCTCCATTATGCTATCTTCTACTGACGTGCAAGCATTTCACTGACAATAAATCCATTAGATAGAACAACAGAATGCAGGCTTTCATATCCGCTTCATAGATACCAATAATTCCATCCGTGCCCTATGGGCATCCAACATGAGCCAATTCGGCTGGAGCATTGAGCACAAGCTTAACGACCATGCATTCAGAGCCGGGGACAACTCAAGTCTCGCTACATATGGTCCCCTTTGTCCTTATCCGAACGTATGCGATGAAGGCGATTTTGTCTTGTTCGACAGCATATCTGGCAATCCGATGATCAACTATCCTTCCACCGAGTCAGAGCGAGCAACAGGATCCACGGGCTACGGATTTGCCGGTGCCGATGTGAACAGCGCATTGGTGGTCGTTCCTGTGCCCATTGTGAAGAGTCGCAATGACACAGGGACACGGGTCGCTTTGTATGTCAGAAGCAGCGGCCAGCTTGTAGAGCTCTATGGTTACCCCGGAGGTTGGGGAGTTACCAATTTTGATTGTGAGTACTACATTAGTTTATAAAAAGGCCGTGTTATCTACTCCTTTCCAGCCCCTTGCCTGTGAATGCATCTATTGAAGATAGTAACCGCTAATCAATTTCCATCGATAAACCTTAGTGCATGTACCAATCGATGAAAAAGCTCAGCTGACCGCCATGAATCTGCACGCGAATGACCGACAGAGGAATGGCACAGATGTTTTCAATGACTGGATATTCATCACCCAAGCTTCTGGCGGTGTAAAGATGGCCTACGGTGGTGGTTTGGTTGGAGGAGAAGTTTGAGCTCGACGAGTTCTGTCGAGGGAATGGAAAACGTGCTTCCTCTGCCATCTCTCGTCACCACAACCCAAGCAGCAAAGGTGTACGTTCTTGAGGGCAAGGATGATGGAACCCCACAGATCGTTAAATGGACCAGGGTTGGTAACTGGGACATAAGTTTTGAGAGGACGCAAGTCGTTAATACCCCGGATTGAGATGTCTTCGTTTGCTTGAGACTGTATATCTAGTACTCTCCAAATTAAAAAAGCCATCACAGTAGCAAGTTTATGTAAACCCAGTATCTAATTCTATAAACTCCCCAAATAAAGGCTTCAGAAGGTCACATTAAATGTGTCCAGACATGATATGAAACTATTGCGACATTACTTCTTAGTGCTGATTTTTGTCGCAATGCTTGACGGGATGCACACGTAAGGGAGGCTTCTGATGTACCTCTTCAACCTAACCGCACTTCTTTCATCATGTGATCGGCCTTGTCGAAAGAAGCCTTATGGATCTGCCCAATCCCGCGCCGGTACGCAACGCCTCCATCCCACTTGACCAGCATGACGTTGTATACATCCCACCCGTCCTCATCCATGAGATGCTCTGCATATAACGGAATGTTGTCTGCGTCATCATCCCGCGGGCGTACTCCAACACTGATAGGCCAAATATCGTCCGTCGACTTCGAAAGCACCAGGAACTCGTAGAGCTCCCAAGACCCAACGCCAAGCTCCTCAGCCGCTGTGTGTTCCATATGGACACTGCCAATCCATACCTCATGTTTCAGGATTTTGTAGAGCCCGGTGTACTTCCCTTCATAGTCCTTAAAAGCGCCGAGGAACTGATTCCACGCCCCGTCCTCAATAGCGAAAAAGGCAGAACGAGTTCGAAAGCGTAGGATACCAGTCTGAATGAGCGGGAGGGACGCGGTCGCACGTTTCACAGCCTCAGCCGATGATGTGGACACGAGTTTACCGGGAGCTGCAGGGAAATGGAGATCGGTGCTCCGTAGCACACCTTCCTCATGCTCCAACGACCATTCCGAAATGATTCGTGCATCTGCAACGGCGTTGCTGTCCTCGAACTGATCGTAATCAACGTCTCCCACCCAGCCGACCCACGACCATGACGGAAACAGCTTGCCAGAAGCCGAGGGCCCACGGCGACGGAGCGGCTCTGCAGCGTACCAGAGCAGGCCACCTTCGAACAATGTAGAGACAGGTAACCCGCAAATGAAGCCATCCTGCAGGCCTCGTCCATAATTCTCCAGGACACCAGCGGCTGCATTCAAGCCGTCAGACTCAAAGCTGAGAGCCCTCTTGGTATACTCCCTAACAAACACCGGCCAGAAGATAGGATAGTTTACGGCGGACGACACCCTCGTGGAAAACTCGTCATCTGTCAAGCGCTCCATCTGCTGGCAGCCATCCGAATGTACGCAACTAATGTTGTCTTCTGCACTTGCGGCCATCTCACAAGAGAAGTACACCATCTGTTCTGTGAAAAACAGTAGACGCTTGGAAAGCACAAACTCCTGGTACGTCCATGCACGTTTGATCCAAGGACTGTTCTCGAGGGGTCCGTCGAGTATCGGACCAGTGCCGACGAAACGCAGACCGCAGACCTCCTCCAAAATCTGCTGACTAGTCCTCTGTAAGTCCTTCCGCCAGAGACCTCCGTCCGCGTGGTCTTGGTCTAGCGCTATGACGGTAAGGGCGGCTTGGGAGTATATTTTGTCCATCTTTCGAATCTGAGTCATTTTCTCTTTCTCATCATCTTGACAGATACAGAGGGAGTCAACCCAGAGATATCTCTCGCCGAGGATCTTTGTGACATGCATGGCGTCTGTGATGGTCTTGGGGATCTTGATATGCTGTAGAGCACCCCTGATCATTAGAGCTTCCACATTCTCTTTTACGAGCCTGAGAAAATTGGTCGATCCCCAGACGTAAGACAGTACGACATAGGAACAGTCCGGGGGAGCGTATGTAATGCAATCCTCCAAGGTATCGATGACTCGCATTCCTGCCGGGAGGGCGCCAGGAGATGAAAGTGGAAAGCGCCTGCTGTACGGAGAGGTTCTTACCGGGCTGTCACATGCATCTCCGTGACTGCGGCGACATGTCTGATAACATTGATGCAGAAATTCAGGGTCAGGGTGTGCCGAGGAAAGCAGACGGCCAAGCTGGAAAGCGTCGTCTTCGATCCCGAGTAAGTGCACGTCGTCCGCCAACAGCTGGATCGTCGGCTCCCAGAGGCTCTGGATTGGCTTTGGATCCGGGCATGGATGGTAAATCTCGAAAGTTATGTTCCAATCCCTTCGCTTTCCAGAAGCTGTTAAGCGTGTGGAGCCTCCATCGATCATACAATATAGTCTCTCGTTTTCAGTCCAGCCTGTAGGTCGTGTCTGTGCGTATACCCGTCGAGCCAAGCGACAAAGAGAGCACTGTTCGTTGGCGATGATTGAGTCGAGCCAGCCGAAGTTAATGCGCTTCGTTCTCGAGAACCCTCTTTCTTCATCAGTCCACTCAATGAGAGGTGTGATAAGCTGCTCAATCACGTTTTGACATATGTCACACGAATGTGACTCTGTCTTCAGCACGTGAGGCCCAAGCGGTTGAATGGCAAGCGATTGAATGGAAGGTAGAGGCTGTTCCATGTCTGGGACAGGCGGCGTGGAGGCTGTAGATTCATTTACATTACTCGGAAAAATGGTCATGTTACTTATCTCCATCGCCGGTTGCTTCAGCTGGATTTGTCGTGATACGAGGTAGAAGGATGTAGCGGTCTGTAGTAGGAACGTGCGGTCTCGCCCCCACGTCGCCGAATCCTTCGCCCCCAATCAGGCCCAGTTGCCACAATTTTGGAGCAAAACCAAGCCTTGCTTAACGGAACTAGCCCGGAAAGGGACAGTAATGCATCTCAGAGAGGTGCAGGCATATGTATCTCTCCGGAAATGGTTTGTGAGATAACGAGACATGGGAGCAAAGTACGAAAGCAGGCTATGTCTCTGCATGATTAAACCCCAAGAAAATCACATCTCTCCTAAATTTAATTAGAATCGAATTTCCACGTAGTATTGCCTAGAGTTTGAGCGCAAAATGATCAAGAGGGTAAGAGGACATTGCTGTATATGCAGCGACTTGCCTGCATGTTTTAGAAGCTATCTATAGGCTTCCGATCAGCTACGATAGCTGAATTGAAGGCACACCATTAGCTAAGTTATAGGGAATATTAGAAAGAAAGCCAGCTTAGCGATATATGTTTTTGCTGTAAGAGAAAGGAGGCAGCGACTGTGAATTCATACAAGACTCCTTCCCACCCACACCCCAGCAGCCACAATCAGCAAAACTACCATCGTACTCACAGGCCCACTTACGCCTTTCTTCTGCATCTCATCCCCCCACGGCATACTGTGTGGCCTATCGGGGCGATCCCACGCCTTCCCTCTCAATCGTGAGCATCCAACCACGTAACTTGAAAACAGGCTTGCCTGCACCGTCCTCGGTAGTCTCGGGAGTACAAACTTGACTAAAAACTCATACACGCGATTATCCCATGCAGCCATATACTGTGCCCTCTGGCTCTTCGTGATTAGGGTATTCACTCTTGGCAACCGCATCTCTTGCACAGCAGCAAATGTCTTCTTTAAGCTCTCCACCGGCCACTCCGCCTCATCCTGCATCTTAATCCCCTTCTCCCCAAGAAACCTCTCCAGCTGATTCACCAACGCGGCACAGCTCTCCAAGCAATTATTCCCGCCCTGCCCCATCAGCGGATTAAACTTATGCGCCGCATCGCCAATCACGATGCACCGCCCGAACCACCACTTCTCGAACGCATGATGCGGCAGCATCGTCGCGCCGGCCCGGTCCAAGCCGCACTCTTTCCACAGATCCCCGAACACCATGTCGCCGCGGTTGATCGGTAGCTTTGCCGCCTCCGCCCAGCGCGCCTGCTGCTCCTCGGCGCTGATGCGCGGGATGCGGTCGGCGGGGAAGGAATCATGCGGGGGCCGCAGGCGCCAGTAGTAGAAGAGGAAGAGCTCGCCGCTTCGCCCGACGATGACGCCGGCGTTGGCGCCGGGGCGCTGGATGCCGTGGACGTCGCCCGGGTTGAACGGGCTGGTCGGCGGGCGGGCGATGGCGAAGACGAGGGCGTATTCGCAGCGCATGGCTGAAAAGGGGAGGCGTATTAGCCGGGGGAGGAAAGCGGCATTTGAGATTAAAGGGGGTGGGATTGCATTACTGTTGTCCTCGGGGAACCAGCCGGGCGATGTTGCTTCTGCCAGCCGCCACATCTCCGCGCGGACGGTGCTCCTCACGCCGTCCGCGCCGACGACGACCTGCGCGGCGTATGTCGACCCGTCCTCGCACGTCACGGTGGCGGCGCGGGCGTCCTGCGTGATCGTCTTGACGCGCTTGTTCGTGAGGAGGCGGTCCTTGTTCTTGATGTCCCGGTGCAGGATCTCGAGGACCTCGTGGCGCGCCAGGATCGTGGTCAGGTAGCCGTGCCGCTCCACCATCAGCGGGGACAGCGCGGCCACGTCCATCTCGGACACCTTTTGGCCGGTCAGGCCGGACACGATTTCCTGCCGCAGCGGGTGCTGGCCGGTGACTTCGAACTCCTCGAGCAGGCCCAGCTGGTCCAGGATGCGCAGGCCGTTGGCGAACAGGCCGAGAGCCGTGCCGACGGGGGGAGTGAGGGACGGGTAGGCTTCCAGGAGGAGGTAGGGGATTTGCAGACGCTCGAGCATGATGGCGAGCGCGAGGCCTGTCAACCCACCGCCGACGATGAGGATTTGGGTTTTGATTGGTGGTGGTTCGTCCATTTTTGAATGTGGAAGTAGACTCGGAGACTTGGAGCTCGAAGCAAGAAAAAGCGTTTGCACACGAAAGAAATGGCAGGATGGATTATTTATGATGTATTTGGGTGCTGAAGCCGGCTTGCGCTGAGGCCGACAGATCCGACCGAGGATGGGGGTTCGAAGCTTAACATGTGGGAAAGTTTGATCGTACTATACCTCAGCACGATTTTGGGGGCTTCTTATTGGGATTAGTGTATTCTGCAGCTGGATTGAGGGCTGTTAGCAAAATTCAAACAGAGAGATCCGGGTCAGCTTCAGATGATAACATGGCTTTCGCACGAGCTCTTGCGTGTTTTCTGCTTTCAAGTCTTTTCGCCCTTTCGCAGCATTTTTGTCACATGTTGTTGACTCGCTAGAGTGGCTCGGATCACCAAGAGCTTATTTATACTGTTGCCTTGAAATGAGCGCATTAGCCGGCCAGCCAGACTAATTGCAGCTCATACTAGTGCAATCGGCTACACTTGCTGCCGAACCTTCCGACCGAGGATACATGATTCAGGCTTAATAGCTGCAGGAACTTTCCGCTTTGGGACAACTAACGAGGCATGCATGGCGCCATGTATTCATAGCAATTTTGCCGGCTGTGGAGTACCGCTGCCACGGCCTTGTACCGCAGCTATATCTTGTACACGTAGACACCGCGTGACTGCTACCCTCAATGGCGTAGACCAGGCTAGCTCTACATCCCGCCACGTGCAATCGAGACAGTAGCGTGCTTAGTAGCGTTGAAAGCTTATTCACACTGCCACTCCTCGAACCTAGAGTCACTGTCTCGGCGTCGCTCACTAATCTAGGCGGTTGAGGATCGATTTCGTCCGTCAACTCGCGGAGAATCAATTAAAATTTTACAATTAGAGTTTGTGCAGTTGATTGTCCCATTGTGATCTTAGCACAGAACTGCAAAAGGGATAGTGCTCATGCTCTCATACTCGGCAGATGCGTACTAAAGTCGGCAGATGCGTACTAAACTCGGCAGATGCACATATACAAGACTCGGGACACGGTTAGCGAGTCAGCCAGAACCGCCGCGGGGTCGGGCCGCGGACGTGCCCGGCTCATACTCATACAAACACTCCCTCCCAATTTTTGAAATACGAGCGAGATTGGCCGTACGGTCGGAAAGAATTTGACAAGTAGTACGGTGATCACAATGTGAGATTAAAAGTTGAGCTGAGATACGATTGGCGAAAGGCTGTTTACGACGTCGCTGCTGCTTTCTTCGTTGAAGAACTGCACGTCGCCTATCCCAATGCCAAGTTCATCCTTACCGACCGGACACCCTCCTCCTAGGGCAGATCAATGCGCAAAACTGTCTTCGCTTTCGCCCCTTCAAATATGCTGCGGCTTATCAGTCGTGTAGAGTGGACCAGCATCCGGCCGCTGTTCAGACTGAATGAGAAGAAAGCACTAGATCTGTGTGGCTAGCCCGATGATGATCGAATCGCGCAATTCTACGTCCAACATGTGGAGCGTGTCAAGGCGATTATTCCACCTGAGCTGCTACACCTCGACCTTGCTTAGTAAGGGAATAACTTGGGATCAAATAATGCCCATTTTTAGGTGTACCCGTTACCGACCAGCCCATTCCAGACAGAGCCAAGAATGGCCCCGCGCACGTCGACAAAATAGCGAGCACTTTCATAAGCAACGCATAGCTTGAGTTGGTTAAGCGTGTGCTGGCATTTTCCGCCGTTCCGGTAATCGCGAGGGGGGTGTGGTGTCTTCGACGGTAGCCCAAGCGATCGAGCTTTCTCCATCGTGAGAATTAATCATGGAAGAATAGCCCCTTGAATCTCAGGCGGGAATCATTCGAGGGAGTTAAAGACCAGTACATGCGTATCATATGGCGACAACATTCTGAATAATATAATGAACATTTCAGCGACTTGGAGTGCAGCGAGTTTAGGGGCAAGCAATTACATTTATCAAGAAAGGTCATGTCGAAGGTAAGATTTTGGGAGGTGATGTTGAGAAGGCTAAAATTCATTACCGCACGTGAACAGCGGGTGTACGCAGTCCAATCGGCACGCCGAGTGTTCGTTGTGTGATACTTAGCCAAACAACTTTCCAATATCTTAGGCAGCCCTCCGCTGCCGTGCTCTCCCCAACCGCGACTGAGGAAGACAAGAACGTGATCGCGGCTATTCGTTGGGCCGATGCATTGAGCTGGAGCATATGATTACCGCGCGACACTGGGCTCGTTTCGAGAACAACGAGCGCCCGAAGGAGAGTAGACCCGGCATACCTCATGTCTCTCCTGGCGTTGATGACAATATTGCTCAGCGAGCTTTTTCTCCGCTTGCTCAATCTCCATCATGCGAGCAAGGTGCCGGGCATCGCGCAATCTTTTCGTTGCAACACTAGTCGCTCTATAGCGGGAGGGTTAAATCACCGGTTGTCAGGAATTGTTGACAGATAGTGCCCAAAACCTTCTCATGAACTGTCCAGACCCATGGGACTTTTTGTGATCATCTGATGGAGCTGGATGGTCGCTGAAGAGCTAATCAGGCCGTACTCTTTGTGGGCCGCTCTGTGTAACGAATCCGTTGTAATTTACGAGAGCCTCGGCGAAGCACCTTCTGTCAGCTTCTGGGGAGGCGGCGATATTGATGGTGAGGAAGACAACGAACACAAGGCACGCGATGGAGAGAGATGAGACGAGCTTCTCTCAGACTTCTTCATAGCGTGCCAAGTACCTAGGGTTGATGCCCAACCATTCTCCAAAAAGGATGCGGCTCGAGTAGAAGCTTAACGGAAGGTCTCGACGGGTCTTTCACAGTGCAGGTTCAAGCCTGTAACAATTGGAATGAACGACGTACCTGGTGACGTTTGGCTAAAGAAGTATAAAGATCTCCGGGGTGACAGGGAACAAGGCGGCCAGGCAATTCGATGGGTGCTGCCCAATTCCGAATGCCTGGTAGGAGATGCTCAGGGAATTATCATGGTTAATGTTGGTTCTTAGGCTTGCAGCGATTCGTCAATTGGAAAGGTCAGGAGTGGTTGGTGAGGAAAAGGGCTGGAGCATCCCTGGACCGCATCGCGCGGTCCAGCAAGGTGGTCCGTAAAGTCCGCCGTACAATCGTTCATACCTGTCAACACCACTATCGTCCACCACGACCCCAGTAATCCAGGCAATTGTTGCCGTAAAACCCACCTCTAGACGCGCTTTGAATATCCGCTAGCTGCGACACCTCGATCGATACCCTGTCACAGTACCAACCCGCTCCGCAACGCAGCCCCCGCGCCCAGAACTCCACATCCCCGAACCACCGCACAAGATGGATCCCTACTCGGCAGAAGGAGGTGCGCTGCAACCCTACCACCCCACCTATACCCACTCGCTCACGATGACACTCTTTTCAAGAGCTCGTCAACATCCACAACGCCTTCCACCAGGGCCAATACCAGCAAGTCGTCGACTTCGACACCTCGTCCTTCTCCGCCTCGAATGCGCTGCCTGCCCGGATCCTCAAGCTGCGCGCGCGCTTCGCGCTGGGCCAGTACGATGACGTGATTGCCGAAGCCGCCTCCGAGCCCTCCGTCCCCGATCTGCAGGCCGCGGGTGCTCTGGCCGAATACCTGAAGAACCCGGATAGCGCTGACAAGGCCGTTGCGAAGGCGCAGGAGCTGGCTACGAGCGCCGGAGACAACCTTAGCGTGCAGCTGCTGGCGGGCAGCGTCTTGGCGAACGCGGGGCTGACGGAGGAGGCGCTGGCGCTGCTGGCAAAACATCAGGGGTCGTTGGATGCGTAGGTGTTTAATTTTTTTTCTGTAATCATGGGGGGTGGTTTGGGCAGGTGCTGATCGAGGTGAATAGGGTCGCGCTGATCATTCAGATACATCTGCAGCAGAACCGCGCGGACCTGGCTGCGAAGGAGGCTCAACAGGCGAGGAAGTGGGCGCAGGATAGCCTGCTCGTCAACATCGCTGAGTCGTGGGTGGGTTTGAGAGAGGTACGTCGCAACCGCCGCAGCCGCATCTGGAGAGGAGGGCTTGCCATGCTGATGGGATGGATCTATTTTTCAGGGCGGGGAGAAGTACCAGCAGGCGTTCTACGTATTCGAGGAGCTTGCTCAGGCACCAGCCTCCCAGGCCGTGCAGTCACTCGTCGGCCAGGCCGTCTCCGAACTGCATCTCGGCCGCTACCCCGAAGCTGAGGCGGCGTTGCAGCAGGCCATCGCCCTTGACCCCAAGAGCCCGGACGTGCTGTCGAACACCATCGTCTTGAACACTATACTGGGCAAGGATACTACGGAGCTGAAGAAGACGCTCGAGCAGGTGGCTCCCAAGCACCCGTTCTTGGTGGAGGTCACGGCGAAGAAGGACGCGTTTGAGGCAGCGCAGGCCAAGTACACGCCCAAGTTCGAGGCTTGAGCGTTTATTGCGTGCCGAGAAGAGACGTGAGAATCTCCCGAATACGAGCGACCAAAAAGAGCTTCAATGTGATATATTTGAGATAGGGGAAGCGGGACCGACTCTTAGGGCGGGGGTGTGAGGTGCGCGAGGAGGCTTCGCGGAAGACCGAGACAAAGGAGGCTCGTGCATGATAGAATGGCATATATCCACCGAAATCGAAACGCCCCTCGGTTGTGGGCTACTATTATTATCATTGCTAATCATGTTTTGCCTTGTTGACGATAGTCCATGTGATCAAGAAATGTGGATGACCTGGGGCTATAGCTTTCGCCCAGCCCACTTCTTCGTCTCGCCACACAGTTACTGCGGTCCCGTAATCGTTATCCAAGCATGCGATGGCCTGATGCGGACTTTGCGCCGTACTCCATCCTTCCATCCTTCGTTTGTTCACGCGAACGGAGCCCTCAGAACCTCAGCTTCGGCATAACGAACATGATGAGGAGGCACGCCACCCATAGCGCCCCAATTATGCCATAGAGCCTGACTCTCGCCCACCAGCCCTTGCCTTCGGTCATCCTTCTCAACGTACCCATCCTCTGTCCTGCGGCCTCCATTCCCTGTGCGCTGGTATCCAGGCCCTTGCCCGCCCGCTCTAAGATTTCCTTCTCGGCTTCCAGTGAGCTGCCGAACTGCATCGACTGTTGCTTCAACAGCTGTGCCATCTCCAGGAGAGAGCTTGTCAGGGTCTCTTGCTCAGCGCGGTTATGTGACATCAGCTTCTCCGACTTCTGCAACGTGGGATCGGCGGCTGGATTCTTGGAGCCGGAAAACAGCGACGATCCAGTCGCGGTGGCAAACGACTCAGCGCTCTTGGGATCGGCTTGTTGGCGGCGAGAGCGAAGTGAGGATGTGACGGTCTCAGCGGCGTCCTGCAGCGCCTGGTTTCCAGGCTTGTGCTCGACGTTCAGGCCGTCCGAGGCATTACGCTGTGCGGGTGCATAGCTGGGGGCGTCATCGTCATCGTCCGAAGAGGTGGAGTCGTCAGTCTCGGAGTCGTCGAGCTGGTTGAGCTCGAACAGGCGCTGGTTCAGCTGCTTGATGAGGTCACGCTTCGCCTGCAGGTCGGCTTGCTGGGCCTGCTTGCGCGACTGGATTCTGATGGCAGCCGTATCATGCTCGAGGCGCAGGAGCAGCGAGCGGGCATATTCAAGGTTCTGAAGCGGGGCATATCTTAATACGGCTGCAGCAGAGGCTTAGGGACACGGCTGGAATACCTACAGCGCCGACTTTGGTGCGCTCGAAGCTGGATGTTCGCAGCTTCGAGTCGGCGTCTGGCGAGAGCAGAGCGCGCTGCAGACGGTCCAGCAAGCGTGTGAGGCTGATCTGGGTGGGGTCGGGCTGGTGCGCGGGGAGCGCCTGTGTCCCTGCCATGGCGGGTGGTGGGATGTAGAGCTGAACTGACGTCTGTTCACTTTGCGGATCCGGGGAGCTACGTAGCGCGCCGGCCAAGCGAGAGGCGCGTTTGTGCCGCGGCCTTGGCCCGCGGCGCTGGCATTCGAGGGACGTGAGCCGTGGGCCGTGGGCCGTGGGCCGCAGGACCTCGAGCTACGGAGACACTCCGAAGAATACCCACTCGTGCTGCGCGCTCTCTTCTCCCAGCGGCCTCTCCTCTTCTCCACCTGCCGAGCTCATCCCCAGAGCTGCACCGTCGCTCGATCTCTTCCCGAGGCTGATTATGCCGATCGCTGCAGGAGACGCGATGGCCAGGAGCAAAGCGCCAGCTCATCAACAGCATTGCGTGCGTGCCTCCCTTTGATGAGGACTCGGCGCGCTGCAACGCGCCCGTCCCTCATGGCGGACAGCAGCGGCGCAAAAAAATATACAAAGTTGGGGGGCCCCTCCGTCGCGTCCGCGGCCGCCTTGGATGAACAACCCGGTGACGTTGGGCATCAGCGACTTGAGCGTCCGAGTCGGCGGCCGCGGAGGGACGTCCGGCCTTGGCAATTTCCCGCCCTCCGCTGCTCACTTCCCTCTTCGCGCAACGGCTTCGCTCACGACTCGTGCGCAACAGAGACGGAGCATTCACCACCCGTGATGAAACTGATTCAGCGCTGCAGGATCATCCTCGCCGGACTCCTGTAGATCGAAGGATACGATGCCGATGAACCAAACTTTGCACCCCCTCTATCGGTGATGTGCGAATCGAAGCGTCCGCGTACGGAAATCAGCCCTGTTATGCGACGGCCAGCTCAGCGGCATTGCGCGATGCGGCTATGATCAACGGCGCCGTCTGTGGCTGCACGCGTGCAACCAGACCCGGCGTGGCTCCGTCAGGAACGCTTCGAGAAAGCTTACGGCTCGCGGGGATGCTGGACACCCCCTCCGAGGCCGTAACCTCCTGCCATTCAGAGCGCTGAGATTGTTCCTGAGTCCTCATGGAGATCAACACCAAGCCGATAGTGCGACGAATGGCCTGCGGATCCTTCATAGCCTCAATTCCGCGTCCGCTCCCCTTCTCCTTCGCATCCCGTCTCGCCACCAACTTTACTGCTTAGCTCATGCTCGGTCTTTTCCAACAGCGAGTCTTCCAAAGCTTCTCAGAGAGGAGCAAGAAACCTGGAAGTAAGCTGCTCGGTCCTCCACCCCGGCCATTCGGCCTGCGCGGATTGGTTCCCTGCCACCGTTTCCGCGCGCGCTATCACGTCCGCGAGTATGGGTCCTCTTTCTCGACATCAACCCATCTTCTCAGAGCCTTGTGCGGGTCACACTGGTCTCTCGTGATGACCGGTGAGGAGAACGGTGCCAAAGTCACGGTTTTTGGGCGCAATCATGTCGTGTAACTGCAGGCGTGGGCGAGTGGGCGTCGGGAATAACACGCGCTGCGAGGCTCGTCTCACCCCGCCCACCCGGGAGGGTCCAGCAGGCACAAGGCAGCTGGTGAGAGGAGATCTACCGAGTATGCTGGAGCTTCGCACGGCGATCCGTTCCCCTTCGCGCAGGGAATTTCCATACGGTGCGATACGCGTCTCGATAGTTTTCAGCAAAGGTTACGGGCGAAGTCATGGAAAGCCAATCTAAAAGGCTCGATCGGCGCAGGGTCTTGCAAATGCCGCACGGCAAGGATGCGAATTGCGCTGGCCGTGCGTTGCGCGTGCTGAGACGCGTGTGGCCGCGGGTGCATCCAGCCGGAAATCAAGCCGGGATGAGTCCAGTTGCGGGCAGCTCTGGAAACGAGTCGAAGGGGTTGAGCCGAGGGCGCAGCAGGTTGACGTCGGATTGCTTTTGGCGCTTGGACACGTCAATTGGCCGTAAACGAGGACGCACCGGTGGCCGGCAGTGTGACAGGCGCAATCCTGGCGCACATGGCGGCGCACACTAATCTCTCACCGACCCGCGCCCTCCCGCTGCTCGACCAGGCGCTTGTTCTTTTTAACTGCGGCGCCTCCCTCAGCCAATCTGGCTGCTCTGCCTACTGCACCATCCCTGCCGCGCACACGTTGGCCCCACCGCCGCATGACCAGCGCACCAGTGCGTCCCAGCTCCCAGCCTGCTTGCTGCGCGCCTTTTTTACCGACCGCACCCCGCCTGCCGCTCGTCTGCTTTCCTCCCTCACTTTTCTCACTCTTCTCACCCAAAATCCCGCTTTTGCGCGCTGCTGCCAAAAAGCACTGCACAATTTCCCCATTCGCCCGTTAAGGAGCAAGAAAAAAAACACAAGATTCCAGCACAAGAAAGATTGGATCCAGCAGCGAGTGCCATCGCCTGCTTCTCTCATAATGCAAAATCGCAGCCGCGAACGAGGATCCCACACCAGGTACTTCCCAGCCGGTCCCTCTCCCAGCACTTTGTTTTATTTTCCACTCATGGAATCGCACCGTATTGTACAAAATAATGCTTTTAGTTGGTTTTTTTTTTTTTTATTTGCCATAGAAGGTTTGTATAGCCAGCCACAGGAAGTTCTGCCGGAACCGCCTCAATGGAAGGATCTGCCCAATTGAAATGGAAACTTTCCCTCTACTGGACTGGAATATTTTTGGCCATCAGGATTTTTTTTCCCGCCCAGGACTTCAGCCGGATTGTATCGCTTACTCGTCTTATGACGTCAGAGCGTATTCGCGCCAACTTCTGGCTGTCAGGCCAGCTCAGGCGATGCGCAGCTTGATCTACATTCGACAACAGCTCCATGAGCTTACACAGTAACAAATGAAGTTCTGTGTACTCACAGGGCTCACTGCCGCTGGCACTGTTCGACATTATTATCCAACACGTGCCGGAATTGCAAATGGGCTGCTCCCAGGATACTGCCATGGATATCTGCCCCAGGATCGTAGACGTAAATCGACAAACGTTCTGGCCTGTCTGGTAACGATCGACAGTCCCTGCGGTTGAGCGGGGGTCATCGGATTACTTCGACGCGGACGACAAATTACATCTGCAATGAGGACTTGATCCCGAAGATGTCATTTACGTATTCTGCACCCGCAGAGGATATTCCAATGATGGTCGTACCCTTGGATTTCGTTCTCTTCGTCGGATTTCTTTTCAATATTCAGCGTTTTCCCCTTTGGCCATGATCACAGGATTTGCCGCGGACTCGCACAATATTTGGAATGGCCTACTGGCCTCACTAGTACGTACCGACAGGCTGACGCTGCCTTCTCATAAACCACCCACCTCTACGACATTGTTCGAGTGTAGACTAACTTGTTGCGTGCTAATCAAAGTTCTTACCCGTGATGTGATTATCACAATATATGCCCAATGCAATGGATGATTCTGGAATGCTCTGATGCCTGGATTTACCGACATAACCCCCATTCATTATACTCCATTAACCCTGAACTTCCCTGGTGCCCCGCCTTACCGGATTCATTTTGCTCACAATTGTGGCTCTCTTTGACAACGATGTCCTGGATCCGACTACATGACAACAACTGATCAACTGGTTTGTTCTGAACCCCATCTCCTCCTTCGTAAAAATCACCTTACTAACGAACCAATAGGTTCTTCCGGCTCCCGGCATACTAACATGGCAATTTGTTTTTTTTTTCTGTTCTCGTCCTACGTTTTTGTTCTTTCCACTTCGTACATTGCCTCTCCCTTTTGCGCACACTAACGTTCCCCACCAGTGAATATTCTGAGTGCGACTCCGCGCCCGGAGAGTTTTCTTTGACTGCCCCAGTGGACGTTGCTCTGTGGACCCAATCAGTGTCAGGGACCCCCTACACTGGAAGCGATCTCTTTTCCTTTGGCCAGGAGGACTTGTCCAACATGGCCCGGAACTTCCTTCACTTTCCCAAGGATGATGATGCATCGATCTCGTCCTCCATGGATGATAGCGCATATATGAGCCAGCCTGACACTGGCAGACGCGGCAAGAAGAATGAGAACTACCAAGTGCCCCAGGATGCCAGGAGCCAAATCATGGAGCCCTTTGTTGGATCACACATCTACTCGCCGACCCTGAGTGTCGAGAGCCACGGAACCTTCCACGGAACCCAGTCTGAGATGGGCAACATGATGTTGCCTCCCACCGCTGGATCGGATAACGGAGAGAGCAACTTCAAGATGTCTGATTTCACTAATTTCAACAACGGTCAGGTCACGTCGCCGACCGACTTCACTTTTAGGGCACCAATGCAGAGCCAATGGGGCAACGAGTCTCAGAGCTACAGTGCGCCCTTCGTATCGGGTTCGATTGATGCCCCTTCGACCTTCCTTCAGCGTCAGAACAGCTACCCCAGCCGTGCCGTGCAGCAGCCCTACTTCGCACAGTACCCGTCATACGGCATCGACAGTATGATCAGCAACTCCCAAAATATGGGCGAGCAGAGGAGGGTACAGTCTCCCTTCGAACGTCTCTCTGCCACAGCAGCGCCGGCTGACGTACAACGTCCCACCCTGCAGCAGTCTGATTCGAAGCCCCGTTTTGAGGGCTCTGAAGTCCTTTCCCCTGCCTCTACCGTCATGACTTCGCAGTTCCCCATGTTTCATGGCGGTTCGGAGTACGGCGAGGAGCAGAACTTCATGCCCATGACTACGTTTGTACTCTCACCCTATGGCGTATCACGGTATGCTAATGTCCTGTACAGTTCTGAGAGCATGATGGAATCGGCAACTGTGCAGCCCTCTGCGATGAAGGCCCATGACGAAGAGGATGAACACGATCAAGATGCCGCTCGCAAGTCTAGTGAAGAGGCCGAGGTCAAGTTGGCCCGCACTCACCCTTTGTACCAAGCACAGCCGCAAGCGGATGAGATGTACCACTGCCCATTTGAAGGTCAGGCCAACTGCCAGCACAAGGCTACCAAGCTCAAGTGCAACTACGACAAGTACGTCGACTCGCACCTGAAACCCTTCCGTTGCAAGAACCCCTCTTGCCTCAACGTCGAGTTCTCCTCCACTGCGTGTCTCCTCCGCCACGAGCGTGAGGCTCACGGCATGCATGGACACGGCTCGAAGCCGCACCTCTGCGCTTACCCGGACTGTGAACGGGCCATTCCTGGCAACGGTTTCCCCCGTCGCTACAATCTGTACGACCATATGAAGCGCGTGCATGACTACACCAGCCCGGCTACCCAGACGGAGCCTAGTTCTCCTCGCAGCCAGTCTGCTAAGAGGCCTGCCAGCCGCAAGCGCAAGTCCACCGGCACCACTGAGCTGGCGGACAAGCGCCAGAGGACGGCTGCACAGATCAAGCAAGCCAACACTGCCCGCCAGCGGGACCAGGAGAAGGAGCGCCTCCGCCAGGCCTGGGCTGAGCGCATGGCTGTTCTCCAGCAGCGGCTTCGCAACCTGAACGAGCCCAAGGATGCCGAGGGTCATCAACAGCTCATTGAGGACGCCACTGCCCTCCAGAAGATCGTGGCCCAGCTCACCGAGATGGGCTGAATGAACAACTCGCACCAACACTTTACGGATTCGTAAGCCTTGTAACACTCGTTCCACACATTTTTCTTATCTAACGCACATCGCAGTCTTCATCGACGACATTTGTTCCTAGGATTTCCGGATGTATTCCCAGGAAGCATGGCTTCGCCATGCGCTTTCATTGAGTGAGCCTACTGCCCAGAGGAATATGGCCACATTTACCACCGGACCGTACCATGGACTTGTACCCAAGGAATGATCCCACTTCCAAGGACTTGCTATCCACAGGGCCAGCTTCCAGGATGGACAACCCATTCCCCAGTAGGCACATCAACAGTCGACTCAACAACTCAAATCAAATCAGGTATACGGCATTGTCGCCCAGGAGGGCGGCGAGCGTAACTACTGGCCGAGGAGACAACCCAACCCACAGGTCGCGTCCAGGATTTTAGAGACTGTTTTTTTATTAGAGGACTTTGGAGTTGAGGATTGACCTGCGTGCAGAGATGGGTAACCCCCGACATTGCTGCGTGGCAGCTTGTCGGGGCCATCTCAGTGGCACCGGCGGAGGGGTTGTACGGATTGATAGACTGCGTTTGGCACCATTTAGCTTTAGTTACTGTTGTTGGTTTTTTTTTTTTTTCACTTGTTGCGATGATTTTCGTTTGTTGGATTTAGATTACGATGATACAGAAAAGAAAAAAAAAAAAAACTTGGTCTCAAAACGCTTTGGTATTCTCCATTACCGTACTGGAGAGAGTGAGTTGATACTTGAGAGGGCGGCGTGGTGTTGCGGGGTAATTCTCCTTCGATGCCTTGGGCAGCGTTCACATTGTCACATGCGTCCTCTGCGATCGGTCACGTCAGCGCGAGAAAGTGGGCTGGCGATCGCTGGGCGAAGCGAGCCTGAGCAGGCGCCTCTTGCGGGCTCCTCTATCGCGCTCTCACGGCCGTAGCTCCTCGCATCGCAAGCTCGCGCCTTTTCTGGCACCTGGCCAGCGCACGGATGGCGGCGGAAGGGCCAAGATCCGAGTCCGCCACGAGAGGGGTGGAGGCCCAGATCTTCAACACTCACATAATCCCGCGCAGCTCTGGTTCCACTGCTCTTTCCAAAACAGCAAGCGCATCGTCACCAAACCGCGGAAGCGGATTAGTTATCACGCCTGGGATCACTTCATCCTCCTGAGCGGCGAGGCTGTGCAAGCAGAATAGACGTGTTCGTCTCGTCCTCCGTTACTGCGCGCTGCGGTGGTTCGTCCGTCCGTCCGCCCCGTATGCCGGCGCTATTGCGACTCGTTCCTCGTTCGACGACGGCGGGGCACTTGCCTATAAGCATCCAAGCTGCTGCTGCTGCTGCTGCTGCATTGTCTCCTGTTACAAAAGGCCCTGCCCTCCTGTCGTCGGCATTTTCTTCTTCTCCTCGTCCTCTCGCCACCGTTGCTCCCCGAATAGCCGCGTCGACCCCGCCATTGCTGACTGCCGCCACGAACAACACTCGCACAACTTCTCCCGCCAATCGCAACAACAACAACAACAACAACACACCAGCGCACTTCCTCCACACCTCAACCAGAACAATGGCGTCCGCTACCAGCTTCTACGACTTCAAGCCCCTCGACAGTAAGTCCTTCCCTTGTTCTTTGACTTTCTATCTCCCGCGCGCGAACTGCGCATGCGGCGGCGAGCTGCCGCCTAGCTCTGCGACAGGACGAACATGCGTACGCAAACCTTCCCAGACACCCTCGCCCACGCGCGCTGCACGCAGTGTCTCAGACACCTACCACATAAACTCCATCTCGGATCCGGCGCCTCGCGACACCGGCGGATGCGAGAACTCTAAACAAAAACCCTCCATAAACCTTAAAACCCTCCTTCTCGCGGAGTCGGCCGGGCCCGTTGCCGTTCGCCACCACGAATCTGCCTCTATGCCCCCTCCCCTCCACTCTTCCTGCCCCGCACACACACACACACACACACACACACACATCGCATACATCCCTCCGTTTCACCCCCCAAAACATAACCGCAAAAAAAAAAAAAAAAAGCTAACCTCTTGCTTTTCTTTCGCGCCTCTGCAGAGAAGGGCCAGCCCTACGACCTCGCCTCCCTCAAGGGCAAAGTCGTCCTCGTCGTCAACACGGCCAGCAAGTGCGGCTTCACGCCGCAGTTCGCGGGGCTCGAGGCCCTGTACAAGGAGGTGCACGGCGCGCACCCGGACGACTTCGTCATCATCGGCTTCCCCTGCAACCAGTTCGGCGGCCAGGACCCGGGCTCCAACGACGAGATCCAGTCCTTCTGCCAGGTCAACTACGGCGTCACGTTCCCCGTGCTCGGCAAGGTCGACGTCAACGGCGATAACGCCGACCCCGTGTGGGAGTGGCTGAAGAAGGAGCAGCCCGGCCTCATGGGCCTGAAGCGCGTCAAGTGGAACTTCGAGAAGTTCCTCATCGGCAGGGACGGCAAGGTCAAGGGCAGGTGGGCGAGCACGACGAAGCCCGAGAGCTTGAAGGAGGCTATCGAGAAGGAGTTGAAGGCGCCGAAGCCCGAGTGATCTTTTGTTGGGGGGGAGAAAGTGTTGTGATGGAAGGGTGGGTAAGGGGGGAGGAAGGAAAGATGACCCGGGGAAATTGAGCATTTGATATCCAGGCGTGCGTTGTGGTAATGCCAAAGAAGAAATAGTATCACTAGATCATCGCTCTCAAATAGGGACGTGTGTGAAATATGCGTGTCTTCGCGCTCTGCTGAGTCTATGCTTTTATGATTATGCTTGATCAATCAAACGGCACCCTCCTCAGACCCTCTCCGCCCATCCTCTTCTTCATCTCCTGCATCGCGCCCACGCTGCTCGGCACCTTGATCCCGCAGCAGTCACCCCAACTGTTCGGATTGTGCTTGTGCCTCACCCCGTCCTTCATCACCATCACGTTGCCCTCCTCGTCCGGCTCGCCCTCGATCTCGTACCCGAGCAGCTCCTCGTTGCTCATCTCCTCGACGGCGGGTATGAGGCTGCCGAACAGGAAGTGCTGCATGACGGGCAGCTTGCCCAGGACCTCGGCGACGAACATCTTGCGCATGCCCTGCTCGATCTTGGCCCAGTTGCGCGCGGCGCTGATGTCGTCGAGCATGGGGCTGTGCCAGCGCAGGCCCTCGACGTTCTTGACGCTGTTGACGAACGCGACCTGGTCGAGGTAGAGGTAGTCGCGCGCGCACTCCTCGAGCGTCAGCGCGCTGTGGATCGACTTGGGCCGGATGTAGCGGTGGTGCAGCAGCTGCGCCGAGCCGAACAGGAACGGCAGGAACTGGTAGTCGTCGAGGCCCCACACGCCGTGCGAGCCGGCCGGCTCGAGGTAGTAGGTGGTTTGGATGCCGCGCATGAGCCTCAGGTAGCGCGGGAAGACGACGAGGACGAGCTGCGGGAAGGCGGAGCGCGGGAGGAGCGACAGGTTGTACAGGCAGAGCAGCCAGCAGAAGAAGTTGAGCTCGTGGCCCGAGCCGTAGTCGATGCGCGACGCGTTGCCGAAGCTGTTGGACAGGTAGGCCGACAGCTCCGTCACCGCCGCCGCGTTGGTTATGCCCAGCCGGTCGTGCCAGGCTGTTTGTTCCGAGGTCACCTCGTCGACGAAGGTGCGGAAGGCTTTGTTGCCGAAGCGCGAGCCGCCGGCGTCTTCGGCCGGTACCCGCTGCAGGACGGCTTCGGCACGGTCGAGGATGTCGAGGATGCCGGCGACGGTCGGGTGCGGCGTTTGCGAGGAGACGGCGGAGATGGGCGTGTCCTGCACGCTTTCGCTGAGTGTGAAGATGAAGGCTTGGAGGAGGGTATAGGTCGGTGAGGCTTTGAAGAGCTCGTGGTCTTGAGGCGAGAGAATGCGGCGGATCGGTTTCCGGAAGGTCCAGCGAGCGCTTGAGGCATCGTTGCCATTGCTGGTGGCAGCGCTTGCAGACGTCGTGGGCGGCGGTAGCTCAGGCGTTTCGGGAGCTGGGATGGGTGATTCGGTGGTGTGTGTGGAGGGTTTGCGCGGCGTCAGACGTGGGAGCTTGTCCGAGATGTTCGGAGATTGCGAGTGTACATTTGCGCTTAGTGACGCCATGGTGGTGTTTGTTGTCGTGGTGTAGGGATGTCGATGTTGTGGAGGAGGGGAGCTTTGAAAGCGGCGGCGAGCGGCTTTTTGGCGGAGTTTAGCGCCACACAACTTTGGCCTCAGACCGAGGCCAACTGGTCCTGCTTCCCACTCTAGGCAAGCGAGGCTTCACCTTCTTTATTCAACGCCTTTCCAAAAAGAACCGTGTGATTGAAGAATGCTACTAGATGTCCAACGTATGTTCATGGCTCGTCTAGTAGCTGACTACTTTATATCTATTTTCTTTGCTAAAACACGTTAGTACACAACGGCACTCGAATTTCACGTCATTCTTGTTCAAGGAACTCCAAGTTAACTTTTTGATCTCCTTCAGGGAGTAATACGTAGGTTGATTGCTTTGCGTGAATCTGTTGCACATCACCGTAGCATCCCAATACTGCAGAAATATTCTTGAAGCCGGTATGACCAAAAGTTGTTTTCAGGAAAACTTCGTAGTTAGCTTTTTTTTTTTTTCTTTACTTTGAGCTAGAAGCCTTTGATGGCGCAGCGCAACTCTCCTACTACACTATTTCTGATGTTATCTCTGGGTGTTGTTCACTAGTACTGATCGAATTTCAATTTCCTCAGCACTGAATTGTAGCTTTCTCGATGAACATGAATCTATCCCACCAAGCAAAGCGTACAGAAGCAAACATGAAAGTTGATTCACCCATCAAGGGCCTGCACAACTTGTGCCCAGTCACCATCACCGTATGCTCCAGGCACACTTTCACCGTCAAACAAACTTGCGAGCACCACCCGGTCCTCCTGCTGGCCTTCCCACGGCTGCCGACCATGCTGGGAAATGATGTTGTCATAAACCAACACATCCCCTTGTTGCCACTTATGCAGCACCCTTATCTCATCAGTTATATCTGCTAGCTTCTGGAGATACTTCTCCGGGATGGGCTTGCCATCACCAAAGTGCTGCGTGGTGACGTTCCTCCTCGCATTCGCAATCGCGCTGTTGACCTGCGCATTCTTCCAGTAGGCCGCCAACCCCGTGAATAGCGTCGGCAGCCCAGTTCCCGGCTGCGTTCGGATAGCAGGGAGTCGATGAGTCAAAGTGAGCGTGTTCCCGTCATCACTCCATTCCCAGGTCGTGTACTTGCCCCTGCCATATCTTGCAATCTGGGCTTCGATCTTCGCACGCTTTGTGGCCTCATCGTCCCCATCTTGGATCTCTTTCCCGAACGCCTGCTTCAACGTGGATCCACCGGCGTACTGCTTCTCAACCGCGTACTTAACCTTGCTCAGAATCCCCTTCTCCGCGAGCTCGGCCACAAACTCCGGAATCTCCTGCTGGGCGCGGTGGAAGAGTTCCAACGACGAAGATATTGGCGTCTCGCCGCCCTTCTCGGGCGCCTTGTGCGAGTAGAAGAAGATGTATTCGGGTGCGTGCGGCACCTGCGGGCTCTCGTTGTGGTTATAGATCAGGACCTCCTTGGGGGCTTCGTTGGCTGGCGCAACGTTAGGGGCCAGCAGCGGACGGTCGACGACAATACCAATGATTTCGTGCGGCTTGTAGCCGAATGCGTGCGCAAACTTGCTGAAATCCGTGGCGCTGTGGATGGGCAGGCCTCGGAAGAGGAGGGTCCCATGAGTGGCGAGTTTCTTGGTTAGGATACCATCTTGGGTTTGGAGGGACTTTATTGTCTTGATGACTGTGTCGAGGTCTATGGGCATGTGGTCATGTGTGGAAGGCCGGAGTGCCAGTGGTGTCACTGTGCCGCTTGGGTGTGGTTGCCCAAGTTGACGTTGATTGCCCGGCGGTAAGTCGAAAGACTCGAATATTAGTGGTGTTGTCGGGGTCAGGCCACTTTCGATTGTGTGAGCTCCAGTTTGGATGATTGTTGTCATAGTGGGATATTCCAAAGTGCGGGGGCAAAATTTTGGTGTCTTTTCGTATAGAATTTGAAGTGGAAAGACAAAATAGAATTGAGTTCTGGGCTTTTCTGTGTCAGTGTGTTGGATTAAATGAGGTTTCTGGAAGGGTTGGCCCAGGGATTTTATTATGTAGTAAGACTCAGTCGGAGCACTACCGGCTGTTGTCCCCGCCCTATGTTCACTCGCACTGAGCACGCGTGACGGACCTCATCCGTGCCACTGTGATGAGACCCTACTTCCCAAGCCACTTCTGTTATCGGGCTCATTCATTGGTTGGATTCATTGTCTCATATCTGCAGTGATCACGAAATCGGCTACTGAACCCGTCCCCGCATTCCCATTCACGTGCTAGCGCCAATCCTCCTCTCCACCACGCAAGTAATATCTATCTATGTCTTGGGTACATTATCTTGCGTGCTCGCTGGAGATATATTCCCCCACCTTTAGTGCCTTACATTGGGAGATATAAGCAAATGATTGGCTTTATCTCAAAATGATGGACGCTCAACTGTAACCCCCTGCGCCTTCTAGGCTTTCCTCCTTAAACATTAATCTCTCTCTTCAATAAGTACATCTCTCTCGACTTCAGAGGTCTTAAATGTTTTAAAAAATGTCGTCTCCACAAACCGACGGAAAAGACGAGATCACAATCGTCAACGACCGACTACCTGAAGATACCACCTCTCAAGAAAGCCCGAGCAATGAACCCGTACCACCGCGACGGCCTGTGTTCTTCCGTAGTACTTTGTTCCAAATCCTGGTAGTTGGAACATGCGCCTTCACAGCCCCTGGAATATGGAGCGCAATGAACGGCCTGGGCGTTGGCGGCTCACAAAGCCCGGACCTGGTCAACGCCGCCAACGCGCTCCTCTACGCCTTTATGACAGTAACCTGCTTTGCCGGCCCATGGCTCACCAACGCCGTCGGCTTCCGATGGACACTAGCGCTAGGTACGCTCGGGTACCCCTTATACGCCGCCGGACTCTACGTCAACAACCGCTTTGGATCGACCTGGTTCGTCTACGTCGGAGCGGTGGCATGTGGTATCTCAGCGGGCTTCTTCTGGTCGGTTGAAGGCGCGATCGCAACGGGGTACCCGGAGCAGCACAAGCGTGGCCGCTACATCGCGACGTGGTTCACGTTTCGCAACTTTGGCAACATCATCGGCGGCGCTGTCTCGCTCGGCATTAACCACAAGATCAACCAGCGTGGCAAGGTTGGTTACGAGACTTACATCGGCTTCATTGCCATCCAGTGCCTAGGCTTCTTCTTCGGCCTACTATTGTCCAACCCCGAGAAAGTGCAGCGCGATGACAGGACGCGAATTGAGGCGCCCAGGGGCATTGACTGGCGGACCGAGTTGGCCGCTATGTGGCGGTTGGTGCGCAGCAAATCGATTTTGCTCCTGACGCCGCTGTTCTGGTACTTTGGCTGGATCCAGGCATATCCCGGGACATACCTCGCAACTTACTTCACAGTGCGCTCTCGCGCTCTAGGCAGCTTCATGGCGGCTGTCGTGGGGACCCTAGCGACCTGGCTCGGTGGCTCGCTGGTGGACTTGCCGTGGACGAAGAACCGGCAAACACGCGCTGTTGCCACATATATTTTCATTGCAGCTTGTAACAGCGCGACATGGATTTGGGCTGTCATCATCCAGAATGAATACCGGCACACAGACCCGACGTTGGATTGGGGAGACCAGAGCGCTTTTGGTCGTGGCTTTGGCCTGTACATGTTTGAACGTATCAGTCTCGGGATGGTAGAGAACTACATCTACTGGTGCATCAGCAATCTCTCTGACTCACCAGGTGACCAGATTCGGTACAGTTCTTTGCTCAGGGGCATAGAGACCGCTGCTGTTGCTGTGGGCTTTGGAGTTCAGGCGGTCCCCACCACACTGATTGCTACGGCGAGCATCAATTTTGCCCTCTGGTTCATTGCTTTGCCGTTCAGCTATTACGCCACACTACAGGTTGTGTGGAAGTTCAGAAAAGCACAAGCACTTTAGTGCTGCTTCATGGCGCATTTTGGCTTTATGCCTTCCTCATACAAACCTTTACTTGTACCACTCTCTTGAAGTTGTTATAAGCCTGAACTTGTTACAAAGGGTCGGTTTCCAAATTCTGCTAGAAGTATTAGGTCTTCCAGTACAGATCGAGGTAGCTGCGCAGACGTGAACACGGTTAATTCTGTATTGCGAGAAGATAGTTGAGATAGAGCGGATATGATAACATGTTCCTTGGGCTTACCCAACATGGAAGCTCATCCGTCGTCCAACTTGGGCGTGTGAATTTCCAAGTTCCAAGAACCATTGCCTTCGAATTAGATCATCTAAACTGACTAAGAGATATATAGTTCATATACACGTCACACATCACCCATTACGATTGCATTACACCGCATATTTCCGTCTCATACTTCCTAATTCTCCGCAGAGGTGCCTGGCCTCCGACCGCCATTCTCCCTACCTCGCTCTCCGGCATTGCGTCTCCAACGTATCCCGGCGCTCTTTCGAAGATGCTTTGCGATCCGCCCAGCGTCGCCAGACCCTCTGTAGACAACGCCATCGCAGCCCCCATCTTCATCATCGCCGTTGCGTCCAATCGGCCCGTCCAGCGCGTAGCAAAGCAGGCAAACACGACGAGCCCCAGGAGCAGCAGGAGAAACAGGCCCAGCAACACCGACCCGACAATGACGCCCGCCATCGGCATCACCGGCGCCAGCACGTCCACGCCCGGGTCGGCGTGGAACCGCATGCCGCCGCTGGCACCCGAGCTAGGGTTGACGAGGCGGCGCTCGTTGGCCAGGAACGCGGCCAAATTCAGGACGGGGCCCATGTCGTCGACCAACAGGAAGTAGGACAGCCAGCGGGTGGTGATTGCGTTGTTGTAGTCTTCGTTGAGGTAGCTCGGCTGGATGCAGGCGCGCGCGCCGGAGCTGTCGTAGGTCTTGCCCAGCGTGGCCAGAATCTGGCCAAGCGGGGGGTTGTCTTGACATACCGTGCTCGAGCGGGTGCCACCGTCGTTGGTCGTGGTGTTCATGTAGGCCAGATAGTCGTCGTTGGTCCACGAGTGGATGAAGGAGCCGTTGCCGAAGAGAGCTAGGTAGAGCGTCGTGAGCGGCCCTTTGTTGCGAGTACGTTCCAAAGAGGGTGGGGCGTCGTCGTCATCGTCGTAGTAACTGGAGTCGTCCCAATTATCTGGGTATAGTGAGCTGAGGGTGTGAGCATCTGCTTCGATTCTATTTGGGAGATGGGAACTTACTCTATGAGCTCGGTGTCGTCTGGTAGGATGACTGTATCCAGAAGCGGGCCATGGGTTCCATTGTTATAATGATTTGGAAGCTCGAAGTAGCCAATCGTCGTTCTAGCCGACACCCTAAAGGTCCCCGAGCCCTGTCGGGCGTAGTTTCGAAACACACCACCTCCAATGAGGTTGAGGTAGAAGACCTCATCAAAGTCTTGTCGATCTCGCGTGCCGTTTTTCATCGGACTTCTCAAGGCAGTGCTGGGAATGCATGTGCGAAAATGCCAATCGTAATATTCGGAGTATTCCGGATCCGGATTGACCCAGTCGTACTTGTATTTTATGAAACTAGCATCATCAGAGTCTGTAAAGCATCCGGCGGGCGCTTCGCTCTCCGTGATATTCTGGTACTCAACGCTAGTGTTGAAGCGAGGGATGTACGCTCTCTCGAAGCCTGTATTGAATCCGAACGGCATCTGTGCCATGAAGACGTCGCGTTGAATCCAATCCTCCTCCTGATAGCTGTCGAACGGATTGTAAAACGTAGAGCTGGACATGCGAGATTGAGCGTTGGCACAGTTGCGCTGCCAATTTGCAGTATCCTCAGCCGTACCGTTCCACCAGATGCGAGGATTGCAATCTTTGCCGCTCCATGACTGCAAGGATTCACGGAGGCTTACAATGTCCTCGTTCGCATAGGATGTGAACGGGCTGAAGAGTTGCGGAATGTCAAAAGCATAGAAACCTGTGTAGTCAGAAGAATCGGAAGGAACTTTGGTTGTAGACAGTGGCTGCAGGAACCCTTGCTGAATTGGCCAGATTGCCAGCCCTATCCGGAGACTGTTAGCGTCCTTGTATTCACAAATATCAGCAAGTACACACCTAGGAGAGTAAGACAGACTGCGAACCAGAGAAATAAGCTGCCTTGAAGACGGTTCTGTTTTGGTATCAGGAGAATGGGGAGCATAAGTGGACTCATCCATTCCTGATTCGCAAGCGCCAACGTTTGTCTGAGGGTGAGTTTTTGGCCCTTGGCATGGTACTGCGCAAATGGAACAGCAGCATGAGTGCATATGGATGCAGCCGTAGGAAGAGCCAGTGCAGTCGCGACAGAAGCAAGGACTGAAGCAATTTTGATGTCTCGCGCACCGGTGTCAGGATCCCGAAACCGTTGAAGGTTGTTGTCAACCCAACTACGACGACCATAAGTTTTGCCTCTGCCAATTTGGCATAGGATGACCCAAGACGTTAGTGCAAAAACAGCGTAGGCGAACAAAATAAACCAAAGCCAAGGCCTGCTATTTCCTGTTGACAACACACGTGTGTCTTTTCTGTACTGTTCGATCCTGTGGAGCTCAGCTTGTCGAGTGCTGGTCAATTCGTGGTAGTCGGGCAGCTCCTCAACGCCCGGAACAACATTGGGTGAGGGCATGATGGGAGCAGAGCAGTGCTGCCTGCGTATCTTGCGTGGGCGGATCTGCATGCATTTATAGAAAAACCAATATTGCAACACAACCGCATCAACACGTGGGTGGTTCGATATGCTGCACAGCCGCCATAGGCCAAAGGAACGCCACATAATCCCTGTCGTGGTTGGACAGCTTCCGTTTGGAGAATTGCCAAGTGCTATCCCAGCCCCCAATCCTCGCGTAGCGGATAATACACGCCGAACACGAGGTTCGCGAGGCCGGTTTGTATGTATCATCCGCCACCAAATCCTGCGACCCACTAAGGATTTCCAATTCCTCCTGGAATAGGTTTGATGCATGGTATCTCGAACTCCCCATCATAGATCAGCACCAACTAAATCTGAGCACTTTGATAGATCTCGAAACCTATATCAACAAAGATCGCAAGTACTCAAAGATTAGCTGCGTACTCTATAAGAACTCCAGAACCATTCGGTTATCTTGGGGAAGTCCTAAAACGTTCTCCATATGGGATCATACTTACCTGATACCATTCCGGCACGCTAATACTCACTCGATAGTAAAGTTATTCTTCCGAGAGCGCCTCATTTATCATAAGTACGTCTCAGGTTGCCTCGAGCACTCCTTCCAACTAAGGATGTGAAGTCAGGCTTGCATTTTCTTTCATCTGCAAGAGAACGTTACGCGTCTTGGTCTTGTGTCTATGACCCTCAACGTATCTGAAGCGTTGTAGTAAAGGCTTTTATGTTATGATTCAAGGATAAGCCATCCACGACAACGTTTCTCCAGACCGTAGAAAGTATATCCAGGATATTCCTCTCCAGTAGTGACCGAACTCATGATATGCGGTTGCACAGGTGCGATGGATATTGTTTTGACTTCCTGAGGCTGACATGTCCATGCGGGGTCTGGACAAGAAGAAAATAAGAAATATTGGGGATTACTACCAGCATTGGAGAGGCTCGAATGCCCAAAAACAGAAGATATCTAACGCGTAGCAGTCTGCCTCGAATCAAGACTATATATGGAATTTGATTGGTAAAGATTCTGCGTTGCAAGGCAAATAAGAGACGGTAAATTAACTAAAGAATAGTAGCGTATCACGAAAAATTGAATTATTAAAAGGACAAGTGCAACACAGGTGGGCCGGGGACACAGAAAGAGGGATTCCTGATTTCTCTGCCGCCAGACTGCCGTAGAAGCCATGGTAGGTGTGCAGGTCCGTGCCACAGATTGCTGAAGCCGTTACTCGGACGATGGCGTCGGTTGGCGCCTGGATAGAAGGGGCAGGCAGGCTGGTGACGGTCATATGGTAGGGGATACCCTCCCAAACGACACCACGCATCGTACTGTTGAGTGACATTATGAAGATGAGAGAGAAATGCAGGAGTTCCGACGGGTAAGGTAGTCCTTCGAGTACTACTAACTGGAGTCAGGATAAATGCTTTGATTTATACCTGAACGCCTTGCGCATCATGCAAAAAATACTGACGTACGATTTCGCTCATATATCCGATTGCTATCTCGTGATTTAATCTGTAAGGAGGCTGTGTCCCACTAACAGAAGTGTCTTTTCACCAGTTCCGATGTTTCGGGAACATTGGGCAAGGGTGGGCACGTCAATCTTGAGATCTTTATCTGACTAACGCTCGCAGATGTCTTTGAATTAGAAGTCTCGTTTGAAATATACAGAGTTGACTCTTTCAGCGTTGTCTTTAAGATAAGCGTGAGTCATTGAATATTTGAAGCTCGAAGAAGCAGTCTGTGGCATCGTCGTCGTGATTAACCTGAACGGATTGTGGTAATACTATGCAAAGGGAGCCTCCATGCCATGATGTCATAGTTTAGTCGTACTTGCATGGAGTGGCACACTTGTCGGATCAACATACAACGTAGCTGCCGTGCGCAGGATGTATCGAGAGCTTGGTCCGATTTCATGGATGCTGATCCTCAATAAAAGCTTGATATTTAGGACGAATGCTTGGATACGGAGGTAGGTGCTTGTTTCTCCTAATGCCATTTGGAAGATCATGTTTTTGACCGCATTATCTTCCGGAAGCCTCGGAGACCCGCATATTCCATGGCAATCATTGGAGCATAACCGCACCAAGGGTGACTGAAGTCATGCGAGATTACGTGTCCAGCTCTGAGTACCAAGTCTGCTTGAGTGAAGCTCAACACTGGCCAAGGTTACGACTGCTCGGATTGGTTCCCGATTATGCTGAATTGGGAATGTTGTAGAGACTACTTAGAATAGGTTCACAGGGAAAAGAAGCAACTCACAGACGAGACAGTGGGCTCCAAGAGAGTGAAACTGATGCAGCAACGATTGCAGCAAGTCGTGGGCCTCAATGTAAACGAACCGTCTTGCTCGTGAAGGTGGGGGAATGCCTTCCTACTTGAGCAGCAAGGTTCCTCCGGAGTTTCTCCTCGGCCGAGGTATATGTGGTGTGGTGTGTTGCACATTTGTACGTACAATGATTGGCTAGTGAGGTGACAGGCTTGCTCCTGGCATATACTTAGTGATATCATAGCGATCCAGCTGCCTAATGAATTCGGAAACTATGCTGTGCTTCAAAGTAAGAAATTATTGACAGCCCATGGGGATCCGGCGTCTATCCTTTATTTGTAGTCGGCGGAGCCACGCCCTCCCCCAGGATAGGATCGGAAGTCATGCACACTTTGAAAACCTGATAACGGTATTCATACTTAGAATGACACTAGATATTGGGATCTTGTGGTGCGTCTGGCAAACGCTGAATGTAACGCCTCGCAGGAAATGTTTGAACTCTCCATAAGGATACCTCATTCATACTTCCTTTCCCACCGCAAAGACCCCCTGCTTTTGAGCTCTTCTCCATCACTAAACGCAATTCTCCCAACGTCCTCATCAGGCTGCACGTCCTGTATGCGCACCCAGACGTCTCGAAGAAGCCGAGCTCTTTCCGTGCCGGAGAGGGTGCTCCCCCCTCCCGGAATAGTCGTGACAAATCTAGAGTCCCTGGTCAGAGACGACACGCCCACGAACAGATCCGGCACATGAAGGAATGCACTGAGAATCACATTGGTGATTGCGCAAATGGCTAGCACGGTTGTCGCCGCGAAGTAGAAGATGAGCCAACCCCATTTCACCTCGTATCTGGCAGGTGCGAACTCATTCCAAGTCCCCGTCGCATTTCCATAATTAGACAGATAGGGTGATTGAACATCGTACAGACCGATGCCGTCGGCACCGAAGAAGTTCGTCGTGTTCAAGGAGGCCTGGTAGAATGTGTTGAATACGAGACCGAGGCGGGCTTGAAAAACTTCCATCGGCAGGCCTTCATAGTTCTGTAAGGTGTAATTATCGTTCAGTGAAGTCGGAGGATCCCGGAGGAAGAGCTCTAGGCCGGAGGGCTCGAGGACGTGCGAGGATAAGAGGGTATTTGGGATCTCCATGAACATGTTTGAAGTCCAGGCGGGGCCGGCCGTATTCAAGGCGGTCTGATTCGAGCTCGGCTTGCCTGTCGTCTGGCGGGTCTTTACTGCACCGCAGGACATTGAACCACCTCGAATTGTCCTGACACATTCCACTTCTGTTTCGACGTAGGAAGTGCTAGCCTCGCAATGTGTCATGTCTATGTTGCCGCCATCGAGTCTTGCACCAAACACCAGGACGTGCTGGTCAGCCTTTGTGCTCGTAGACGTGGTGCTCGCGGAGGAGCCATTGGCAGCCGTCGGCTTTAGAATATCAACGAAGGTATTGGCAGTGGAGCCAGTTCCGCTCGTTCCCGCGAATTCCGAGAAGATTGACAAGTTAGTATTTTTATGTAGTAAAAGCTGTGAAGGGTTTTCTTGAAGCCATTTGGTGCCATTGAACCACGGTGTGCACTGACAATTCACTTCAAATTAGTAGCAGCCCATATGAAAAGAGAATGAAAAGAGAAGGCAGTCTTACAGAGAAGGAATGATACATTGTATCCATTTGAAGGCTGATATTCCCGACGGAAGACTCTGGTATACCACGGACCGTTTGTCCAATCAGAGAAGAGTATGGAGCCACTTCCGTCGACGATATCTCGACCCATTGGGTAGCCTGATCCTTGTCGTAACCCGGCATCAAATCAAGGAACGGGATACGGACATTCCCCCATGGATCTGTCTGTGCTGCCCGTGCTGCTTGCTCCTCCCCTCCGAGTCGTTCGGCCGCGGCGTCAAAGTCTGTACTCGTACCTTTTGAAAAAAGGACTGCAACGTCCGGGGAAGAGAGCGCTGAATCAACTGCGCGTCGCACTTTGCCTCTTGCAGATGCACCGCTGGAGGCGCCATCCATGGATGATGTCCAAAGGTTCGAAGTGAGGTTGTTGGAGGGATAATATTTCAGTGGGTATGTTGCCGGCATCTTGTGGATGACTGGTGCCATGGAGCGCAGGACCGCCTGACCACCAGCAGGGCTGAGAGCCCAAACGAATAGAAGAAGAAGCACCCAAGTACTGAATATCCTGAGTTCGTAGCATCCACGAAGTGTATTGATTAATGTTTGACTGGTAGTGAGGACTTCTAGTGTCTTTCGCGGATCCATCAGCGCCTCTTGTAAAGATAGATAGTATGAAGAATATAACACTCACCCCGAGTTTCGTTCCTCTTTCGGCTCGATACAAGGCAGCAGTCTTGAGCATAGGTCCAATCACAGCAGCGAATAGAATGGGCCACAATGTTGAGGCCACCCTCATTGCTTGGGTGACTGCCTCTCCATCTTCATTGTTAAGCTCGGGCTTACCATTCTGCCACACTATGAGAAAACCCAGTACTGTATTAAACCAGTCAGCTTGAACGCGCCATTCATGTTGAATGCCATACACACCATAGAATCCGACGGGAATCAGGACAAGAACGAAGCTCGGGATCAGGCGCAGCCATGTTGCACAAGTTGAGTCTTTCAACGAGACCGGGATAGCTGGCCAGCTTTTATCGACCGGATATTCTACGGAAGAAGCGACCTTGTTCGCATCTATGCTATGATTAGTATGTATGCAGAACTCTCAGGACAAAAACATACCCTGCTCGAGAAGCGGATCTCGTAATGTTCTCCGAGCACCTGAAACAGGTGGGGGCTCCTCAAAGGAGTGCTTTCTGTTCATAGCAAATGAGGACGAGACCGAGCTCGCCCTGGCAGTATTTGTTGCAAAACCAGCCTTTCAGAGTCACGATTGCATGAGCAAAGGCGCCATGGGCTTCCGGCGGGATGATGATAGGGATAAATAGGTCTGACCATGAAGCTGACAGCACAGGCCAGGAGGAGGGGGCCAACACCGTGGGGCTTGCAGAGCTTTCCACATACAGCCAGTAGGATTCGACCATCTCAATTACTGGCCCCCATCTGTCTTCGTAAGCTTGCTTGCCATACGTCTCCTAGGTGGAGCTTCATGACTATTCTCTATTTGAATGTAGCGGACACTTAGGGCATGCTTTAGAGGTATTATTGAATTCCACTTGGATGAAATGACATTCTGTGTTCGCGGAGAATCCGTTAATACACTTTTAAACACTACCTGTATGTCGGTGGGGTTAGTTTTGTAAGACGGCGGAAGGGCTGGCACCTGCGCTATTTCCGGCGCACAAGTTTCGCTCTCGAATCCTATGACGCCACAACAGCGGAGCGCAGCATAGTCTATTTCACAGAGCAATGTACTTCTGGGTACGCATGTGATTGTTCTATTGCACTATGTTCCTAGTCCATTTCCTTTGTCCTAAACAGCCGATCTCTTCGAGTGGAATCTGCCCGCCCTTCCAGCACGTTACATCTGACGAAATAGAACAAGTCGGCGCACCTCCAGCAGGCCGGCTGAGGGAATATCAGGAGAAAATGTTGCGACTCCGATTGTGGCTTTTTTGGTTGGACAGAATCCTACGTCGCGTGTTGGGGGCGCCAGCAATGCGGTTGGAAAATTGGGGTCCAGAAATTCTCAAGCCACCGGGTAGGCAGCTGGCCTAGCCGAATCAACAGCACTATCCTGCAGGAGCAAGATACACGTCAGCAGATGATATGTTCACAACAGCTGGGTAGAAAAGGACTGGTGCAGAAGTGGTGAATGGTTTGGAACGGACAAGAGCCATTCTCGTGGCTTCTCTACGTAATCAGAATCTTGATATTGCCTTCAGCTTCCCCTGATCAGCCAATCAGAAAATAGATAGCGTTAACGGCTGGGAGCGGCATATAGATAGGTCATTCTGCCTATTTCTTCTTCCTAGACCTGGTCATTGTTGTTAACACAAGCCGGTCTTTAAGTTTCCTACGCAGGTGCCTGATCCTACGAGGCACAACGCACGGGTGCGCAGTCTCCGCTACTATCCCCACTGGCGTTTTAGAAATCGCAGGCATCAGCCAACAAAGCAGCCAGCCGCTCCAAGTACGACTTATCCTCCTCCGTGAAGCCTTCCAGCTCCGCGCAATCAATATCAATGATGGCCACTGTCTTCCCCTTTTGTACGACGGGCACCACGATCTCGCTCTTACTCGCGCCGTCACAGGCGATGTGGCCTGGGAATTTTTCGACGTCGGGCACGAGCTGGGTCTGCTGAGTGGCAGCGGCAGCGCCACATACACCTTTGCCGAAGCGAATGGTCTGACAGGCAACCATGCCCTGGAAAGGGCCGAGTATTAATTGTTCAGGTGAGGAGGGGTCGAGAACGTAGAAGCCGGCCCAATTCACTGCCGATGACGGGGCAGGGAGCGAGTGGAAGGCATGCCAGAGGAGCGACGATACGTTGGCAGTATTGCTGGGGTGTTGTCTGTCAGCTCATCGGCGTTGCGTGATTGTGGGAGCGCGGATGCATGGTGGTTGGCAGCGGGTGGAAGAGGCGGCGTACCAGACCTAAAACAGGCAGTATGAGTATCAAGAATTCCAATTGCATGTGCGCGTGGGTCGCAACGGTCATGCGACACGCACCCAGTTCCTCTGGCCGTCCATCAAGGCCGTAGCCTGCTCGAGCACTTGTTGGTAGACCTCGGATTTGGTCAGGCCGGCGGCGAAGGTGGAAGATTCAGCGTGAACCTTGTCGCCAGAAAGGTCAGTCGGGCGAAGTCTGCCATGGGGTAAGTATTGCGGTTTCAGGTACCATTATGACGGGAATGAAGGGCGAGGAGTTGGCAGTGAACGAGACACGATGAGGCCGTAAAGGCGCGAGGATATGTCGGGTCTCGCGGTGACGCGATTTTCTTGACGGCGCACAAAGTCCAGGTGAGCACATAAGTCGTGGCCGTCATGCTGCGCAAGTCTCCGCGTCCCCCCTCAACTTATCATCAATATCCACCTGAGCACATTACTGGAACTATTGACTATCATGGTACGGCAGATATCTTCTCTCCCATCCCTTATATTGTACAGAGTCTACCACCCGTCTCGAATCTTCAACTTTTTCCGGGACGGGCTTGTTCACCACTTCTTGTGCCGCCTTTGCAGCCATGGCCATCCTGAACTCGGCTATCTGAGCCTTGTTTCATACCTCCATTGCCTTAAAAGCAAGCGCACCTCGCCCGGATTTCGTTCCCTTTCACTCACCCTCCACTTCAACCACCATTAAATAGCCTGTTTCCGCCCAATGGCGACCCAGTTCTCTCGAATCCCGGCTTATGGTCTCAAAAGTCGCAGAACATCTGGCTTCTTCTTCCGACTAGGCATCAGCCATTTTTCCTTGTGTATTCCCTTTCTTCGCCGTTCCTATTCTTTCTATTCTCCTTCCTCCATTCTGTTGAAGGTACCTGTGCGAAGAAGCACAACGCCTGAGGCACTTCTGGCTTCAAGGTCTCAACATATCCGATATGACGCAGCTGCAATGGACCAGCAGTAAAAACGCCAATGCGGCCGCGTACGAAACTCCACACATAATCGCGGACTGGTATAGCCAAGGATGCGTATACTTCCATGCTAACGCACAACACAAAATAAGAAGAAATACTATAGAATAGAGAGCATGGAAGATAATAAGGAAAAGAGAGAAATATCAATGGACGGTTACCAAACAGACTAACTTCCTCCAGTAATGCCAACTCTGTCTCTTGGCGCGATTCCTCCGTTCAGTCACTTTTCGCCTCCATAAATAACAGCTCCAGCACCACCACTCCCACTCCGACCAACACTCCTGCTTCCTCCAACAACTCCTCCACCAGCGCGGGTGCCATAGCTGCCAGCGTCTTGAGTAATATTAGGGCCCTTGCACTCATCGTCGGCCTCGTATAGTTTTTACTGCGCCGCCATCAAAGACGGCAAGCCGAGGCGGCCACGAAATTGGAGATGCAGATGCACCCTGGCAAGCACGCAGGCCATGAGGCATATCTCGGGAATTTGCGGGATAAAAATACAGGCATGGTAGAGGCGGATGAACAAGAGGTACCGCCGGTGGTAGAGCTGCCGACAAACAAGCCGACAGAGTTGCCGGCGCGGAATGAGGTGCATGAGTTGCCGGATGTGCATCGGGACGACTGAATCTTTGTGTATGCCTTAGCGAGATTTATTTGTGGCCAAGGACTTGATTCTGGCTACCCGTCGGACTTGCGCATCCAAACTTCTCCCAGGCCAAAGCGCGTCGCAGCGCGACTATGCCAAGAGCCCCTCTTGCACTTGAGTGAAAGGTCTTTCTCAAAGTAGGCCAAGTCAATTTGCTGGCAGTATCAGTGGGCCCAACTGCTCGCTGGGAGAGCCTTTGGCAGAGCTTGTATTGCTAATGCCCCAATCTATACAATGTTTCCAACATTCAGAGTGTGTATGTTATTATTACTTGATTCCTTCAAAGCCTCTTTGTGCCATTGATGTGTCGAAAGTTCGATATACTAATATTTTCCACTTATAAATCCGATACCAGGCTGCACTGAAATTAATGATGATTTCTTTATACCCTATCAAATTAACATACTTGTGTTTTATTGCAAGTCCAAGCCATTTTCATAAATTCGTGGGTGGTAATGATGAGCGGAATGGCACCAGCGCTTAGTTCCACGGAATTTAGGGAGCCCCACCGTAATGTGCTTAAGCATTATTAGAGCAAGGCCTGGTAGATCTGAACTCCTCTACTTCCAGGAGGAGGACTGCTGCCTTCGTAAACCGCCGCTTGAACATTACATCAGCCTTGCATCCTATACAAAAATCCCTTTTTTTTCACGCAACGTTCACTTCTGATACCCTAATTCTTGCCAGCTTGGAGAGTTCAGGCATACATAAACGCACAATTGCCTCCACACGTGAACACTATGGATGTTCTTATTGCAGACGATTCCTTGTGTTACTTCCATCTCGCACGGTCGCCATTCCGAAGAACTTCTAATTCCATTTTTGTCACGGGTATTTCCTCACCCTCTTCTATTTATCCAAACGCTGAAGTTTCTTTAGGAAAATCAGCCATTTGCCCTTCTGAAAAGAAGACAAACAATGCCAACATTACAGCACGGCCTCAATATGTTAATATATGCTCAAGCCAGAACATGACTTTTCAGATGCCTTGATGAACACAAGACCTTTAATTGGACTATATTCGAATATCCGCCGCCAATGAAACTCTTTTGAATTAAGACCATCAACCTGGATTTAAGACCGGTAATCATAGAAGCGCGATAACAGTGGTACCCAGAGTACCGATAGCGCTGCCTCAGCTTTGTTGGGGCGGCGGTTCACTGATAAGAACTACCAGAACTACGATATCTCGATTCAAGGAAGAAATTCCTGTTGAAGAGCTCCAAAAGACTCTCCACGACGCCACGGTTGTTGCTCAAGCACTCGGACTTCGTACATCTAGATTGACTGCCTCAAGGAAATTCCGCAGGGACTGTACTGGTCGGCACTGGTGGAGCACTACGTGGGACGATCTCTCACCTACCCGCAAGACAAACTTCCTGCCATATCAATGATCGTACAAATCCTTAAACCGAGGATGATGAACACCATGCTGGACTCTGGAAGGATGACCTGCCATGGAACCTTCTCTGGCGCCACAAGAAAGATACTCAACAAAAGATGAGCACTCCTCTTCCTCGCCCGAAGGGATGGCGGGCCCCGTCATGGTCGTGGGCCTCAATCGAGGCCGTGGAACACGAGTGGCCTGAGTTGTTGAGTGCTGCACTAAAATTTTCATGCCTGCGACTGACTCTGAATGATGGCAAAGAATCCAAGGAACTCATCCACAGACAGCTGAGGAAGAAAATCAATGGCTATCCTAGTTACATGCACGTATGCTATTTCGCGTTGCGGTACCGGAGAGGCCGCCATTTTCACTGCATGGATCGCAAAAACAGAGACTTACGTAGTACAGCGACCGCCATTCGTGACGAAAGGTCTTCTTAGTTGATATATTAAAAATGCACTAACGAGTGTCAAATTATGCACAAGCTATGTATATTATTATCTCCTTTGCGGGAAGGGATAGAAGAGAATTCAAGGTAGAGACTACAATCTAAAGCTTCAAGAATTGTTCGAGACTCCTGTTGCGTTACTCTTAAGGAAGCATTGCTGTAATCTTATAGATCATGAATGATCTAAAATTCCATTCAGTCACCAGATGCAGTTCAGGAGTTGTTATCTTGAGTTCTCCAAGCTGAACTGCCGAATATGTTACCCAGACGTTACGCAGATCCGACGTAGCACAGATTAATCTAACCAAATCCTTCCACTACACCTGCATGAATCCTGATTTAGAAGCACCTGGGAAAGTCGGCGGAAAAGACTTCCAATCACTCGGTGTGTTCTCACCTGAAGTCATGCGAAGTGACAACTAGCTGCATTATATGGTTCAGCCGTGACACTGCTATAAATAGGCTTAAACAGAAAACACATCAAATTTCATATGAGCTAAAGATAGCCCGTCCTTCAGAGTAGCCGATCCCCCTTCGATTCTTGCACTGGACAAAGAGCGCATAAAGCGCAATCAGAAACCTATGGACTTAGGCTGTTACTTATTTTGAAAGTAGTGCACGTCTTACGGACCGACAGCTCCCGAGACATGCAAGATACAAGGTACAAAATAGTTACACATGTTTCAGGCCCCAGCGTCGAAGGTGGGCACCGTAGTTCCCACAAGCCTTGCGGGTCGCAATCCCACTTCTCTATCTCCCCGAAAATGTTTATCAAGTATCGACACTAGTTTTTGAGTTTTAGTTCTACTGCCTCCAATTTACATGCTGATTGTTTCTTTCTGAGTACGCCAGAAGCATTCGTAAACTCCAAGATGCAATCAACATCTCGTAGTCTCCAACGCGAGCCACTACTTGATGCGCTTGGCAGTAGGCATCCATTCGCATCCTCAAAACTGGCTAACGTACTGTCAGATCCTCCAACTGACTCTTTTAACGCTCCTGAAGCGCGGAGATTCTCGGACCGGGCAGCATTTCCAAAAACCCTGAAAGACTGTATGCCATCTGTGCAGAGGCGCATCCTCCCGCATGCTGTTCTCCTATTACTTCCAGTAGGCTTTTCCAGTACGTCTATACCCGATGTCATGAAATGACACAAGACATTGACACGATTTGCATTTCTGGGATTTTTCGTTCTGAGAGTAGATAAGAGAATGGAGTTCAATTTTGGCAACGCCGTTATTCAAGCAACGAGAGTAGCTTCGACCCTATGGCCTATCGCGTTTGCAGCAGTCGTTGGCCCGATGCTGAGGGCAATCGCACTACATGAAGCGGAGAGGGGAACCGAACTTGGGGTAAGATTGATACTATTATTACATAGGAGGAAGCTTATTAGGGTTTCAGATACTTCAGATCCTTACGACAAGTCAAACGCTTGTTAGTACCCTGCGTGGCTGCTTCGACATTCGGACCATCCATATTTGGGTGAGTACTCTTGTTACAGTATGGACCTTGAGTCCAATGGGCGGCCAAGCTATCCTACGATCATTGGAGAAAAAGACTTACACGAGATCTGTTAATGTTCGTTTGATGTATTATCCATCTAACAACATGAGCTGGCTCTCAAAAAGCTCGGCTTTTGTTGATGGTCCCAACGCCCAATCTGCTGCTGGAGGGATACGTCAGGCAGTATCTGCAGCTCTTTCAGGGCCAGAGGTTTCCGTCATACTAGCAAACGAGTCGAATAGTGCTTCTTTCACTTCTGCACTCGACCGTCTGGGAGGTCCAGCACAAGCAGCTCGCTCGGCTTCAAAGGATCCATGGGGAAATGTGAGGATCCCATTTCTGCATCTTTTGCCGGGGTATGATGACAGCAATCATGAGGAATGGGTTGACGTTCAGCCTCAAACAGTAGCTCCTTACTCGTCGCTAATTGGAGAAACTGTTCGTGGTATCCCACACTTATCTGTCGGCAACACTACATTCAAGATCCAGACAAGCTATCAAACTCTTTCGGTAGGCACCAGATATCTGGGCATTTCTTGAATGAGCGTCATACTGACTTTTTAGTGTTCGCCGTGGATTTTGAATGGTTCGAGTTGGCTGGAAAGCCACCAAGGGATACTCGAAGCCCACAAAATCTACAATAGCTCCATATTCCGTGAATTTATTCCTCAAGGGCCAAGCATTACACCGCACCCGAACATGTTTTTGGATAGATTGTGGCCTCACAACCTAAGTTTGGATGATCCTTCTCAAAGACCTCCGCACGGGCAAATTAACAAGGCCGTCCTCATCTTCGGCGCCACGAGATATTCGTTGTTCAACATCACGATGTGCGAAGTAACCGCGGTATACGTGGATAGCGAAGTGCATTGTACCCGCTCGTCCGCTGGTGAAACGTCATCTTGCGCAGCTACCCGCATGCGTGGAACCCCCGGGATGCCTCCCTCGAACTGGACCTCCTGGAATACAGCATTTGGGAGTTGGGCTCAAGCCACGGCTACGTTAATACCAGCTATCCTTACTGCACCACATGCAAATGCGCCTAGTACACTTGAGCAATATTTAAGGGATCCTCCAACGTCTTCAAGGCTTCGATACGACCCGGTGTCATTTTATGACATGCCTATGGACCTATTCGAAAGTCGTCTCGCTCTCATACTGAATACATTTTTCCTAGCGTCCCTTAACACGAGCAACTTCTTCGGCGCTGATGGTACGACCATATATCAGCCCGAGTTGTCGCATGAGGCAGATTACTCATTTACCAACGGCACCTGGACAGAATTCACGTTACCGACATACGAAGTCCAATATGGCTGGCTCGCACTCTACTCTGTAGCAGTTCTAGTCCTTACTATATGTGCAGCCATTACAGTCATTCTCCGATGTTTGATCAGGACTCCAGACATTTTCGGTGGTGTTTCCTCTTTGACGCGGGATTCTGCATACTTCATCCATATCCCCCCGGGTGGTAGTACGCTTTCTGAAACAGATCGAGCTAGGTTGTTGCAAGGTGTGAGGGTACGTATTCAAGACGTAAAGCCGGATGAAGAGGTCGGGAGGATCGCCTTCACCGATCAAGTGGAAATAAAGGAGAAAGCGGGCCTGAGATGGGATCGAGCTTACGAGTGATTACTGTCTTTCTGTAACGGCTTTTCGATCGTGGACTGGAGAATGAAGAGAATACGTCATAGGACTTTATCAGTATCCCATTAGGACCAGTAACGGGCCTAAGGCTTCTAGGTAGGACTAGATCTCTTAAATGGCCTTTGAAAAGACACCCGAGGCTTGTTGGTCTTCTTACACGTGAAGCATTTTCCAAATACCACCAGTGGGCGGTCTCCTTACCTACGATCCTCCCGATTCATGCTTTCCATCGCACAAGCCAAACAAACCGCCTTTAAACGCCATATGATGCTCCAAGCCCATTCATGTGAGAGGTATAAGCCATGTCTCGCCGACCAGAACGCCAAAATTAACACACCATGTCACATCCACCAAGTGGAACCCACATCAACGAAGATGCACATCATCCCTCTTTTCCTCAATGAAGATGGAGGTCATCCTCCCTCCTGCCCTCATCCTCATCACTGTCGCTCGCCTCCTCCCAATTTGCCAAGCGCCTCAACACGCGATTCTCGGCCTTCAACTCCCTGATCTTGCGCTCGTATCCCAAATCCGCATCCGCACTCTCCTTCAAAGCGTGCCGCGCAAATTGCGCGACCCTTCCAAGGCCCGCCTGCCACTCCTGGTGTTCGAGCCGCAGCTCCAAGTTCGCTTGGCGCTCCTTCTCCAACAAGCCGTTGTAATGGGCGTGCAGCGCGACGATGGCGTCATGCTGCTGGTGGGCGTACGGGCGCAACTTCTCGAGCACCATCGAGAGGCCGGTCTCATAGTCCTGGAGCAAGAGGCGCAGAGCGCCGTTCTGGGTGTCGAGGGAGGCGATGGTGGCGTGTGCGGACTGCAGCTGGGCGCGCAGGTTGTTGATCTCGGCGGCCTGCTGGCGGGCAGTGGCAGCGGCGAAGTCGCCGTTGACCTGAGCGATGGTGGGGGAGGCGCCTTCCTGGGCGGCGCGGGCCTGCGCGAAACAACGTGTCAGTAGGATGTAGTCTGAGAAAGGTGAAAGGGCGGGTTTGTTGAGGGTGAGACGCGTACTTGGATCTGCTGGACGTTGTTCATGATGTTGGCTGTCTGTGTGCGGTTCTCCTGCAGCACGTCGCTCAGCTGCTGCACCACCTGCCATAGGTGGTTCATGTCCGTCTGATGGCCACCGCTCAGCAGGCCGTTCACCAGGTTTGGCATGCCGCCGGAGCCGTTGGGTTGGTGGCCGGAACTCGGCGTGGACTGGCGAGGGATCGAGTTTGCCATGCCGTTGGATGGGTCAATGTAGCCGCTATTCATGCTCCTCGGCAAGATGGGCGCGAGTGGTTAGTGGGGTGGTTATTGGCGGCGGCGGAGGAGCTGCGGCGCCGCTGCTGGCGGAGCTCGGAGAGCGCGCTCCCCGCAAACAATTGGTCGAAGGCGGATACAAAGGGGTGATGCGAAAAGCGCCAAGGAATCGCGAACTGAAGGAAGCGAGGGGTGAAAGTATCGCTCCAAATTCTGGTTCCAAGGACGGAGGCAGCCTGAACACCGCGGATTAGCGTGTCTCTGTCGCTCTGGCGACGTCGGTCACTCAGGCGGTCGGGGCGAGAGCCGAGCGGCATCGTCGGCCCCGCGTTTTTCCGCCTCCGCATGAATGGTCTGGGAACGCACGGTCGAGAGCATTTACGACATACAAGTTGAATGCGTAGTAAAGCCTTATTGGTTGAAGATGAGGATCTTACGTGATTGATAGTGGCAGGAATCTGCTCGAGAACTGTGACATATATCCGTAGCTGATATATGCAGCTATAGTACGGCAGATTACTACACATTTCACGGCCAAGCTCCCTCATCGTGGCTTAATCGCTCCTTCTCACATACCAGAAATATGTGAATATTTGACACGTGATCGATCCATTCAAGCGAGTATGGGTAGAAGTCTGCTGCCGACTGTGAATGTCCATCTACTTCGCCGATGACGTCGCACTAGCCGCACTTGGTGACAGCCTTCAGTCTAGCTTCCGCCGGAACACAGCAAAACACTACTTTTGCCCAGACAGACAAAGGTAAGCGCATCTTCACATGCGAGGCTTGTCCTCGTGCCATGGAAGCACAGGCCACCTGGGCTCCTTCCTCTGCCCTATATATACCTCCATCTTCCTCCACAAACCAAAATCTCTTTCCTTCTCATACATACAGACTCTGAAGATAGTGACTCAAATCGCTCCATTCTGCCACCGTCATATGGCAGAAACGGCCTCCTGTTCGGCTACTGGTCGAGCGTACGGATGTCTGGGAGCGAGTGCCAAGGACGCACTTTAACTGTCCTGGGTGGGAGTGGCTCTGCCTCTGCGTGGAGTCCGGGCTCTGCTCACTATGCGGCTCTGATCCCATAGTAGAGCAGACCCAGCGAGAAATACCTCGCTGGGGGTTATATAAAACCTGAGTGACGCGCAGCTTTTTAGTATCTGTTCTCTGCTCTCCTTGGTAGTAAAAGCAGCAATCAATCTTCGATCATCGATTACCTGCTCGTGTCTTGTTGTGTTGTCTGCCCACTTACCTTCGCCTTGTGCTTTCTCGCGCTAGCTGTGTCACTTTCACTGTCAGGTGTTTATTCGTAACTATCATCAATTCTCGTGCTCTTTGGATAGTTATTCCAGAGACTCGCGTCAAACGCGAGGCCATCAGCTTGTCATCGCATGTTCGCCGTACGACCGCAAACATGTGGTATAATCCTCTGACTATAGTCAATGGCCAATACTAAGTGAAAAATTTCAAGACAATATTAATAAATCACGAGGTCCTGCTTACCGCTCCGGGACTCCAGCGCCGTGTTCCAAAATTTTCGATCCGCACCCGCAGACCAAAGGGTATCAATCCTTCCAACACGGCCCACCACAGTCGCGCCAATAACCATGCACTGTTAAGCTCGTTCAGTCCTCCAACAACCTCATCAACTTCTCCGCCTCAACGTCCCTACTTCTTCCCACATCGACCATCTTGTCCTCCTCCCTATCTACCTCTCTCCCATCCGCCCAACCCACTACCCTCGCCCCCACTCTCACACTCAACGTCTTCGCTTCCGCCACCCCTCTCGCCAACTCCCCCTCCCTCGTCACCAAATTGGCCTGCACCCTCTCCCGCGGTTCCCTCAGTGCCTCTACCATCCCCCTCAACCGCCTATACCTCTCTAGCCTCGCCTTAGCCTCCCTTCTCCGCTCATCCAGCTCCTGCAGGCGCTGCACCAATTCCTCGTACCGCTGCGCCGCCTCAACATCGCGTTGCCGAACGTCTTGGTCGGATGCCTCGGCCCAGGTGGAAGCGAGGGCTCCAATGGCGTTAGAAGTGGTGAGGTCAGCAGAGGGGTGGAGAGGATCGAGTGTTGTCGTGTGGCTGTCTGGGTAGGTGGAGGGGTGGTGTGGGATGGAGAGAGGCGGCGCCGCGGCGGTCCAGTAGAGGGCGTCAATCTGGTCGGCGACATGACGAATCGCGAGAGAGGGATAGGCGGATTTGTTGTGTCGGCGTACGAGGCGGTTCACTGTTGTAGGGGTAGCGGATTAGCGGAATAATCGTGGGTGCGAGAATAAGAACGCTGGGAAACACGTTGCGAGGCCGGTATTAAGTCTATAGGGTTTATCTGGGGCGCGACGGACCTTCTCTAACAACATCCTTGATCACGCTCTCCGGTATGTTAGAAGCATCTAGATTTCCGGACCTCCATCTCTCTGGTGCCTGTAATGGTTGAGAAAGGATACGCGTTTGGGTGCGGAGGAACGCCGATTTCAGGCTGACGACCGTATTGTTATTTCCCGACATCTTCACGAATGAGCTGCAAAAGAAACCCTCATGCGCCAAAAAGGGCGAATTGAAACGGAAAGTGAGTCGCAACTGCAAAAGTCAACGTCGAAATTGTCGCGCGTCGTGGGAAGACGCGTCTACAACAAATGACGCACGTACCGCACCTCCCCCCGGTCGATCGGCGAAAAGCGCGGGCCCAACGCCGACGTCGCCTCTTTGCGCCGGCGACGGCCGTGCACGCGGCGCTGAGAAAAGTTGGAGCACGCCGAGCTTGCACAGCATCATCGGCCGTCCCCATCATCGCCGCGCAACATCAACCCATCAAGCATCCCACCACGCGACCGACCGCAACCTCCCGGCCGCCCCTCCTCCACCCTCCCACAACACACATAATCCGCCAAGATGGTCAAGCTTGAGGAAGGTTCGTCTCCGCCTTGCGCAATGCGTCCCCATACCAGCACCGTTATCATCCGCGCATCCGCAGCGCACCACCCTCCCTATCCCCAAACGCACGCGCTAACCCCTCCAAGTCCCCGATGAGGAGCTCTACGCCGAGCAGACCGGTCCCACCACCGGCGAGGACGACTGGGACGACGCGTCCTCCACGACCTCGGACGCCAGCAGCGACGTCTCCTCCATCCTCGCGCCCGAAGACGAGACCCTCTGGGAGCGCATCGCCGCCCTGCAAGACATGATTCCCGCCTCGCAACGGCGCTTCGCCGCCAAGTCGTACAGCAACGTGACGGGCTGGTTCGGCACCGGCCTGCGGGTGGGCGCCAAGTGCCTGTGGGTGGTGAGCAGCAGCGCGCTGCTGCTGGGCGTGCCGTGGGCGTTGGCGTACGCTGAGGAGCAGCAGATGATCGAGATGGAGCGCGAGATGAAGATGCAGCAGAGCGCGAACGAGGTGAGTTAATGGACGAAGAGGAATGGCGGGTTTGATGGGAGCACGTTCCCTGCGGCTGGGATTATGAGAGCCGCGTTTCTCGAGACACGTTTCGAATCATTTGCTGACGTTTCGTTTTACTTGAACAGCTCCTTGCTCCTGGCAGCGCGACGGCGCAGCAGCCTGCTGAGGCCCGTCCGGCTTTGTAAGCGCACAAGTGGTGCTTATTCGGTTTTTTCACACCATCGAAAGGGAGCGGTCGAATCGCCAGAACCGGGATAAGGCGGCGAGTCGATGACTGAAGCGCCCTTCGTTCTGTACAAACAATCTAGGCAGTGGAGGTGGAGTAGCTCTTACCTGGAACGCACAGCTAGGCCGGGTTATGGAGGAGCCAAAAAAGGGATGAATTCTTCTTGCACGCGCTTGGCATGGTTTGGAAAATTGCATGAGATAGTCAGACCTGTATTACCACGACATTTCTTCTCAGCTCATTTCCAATGAAACGAAGCTTTTTCAAAATCTTCATGACGAGCCACTGTATGACGTCACAGCTTCGAGAGTGCTAGAGCCTGAGCGAGGAAGTTTTTCGTTTGCATGCTATATGTACAGTATCCACAACACCGCGCCCGCCGTCATTTTTAAGTCTCTAATCCAGGGAGCTCGCGTGCTTCGCTTTTTCAGTTGTCGTGTCCGTAGCCAAGAAAAGGTAAAAAGAGCTGCCGTCGAGAACCCATATCCTGATTCATGTGCGCGAGAAACGAGGCGCCAATTAAAGGCGGCGCAATTAAAGCAAACATTCGCGCATCGCGGGCCGGGGGGGTTGCAGACCAGAAAAGAGAATACCTGAAACCGTGTGTGAAGAAAGACGTCTATATCAAGCGGCTGGACGGAAGCACATCCGAAGCCGATTCATCGCTCACAACATTCCCACAACCGCCAAATCCGAGTTTGCAGAAATCCCCTCAAATAAGCGCGCCCGATGCAGGTTTTGGTAATACAGCCGGAGAGTGGTATTGAAAGGAAATTGATTATGCCGTACACGAGGAAAGTAGAGAGACGGCGGACTCTCTACTCAGAAGTGGGGCTCAGTCGCTTAGAACGGCGGAGGAGGACCCTGAGCAGCAGCACTCTCCTGCTGCATCATAACCTCCTCATCGGCGGCTTCAATCGAGACGCCAAGACCGACCTTGGCTTGGTTCTGTGATCCATGTTAGCGCCTGAATGCGGGTTCGTGTTTGTGATCTGTAACGTACCTTGGCGTGATCGATTTCGCCAGCGAACGTGACTTGCACCGGCGGAGCGACCCGCTTCTCCAACAAGCAGCCAAGCTTGCCCTTGCTGTCAATCTGAGCGCGGAAAGAGCTGGCGCGGAAATCGTACTTGGCGCCGATGGTGGTGGTAGCGTCCTTGCTGGGAGCACCCATCATCTGAGCCATACCCGGAGCGAACTCCAAGTTGATGTGGACACCAGCCTCGACCTTCTCAGTCAACCTCCGCCAGTAAGAACCCTGAACACCACCCGAAGCCAGGAGCTGACCGCTAGCAATCCAGTCGTCACCCTTGTAGCGTGCCGCGTAGCTGACCAAGCACTGGGGGCCATGCGTCATAGCAGCACGCTCCCAGACACCCTCCAGACCCAGAGAAAGACGCTTTGTCACAGCCTGCAGATAACTGCCGATGAAGATACCCGTCAGGCCGCCGTCAAGGATGGAGGGGTTCATAGCCTTGAGTGAGGCGCTGAAATCGGCGCCCGTGTAGTCGTTCTCGAGCTGCAGCATGGACTGGCCCGGGGACGGCGAGACCTGAACGCTGGTCTTGGTGACGAAGCTGTTGGTCCAGCGGTAGTTGAAGCGGCCGGAGAGCGAGAAGTCATTGTCGACGTTGGCTTGCATGAAAACCTTGCGCTGATTTAGTATCTCAAGGACGGCCTTGTTCTGGGCAGCGCCAATGCCTAGCTGACGGGTGTTAACGTACCTTAGGCGAGCCGTAGAGAGCGGCGTATGCGTAGGGTGGCAGGCCCTGCGAGCCCATGGACAGCGCGTGCGAGACCTGGAACAGCGGAGCCACGCTGAAGGCCTTGGTCAGGTCGGCGCGAAGGCCAGAGAAGGTGAGGTTGTTGAGGAAGACATCGCGCTGGACTTCCTTGGAGATGTTGTCGATGGTGCCGGGGTTGTTCAAACCTAGCGCTTCTCTCCGCTCCGAGTATGACGAGTAGTATGACTGGAGCTTCCTGAAGACGGCGTTGTTGGTGAACAGGTCGAGGGCCTGCTGGTCGGCCTTCTCTAGTGACGCCATTTGTACGAGATGCAGATGTGCGGGCTGAGGAGAATGGAGGGAGACGGCACGGTGCGCGACCGGGAAGCAGGAGCCGGGAAGAGATGGGCGCGCGGGCGGCTTGGACGGCGCGAATGGGGCGATGCGGAATTGATGGCTCGCGGGCGAAGTTGATGATGCTGCGCAGCCAGAGCTCGGCGGCCGACTTTTTCGACAGTGACGGGATGCGGCCAGCGCGGCCAATCGGCAACGTCGCACGTGCGCTCCAGCCAGCCTGCCCTGCCTGCTTCGACCCGACGACGCACCTTATCGCCGCTCGTCAGCGGGGCCCGAATGCGAGAGTTGCTGCTGCTTGTTGACGCGCGCGACCAGCTCGAGATCCCCGTGCCCCAACTCACAGGCCGCTCCGCGACTGCAGGGCTCCGTCGTCTCTCACGACTCGCAGCCCACCCTCGCCCTGGCCACTGAAACGCGCTCTGACTGGCGTGACTGCTGCCCACTGGGCTCCGCTTTCTGCCGCCCTCATCTAGATCCTTGGCCTTCCATCTTGTTGCGATCCCAACACCGCTTCTGAGCCGCCTACGTATTTACATCTCAGAAATTTCTGCCCGTGCCTCCGGGCCCTCCACTCCTTCTTCCACCGCCTATCGACGCGCCTACGACAGCGCCTTTCCCCGCCATCATGGACACTTTACTGTACGTCAACTTGCGCGCGCCTGCCCACGTGATGGGCCGCCGCGCTGAGAATGCTCCGCCGGCAGTCGCGCATGAGGATATGCGCCTGCCTTTGCGTGCGTTTCTACTGACGAGATCGCAGAACCGCCGAGGTGGCGGCCAACTCGCCCAGGTACCGGCGGAGGTCGAGCACCTTCATCGACGCCATCCATGACTTGCCTGAAAAAGAAGAGATGGCGCCCGCTCAGCTGTACAGCACCGAGTCGGGTCGCCTGTTCCACTCCGGCCGCATCGTTATTGCGACTGTTGGCTTGCCGGCCAGAGGCAAGACGCACATCTCCGTAGCCGTAGCCCGTTACTTGAGATGGCTCGGCGTAAAGACGCACGTGTTTCACCTCGGCGACTATAGAAGAGCAACCATGGGCCCTGGAAAAGACGTCCCTCAGGACTACTTCTACGTGAACGCCTCGCCAAGCTCGGTGCTATTGCGCAACAAGATCCTCAAGAAGTGCAGAGAAGATATCTACCATTTCCTCGAGCACGAGAATGGTCAGGTGGCCATTTATGACGCAGTGAACGCTATTTCCGCCGGCCGAGCTGCCTTAGCAAGAGAGTTTGCCAAGCGCCAGATTCAGACCCTCTTCATCGAGTCGCAGTGCACAGACGAGAAAATCATCGAGGAAAACGTGCGGAGCGTGAAGATTTCTTCTCCAGACTATGTCGGCTGGAAGGATGAGGACGCCATAAAGGACTATCTCCAGCGCATTTCTTCAAGAATACCACATTTCGAGACCATGGAAGAACCGGATTTGCATTGGGTCAAAATGATCAACGCCGGCGAGCGTGTCATCGTTAACAGCTGCAACTTCGGTTACCTCTCACAGCGTATTGTCTTTTACCTTTTGAACCTACACATTAAGTCGCGGCACACCTACTTTGCGCGTGCCGGAACCACGAGGGAAGAAGATTCCTACAAGGCCGATGCGTCATTGTCTCCCGAAGGCGAGGATTACGCACAGAAGATGACGGAGACGTTACTGAGGCACCGAGAAGAAGAAAGAAAAGCTCTGCAAGCGCAGGGCGGCCCTACAGCTCAGCTGAAGCCGCTAACCGTGTGGACTTCGACCCGCCGGCGTACCGTGGAAACATCTAATCCGCTTGCGAACCTTGGATACAGAGTCCGGCAACGCAGCCAAATGAGCCAACTCCATCCGGGCGTGTGTGAGAAGATGACGGAAGCTCAAATCAGGCGGGAATACCCAGAAGAGGTTGCAAAGCATGAGGCGGATCCCTACCACCACCGTTATCCACGGGCTGAGGTATTTACCCCCATTCTCTGCGAGATATCTCCGAAGTGGAGTGTCCAAATCTTACTGACACGAAATCAGTCGTACCATGATCTTGCTGTGAGACTCGAGCCCATTATTCTTGAGCTCGAGCGTGAGCAAAACGATCTACTGATCATAGCCCATGAAAGCGTTCTCCGTGTCTTATACGGCTACTTGATGGCTTGCAACGCAACAGATATTCCCAAGTTAGACTTTCCGCGAGACGAGATTATTGAGGTGAGTATCTCCATCTACACTCTTTCTTGCGCCGTGGTTTGGCGCGTTGTCTCGTATCCCTCAGCGATTGCTCTTTGCTTGCTCGGTTGCCACTGATGGTCGATACTACTTAGATTATCCCTGCTTCCTACAACAACTCAGCCAAGCGTATCCATATCCCTGGCCTCCCCGAGAAAATTGTTCCGGCCTCCCCCGAGGATATCGCAATTCCTGTGCCTCCTTCTGGCCAGGTTACGCCTTCTCCTCTACCGTCGGGCTTGGCTACTCCGGCCTCTCAAGAACCTTATCTCGCCACGGCTTCGGGTATCGTACCTGCTGGAGGCCCGCAGGCGGCTTCCGTTGGCACATCCATAGCTCGTCCCCGCAGTGCTACAGTTGGCGGCGAGATCATTGGAAAAGGAAGCCAGGGCCTTGCTGCTTTAGCGGCTTCGCGAGGCCGAAGCGGCACTTTGACGCCGCAGGACGGTCGCATTACGCCCCAGCCGCTGATTATCAAGGCTAGCCACGTCGACCCGAGCTCGTAGAGTTGTGCTGGTAGAAAGGACTGTCCATGCAAGCTGCAGTGTCTGTCGAGGTAAGAGTCTAGAGGGTGAATAAAGTAGAAGGACGGATATGAGAAAGTGGTATCGGCCAAAGACCCGGCCCGGTTGGTCAACGGTGGGAATAGATGGCGGTTGTGGCAATTGTTGGCTGGTTTTTTTTTTTTCCTTTTTTGTATGGATCGCATACAGGCATACTTCCTTGGGTTTGGCTTGTGCTTTGGTTTGGAATATACACCGCGGCGGTTTTCGTCTTTTTTATGGCGTCCATTCACTTCTTCTCCCTTGTACCTACACTCTTTCTGCGGCGTATTCAGAACCTCAACAGGAGTGATGGATGGGTCGGGACATCGTCTGGGTTGCATATTCGGATATTCTGCATGTGGACTATAGTATAAAATCATGGGAACTCTTTTCTGGCGCGTGCACGGTTCTGTTGAGCAACCTGAAGGCGTGAATCTACACTCGCATCATCCCGCCGACGAATGAGCAAATTCCCTGAAAACCACGTAAGCGAGAGTAGACGCGCGCGCGAGAGAGAGAACCTTACCCGCACTTAAGCCATCTGCCTCTTCCCGAACCTACTTTTTCCTCCACGCCACACCCGCGTTTATATGTTCAAGGCCCTCCCGCCGCTTATCAGATCCGGACCTCGCTCGCTAGCTTACACGTTACGGCCTGCCGCCATGCCCCTCACCACGACCACTGCGTCGCCAGCCGAGCTCGCCAAGACGCTCGAGGCGGACGCCGCGTCCACAGGCGCCAACGGCTTCGTCGTCGTTTACGCGTCGCACGTGGATGGCCAGAGCTGGTGCGGCGATTGCAGGGCTGCGGAGCCGTTGATTGAGAAGAAGTTTGGAGGGAAGTATGGTGAGAAGGTAGTTGTGGCGTATGCGGGGGACAAGGCCGAGTATGCTCATTTGCTTTTTCTTCGCATGATGAGGAGCGGACCGTTGTCGGTTTACGATTAGCGTGCTAACGGGTTCTGATGGGATTTGCAGGTGGCGGACCCCGGAGAACGTGTGGAGGAAGAAGCCATTCGAGGTTACGAATCTGCCGACGCTATTTAAAGTCACGCCTGAGGGGGTAGGTTTTCCTAAACTTTGAGGTGAGGAGATGGGTGCTGACGACTGTTGTAGAAGTGGGAGCGGCTGGTGGAGGCGGATGTGTATAACCAGAAGAAGTTGGACGCCTTCGTTGGCTTTTGACTAGGAGACGCTGTCGGTCAGATGCGCAAAGGTCGATCGTCTCTCTAATTTATACCTCATATTTCTTCCAGTATCTTATGTAACCAGCTCCAAAGAATTAACGGAGAGCTCGACTACAAGAGGAGAAAGATGAGCAAATAAGCACAGTCCGCGACGACCATCTGTGGAGACCATGAATCCTGAACCTGTCAGATTGGTTCATCAAACAATCAGGAGAATTTATTTTGAAGAAGAGGTCCAATAGCAAGTGACGCCTGGTTTGCACCATATAATACGATCCCGCACAAAACGAAATAAACGCATTGACGTAGATAAGATCTCCCAGATTCAGAGCGTAGAAAACCGAGAACTCCAAATGACACAGGGAGTGGAAGGTAAATTGTCGTAGCAATCGAAACCCTGCATGAAGCAAATCGAGCGTCTCTAAGCTCCACATCCGGAAAATGCCAGCTTCTAAAGCATGGCTCCACATGTTCACGCCTCTTGCCAATCATTTTGGATATTTTCAATCAATTTTGCTGGTCAGATGTCTAGCGCGTGGATGATCGCGTGGGTCCCGTTGAGCCACTCTTCACTCACACACGGCCCCATCCGCAAAGTCGATGAGGGTAATTCTCGAGGAGCTAGGTCATGAACATGCACGCCGAGTAGTGTCCAAAATTCATGTCAGTCTCGTATTTGAAGTGGATATGAGCATTTTCATCGTCCGCAATGAGTACAAAAATGGAAGAAAAGTCTCCCTTATTCTCCTTCTCATCTTTACCCATATCCAGATTTAGCTCTTAGTAATCTAGGCGACACTTTAGTTCAAAAGCTCCTTTGTCATGTACTAATTTAACGCCAATCTCATTCTGAGCCCTTTCAGCTCTGTTAAAGATGCCTTGTGAATCTTTCTGACATGAAAACGTTCAAGGGTGCTCTTGCCTTAAAGGTCAGGGATTAAGTAGAACGCAATATGGATGTCGTTCATGCGAACGAATATCTCTTCCTCATTAACGCAACCAGGACGAAGAGGGTAATCTCTCATAGAGACAATCTTGGCTCTTGATACCATAGTTACATATGGATACTTTCAAAGCGGGGCAACTGGCAATTGCCCCACAACCCACACAATATGGGCTTTTGTGAAAGACGAAACTATCTATCATGGTGACCCTGTGTCTTTTTTCCAACTCTGAAGAATCATTATAAGCTGTTAAATAATCAGCAATCACGTCTATGAACCTTATTGAGGTTCAGCGGTCGGTTAGTGTAATATACGCTGTATCCAGCGACCGCAAGTAGTAGAATATGTCTTTTCCTGACAACTGAACTTACGATAAAGAAGTGGAATAGGTACGACTAGTGATTCCTTAGTAATTTTTTTAATATCAAACCCACACTTCATCATACGGAAAATATTTTTTGCACATAACTCCAATAGAGCGTGAGTTATACTACGGCGGTTTAAGATCTTCGACATGTCGCACAAGCTATCGCCAGTCGAGAGCATCAGGTAGAGTGCTCCAGACATGTCTCTCCGATCAGAACGATGGTGGCAGTCATATGAGTTGAACATATGTTCAACTGTGACTAGATAAAAATCAGCCCAAGATTCTGCTCTGTCGCCGAGCTGAAACCTTGGGACAAATAGAAATTGGGCAAGACTTGATCAATGCCAGCAAAGAGCAACATGGCTAAACATTCGGGACTCCGAAGCCAGGGTGGGGAAATAATGCTCAGCTGCGAAGCGTGTCTGTCAGGTGGACTCAATAGTGCGAATGCCGAATCTGCAATTTGCAACCTACCTCAGAGTAGTGTCGACTTTGAAGCCTTTCACTGGGATTTCCGCAAGGTCTTATCGACATGTGATAGGAAAGTGAAACGGGGTCTACTTCAACGTTGAAATATCACCTTGGCCGCATCATAGGCACCCGTATCAACAAAGCTGGTGCGCGAGATCATTAGCTGAGACCTTCCATACCACATTAAGCATTCAGTATAAAGTCGCAATTCTCATCGTGGAAATATAAAGGAAACATCACCCTTCAAGGCGAATTCTGGGAAACGACCTGTATGCAAGCTCCCCACCACAAACTCGATATCGTCGTAAATCCCATGGATTAAGATCTTTCCTACTAGCATCAAAAGCAAGAACTCCGATCATGCAGACATGCCGGCCGTAAAGTCAAACGAAGAGCGTGCATATCTCGTAACCCCTATGCTGGGGATAACCGCGTCGCAAAGGAAAATCTCCAAAACTGCGAAAAGAAACGGCTAACCGCTATCTCCCCGTCTCAGGCAAAACGTATCTTCTCTCGACATCCATTTCGCGATCAGCCTCATCTTCACCTTCAAAACGCAGACGAACGAAGCCTTCTCTTAGCTCGCCAAGAGCACCACCGATTTCTTTTCCATCTTTCTTGAGGCCCTTGCCTGCTCGAGAAGCCACGACCTCGGCCTTATAGAAGGTAGTAGTGCCCGGGTAGACGGCGAGCACGTTTTTCCTGAGCGGTAGTTCTGAAAGTCCGGCATTGGAAACAGGTATGGGGACAAGATTGTTGACGGAAGCACGGTACGGTTGCAACGGGGTAGAGGGGTCCGGATCAGAGTCGATGATTTCGTAGCTGTAGGATCTAATGAGTACAACACGATGATGGGATAGGGGCTGAGTGGAAATACCGCCGTTGTTTCCCTTCGCCGATGACGGAAGTAACGCTGCACAGAATGCCCTCGCCTTCTGTGTTCTTCTGCTTATTGCGATAAAAGACCTCAGTGCCGACGCTGAGACGGTGCCGATCGCCGACGGTGGAGACTTATTCGTCGTCAGTCTACCTTTTGTTGTTCGATGTTCGGTTTCGCTGTCTGGAAGACAGCCTGGTCCCGTCAACTTTACCTTTGACGCTGTCCATGCTGTCGTTGCCGTCTTCAACTTTGACGCTGGTCTCGCGGCCAGCGCCGACGCTTGCGCTGCGGCTGCCGGCCTTGCTGCCGCCGACACCGAGACGGTCCTTAACGCCTGAGCTGAGAGATGGCTTGGGAGAATCGGCAATCGAATCAGTATCATCATTAGAGGCATGGTCAATCTTACTCCGCTTCGGGTTGCGTTGGACCTTGGAGCTGGCATGGCGGGAGCCGTTGGAGATGGTGTCAGGAGAGGTGGCTGATGCGGCACGGAGTGCAGAGAGTAGCTCGAGTCCCTGGGTGATGGACATGCTGCTATCGGATGATGACCCATCCGTCATGCTGTTGATAGCTTCATGAAGGCGGATATTCTTCCGAACGAGATCATCGAGTTCGTTGTCTATATCAGCCGGAGGCATATCTCCACGAGCTACATTAGGAGTCAGCCTCAAGAGATCGCGCACAGCAGCAAATAAAGAGAGCAACCTCTTGCCGGACTCTCTTGGATAACGTGGTAGTGGAGACTCCTTGAAGTCCGGCAAGGCATCTTGACACGTGATCTGCCGCAACGCGTAGTTGTGAAAAGTACGATGACAGCATTGTAGGGAAGAAGACAAGGGTGGAGTACAGTGCAGACGAGGGATGGCTGGTGAATCACCTTCAATAGCTTGTTGCGCTATGCCGAGCTCAAAAATGCGCTTCTCGATCTCGTTTGATTCCCTCTATGAGCCCTGTTAGAAACGACAACGCTTGAGCATCGGTACGCACCCTCTAACTCTGAACGTAGCAGTGCAACAGGTTTGAGTTACAAGCACGGGATGGTCGAGGTCAAAGTGCGTACACAGGTCCAGACCCAAAGTTTAAGATATTGCGACGCAGCAAAGAGACAACTTACCACGAGCTGATCGACTTTCTTGGCATCGGCACGAAGCTGATTCCAGATGCTACGTTCCTCGTCGGCATCATCCTTGAGCTGGGCGCCGCGGGGTCTGCTGCGGGAAGTCATGGCCCGCAAGTGGGTAGTGATGTGGAGGATCGGAGTAGGCTGATGTGCCGCCGCGCGTTCCTTGCTCTTTTCTCCGCGTTCGCTGGGCGGGGATCGGGGGGAGGATCAGAAGGGCATTGAAGCGTGACCGGCAGCGCGAATGCGGAGCGATGCGCAGTCTTCAAAGGACGCGCAAAGACACGCTGGCGGGCGCAATGCTCCAGGCGAAATAGCGGTGGGGAAGAAGGAGGACCACGGGCGGCGGCGGTGGCTGCGGTCTCTGGGAGGTTGGGTTGTGGTGCTGCGATGGTCGATGGTGCACGCGCATTCGTTCGCATGCCGCGCTGCCGATCCTTTCTGGACCCCTGCCGCTGCCGGGCTGAAGCTTCGTCGCCAAGCCCCAAAGTCCCCGTCGCCGCCGGCGGTGCTAATGCCTGTGCCAGCAGCCACTCAGCGCGCAGCATACCCAATCTGTTTCCAAGTGTGACGTTGGATGCGAGGGGCCCAACCGCTACCTCAACTTGCACCTTTATTTTCTTTCGCTCCGGCAACCGTCGCTCCCTGCACAGTATCTCTCAACCCCGTATACGTTCTCGCAGCTTCAATCCACACCTTTCACAATGCAGGTCCCTCTAATCCGGCTGCAGTGCGGTAAGTCTTCAGCCGACCTCATCCCACCACTACCCCGCTAACACCACCACGCAGGCGTAAACAGCTACGACTGGGGTACGTCACACACTGACACCTCCCAATTCTCTCGAGCCGTGTGAGGTGCTCTTCCATCACAGTACCTGACCTCGCCCAGGCAAGGTGGGCTCCACTTCCGCCGCTGCCAAATTTGCTGCCGCGACACCGTCGAACGAGTTCAGTATCCAAGATGACAAGCCTTACGCCGAGCTCTGGATGGGCACACACCCGTCGCTACCTTCCAAGGACGTCGCCACCCAGCGCACGCTTCTAGACCTGGTGCAGGACAACCAGATGCTCATGGGCCGCGAGGTCACTGAGCGCTACGGTGGCAAGCTGCCGTTCTTGTTCAAGGTGCTCTCCATCCGCAAGGCCCTGAGCATTCAAGCCCACCCCAACAAGCGGCTGGCCGAGCAACTGCACGCCAAGGATCCTAAGAACTATCCTGGTACGTATACGCGTCTATGGCCCGCCACGCTGTTGACATGATGCTGATTGCACCAGATGACAACCACAAGCCCGAAATGACCATTGCGGTCACTCCTTTCGACGGCCTCTGCGGCTTTCGTCCCCTCTCTGAGATCGCACATTTCCTCGCAACCGTCCCTTCTTTCCGCAAGCTCGTCGGCGAAGAGGCTGCCACAAATTTCGAGAGCACAATCAAGGGCCGGGAAACGTCCTCATCGGAAGAAGACACCGAGTTGAACAAAGCCGCTCTCCAAAAGGCCTTCACGTCCCTAATGACCACGCCGGCCTCGGAAGTCGAGTCCGCCGCGCAAGAGCTCGTCTCCGCCGCACAATCCGAAGGTGCCTCCTTCGCCGGCGCCGGCGGGCCCAGCAACGACGGATCCGAGCTCGCCGAGCTGGTCCAACGCCTGTCCTCCCAGTTCCCCGGCGACATCGGGCTGTTCGTGCTGTTCTTCCTGAACTACGTGAAGCTGGACGTCGGCGAGGCTATGTTCCTGAAGGCCGACGACATCCACGCGTATCTGTCCGGCGACATCATCGAGTGCATGGCCTCGTCCGACAACGTCGTGCGCGCAGGCTTTACGCCCAAGTACAAGGACGTCGACACGCTGACGTCGATGCTGACGTATTCGTACGCGCCCATCGAGGAGCAGAAGATGGTGCCCAAGGACTACGCCTACGTCACGCACAACACCAAGTCGTACAGCTCGGCCAGTGACAGCGAGCTGTACGACCCGCCCATCGAGGAGTTCAGCGTCGTGCGCACCGCGCTCAAGGCCCCTGGCGCCAAGGCGACATTTGATCCCATCCAAGGGCCGAGCATCGTGTTGTGCACGGAGGGCAGGGGCACGATTGCCGTGGGCCCGAAGAAGGAGAAGATCGAGCCGGGTTACGTGTACTTCGTCGGCGCGACCGCCGAGTGCGTGCTCGAGAGCGAGAGCGAGAAGGGAGAGGCGTTCGTCACGTTCAAGGCATTCTGCGAGCTGGATGGCGAGAGGAAAAGCTCGCTGTAAAGAAGAAGAGAAAAATGTGGATCCGCTACCGGTATAGTAGTTGCGATATCATGAGCTACGATTCTCCGTTTTCAATATGCATAGGCATGTTTTGATCAGTTCCGCATCGTATAGTCGGCAAAACTATGGCTCTAATGAGCAGAGGAGCAATGCACAAAAGTTCAAGACATATGCTCCTATAAAATAGCAGAAGCTCCGTCACTAACCACGTCCAAATGCTTTTGCAGCCCCGAGTGGCCCACACACGCCATCTCAAGCGCTGAAGAGAAGAATATTCTGCCATATTCTCCGAGCTGGATAAAACCATCGATTTATGGCTGATTTGATAAGCTGATGGCAAGTCTGCCAGGTGCGCTATTCGGTGGGGTTTTCACGTGCAAGAATACGGAGGACTGATATTGATGCTGTGGGGCTCCACTAACACGGACTCCTTGACGATAACAGCTCCCTATAAAGAAAATGCATGAAGTCGGACACGCGGGTCCCTACCATAAATAGAGCAGCGCAATCTCCTGATCGCGCGGTAACCACCGATTGCACAAAGTATACGGCAAGGAACCGCAATCAGTAAAGCTGCGATCCACCTTTGCCCTCAGGTAGCAATCACAAGGCGAACACACAAAATTCCAAGAGCGTGGAGGTATCATTCTGACTAGTTAGAAAAATTTGCGAAATGAAAGAACAAAGACGCCTGGTATGCAGTTATTGTCGTCATCAATATAGAGAAGTTTTCCTTTACATACAGGCGCCCCTCCTCACCCCGCAAACGCACAGCCGCCATCTTCATCGTCCTCACCATCGGCTGGCCTAGGAGCAAATTTCCCGCATTCAATACCACTTCTATTCTCCCGCTCTGCCTTCTTGACCTTTGCCAACAACAGCACTCCTCCAGATGCAACGTGCCGCTCACCAGATATTCCTCCCCTCCCAGTCACAACGCTGCTGTGCTCTTTTCAACCCAAAATCCCCTCTCTCCATTTGTCAAACCTCTTCCGCTGGATCGATGTTAGACGGGATGTGTTACGGATGTTATTAAGGAAATTTTACTGGCCTAAAGGGGGTGAGTGACATGGACTTCGAAAACGGGAATCAAAAAAAAAAAGCAACCCAAGGAAACGCTGAAAAGCACACAAAGCACAGAGCCAAAAAAAAAAAAAGGACAAGGAGATATAAGGGGGGAAAAGCACGCAAATCCAGGTATCATGAACAGAACCAACAGAAACCAGAGAAAAAAGGATAAGGGAACAGGGTACGATTTGATTAAAAAAAGTGGTAAAGGGGGTTTTCTCTTGAAGGGAATTGTGAGACAGAGAAGAAGAGAATTTGTTTGACGGCGTTTCTTGAGATCTCCAAGGACGGTGATCGTTTTGGTCTGCGGAGGTTTACGAGCGGAGACGATTTCTTCTTTCCGCTTTTCAAATAATCACACTCTATTTCTGTTCATCGAGAGATGTAGGGAAGCTGCGTGAAGCGCACTTCGGGTTGCCCGCTCGGTTCGACGCAAAATTAAACCCGACGTTTGTACGCATGCGTAGAGTGGTTGGAGGACAATGAGGGAGATTTCGGGGTATACGGTATCTAGCGAGGGACAGGAAGGACGACGCCGAGAGAATGCACGCAATTGAGGATTGAATGATCGTTCTCGGGTGATAAGAGATCAAAGGATCTCATGCGAGAGTCGGCCGGGTCTTTAGTTGGGCTGGGTGTTGATTTGCTCAGAAAGCCAAGCCTGTGCAATGGTGAGCATTTGGAGAGCCTCGAGGAGACTAATCATCCCGGCGTGGTGGAGGGACAACTTACCAGACCCTCGAAAATACCCTCACCGGTGGTGGCACACGATGGCTCAATCTTCCACTTGTGGTCCTTTGCAATCTTATCCAGCTGCAGCTTGTTCTTAACCTCATCGGGCCTCATGGCAGAAGACACGTCCTGCTTGTTTGCGAAAATAAGAAGGCGGGCATCCTTCATTTCACGGTCGGCTATAATGCGCGACAACTCGCTGCGGGCCTCGTCGATACGGTCACGGTCGCTGGAATCGACAACGAAGATAAGACCTTGAGTGCCTTTTCGCGACGTTAGCGGCGGCCAAATGTACGGCGATAAGGAATCTCAGGCGCTAGGAAGAGAGAGCAAGTGCAGACGCACCAGAAAAGTAGTGTCTCCACAGAGGACGGATCTTGTCCTGTCCACCGACATCCCACACGTTGAAGCGCGTCTTCTTATACATAACGGTCTCGACGTTGAAGCCGACGGTGGGGATGGTGGTGACATCCTTGTCCAACTTAAGCTTGTACAGGATAGCTGCAAAAACACGATGGCGTTAGCATGACTGTCCAATGGTGTCGCGTCCGGTGCGGATGCATTGACGCGGCGGAGCGAAAAAGCAACACAAGGCCAGGAAAGTCGTACTCGTCTTGCCAGCAGCATCCAGGCCCAGCATCAGGATACGCATCTCCTTGGTGCCGAAGATCTGCTTCATCATCTTGGATATTGAGCCACCCATGGTGCCGGTTGTGATGGTCGCGCTGCGACGCGGCTAGCTACTGGAGGACGAAGACGGGAAGGGATCGAGGATGGCGGAGAGGGCACTCGGCGTGAGTGTGGACAGGTAATCGTGGGGGTGGTGGGAGAGGTTGAAACGCCGGCTTTAGAAAGCGGCGGAAGTGGCAGGGAGATGAGCGGCGTCGGGCCTGTGTGAAACGCGCGCTGGTAGTGTCCGAGTCGGGGGCTTGATGTCGTGGAGTGAAGGATGAGCGTGGAGGCGCGAGAGTGCGGAGCGCAATTGAGTCAGGTAGGACTTCGTCGACTCCTTTACTTTGGCCCGCGAGATAGGGGCCTCCTTCGCGTTCTGACAAGCGTCTTCCGGTGGTGCTGGAGGGCCGGTGATGGGATGGGAGCAGGTTCCTGGATGTAGGGCTTAGGCCTGTGGTCAAGTCAGGGGATTCGAGGCCAAGCTGCGATCCGCGAATTGCAAAGCCGCAGGCCTTATTTCCCGCGCACGGCCACTATCAACGCCCGTTGCGCCTGCCACTTGCAACCCAGCGGCACCACGACAGCGGCTCTTCTTATATGCACCAAACCCAACGGTGGCGCGGCGAGCGCGAGTCCGTCCAGGTCCTTGTCGACGCGCAGCCGGGCGCTCCGCAGGCGCTGCGAGCCCCGGCTGCAAGCGACCTGCAAGTTTCCGGCGAGGCGCGCGCTATGGCGATCAATTTCACGATGAATTGCACGTATAGGAGGATGCGCGCCCGCATGCGCTGAATTGCACTCGAGAGAAATAGCCGTACCAAAGATCCGCCGTCGCCTTCCGCCCGCCCGTCACCACTTGTCGTCCAAGCCGCTCGCCTTCTCCTGTCTGATGCGCTCGTCGTTAATATCCCACCACCACTCGTTTGACTCCGTCTGGAAGTTACGCTTGATCCGCATGTCCTTGGTCTCCTGCCACGGCTTGGGACTCAGGATGTAGTGCACGTTCTTCACCTCGTCATCCCGCCAGATGGCGTCGTGCACGCCCTTCCAGCGCATCGTCTTCAACGCGTTGTAGATGTATGGGATAGCCACCCACCGTCCGCCGAACACGTCAGACAGCAACGACTGGTCCGCAAACTCATACGATTCCGTGTTCGACGACTGCAGCGCGCGCAGGATGATGCCGTAGACAGCCGCTGAGGGGTTGACCACCTGGAGGCCGCCATTGGGCATTCCCAGCCCCGCAGTTGGCGGAGCGCCCTCCTTCTGCGCAGCATCTGGTGCTGAGTGCTGCGTGGTGAAGGCGCAATTGCTGGGTATCCTGTTTCATGTGAACATGCTGCCCAGTCGCACGCCGCCGATTGCTTCGTAACTCACCAGTCCTTGGGGTAGTGCGACTTATTCAGCGGGTTGCACACGCATGCGTGGCTGGCTGCGAAGACCCTCTGCCCCTCGCCCTTGAGCTCCGGGGAGTCCAGCTCCAGGTCCATGAGCTCGTCCATGTTCTTCAGCACCAGCATGTCTGCGTCGAGCTGCACCACACGGTCGTACTCGATGAGGCTGAAGGGAGTGAGCTTGCTCCAGCAATCGTAGAACCTCGGGTCGTTGCTGTAATCCTTATGCGATTCGGGCATCAGGTAGGGGACGCGCTTCTTGGGGATGCCGCGCGCATCCAGCGCGCGGTGGCCGTATGCGGGGAATTCATCCGTGTACAGCACGACCAGCGGATACTTGGACTTGACGCGCTTCAGCGAATAGTCCAGGGTAAAAAGGCCCTGCAGATAGATGGTATTGGTGATCAGAACGGTCCAAACTAGCAGCGCAGTTAGCATTCAGCCAATGGGGCGGCCCGCCGAGCGCGACACACCTTTGTTGGAGTCAACCACGCGGGTCTGATCGGGGTTGACCGTCTGGATGGCAGCTTGGTCCTCTGCGGAGTGCATGTTGGATCGCGGTCTTGGATCAATTCGTGGTGAGCGGCCTCCGAATGCAGGGGCGGAGGGGTTCAGGATAAGATCTCCGCGACGCGGGCGCGCCGGCGGGAGACATGCTGTTTCTGGGTCGGCGCGCTGGTCGTGACGGACCCCTCGCATGCGGCCGGGCCTTGAGTCGCGGGCTCTGATCAGTCGCCGCCAAGCAGCTGGACGCCTGGCAGCCCTCGGCCCCTCTGTGCCTCCGCGCGCTCGGGATCACAGCCGACTGCCGCACGCTGCGATCTTGCGCGGTCACTCTCGCCGTCATCGTCGGCCCAATTGGCCGCAACAACCCCACGCCTCGAGCTAAGCCCGGCCCTGAGGCCCTGATGCGCAGCATGCACGGGTACCTCGCACGTCACCATCGTCTGGGCAGCCCAAATTCTCCGCCGAGCTGCTGCATTCTTCGCACCCTCCAGCAACGGTGATGTCCGCCACGGGGAGCGCGCCTGTCGTCAAACATGGCGTCGAAACGCCTGCTACGCCGGTGCATACGCAGGTGACGCCCGCTCCAAGCAACTACAAGGGCTTCGTCGCAGGCGTCTTCTCGGGCATCGCCAAGCTGAGTGGTAAGCGAACATCTTCTGCAATTGATTGAGACGCCGTTTTACTGATATTGCTGCAGTCGGCCATCCGTGAGCGCTTCAGGCACCCATCCCCATATTCGAGCGCTGATAAGGTCCCTAAGCTTCGACACTGTCAAGGTTCGCCTGCAAACCTCAGACACAACACACTTTCGCGGCCCGCTTGACTGCTTGCTGCAGACTCTCCGCAATGAGGGCGTGCGCGGTCTGTACAAGGGCGCAACGCCGCCACTTGTAGGATGGATGGCTATGGATTCGCTGTAAGACATGCGCGCGCATACACCTCTTACGTGACATGTCTGACACGGCCATAGGATGCTCGGATCGCTTACCGTCTACCGCCGTCTCCTGCGCGAGAACCTCTTCGCCAAGTATGAAAAGCTGCCCACACTAGGTCACGGAATTGCAGGCATTGGAGCGGGATGGACGGTCAGCTTCATTGCGGCGCCAGTTGAACACATCAAAGCAAGGCTGCAGGTGCAGTATGCGGCCGATAAGGCCAAGCGGCTGTACAGCGGTCCCATTGACTGCGCCATGAAACTGGTAGCATTCTCTTCCTGTCTCGTTTGCAATGGATGACAGTCTGACAACCTTGGACTTCAGTTCCGCAGCCATGGAATCCCAGGCCTCTACCACGGACTCAGTGCTACCCTGCTCTTCCGCACGTTCTTCTTCTTCTGGTGGGGATCGTATGACATATTCTCGCGCTGGCTTTCCCAGTATACCTCACTATCCACACCTGCTATCAATTTCTGGGCCGGTGGTTTGTCCGCGCAAGTCTTTTGGATCACAAGCTATCCGTCAGATGTGGTCAAGCAAAGGATCATGACGGACCCACTTGGTGCTGAAAGGAAGTTTCCCCGATGGAGGGATGCGGCGACAGCCGTGTACCGGGAGAAGGGCTGGAGGGGATACTGGAGGGGTTTCGTTCCTTGTTTCCTGAGGGCGTTCCCGGCCAATGCAATGGCTCTTGTCGCCTTTGAGGGTGTCATGAGGTTTCAGGAGGCTGGAAATTGAGGATAGGCGTATGAACATGCGCAGTGTATTTGTATCGCTTCTAAAGGTAAGCTCTTAGATCTCTGCTCAATCATGCGGTGGCGCAATGGAAAAGGGCATGGCGTATGGCAATCTTTTAAGGGTAGAGAAAAGTGGGAGATCTCCTGTCTACTGCCACTTGCTTCCGAAAATGTTTCAATCCACTCAGTTCTGTCTCATTAACGGGCTCATTGTTCTCTCTCGTTTCGCGCTGATCATGAGCGAGCAATCAGCGCTGCAGCTTCTATTAACATGAACAGTAGAGGTCCCTGCCCCTCAATCATTACTTGATTCAGTTCTTGGACCTTTTCTCCTTTCTTTACATCTTGAGTGGTAGTTCGTTCTTCGCCTGACGGATGACACACAAATGAACCAAATAATGGTTATGCAGTTGCAACCAGCTCCTCTACGATATCCCTCCACACTGCTTCGGAAAGGGTGTAGGCTTTTGATTCCTAATATGAAGAATAGCTGACTCTCATCAGCTGCTTATCGGGAAATCTTTTCTACTTGCCTGCTTGCGAGACGACTAATATGACAATCACCGTTGGCCGCGCCACGCGCCTTCCTCAGCAGTTCAACAGTGCAAGTGGCAACAGACACTGGGAAAAGTGGAAAAAGAGCCTAGAGCGATACGCTTTAGGTTCCTCATCCAAGCAACAGGACTCTCTTGTGTTAACTTACCTTTCCTCAAGCTTTGACCTGACAGCCGATCGACTTCTGATCGATTGCTCTACTAATGCTACATTCTAGCTTACTGCATCATGGCAGGGAAGGAAGTGGTTCCCTCGAATCAAGATGCTAGTAGAGACAGCTCCAAGTCTAGTTTCCAGCAGGGCGGTGCGTCACAGCAGCCAAAGAAAGGAAGGCAGAAGCAAACGCCGCTACCCAAGAAGAAGCACTGTCCTTGCGGTGCTGATATCGAGAAGCATGATCTGGACGATTGTGCAAAGAATATTGATCTTACTCGTCGTGGAAAGCCGGGGCGGAACAAGGCCGAAGAGGAGACACAATCGAAGGAGCCAAAGCGAACGTTGAGGAGTTACCCCCCACTCTCCTGGCCTAGTCAAGATTCGCCCATTTATTATTCTTGGGAGAATGACTCCAAGACGTGGTTGCTTTCCCGAGATGGAAATGAGAACTGCCAGGCTGGCCGTAAATCGAAGAAAACGGGATAAGAAGACTACAGCGGGTTTGCATGGGAAACGTTAGAGGAGCTTCGGCGTGAGCTGGTTCTCAACGATATATATCTTCGACGTGGTAAAGCGGTACACGTCTGGCCGACCTGCGATGCTCCAGTTTCATTCCATAGACTATTGGGAAGGAGAGATTTCGGAAATGAAGCAGTTATATATAGTGTCTCTCTAAGCTCTGACACGTCTAAGACCACTTTGAAAAAAGCATTCAACAATAAAGCACACTTGGTGGTCCTTGTGTGTGCAAATGCTAGTGATTACGCAAACTTTAAACAGTTTTCAGACCAAGATTTGGCATACATTCTAATTTCATGCGTATGAAAGTAAGTCTGAAGCGTGGCGGTATCAGTCATCATATTAGCGTTCCTGAATCACCATGCGCAACTACAGAGAGAAGAGCCATGATAGCAGGTGCGGATGTCACGCATCCGTCCCCCGGAAGTTCGACAGACACGCCTTCCATCGCCGCTATTGTTGGAAACAATGGACGGGGAATTTGGGGAGTATGCCGGTTCTATGCGATATCAAGATATAGGGTATAGAATGGCAAAAGAGGTGAGTTACGGAATAAAACTATCTAGGACTGTTACTAACCCTCCGTTTAGGTAATTAATTTAATAGATATGTGGGCAATGACTAAGGAGCAAATAATGGCTGGCATTACTCAGGGAGACTTCTCTATTACAGGGACAGAGTCAGCGAAAGTCAATACGTGGAGAGTAAGAGGGCTGAACTCGCTGCCACATGCGCAGCATGCGATAAGCTGTGCCCGAAAATTCCAGCGAGGATCACGACTGTGGTCGTAGCGAAGCGCCATTTCTGCCCCGGTTCTGGCGCCACGTGCAAGAAAGTCGAGAAAAAGGACTGGCAAAAGAACGAGCATCCTGGAAATGTCGTAGCGGGCTTTACAGTGAAGTCCTACGTCACGCCACCTGCGTGGTTCGATTTCTTCCTCGTTTCCCACAACGGTATTAAGGGCACCTCCCGGCCAACATACTACATTGCCCTCAAGGACAAGATAGGCTTTTACGTGAAGAGTTTGCAAGGCTTCGCAGATGCTCTATGCTGCACGTATGTTGGTTCCACCAAGGCTGCTCCTAGTACTCTGCCCTCTGTGAGGTGCTCCGCCTGTCGTCACCGTCTCCACTTACTTTACTATTGGCATGCGCTTGAGATTCGGGTTTGGGTGTTCAGAACTGTTTTGCTCGCACGAATGTGATTATGGTAAATAGCACATCATTTGACGAATCGTATTCTCTTGCCCACAGGGCCCTTCTAGAAATTTCATTTAGTAATTCCAATCAACAAACGTTCAATGCTGTAAATCATGCCAAAACGGGGGCGAAAGCCACAAGCGAACGGGAAAGATAGATTTTGATTCCATTGGGGTTCCAACTAAGGATCCAATGCCTTCCCTACGAACAGCGGGAGGAGCGATATGCTCCCTCCCGCACCTTCCTTAATTCTTATCTCACACAAATCGCGCCCGATTTCCTGAGTATGAACTATATTTCCATCCGCCTCTTCCTCCATCCAATCACCAGATGATAGTCAGGTTCGTCAGAGTATTGGCGAGTGGAGGGTGACGTTTGGAGAAATTAGATCATCAGTCTTTCGACCTTGTCCTTCAGGGTACGGATCTGGCCCATGAGGTCGGAAGCCTACAGGAAAATACAGGTGTTAGCACAATGCTCGAGTGGTACGCGCGCAGCCTCTAGGACTCAAGATTTCTTACCTCGTTGGTGGTGATGGAAGCGGCGATCACAGCACGCGAGACACCGCAAGCACGGCCAAGAGCCATCTTGGAGGGGACATAGACGTAGGGGACGTTCTTGTCTTCGCACAGGAGAGGCAGGTGCAGCAGAATGGCCAGGGGGGAGGTGTCGGCGGCGAGGATGATAACCTCAGAGACACCACGGTTCAGCGTCTTGGTAGCCTCGTTGGCACCCTTCTTCAACTGGCTAAGGATTTATTAGAAAGATCGGTCGTTTGCTGACGTGGATGATGTCTTGCACTCACCGGTAGTGCGAGCACTGTTGGACCAGGTCGAGAATTTCCTGGGTGAGGGCAGCGTCGGCGATAGGCCAGGCGGCTTGGGACTCAGACATGTTGGTGGTGGAGGATTTGCGACGCTGAAAAGCGGAGTTGGAGCGAGTAGAATTCCTGACAAAAGGGTTCCTTTCCGGAGATCGCCCTTTTGGATGTGCGGTGGCAGGAAGGTTTGGAGAAACGGAGGTAGTGAATTTGCGTCACAGAGCAGAGTGCGCGTAAAAAAAAGTTGCCCCGGCAGACGCGCGAAACGGAAGCTCGGGCCCCCGACATATTTCACGTGACGCCAAGAAAACACGGCCCAAGTCTGCATGGACAGCAACTGCAACCACACCGAAGCACCTCGCCCGTCGAGACATCATCACCATCTCCCACACAGCCATCTTCCTCATCTCCACTCTGGCCGCACCGCCATAGCTTGTCCCGCTCCCGCTCTATCAGCTCCATCCCCATCAGAGTCTTTGCTCCCACCACCGTCGCAATGGCCACCGATCTCTGGTACGTCGCACCAAGCTCAGCTTCAGGACAGCTTGAGATGCCGCTGCCTGCCGCATCCTGGCAGCTCCATCATCTCTCCCTCGTCCAGAGCTTCAACGGCCTTCCATGAATGTATCCAAAGCTAACGCCCGCGTCCTGCAGCCCTGTTTATGCTGTGAGTCCTCCCACAAGTCTGCGTCGTAACGCGGCCAGCACACCGCCCGCGAGGCCGCCCACCCGGCAAACAGCCCTCTCCATCACGCTCGCGCAATTCCAGAAGCCATATCGCTGACGTAACATCGACAGCCCTTCTTCGGCGCGATGGGCTGCACGTCAGCCATCGTCTTCACCTGCTTCGGTGCCGCCTACGGTACCGCCAAGGCCGGTGTTGGTATCTCCGCCATGGGTGTTCTCAGGCCTGACCTGATCGTCAAGAGTACGCTTCTCAGCCATCGCCGCGGCTTGACGCATCCCGCCTCGCTTCGTCCCAGATGCCGCGGCACCTTTCTACGATGATCATCGCCCAGCTGACGCGCCCGCACAGACATTATTCCCGTCATTATGGCTGGTATCATTGGTATCTACGGCCTGGTCGTGTCCGTCCTGATCTCCAACGGCCTGCAGCAGCAGAGCGCTCTCTTCACGAACTTCATCCAACTCGGCGCTGGTCTGTCCGTCGGTCTGGCCGGTCTAGCCGCCGGCTTCGCCATTGGTATCGTCGGTGATGCCGGCGTGAGGGGTACCGCTCAGCAGCCCAGGCTGTTCGTCGGCATGATTCTCATTCTCATTTTCGCTGAAGTCTTGGGTATGTGGAGCCTCGCAAAACGCTAGCGCTGAATGTCCTTGCTGACGTGATATCTGCAGGTCTGTATGGTCTTATCGTTGCCCTGCTCATGAACTCCCGTGCAGACCAGGGCGTCGTCTGCTCCTACGACTCCTAAATTGCTTTCATTTCCCCCGCGCGGTGAACACTGGTCCGGCAGCACGGCAAAGCATATTCTGTACGGATGGTTGGGGATCGAGCGAATGCATGTGGGACACACTTAAGCAACGAAGGCGCACTATAGGCAGCAAGCCAAACTGTGCTGAAACGAAGAACATCGAATGATGACGCTGGGACATCGAACTCTCGCGCGAGCGCGAAATCGTTTCCCGGTGTGAATACGTAATACATGGGAGCTTCCGGGCGGCACTTTCTTGAGCACCATGTTGTATGTTGATAGCCCTTTTTTCCTTTACTTTTTGGAACCGAAACTCGGATGTGTGTCTTTTATTGGTTGATGGCGGGGCGGTGTAAGCAAGTAGATAAACGGGCGCAAAATCATCTCCTTACATTTGTCTGTGTGTGTACATGCCTCTCTGTCTTCATATTGTGACTGATGGGAAGCGGAGCGAGGAAGGGCCTTAACTCATGGTTTAGGTTCGAGGCTGGGAGGAATTCAAGTGCGGTGCATCACGTTCATTGGAGCTCTCATGTAAACGAAACTGGACCTTTGCAAGCTCCTGCGTAAGTAGCCCAGCTCTCATATTTTGATGTTTCATGTGGTGCGATTGTTTCGTTCCTGGGTGTTCCTACTGCCTCCTGGCTGGCTGGCTTATCTCGTCCAATGTCTCTGATGATCTTTTTTGAGTACGTCCATGGCGGGTGTGGCGCTTGGTTGATCCGGGACGCTGTGTCACGGGGCTGCTGGCATGTACAAAGGCACTTTCTTGGCATTGGGTACGTTTGCCGATCATGAAAGAGCCGTTCCTTCGCTGATGAGCGGCCGGCTGGTGGTGCTGCTCTCTTGCTTCGGTCCGGTCCTTAGGTGTTCGCGTCTCTTCCTTTCGTGCTACAGCGGTAGCTTTTGAGCATCACTGAGTCTACCATCCTGTCCACCGCTTTGCTGTGATATATGGTTGGTCGCGATGTTCCCTGCTGCTGTGACAATATAAGAGGATGTGATGAGTGTGACTTTCACGCTGAATATGTCATGCGGGATACTGCAGTAGCAGGCTCAACACCATACCTCTAAAACTCAATATCTGCATGATCCAACAGTGCCACCGACGATTCGACATAGAGCAAGCCGTCAATCAATGATGAGAACCAAGTTCGAAGCCACGAAAAGTCAATTGAGTAACTATATGACCTGTTGCTTTGAGCACACAGGCCGCTATCAGGGGATCGAAAATTAAGCCGGGTATCTAAACCATACGCGCTCCAATACCACCGCCAATTTCCACATCCGATTATCAACCGCGGTTATCATCATCAGAGAAGAAGGAAGTAAGGATAAATGCGAGGCCATTCAGCACAAAGAGTCTTTCGGGGCGGTGCAGAGGGACTTGTGCTCCTTCTCCTGCTTCAGCCTCTGCTTCTCAGCCTCATATCTTTCGAAGATCTTGTCGCGGGCGGTCGGGTCCATCTTCATGATTTTTTTAACGAGTTGATGGTTATCCTGAGCCCGGCTGGCCTTGTTCACCTCGTTGATAATGTAGTGCAGCATCGCAAGCGAGATAAGCGACGAGATCAAAACGAATGCGAAGAGTGAGACGACCGCCATGAACACGTGCACAAGCATAGTTGGTCCCACGTTATGCAGCGTCGTCAGCTGCGACGCTAAACGCGCCTCGATTGTATCTTCCGGCGTCAGGAAAGTGCTGGAGGCGTTGAGATTGTACTCCTTGATCGCCCATTGGATGAATGTAGCCGCAACGTTCTCCGGACGGTAGCCCTGGAAGACGTAACACGAGACGTGGTCGAAGGGGTGGCTGGGGTCAACATAGTTGCGCGCGCAGACCTTGTAGCCGACAAACATAGAGGCCGTCAGTGGACCCTCCTCGTAAACGTCGAGCACGGCACCATCACGGCCGGTATCCTGGATGAAGGTTCCTTCTGTGCTGCCAGTAACGTTCGTCTCGAAAGACTCGAAACGCTTGCCGGGGCGATTGATGGAGCTCGGGTTGTGCGTCAGCTGCTTGAATTCGTAATTGCTGCACTGAGCCTCTTTAGGACATAGCTTATAGAGCGACGAGCTGTTCGATCCGCCGCAAAGGTATTTGGTGGTGCCGGAACAAATATGATTGCAGTTTCCGAGGTACTCTTCAAGGGGAGTGTCGTCCTGTGAAGGGCCGTTGACGGCACAGCGACAGATGTCTCCCTGGATGCTGAACCAGTTCGCGTCATGAACATCCGATGAGGGCTTGTTCTGCGGGTCTATGCAGTAGTTCATGCAAGTCTCCGGCGCCATCTTGCTGTTCTCACCGACCCAAGTGTCGTTGGGGCCTGTTCCGAGGGGGTCGAGGTCAGCACAACCGGCGTAGTACCAGTCATGCCCGGTAAGATCCTGAAAGTAGAGCTCGAAATCAAGTATTTCAGGCTGAACTTCACCACAATACGCACCCGCCGCCGACGAGTTGAGGGGGTTGCAGCCGGGGAGGCGGACGACTTCTGTAATTGACTCCCTAACCCGACTGGGAACTCTACAATCCTTGTTCTGCTCCGGAGTCCATTCGTTCAAGATGTGGCAAGTCGTCGCAATATTGCCGCTGGAAGTGTCATTGCAACTGTCAATTGCCTTCTGAAGGACGCTTTCGGTCCAGCCGTTCACCTGTGTGTAGAGGTCACTGATATCAAGTGAGAGGTGGGAAAGGAAGGACTTACAAAGCCACCGTAAAGGCCATAGCCCGTGGCGTCACCGGTGGAGAAGACTAAGGGTGGGTTTGCCCATTTGCGGCCGGAGACAAGCACCTTGAAACCGAATTCATAGCTGAGTGAAACCAGCCGGACCGGGTGAGAGCTGGGACACTTCCCAGAGTTGTAGCCATCCTCCGGATACGACATGTGCGAGAAACGGTCGGGAAAGTTGAGATCTTTTCCATTCCAGCAAGAGGGGAAGTGAACCTTGGCCACAATGGTAGAGCAGTTCAAGGGCAGATTGTGGTACGCCGTGATGTTGGCCTGATCCGGACACTCGAAACTAATCGCATTCGACATGGTATCGTTGATAAAGTTGCGGCGGTTTGAGTTGCCAGTTGTCATAGTGAGACCGGGAGGAAACGCAAGGACGCTCTCATCAGCATCAAAACGGACTTGACTGGGAAAGTTCAGTGTAAGTCTTGAAATATACATTTTTCTATTTTGAGGACTCACTTGTAGACGATGTTCACATCGTCATCGGTCGCTAGGACAAAGTGGGTATCGTTATCACCATCAACCAGAAAGTTGTGGTAGAGCTGAGGGACCCAGTAGCTGGACTTGTCGTAGCCGACCGAGCACGAGGAACAACCAGCGAGGACGGTCGTGTTCGGATCAGTCATGGTGAAATTGATGCCAGAGCCACCAACAACACGGTTGAGATGGCTGGAGACAGCACCGGGGCTGAATATAGGGTCGATGCGCTCACGAAGGACGGTAGCGAAGCAAGGCATCGTCCACATGCCCTGCACAACGAGCGGGAGTAAGCCCAAAAGGGCCAGGAGGAAGTTGAAAGCGACCATGGTGGATGTTCCGACAAGAGATCACTAACGGAATGTGCGGAAGCGGAAACGAGTCAGAAGAGCTTGAGTTCGTTTGGGATGTGTAGAGCGAGAATCAAAGAGAAGAGTGGATGTGGTGAGGAGGAGAGGAAGGAGGACGAGGAAGAGCAGCGCACAGGCAAGATCTTATGTTTGCCTCCGGGCGCACTTCGGAAGCGGTTAGGCAGCAGCAGCTTTCAAGGACGCTGCTTCCTTGTTGAGCGGCTGCTGTAGATTCAGGAAGGTACCAGGAGGCATGGAGCTTCGAGGTGAAGTGAGCTCTTGTCACGCCGCGCATGGGAGATTGAGTGGCAACCACAGTATATATTGACATCTTTAGGTATATTATGGGCTCTGCTAAGATACTTGATGGAATCAGTAGCAGAGGAACGAGCAAAAATGCCAGTGTTGCCGTGTGACGGGGTGGATGAGTTCTAGTGCTGGCGCTGCTTTCACTTTAATACCCGACGTACTAGTTGTGCGCTCTACAATAATGTCATTCAATTTCGATAACCTCACATAATCTTGTTTTAAGACGGCTGTGTCTGATCTAGGAAGGTTTAAACAGCGTGCACGCCCAGGCATGATCGGAGTGATTCGCGCAGGCGATCCTGCTTGGCCGGGCCCATAGTCCATCCGCCCAATATCTGCAGCACGTATTCAAATCTAAGTGTGGAAATTCTTGTCTTGAGCCTT